>CM035408.1:86876701-86886701 GCA_020310875.1 Ceratopteris richardii | reverse complement strand
GGGAGATTCTAATTACAAGGAACGTTAGGAGAAAGGAGTGGGGAATTGTCATCATATCCACGAAGAGAGAGAGAGAGAAAGGGCAATTTACATGAGTAGTTTTGGAGATTGCATGGGATATGCTTTTTGGGAAGTATGCACCTCCATGAGGATGAGCAACTGTAGAGAGAGGATTCACATGGAAAGACAGGAAGAGGGGCAGGAAAGTACATGTCACATCACATGGCAAAAGGGAAAGTTCCATGGAATCTATGCCACTTGGCACACAAAGGAGTAATAGATCAAAGGTTCTACATCAAAAATCATTGTGAGGGGGCTTCTTTTGGATACTACATTTTTAACTACTTTGGAGAATTCAAGTATAAAGTTCTTGAAGTACCAAGTTCAGAGTACGTACTTGCAAGTACAAAGTACCCTTTCAAGTAAAGCAAAGTACCCTTCCAAGTAAAGCAAAGCACCCTTCAACCATTGCAAATTACACTTCAATCCTTGGAAAATACACTACAATCATTGGAGAGAGTTTTTTTTAACATCTATTAGAAGGCCGAGCTCGGCCTATGAGACAGAATCAATGTACATATGTGATGTCTCCGATCAATTGGAAAGACAAAATGTGCTGAAAAATAAACACTCATGCTAATACAGGAAAAATCTGAGTCTCCATAACATGCATGTGTGGAGAAACCACGAGAGAGGGGAAGTAAATAGAGTGCTATCCCTATGGTAGCCTACATGCAAGAGGGTAGTACAGATATGAGAATGCATCTAACTGACTGTCCATCTCCACCTAGTGCTCATGTGTGTGTGTAGTATGTGGTACATAGGTGGAGGTGGTGTCAGGGCTGCCCTGATGACTGCATAGGGTTCGGCCATCATCTGGGCCCGTCTCTCCTAGTTGGCTGGAGGATAATGAGCCTAGATATTCGCAATCTCATGTCGATGAAACCTCTGTGTCTGATATCCCATGATGCGGGGTCGTCTCTCAGCACGAGAGGTCACAGCCTGCTGAAGAGTCACCCCTCTATGTGCGACATCTGTTGGGGGGGCTGGTGCATGTCGTGGGATGAAGAAATCCATGAGTTGTGTTTGTTTACCTCCAGTCGGAGCCACTATAATAGGCTGGAGCATGGAATCTCTGTGACTGTGCACTGTGTATCTCTAGTAAGAATCGTCCTAACTGACGCCGGTCTCTAGAGGCCATGATCTCTCGAAGGGTAGGCTGTCCTGTAAAAAGGAGTCTCATATCTGCTCCTGATATCATCATATGCCTCGCATCTACATACAAAATGATCCTCATCCTCTATCTCTATCCCACATAACCCACAAATCCTCTCCTCTCTAGGAGTGCCTGCTGCTCTGCCGGTCTCAATCTCTAGTCGGTGTGATGAGATCCTCAACTGGCCAATCACTACCCTCGAGCTATGGGGCATGTATGTGTCCATGTGACGTGGTCTCTGGATGAACCCATCTGCTAGAAAGTCCAAGAACTGGTCACGGTAATGTGACAATCTGGATCCCAAGTCGGAAGTAAACCATGTCCGCCTAGTGTAGAGCTGCCAGAGATCCTGCCCGAGGAGTGTTCCTCTCACTACATGACAGGTGTATGTGGGGGGAATCTGGGTCATACTGGAAGGGCCGTACCCTGTCCATGTCCAATCCATAGGTCTCAAACCATGTCCTAGCCTGGGTATACCAGGCTCTCTCATACCCTGACTCGGAAATCAGTATCGCTGCCTCAAATGCCCTGCTTGTGAGTCTACCAGTTGGGAGCTCCCTCATCCTCTGAATGAAACATATAGTCTGGAATTGTGCCTCTACCACCATGGGAGGAGAAGTCATCTATGCCCTGATGATATCCTGTGGCAGTGACTGTTTCCCACGGAATACTCGCGAAATCATGCATACATGCAATCTCTCAATCGCACTCCACTGGGTGGGTGTGAGACCCGGAGCCCAAACGGTCGCTGCATACATCATAGCTGGTGTGACTAATGTGTCAAATAGCCACCCCTTCCTACGGGGCTCCTGGAAGTGTGCCTAATGACATCTCCCCTCTAACATGGCCAAAGCTGCATATCCTCCTGTGAGCCTATATGTGGCAGCCTGTCTCATGCTGAAGGGATCAGGCAGACTCATGAATGTAGCTCCCAAGTAGACATATGAAGTGACCACCTCTATCTGCCCCCCCCCCTGCTCTGAAGCCTGCTGCATTCCTCACCATAAGAGAGGTGTGGAAGATCATAACCTTGGTCTTACCAAGGTATACTGTCAATCCCTTCTGTGTATAGAATGCATCCAAGACCCCCAGATGGCGTTGTAACTCCTCCGTGGACTCTCAGATCAATACAATATCATCAGCATACAATAGAATGTGTATTGGTGTCCCCGCAAGCTTTCTTCCATCCCCACCAGCACGTCGGAGTTGTCCTCAATCTCGTCTATATAAAACCCAAATAGAGTGGGAGATAGGGGAGAGCCTTGCTTAACATCGTCTGTGCTAGCAAATGCCTCTCATAATCCCCCCTAGACACCGAACTCTCCCGTTCACCTTCTCATAAAGTGTGTAAATAGCCCAAATTATCTCCGATGGTATCCCCATGCTCAGATGATGTCAGAAGAGCCTCTCCCATGGTACGGTATCAAAGGCCTTGCAGAAATCCACAAAGCAGCAATATAATAGCTTCTTCCGCACCTTTGCCCCATCAAGGAGACAGCGCAGAATGAAGATGTAATCAATAGTGGAGAAAGCCCGTCGGAACCCCACCTGACCACATGCACGTAACCCCTCCATCTCTGCGAATGAACTGAGCTCTCCCTCGAGAACCACTCCATAGAGTTTGGCCATGGTGTGACCAATCATGATAGTCCTGTAGTTCCCTGGATTCATGGTGTTGCTGGATGAGAGAGAGACAGAGAGAATAAGTGGGGCTCTACAGAAGATCTCCACTCCTTCCAATTAGGTATCTCTCACTGGTAGACAAATTACCTACACCAGTAGACAAGAATCTATTTCACAACTTTGGCAGTCTCATGGGACTCAAACTGATAGCCTTTGGGTTCTTGACTCAAGTTGCCATCTGTAGGTAGATGACCATAAATCTTGAAAGTAGCTCTGAATTTACTTATTTTTGAAAACAAATCATCCAATATTAAAGAGGCTTGCTTTCACCAACCCTAGATAAATATTTAGTTCCAAAACAGATTTTATATAGTTTCACTTCGGCTGTATGGCTGGTACAAGAAAACGAAACAGCAGTTCCATCTATGTTTATACATAAAATATTTTTGTTTGAAAAAACCAAGTGCAATCCTTCAACTGCGATTTCAGCAGATGATTCTAGCTCCCCCTAGTGATTGCTATTGATCACATACAAAGTTAAACTTTATGTTGCCTTGCTTTAGGCAGTGGTTGATAGCAAGCCCACTTCCCGGTTCTAGTGACGGTTCACTTTGAGATGTACAAGATCTTCAATTAATCTCACTTAATTGGAAGAAGAACACAAATGATCTACAGTCTGTAGTTCTATTCCACCATACTGATTGCATAAAAGACAACAGGAATCATCTATTGGTCTTGCCAACATCATAGTAGAATAATCTGAAAGAAACTGATAGTGCTTTTGTGTTACACCATGCATATGCTGAACTATGAGGACTGTCGATTTATGGAAACTAACTCATTAACAGCCCTTTATATCAGCTGACTTCTGTGCAATATTTATAATAAAAGTTCACATCCCTGAAGTCAATATGAAATACAAACTGGATCAATGATCTTAATTACAGCCCTGGATCTCAAAAGAGAGGAGAATGTACTTACAGATAAAATAAGCTTTAAACTCTGTGAAAGCACTAGAACACACCACAATTGGACTCCATCCAGCTTTGAAAAGAGAGGATACAATGAAGTAAGGATAATTGTGAGAGCCTGAAAGATAGAATTAATCGTGTATAGGATGAGAATACAGAATCTACATGTTCATGCAATAGTCTAGGATGATTTTACTATCATTTATGCACGCTCATGTTGTGGACAAGCATTTTTTATATCAGATGTCTCATTATCCATCTTCATGTTATGCACAAGAAATTTTTATATCAGATGCCTCATCTATGTAGAACCCAAATGCAGCACATGTGAACATAGTGTCATTCTAATGTTTAGGACTAATAAGCACAGAAAACACTAGTGAAAAATTTCCAAAAAGAATCACCCTGTTCATGCAATAATTATTCTTGATTGTGAACTCACAAAGTTAAAACAGTGAAAGGTGATCATGAAAGAGCTCTTACTGCAGGGACTTGAACCATTCGCAGAGCTCCAAAGAACTTAGTTAATCGCGGAGTGAGAAAGAGTTGAAACAGGAAAAATATTGTTCCTTACATCGGAGGAAAAAGATAAAGGTCACATAATGAATCAGATATATCATAATCTAGGGCAAAGGTGATGTTGCCTAACCTGCTATTGCAAGTACGTCAGCAACTTGACTTGTGGAGAATCCTAGTCCGCCAAGATGTTCAGAACTTACAGCCCACCAAGAAAACATCTGCATCCATGAAGTTATAACATCGTATCCAAATGTTGATGCTTAGAGATCAGATGTGAAAGAATGAATGTATCACTTGCCTCAGAATAAGCCATGCTATGTAGCCCCCACACACAATAGATATACATAGCCGTTAAAGCGCTGATATTCTTCCATAAGGGTGGGTCTTTTTCTATTTTCAGATTTGACATTACAGAAGTATCATCCTCTAGTTTTTCAATCTCCAAGTAAGCAGAAGGGTCCATCACGTTGATCTTTGGTTTCAGCTTATGATTGTGCAGACTCTCCTACAAGACAAAAAATTGAGCTGAAAGAAACATTAATAGCTTATAAGATCGTTCATTTTGCAAACATTCGTATAGGATCAGTGAGAGTTTATCATTATCACACGAGGTCAATGTCTTTAAACAGCCTCATTTCTAAGGCCAATTGAGGACAAAATTTACTATATCTAAAACCTTAAAGTCAGGAAGTGATTCTTATTTAAAAATATTGAAGAAGAGAATACTGCTACAGAAAGCTAAATAAGAATCATTACATCCCATTCTTCAGTATTGCTGACCATCAGGATCATATGCTGATGCTGACTAGAATGGCCATCCACACCAGATCTGAGTCCAATAGCCTCTGAGATGATTTTTAAAAATTATACTTGTACCATATGAGATATAGCTTCTAGAATAATTTACAGCATATATCTAAGCTCACATTTAGAGAATATCCTGGTTACATGCTGCCAAACACTGTCCCAGTAGACAGGCCATGGGCCCATTTCCAAATCTGACTAACATGATGAGGTACTCAAGAGAGCAAGGATAGCAGGTTGGGTTCACAATTAGCACCTAAGACAAGAACACATCTCAAAGATGGGTTCCAATCGGTAACCATTTTTACCAATAATAGCAGATCATAAATCAGCCCACAAAATGGATACCTTGAAGTAACCCTGACAATCCCAGATAGTCTTTTAGCCAATCAACTAAAGGCTACCATTATGCAAGCTCCAAATCTCTGAGGCTACTTATCTTTGTAGAAATCATTTTGAGGATGTCCCCAGTAAAGCCCACTAAGATATTTCCAAGTAGCCTGTGATGTCCATCTGCCCAGCATCCCTTCTCACTGCTCCAATCCTTAAACATGTTCGGAGGCCTTTCCATAAGGACATAATTGTTTCTCAGTTTAAGAATACGACTTGCCATATTTTTAAGGGCCTAGGGATAGGCCAACGAATCTGAGGTTGCGGAATGGCCTGATAGACAGTTAGATAAAAAAAAGGAGAGACAATACAACAGCATAAAGAAGGGAATTCATAACACAAAAGAAAAACTATCGTCACTTACAGCTATGAAAAACCCTGAAATAAGTGCTGGTACTGCAAATGCAGAAATACATAAACAGGGCAAAGCATACGGGAATCTGCAAAAATAAAAAATTAGTGATGTATGTCTTGAAAAACGTAAACTACATGAAAATATGAATTACACAGAATTTATATAGAACCTGTCAAATAAAGATCCTGTTGGAAATATAGCAGGATATTTATCTGATGGCTGCAAGAAAGAAACAGCTGATGCTCAGGTTTTGTATTTGTTTGAAGTTAATTGCATTAACACTTACCCAAGTAAACTGAAATATAAAAATGATCAGGGGATGAAAATTTTCAAACTTTATTAAGAGCATTGAAAGCTTGATATTTAACATACCCTAGGCACAAGCTAATGCTAATCATTTGCCGGATCAGTGGTGATTCTAACCAAGTCCATAATACCGCTCATAAAATCTAATACAGTAAAGACTCTAGTAGAGTACTTACTAAATGTTATTCCCATCTCAAACAATAATTTTATTATCCATTTTCTATCAAGCCTGATCACCAATCAGTAGACTTTGTTCCTTAGTGTTGACCTTGGGTTCACCACTCTTTATGGGGCCCCAAAATAAGCTTAGAATGATCCTGAATTCACCCCCAAAATATTAGAAAAATCAAGTGAATTTCCACTCTCTATCTCTATTTTTTTCACTGTTTGCCCCTCATTTTTTTCACTTCTTATTCCTCAAATTTTCACCCTTACAGACCTCACTGTTTACTTCTTTTCTCTGCTTTTCAACCTCTCTTCATCTCTATTTCCACATCACCTTGGGCTTTAAAATTCTAACCATCTGTTTCACTCCCCTCTCCATTCCCATCAGCACAACTTCACTAGTCCTTGTCATTTCAAAGTTGTTAAAAAAATAATAAAAACCAAAAATTAAACATCCTTGCATCATCCTCGTTCTCCCTGCTCCTTCAACCTTGCATGGCTCAAGCAAGGAGGGAAAAAATAAAATAAAATGTCAATATAAATAGAATATAAATAAATTTTAGAAGTAGGTCAAATAGCCAGAAGATAAGAGCCAAGGGGCAAAAATACAGACAAATCAACCAACAAGAAGACCACCACTCAATGGAGGACAATTAACCACTTGAACACGATCACTACCTAGGAAAGGGCTACCCCTTAGACTATGACCACCCAGACCTAACCGAGTACACCACTCTTTTGGACCACTTTTCAGAACTATGTTGAGATACACCCAAGTAAGTGGACCAAACTCCATGAGTGGCCTTTGCCAAAGTAACTATTTACATCATTTATGAACTTACTATTTTAAAGTTCTACTTGATAGCTACTTGCAATGGGGCTATCTTGATCCCCTTATTCTCTAACAACGAGAGATTGTAGTGGCAATTGATTAACTTCTCAACTTGTTGAGGGCTCAATCTACTCCCTTTTTTTGTATGGAATAGGACTCATGCACTCAGATTCCTGTCTACAATCTTGTGAAAGAATTCCCATGGCTAATTGTCGTTGTGAATAAAAGATAGAAAACGTGAAAACTATGAGTCTAATCATCATAACAAAAATAGTATTGTGGTATAAAATTTGAAAGATCCCTGACAAGAATACTTACCAATAATTCAGTAATCACTTCGTATTTCCCCCACCATCGATCCGGAGCAACATGATTCCCCTTTAGCCATGCGATGGACATCCAAAGTAGCACTCCGTACTATGGAATTGTAGCCTCTTACTTTACAAACTGCAACAAAAGACTAACATCACCGCCCCTCCATCTTCTGATGTGTCAATCAAATTGTCCTTCATATCTATGATGGGAAGAACATTGTATACTGACTAAATGGAAGTTATCAAAGCTCCTCCCTTCGACCAAAATGTATCATCACCCATAACGAGTTACGAGAACTCCCTGAAGAGAGTCTCCTCCTCTCACCTCATGAAGGCTATACCATTCCTATGCTATGAGAGTATGTAAAAGTCCTCTTCTTACTCTAAGGACTCTATCTAGCACTACATACATATAGAAAAAATCGTGCAGCAAAGGTTTTTGAGTATGCATGAAAGATATTCAAATTTTTCAACTTACTAGTGGCAAATTTTACCATTAATTTCACTTTGTCAAGGATGGATTTGAGCCATCGCATCCCCCCTATGTCATCAATAAGCAAACCTAAACCATATGATGTGGTGTCCATGTAAGCTTGGAGTATGTCTCTTCAATCAAATGCTCCATAGCAACATAGTTGACCCATTATTGGTCAGAAATCGCACTAGATTCTCACTCCCTACATCCTCAATGACATTCCAAACATGTGAAAATATGAATTCACTTGTCACTATTGTGCAAGGCGCATGGGCAAGCATAGCAAGTAAAAACAAAATGCCCTTGCAAAAGGACACAAGGACGTTATAAACATTCCCTTCAAAAATATTACACCACCCAATCACACAAGATAAAGCATCTTTTTCCAATATGGCTCATAGCTAAAACATCTCAATCTCTAACAATTTATTTGTTTTGGGAGCTCATGGATGCACAAAGTTTATCCCGAAGAACCCTTCGAAGCAACTACTATCCTACTAATTGCTCTCACGGCCCTCTTCCATGAAAGAATATTAGCAACATTGAATGGAATGCCATACTAAATCATGTGTTTGGTCAACTCTCTAGTGGCATCATCCATGTGTTTCTTTTACATGCAGGCCTTGAAACTAACTCTCATGAAAATATGATTCTCACATATCTTTTGGGACGAAACATTAATTGATGCACAAATTGAGATCATGCTCTTTGTGTGTGGCGCTTCAATTGGATGGTGATTTCGAGGCACATCTTCAACATGAAGAGCCTCATCACCCTTAGAGCTACCAAATGATGGAGGCATATGCAAGTTACCCACCCCTCAACTCAATTGAAATTGAACAATCAACTCGTCCATGATACTTTGAGGGATGGATAGACATTTTCAAATGCCTCCACCTTTCAAGCCAAGGAAATGAGCCTTAGTATAGGATGCCATACTACCATAATCCCCTTGCAATAATTACCTTGCTAAGGGGCGAAGCTAATTATTTTCATGTCGCTATGGATGGAATTGAGAGTCCCACCCCATGATGAAAGCCTAGAGGCCTGAAGCTAATGGATTATGCAATAGGAAAACAATGTGCAAGCTGATGGTTCTCAAGTATTCAACAAGGATGAGGTAAAGCAAGGCAACATAACCATGGTTGCAAGTAGTCTAAGTTCTGATGTGGAGTTCATCCAAGTGCAAGTGGTACAAGTGCAATTATTTTGGGTCAACATGTGCAAGTAATCTATAAGCATGACTAGTGGAAGTCGACTAGTGCAACTATTTGAATTGGGCTAGCAAAAAACTTGAATAAAAACATATTTAAACGTTCTTATACATTCTATATAATACCATTTTTATTCTCAAAAAAAATGTGTTTTTCTTAATCATGGTTGCAAGTAGTCTAAGTTCCCATGTGGAGTTCCTTCAAGTGCAAGAGGCACAAGTATAATTAGTTTAGGCCAACATGTGCAAGTAATAAGTGTGACTAGTCGAAGTTGACTAGTGCAACTATTTGAAGTGGACTACTACAAGTAGTCGAAGTTGACTAGTGCAAATAGCCTAATGTCCATATCGACTAGTGTGATTATCATAAATCCCAAGTCCAAATTTAGAAAAGGAAGCCAAGTGAATGCAAATATGAAGCACACATTATGAGCTCTCATGATGAGTTCTTGGATTGGTAGTTTCCAAATTTTAAATGCATCTGAAGGGGAAGAAGAGATTGTTAAGCATACAATTCCATCTTGGGCATAATGTTTTTGTTAAGTATAGAGGTCTATGGCCTATACCTACTTAGAGACTAGAGAGAGTTCCCTTAACTTGATTAAAACTCTCTTGAAAAGTTATCAGACATCCTCCAATGTAAGGTTGGTCCAAGCAAGGGTCATGGGCAACCACATCAAGCTTCTAACATTTAGAGGAGCCAATAATAAAGATGAAGATAAGCACATGTTATGGTTCTCATCCCTTTGAAAGATTCATGAGCATCAAGGAAACATGTGTTATATATACCTTCATAAGTTCAAAGTTATCCAAACTT
>CM035408.1:86846291-86856291 GCA_020310875.1 Ceratopteris richardii | reverse complement strand
TGAATGTATTACCACTAGAATGTACAAAGATAAGTGACCCGTTAGGGTTATAGGCATACATACAAGCCGGGGAAAAAAAAACCTCCTAAAGAGGGAAAAAAGTGCCCCGGCGGTCCTAGTGTGTTCACACACATCACTACCTAAATATATCAACAAATCCCCCCCTCGGGGTGATGCAGTGAACAAGGAGCTGGCACTCATGTATAAGGAAGTGTCAAGCTATGTGGAATCAATCCACAAAAGGAAGTAAGCCCAAAGCTTTGCACAAAGCTTCAAACTTCTCCCTAGGTAGAGAATTTGTGAAAAGGTCTGTAATGTTTTCATGTGTGGACACATATGCCAAACTCATCTCTCCAATAGAGAACCTCTCCCTACCATAATGATAGTGAACCTCAATGTGCTTAGTGTGAGCATGGAACATAGGGTTCCTCGCAACTGCCAATGCGCTTTGACTAAAGCGTCTTAGCCACACATACTCAACAGTCGCTGTGAAAGCTTCCCTATACTCAACCTCACAATTGGAAGTGGCCAGAGTAGGCTGCTTCTTGCTCAACCAAGATATACATGAGCTACCAAGCATGAAGCAAAAGCCACTAGTGGACACACGAGTGTCACAGCACCCTACCCAGTCTCACTCAGAAAAAGCATGTAAATCTGGCGGTAGTGATCCCCCCTTCAATCCAAGTAGTTGGGTACCACACACGTGGCGAAAGATGTGCTTAACTGCTTGCCAATGCTTGACACTTGGGCAATGCATAAACCTTCTCTTTGAGACAGCAAACTAAATATCTGGCTGAGTAATGCATAAGTAAATAAAACATCCAACAGCTGATAGAGAAGAGCATCAAATGCATCTCCAACATCATGAAGACTCAATTGTAAACCTGTCTCCATAGGAGTGGCAATAGGTCTGCAGTCTTCAAGGCCAAAACGCTACAATAATGTGTTAATATCCTTTGTTTGACACAAAGCTATTCCGCCATCAACTTGTATAAACTGAATGCCAAAATAATGATGCAAATGCCCGAAATTTGACATCTCAAATGAGACATGGACATCAGCCTTAAAATCAGCAATATGCTTCTCATGAGGACTAGTGAGGAGCATGTCATCAACATACACAACAATGATCTGGAGCACATCATTTGCACGCTTAACATATAAGATGCTCTCAATTGGATTGTTCTCAAAACCATGTGCACTCAGGTAGGCATGTATCTTTCCATACCAAGCACGTGGTGCTTGCTTCAAACCATATAATGCCTACCATTCAAAAATGTAGTTTTAATGTCCAACGGATGTAATTTCCAGCCATGATTAGCTTCAACTGCACGCATGCTACGAACAATAGTCATTCGACAAGCAGGAGAAAAAGTTTCATCAAAATCAATGCCTGTTTCTTGAGCATAACCCGTTGCAACAAGCGTAGCCTTATACCTGTCAACTGTCGCATTGGGCTTACGCTTTAGCTTGTATACCCACTTAGTGCCAATGGCCTTCTTGCCATGGCCACTGACTAAAATACCCTTATGCAGAAAAATAATTGTATCTCAAAAAGTTGAACAGAACTATCCTATCGAGTTCTGCTAAACCTGTAGTAGACTTCGAGACGCTTATACTCGCAAACCGAAACCTGTATATATCATTGCACAAAAAGACGAAATTTGCTTGCACAAGCACTGCGATAGTGTGTTCGAAGGCCAAAACGAGCTCAAATCGCGAGCTCGGCACCACATAGCGAAGCTGTTTTGAACTCCTAATCAGCCTGAGTATGCTCACCAAATTTCGTGCGATTCTAAGACTATGACCCGAGGGGTGTCGACGACTCCCTAGATGAAGCGTCGACCTACTCTGATACCAATTGTTGGAGTTCGAGGTCTATGGAAGCACGAGAATAGCATAAGGAAGAAGAAGAAGCTTGGAGCACAACACACAATACTGAATGTATTACCACTAGAATGTACAAAGATAAGTTATCCATTAGGGTTACAGGCATATATACAAGCTAGAGAAAAAAAAACCTCCTAAAGAGGAAAAAAAGTACAACTAGTCCGGTTCCGAAGCCAAATTTTTTGAGTACTATGGTAATAAAATCGCAATGTATAAGGTCAAAGGCTCTCTCAAATCAATTTGCATATCAACCACTTCTTGATTGGATGTAGCGGCATGTTCCATCAACATTTGGATAAGAAGAATATTATTATAAATCGATCTCCGATGTATAAATCCAATTTGTGAGGGGTAAACTACACTTATGAATGATGGGCTTGAGTTTTAATGCAACGATTTTGGTAAATGTATAAGGTCAAATGCTTTCTCAAATAAATTTGCATATCAACCACTTCTTGATTGGATGTAGCGGCATGTTCCATCAACATTTGGGTAAGAAGAATATTATTATAAATCGATCTCCAATGTATAAATCCAATTTGTGAGGGGTGAACTACATTTATGAATGATGGGCTTGAGTTTTAATGCGAAGATTTTGGTAAATGTATAAGATCAAATGCTTTCTCAAATCATATTGCATATCAACCACTTCTTGATTGGATGCAGCGGCACGCTCCATCAATATTTGGGTAAGAAGAATATTATCATAAATCGATCTCCGATTTATAAATCCAATTTGTGAGGGGTGAACTACACTTGTGAATGATGGGCTTGAGTTTTAATGTGAAGATTTTGGCAAATATTTTATAAATTATGTTCATCATTGTTATAGGCCTCCGGTCCCCTTTCGGTTTAGGAACATCCACTTTACGAATGAGTTTGGCCTTGTCCAACTTGAAAGAATAAGGCATCTTTTCATCACTCCATATTTCATTACAAACATCAAGAAGCAGAGCTTTAAGAGAAGGCCAAAAGCCATCATGGATTCCTTCATGATACCATCCATTCTTGGTGCTTTTCCACTCTTAAGGGATTGAATAGCCATAAAGACTTCCTCTTCAGATATACTTTCTTCACAAGCAGCAGCCATATGAGAATCAAGAACCTACGGAGTATAAGCAAGTGATTCCTGGAGAGAAGAAAACCATGCCTCATCTGTCTTATATGAAGCAACAAACAATTTTTGAAAGTGGTATGTGCAAATCACAGTTGTAGAATTCCGAGCACCAAGGGTTAATCCATCTATTTCAAGCAAGGAGATCGCATCTTTAAGATGTTTAGCACGTAAGAAATCAAAGAAACATTTAGAATTTGCATGGAGATCATTCGCTTCTACACATCTAGCTTTGCATTATTATTAATTAGCGACAAACATCTCTACGCATCACATAGATGAGTATACTCTTTCTCAAAAAGTAATTGTGCAACATTTATCTTTTCAGACATGGAGAAAATAATCCGCTCAGCTTCAGATCTAGCTGAATTAAGAATAGTAGAGAAGTATTGTTGATATATTTAGGTAGCGATGTGTGTGAACACACTAGGACCGCCGAGGAACTTTTTTCCCTCTTTAGGAGGTTTTTTTTTCTCTGTCTTGTATATACGCCTGTAACCCTAATGAATAACTTATCTTTGTACATTCTAGTGGTAACACATTCAGTATTGTGTGTTGTGCTCCAAGCTTCTTCTTCTTCCTTATGTTGTTCTCGTGCTTCCGCAAATCTCCAACTCCAACAATTGGTATCAGAGAAGATCGCCGCTTCATATAGGGAGTCGTCAACACCCCTCAGGTCACAGCCTTAGAATCACACGAAATTTGGTGAGCATACTCAGGCTAATTAGGAGTTCAAAACAGCTTCGTTATGTGGTGCTTAGCTAGCAATCTTAGCTTGTTTCGGCCTTCGAACACACTATCGCAGTGATTATGCAAGCAATTTCATCTTTTTGTGCAATGATATGTACAGGTTTCGGTTTGCCAGTATAAGCATCTCGAAGTCTACTACAGGTTTAGCAGAACTCGATAGGATAGTTCTGTTCAACTTTTTGAGATACAATCAATTTTTTCAAAAAAAACTTTCCCCAACGAACTAGTTGTACGTCAGGGATGTCCACTAAGTCCTCTCCCATTAGCCTCCTCTCCGATGTTTTATTTGTTAGAGGCTAAAATAAATTCACATTGTATCCACGGTATCTCTCTTCATGGAGCTTAACAAATCACAGTTGGTTTTGGAGACGATACTTTTATTTTTGCAAAAGTTAACAAGAATGTTGAAAGCTTCTGTGAGGCATTTCCAGACTTTTCAATGGGAAGGAGCTAAAATTGAGTAAGGTATTGTCTTCAGACATCTAGGATACCCTTTGGGTATAAATGTTTTTTACAAAGATAAAATTGAATGGGTAATGCGCAAAATTAAATGCAAAATGGATATGTGGCATGCTTCGCAATGGCCAATGCATACCAGAACAAGAATTGTGCAAGCTTTCTTGCAACCTTATGTTATGTATTATTTATTACTCCTAGATTGGAAGAAGTGTCACCTTCGTATCTTTGAATGCTTACTAAAAAAAAGAATCCTGAATTTACATTCTCATACAATAGCTAGGTAGACAGCCTTTCTTGTGTATTACCTCTGCTCATAGACCCCTTTGGCTTGATATCCTTTGGAGGTTTATAGAAAATGTAGAGGTGTGTTTTGAAGGAACTTGGAAATTTGACGCTTGGAATAAATTCTTCTCTCATGCTCCATTGCGTACTTCCTCTCCCACACTCAACTGTATTTTACGAAGTTTCAAATTGGCTTCTCTGTGCTTGAAATGGAATGGACGACATCATTATGTAGGAAACTCCTTTGCTTCATTGCTTCATTGCTTCATTGTCTCGAGACTGGTCTTTCTTGTCAAATCCACCTCTTGCTCACTCCTTTGGAGCAGTAACAAGGTATTTAAACAACAAGAGGATTGATTCCATTGCAAAATGTTATGATTCTAAATGGGAACTCTTATCTTTTCCACTTGTCGGTAGGACTTATGCGATAGGGCCTGCATATCGATCTAAATGGGTCCAATAATCTCCAATTTTCACTCTTCTTGCACCAATTTCAAATGCCCCTTTTTATTGATGAATTTGACCCTCGACGGGATTGGTTGCTTGCTAAGCACACTAGGTAGTGGACTCATACAGCAAATACATTTTATCATTCATTACCGCTCCTTAAAGTATTCCCTCTTAATGTAACTTCAGATGGAAGCTTCAAAATTCCCCATCATGGTGGGACACAAGCCCTTTTAGGTGTGCTCTCCAAAATATCACTATAAAAGATAGGACGAAAAAAAAACATACACATTGATGAGCAATGAGAATCAAATATTACAAATTTCAAGGACATGATTCATGAAGTTTTAAACCTTAAAGTTACAAAATTATAACTTATACGCACCATGATGGATCAACCGACTCATCAAGAATGTTGTACTTTTGTATTTCATTGATTGCCTCCTTCATAAAATGATAAAGTACACCTACTATTGTTGCCTCCATATCGGTTATGCGTAGAACTTTATACCGTGGTAGTATAGCAATCATAAGACCAAGGACTCCGCAATATAGTTGGGAACTCTTGCTCTGACTTTCTTCCCATAGAAGCACAATTTGATGTGTTATTTGTAATGACTTGAATAACATGTTGGTGACCAACCTCTCATAGGTTACAATGGGAAACAAAAACAAGTAGCATGCTGAATATTTAAACCTTCGATTTCCAAGATTCAAATAAAATATATGTGCTAAATAATATGCATGTAATTTATGAATCATGATATATGTATGACGTGTCATACATATTTAATATGTGGATTTTGAAATTATATAATATGTAATTGTATGTTTGCAATCATCAAAGTAACATGTGACATCATACATGTCACATGTGACATGCACTATGCACATGTGACATGTGAGTATGTAACATTGATGATTGCATACATATTGCAATTTACATATTATATGATTTCAAAATCCACATATTACATATGTATGACATGTCACATTATATATGACATGTCATGCATATATCAAGATTTATAATATTACATACATGGCACATATATTTATGATTTTACATATAATCTAGAATGGAAAATCTGAGTTTTTATGAATGAAATTTGAAGAATGAATTTGGAAACTTACCTCAAGTATGGCTTGTCAAAAATGTGAATAAATAAAGCATTCAGTGACTTTTTTGCCTCTTCCTCTCGTATCCACCGTCCCCCAAGAAGTAAGTACCAAGAGGACAAGAGACAAGGATATTTATGATCCCTCTCTTTTTACAATCACCCCATCCATCGAAGAGAATAATGCATCCATATTTGGCCCAACCAGTTTGCATGGGTTCCAAAGATTTGTCAATTCTTGCTTTTTCCTCATCTAATTTTTTTGTATGCATATCATCATAGGAAACACCATACCATCCCTCACAAGGTCCTACATTAGCTATGGCTCTTATCATGCGCCTCCATCGATCCAAACAAAGCACGTCAAACGGGAAGATTGCACTCAATTATGGTTCTGACAATTTCAATTTCAGCCACTCTTTGCCTTTCTTTGAGAAAAGTCAATGTCCCCGATACTCCATCTCATACTTGTGCAAGGATAGGTTGTCAACAGGTACCACTATCACTTTCACATACTCCCTTATTTCTCTTTGGAAGCCTTGTTCCTTCCTCATATTCATATGAACTCATTGTGGGTGCAGCTGAACCAATAGAAATGGATAGAGCATTACCTATTCCGATATCGTCATGATCTGCTCATACCACTTCATGTTGGGGAAGAGAGCCTTTTCTCCTCTTTAATGGAAGATATTTTTTGCAACATTCTTCATAGACATCATCGGGAATAACAATGCAAGGAGAGCATTCTCCACCCAATTTGCATAGATGGATGAGAAGTCGAGTCACACAAGATGTTCATATCCTTCCGCAATACTTGCAATGCCACCTACAAACATTGGACTTATCTCTCACCCTTTCAAAAGCTACATAATGTTTGCAAAAGGCTTCATGAAGAGGAGCCTTGAGGGTGATAAAGATGAGAAGGGGAGCTGTTGGAAGCTAAGAAAGATGCTAAAGATGAGAAAGGGGGCTGCTCAACAACCCTAATGCTCAAGATTGGAGAGCTCCAAGACTAGGGCCTAGGTTCGAATTCGAATCTCGAGTGCAGCTGCAGCTCGCGAATGCAAAGACTATGCCAAATGTGCATAATATGAAAAGAGGCAGCCCTAAGTATAGCCGGACAACTTCAATTTTTAAGTGGATGCATCGGACGGGATGGAATAGGAGTGGACAGGCCTGATCGTACAAAACCACCCGTTCGACATACGAGCGAAACCCTGTGTGTGTGTGTGTGTGTGTGTGTGTGTGTGTGTGTGTGTGTGTGTGTGTGTGTGTGCGCGCGCGCGCACTATGTGTGTGTTGCATCTGTGTGTACATATATACACACACATAGAATAAGTACCATACATTTTTCGGTATGTTGATGATGTTCAATACATACGACAGGAAACATTGGGGGTTTGAGTCTAGTTTTTTCTGATCTTTCTCCAATCTATCACACTCCATGAAAGTCAGCATTAAGTCAGATCTTGTAACTCATGGTCCATCCACATATGTAACTCATTTACATTTTTGTTTTGATCACTCTGTTTCCTTTAGCCTACAATGACTAGTTACATATCCAACAATTATATGATTTTGTCTCCCGGTTCAAATTTGGCCTTAGGAAGACAAAGGATACCATTCTTTCTTTCTCTATCTATCTATGTGTCTATTTATACCAAAAAAGCAGAGGTATATAGAAAAGCTGAGCACTAAATTTGAGATCCGTGCTAATGTCTCCTTCAAATTGTTAAACCTAAAAAGAAAAACAATCTTTAGTGCTTGTTTTCTTTTCATTCATTTTTGCTTCAAATTTTTACATATACTCTCGAAACATGATGGCAAAGCTATAATATTATACCTTCATTGCCCCAAGAATCCCATTGCAAAGACCAAGAAGAAACCGTGCCATTAAAGCCATCCAGAAATTGGTGCAGAATCCAAATAATGCATTGAAAATTATTCTAAACATGAACATCCTTTGATTAGAAACCCATGCATGCATGAAATATTCCATACATATTGCACCTGTATAGCCATAAATTACATTGAAAAAGTGCCGATAAGAATGACTGGCTTACGACCATATTGATCAGCCACAATGCCCCAGAAAGCTGAGGATATAAAGCGTCCAAGCATCATAGCTGACCCTGAAAATTTAAATACTACTTATGATGATCCGCTTCTGAGATGTAACAACAAGCTTCATAGTGTCTTTCTTATTTAAAAGCCAAGCAAGCAAGCAAAGTTTAAACGGAGGAAAAGCATAGACCATAGGAGAACAGGGAAGTTTTTGTTCCCATACGTACCGTCCACCGAGTTCTTCAGGCTGATATTCTAGATTGTAATCAACATATTCCGACTACAGTAATACTATTTTTTCACTTGTATTCACCATCAATGAACCTTGTGGATAAGCTGCTTTACAGGTACTCGCGACCCCTTCTTCCAGTTCTCAAAGGTGATTTTTTTTAATTGCAAATAACTCTTCTCGGATTAATATGGAATTCTTGAGAACCCAATAAAGAATTAAATATTCCTGTCATCTAAAAAGAACATGGAATCCTCATATTTATTCCTTTTTCAATTAGCAATCCTCTTCTGATTGTACAGACATTGATTATTTCTAGATAACTCTCTATGGGGGTTCTAAAACCTGCAAGACGGGGGGAGAGAGAGAGAGAGAGAGAGAGAGAGAGAGAGTTTCTGTGCCAAAAAAACTGAAATAAAATGAAATTTCATGAATATATTCAGAAGACCAAAATGGCCTATGATACCTGTTGAATTCAATACAATATCTGGTCAGTCAAAAAAGACAAATAAAGAAGACATACTATGAGGCAAGACTGGTGAACATAATGCAACGCCACTAGACTTATGAATCATGATGGAGATCAATGAGGGATGTAAAGCTAGTGGTACAAAAAGCAAATCATGCAGGGAGCCCTCCATCTCAAAAAATATATGACATTAGCTTCTGATAGATGTCCTTGATCTTCTCCATTTTAATACCCTACCTGGGCATCTTGCATGATGAGATAGAATGATACAAAGCTTGAATTGGATTCTCCATGACAGTACAAGGCCCTCTAACTGGACGATGCCTAAATAGCATTAGCTTAGTCACATGATCAATACCCTCTGTGTGGGAAACTTGCTCTAGCAACTATCCATTTGTCCATCCACTGTAAAATAATGTGTGGCCCATGGCAATCTCTAACTTGCCTTTAAATATTTCTGGCTACTCTCCTCATCAAAGCTCTCTCTAGCTATAGAAAGAAATGACCCAAACATCCTTTTTCCTCATATCTCAGAACTTTAGAAGATAGACAAAATCTGTCTTCGAACAAGACTCCAGTCATGCACATCTTTTAGTATGTTGACCAATTGAATCTATTAATCTGACTCTATCTCAAGCTTCTTCTTGTATAGTGGCATATATTGGTGTAAGTTGGTACTCTATATCTGGAAATCAATCCGAAGAATGTCTGTAGCTCAGCGTGATAAATTTGTCATGAGCAAGAGAAAGCCCTTTATTGAAAGCCATGTACACAACACATGTACAAGCTCTACCTGTGTGTATTTGGTGTCACTCAAACCAAGTCATAGTTAATCATACTATTAATCTTCCCTTCTGTGTGCCAAGGAGGTTATCTTATGAGACTAGTCAAAGGGAGTCAAACTTTCCATGCCAAGATTATAAATATATGACGATGAATTCATCTACCCATACTGATTGCATCTTCGGTGAGGCAAACTCTCAAGAGCACTCAAGAGAAGGTTAAGCATAACTATAATAAGGAAGATCCTGTAAGGTGTGGGCCGTAGCCCAAGACCTCTACTCTCACATGTAACATCAAAGCAGTCTCAAAAACCATGAAGAGTTTATTGGAGAAATGTCCAACAAGTAAAATTCAGAGCTCTGAGATTCATCTAAAGATGATGGAATAATTTCCAT
>CM035408.1:86738791-86841291 GCA_020310875.1 Ceratopteris richardii | reverse complement strand
AGGGCAAGTTCAAGGACTACAAACATGTATGAGAACAACCACATTGACCTCAGAGGCCTCTATTGTGCTACATCCTCATTATGGAAGCTTCACAACTTGGAGCACCATGGATCATGAGTGCGCTCTTACGAGAGTGGAGCACACAACATATCTGACAAGACATTTTCCAAAAATATTAAGGAAAAATTTAGACTACAACATTGTCTTTAATATGAGATCTAATGCGAGGCAAGCCAACCCATGGTGGATGTGTTAGATATACTCAATATTCCACCTTCCACACAAGTGACCAAAAATGATCCCTAGTGCTCTAAGTTGTAAGGTGCCCATTATGAGGAGACTCCATCGTGAGAGCCCGGACATTTGTGGAACCCGAACTTCCAAGTTAGATGAGGTTTATGTATGACCATTGATGGTTATAGATTATCTTTGTGATCCTAGCCATGAAGTTAGGTAGGGCATAAACTTCTAGGCAATTGGGTTGCCATTCAAGACAAAAATAAAGACCTTGTGACACCGGGCAGTTTCCCCATAGGACCTTCATGGGGGGAGTGCAGAGGAAGGCTTGCTCCCTTCCATGAGGTCCGAGGGGCCAATCCCCCCAGCCCGCAAGGCCAAGATGGTAGGACTTCTGATCAAGGAGACATTGTCGGATGATATATCTTGACTGTGTATTTTTCCGGCCTTCCGATGTTTCGGTCGTTCGGTGTTTCGATGTTTTGGTGTTTCGGTGTTGAGATGTTTCGGTGTTCCAGTGTTCCGATGTTGTGATGTTTCGATGTTTCCATATTCCGATGTTTCTGTGTTCCAATGTGCCAGAACCTCCTGAGATTGCGATCTTCCAAAGATTGTGGCCTCCCAGAGTTTTTGACACCATTTGTGCACTAATAAGCCCTTTATCTAGAGTTTGTCCAGACCGCCATCTAAGCTCCTCATTGGGAGTGCGTGGGTGGGCAATACCATCTTTGTAGCTGCATTGCTTCTAACAATTTGAGAATTTGAATTCTTTATCTCTCAATCTTCGTTTCCTTTGTCTTCGTTTTATTCTTCTCAACTCTGTCTATTGATATATTCTGCTGTGCTCTTATTTCTTTAAGGATGTCCAAAAGTAAAAGTATTTACACAAATAGAGCACCTCTTAGAGGTGGGGATCATGCAAACTAGATCATGCCTGAGCTCAGATTATATTTCTATCCAAGATGTAATAATCATGATGAAACCATGCAACACATGTGTGGCAATTCAAGGTTTGTTGAAGGATGTGTTTTGGTGACCTATACCACGTCATCAAATAACAACAATAATATAAACAACCATGGAAATGACCACGAACATAGATAGAAAAAAAAAAGAGAAGAGATTTAACACACAAGAATAAGAGAGAAAAAAGGTAGTTTGTTGCTTTACTGGATCATGTGAAAGTACATAGGCACACACGCTTTAAGCACAAACAACAACTTGTCTTCACATGCACTCTACCTTTCATATCCACTTACTCATTTTCTCTCCCCATTACATTTCACTAAGATTATACTTGAAAATCTTAAATTTTATGTGCAAATACTTTTAGGATTATGATTTAATGGGGTGGTGGAACGAATTTTTCCCCTTTTGTGATTGCTTGATCAAACCAGTTTGCAAATATGTGTTCATTTAGATGGTGGAATGGAAACTTTTCTTTTGATGTTCACTTGGTTTCTAGATATCGACAAATTTGAAATTCCTTTCAGATTGTATTGTTATCAAAATGATAAGAGCTTATGAATTTGGGTCCAACTAAGGATGCTCAAGACATGGTTGATTTGGCAATCTCAAGTTGCTTCATTGTTGAAGATAAATATTTTTTCTACATTGCCCACCCTCAAGTAGTATTGAGAGCCTATATTATTTATCATGCATAACACCTAGATCCCAAAATGGAATCCCATGTACTTTACCTCTTAGACATCACTCTTTAGAAAAGAGCTTGTAGGATGTTCTCACTAGGACAACAAATTTTGTACATATTGATGAGTAAATGAGGACATCTTTTTTTTTTCTTTTACATTAGTATTTATGCATGCATGCATGTATGTGTATCATGATTTACATACATATGCGTACGCCGTACACCACAAAGTACAGTAACAAATAAACATTTATTTCCCCAAATAAATAATATCACAATAGAACATCCATGCTGTAAGAAGAGTAAAAACAACTTAAAAAGAACAGTGTGCTGAAACAAGCCTTAATTATTTGAGAGATTTATGCTATTACATGGTACGCTTACAAATTACATAATGCTTTCTTTGGCTGGAATAGAAAGTTTAAACCAGGTCAATCCCAACTCCTTGGAAGGGTTTCTTACCATGAAGTATATGAAGGGAAATAATGAAGAAATGGGAAGAGCTGCAAAAGAGAACAAGGATGTCAGTGAGTAAACTGCATTCTAGAAGTAATAAATCCCATCATGGGAGAAATTATGCAGCTATATTATCCTAGTTCAAATCCAATCATTTCAAACCCACATGGAAGACAGATGTGCGAAGATATATGACCACCCTTATATGTAGAAAATAGGAACCATCATGCTCAAATCCTAACACGATGTTTATATTTTGAATGTCATATTGAGATGCATAAGGAAGCGAAAAAAAAATGGATTTCGTATGGTGGAATTCTTTTGAAACTCTCTTATTTTCAGTTATTTTCTGCCACAAAAGGCATCTTTATTAGAGATTCAGTGTCTACAGGAAAAACCTCGAAATAGGCTCATGAAAATTAGAAAATAGACCTTATTACCACTAGATTTTCTAAATAATATGAAGATAGAGTGTCTTGCATTCAAGCCTTATATACCAGATATCCAGACATAAATGTTCTTATAGCCAAAGTTTCACCTTTCCAACATGTTACACCCTGCAAGACACAGACATATATATGCAGTGGCAGGCAACATGTCTAAAAAATAGACCTTATCAAAGTCTGAAATGGGGACTGCAGAAAAGTGTGAAGATGCTGCAAATGGCTCTCTTTATGAAACTCAAGTGATCTTCAGAACCATTTAAATAGATTTAACTTGATTCAGACATCAAAACACCCAGATTGTTTGACTGATAAAGCTTGGCTCTCTGCTCATTTGATTAGGATTCGTACAAAACTTCGTTTGAATTAAAGAAGTATTTAGTCAATGACTTATACTGTAAGGAAAAAAAAAATTGATGCAAAGCAATTGTGAGCCAGTGGTGCATCTTCAGTACCATGTAAAAGTTACCACAACACACATATATATAGGATCAAGGTTAGAGAGAAAGAGAGAGATTGCTAATCATGGGAAAAACACAAGAGATATGGGTGTAATGGAAAGTGGACTCAAGACAAGTAGAAGAGGAACTCAACTCAATTCAACTCAAACTCATAACTCTAATACAATGGAAATCAAACACTACACAAGAGATAGATGGTTCTATCCGCCCATGCACTCCCTATATGAGCTTAGATGATGATCTAGATAGATGTCAAGTTAAGGGCTATAGGCCTACACAATGGGAACTAAAATGGTTACCCTAATGGTTTCAAACATTACAAACTATGATCCTAGATGAGAGGGCCAAAAATAATATGCACCATTGATTTATGGTGTAAATCCAATGGTAGAAAATTAGGATCAACAACCATTTGTTTGTAGCACTTCGTCTTGCTTAATCCACACTTAGGATCAAGTCTAGATCTAATGGACCACATCAAATAAACCCTTCCCCATCAAGAAAGCTACTTTTGTTTCTAGCCCTTGATTTAGGTTGATCCTCATATAGGATCAATCCCGAACCGAATGGCTTAGAAGTAACTTTCCTAACTATCCATCTATGGTATGCTCTAGACCTCATTTGACCTCAAAGTTAAGAATCTACCAATTTCCAACACTCACATCGAGGCTTAGAAGTAACTTTCCTAACTATCCATCTATGGTATGCTCTAGACCTCATCTGACCTCAAAGTCAAGAACCTACCAATTTGCACCACTCTCACATGGGTTCTCCTCATAATAGGGCCTTACAAAATAGAGTATCATGGAACAATGGTGATGCTACATAAGGGTGACGCATTGAGCATATCTAGCACCCCCCCAATGTCCACTTGAAGGTGAACTTCCTTCTTGGCATGATGCAAAGTCATCCATGAGGGTGGAGCATTGACTATGTCTAACACCCCCCTTCAATGTCCACCCAAACGTAAACTACCTTCTTGGCCCAATGCCAAGTATTCGAAGATGTATCTGAAGAAGATCCTTTGTAAGGACTTTGGTGAAGGTGCCTGCTGCATTCTTCTTGGTTGGAGAGCAGAACATTTCGGCCATCTTTCTCAAGTGTACTTGCTTGCCAAGTCTTGGAAATCTGATTGCAAAGATGATATCTTGTACGGTACTCCATACGTAGAAAAGACTACCAAAGACCTTCATGTAGCACCCATTGTCTATGCATTAGTGCAATGATGTTAGAGCTTGTTTCTTCCCATACAATGCCTTCTTTAGCTTGCACAATGTGCTCTTTGAATGTTGAGTGCACAATGTGCTCTTTGAAAGTTTAGCATCAAGCCCTGGTGATTGAGACACATGTTCCTCCTCCTTGAAGTCAACATTCAAAAGTTGTGATTTGACATGTAACATGAAAAATTGCCACTTCATTCCAATTGCTACCACTAGTACTATGTGGATAATGGCCATTCGAGCAGAGAAGTCTTGAAAAGCAAAACCCTCCACTAGTGAAAGTCATTGTGCTATCAATGTATCTTGATAGCATTCCAAGATTCCATCCATCATGTCCTTTACGTGCCAAACCCACTTGGTGCTAGTGACCCCCCATGCTCCATTCTTCATTAAGCTCTCATAGTTCTTGCATAGCCTCTATCCATGCCAGATTTACGATGACTTCATTTTCAATATTCAGCTTCATTACGTCCTTCATAATCTCAACCATCATACTATGTGAGTAGAAGCCAAACTTTGATCCTCTATTCTCAGTGATCTCCTTGGCCCTTCTACCTTTACTCCTACTCTACTATTAATCACACACTAATTAATCTATGGAAGAAGAAATGATAGATATGAAAACATGATGAAATGAATTAAAGTAGAAATGACTTACATACAATGCTCCATGAGCATGGAGACTCCATGAGGAGAGGATGCACTCTTCGCAATGGGCTAGAGTGGACTTGCATGAGAATGAATGTAGACGTGGACAAAAGGGTGGAGCATGGAACTCTAAACACTCCCTCGATATGATGACCCTTTTGTTTTGAATATGGGGAACTAGTGACATATGGGATCACTTAGTCCATTGGGTTTTTAGATCTAATGACATAGGGGATCCTTAGACATAGCTTGCACATATGGCATTCAAGTGTGGGACATATAGCATCCCTTGGTTTTTGGTTCCATGCACATATAGGATCCATGATGAGTGGAACATATGGCATCCACGGGATCTTGGGAAATATAGGATCCCAAGAAACATGCTTCGACATATAGGATCCAAGTGGTTTTGTTGGGATCTAAGCATATATTGTTGTGCTCTCTGCAATAAGGTAACATCATATGGGCTGGACTTCGCATTTCAGTCAAACCATGCCCCTTCGGCAAACGCTTCATCTAAGCAGGCTTGACTCGCACTTCGATCGGTTCATGCTCCACTAGAAAGGCCAACTTCAACCACGGGGGGGGAGGGAAAGATGTGAGTTTGCATTTCAACCCGCTCATACCCCTTTGGCAAGGCTTCAAGTTCGCGGAGTGAGTTCTTGCTTCAACCGACTCATTCCCCTTTCTACAAGGCAAACGTCATGTTGTGAGATGACTATGAGCTTCAACCGATCTCTCCTTCATGACTCAAAGGTTATCAAGCAAGGTGAGCTTCACAAATCACGCTTCGTCCGACTCCGAGTTGGTGTCTTACTCCATGGTGTGAGTATTGGCTCTTCCAAGGTTCTCTTTTAGGGCTCTCGGCCTACCTCCACGAACACATCGACTCAGTAGGATGCATCCCGTGTGTCTCGCTAAGTGCGTGGAAGTAGGATGGATCCACAAGTGTGTGGCTTAGTGCCTCGTCAATACGAACACACTCCCATGAATGTGGCCTCGTTGCGAGATGGCTTTCTCTTCTATTTTTCATAATGCACAAGCTTTCTCCCAGTTATATCTTCGACTCATTTGTCAATATCAACATCGTGCTCAAAGGAAGTGCACCTATTCAAGACTTCGGCCTCCATTTCTTCTCCTAGCATCCAAAACTTGAGTTCTACAAGTTGGGCAGTATGGACATGATAATGCCAAGATGAAGAGAACCCTCAGTTTATCATCGTTCCAAGAGACATTCGGGTTATGTGCCCGTTTTCAACTCGTACCATTATCCAAGCATGCTTACCTACGTGAATCACTTCTCCATACAAAGCTCTTTCAAGTGGGACAATTCCAAGGGATCTGTGAAGGACTTGAGTTGCACCAAGGACTTAGAAAAACATTGACTGCATTTGTGGAATCGACCTTCGAAGCTGACTATCTTTTCATCCTTAACGAAAGGGGGATGGCACTTCACGAGCTTTGGACAAGAGAAAGACAAGAGCATAGCACACACTCTCAAAAACTCCAAAATGTGAGACAGATGGATTCTTACCAATGTAAGCTTCACGATGACTCCTTTTGATTTGCTTAGGAAAGCCCATGCCTCCCCTCATACTCATTGTTAACTCAACAATGGTGTGACTCTTGCATTCCATAATTCCATCTATGAATGTCAATAATTGACACTTTATCCCTTTGCCCTTGCAAAAGACTTCTAACTCCTCTAAGTTGAGCTCCCCACCACCTCCTATTCCAAGATTCTTCACACTTTTCCCTTGTTCATTTCAACAAGTTTTGGTTGTTCTTTAATCTTACCAAAAACTTGACTTTTTTTTTTGAATCGGGGATGGAGGCCCCAAGAGGCTTACCCAATCAAAAGGCAAAATCTATCCACACTCTTCATCTTTCGAAAAAAGCTTATATGGGATCTTCTAGCACAAAGCAAGGGGTCAACGGATCTCAAAGAATCAGTGCATTGAGATACCCATTGCCCCGGACACGACACTAGTGTATGAAGGACTTTCACCTCCTAGACTGCCTACCTTAAGTGTTCCCGAAAAGAGAACGCCATACCCCACAAAGGAGGATTGGCTCAAAGGAGGAGTCACCACCTAGTTCAGAGTCTCCCATCTCCTCATTATTGGCAGGTGAAGCTACACCTATAACCATTAAGCACCAAAGCTTTTGACCATAGTTGTTCAAGTATGATCCATATGACAGGTACGGTATGTAATAGTACCATATTAGGTACATACTAATCTCGAGGTACGAATCCGTATGGTATTAGTGTAGTTTCTTTTTATATAATTCTTCATGTATATGGGAGTGTACACATATAAAGAGTAATTTTTGCCATGAATATGCACAATATTGAATCTATGCATAAAGATAATTGTTCTCTAACTAGTGTAGTTGCAAAACCAATGTATTTTCTTAATATATTCAAGTCAAAATGGAAAATCAAACACATGTTTTTTGGTACGAATGCGTACTAGTACGTACAATACGAGAGGTAGGTACGAATCTATTCGTACTGGTACGAATAACAACTATGGCTCTAACATGCATCCAAGTAATCATCATCTCCCTTGAACCAAGAAATGGGACGCGTAAAACCAAAAGGGGTCAGATGGGAGAATGACATCCTTTCCTCCAAAAAGGATCCGTCAAGGGAAGTATCCCTCAAATAGAGCTTTCATATACTTAGGTATAGCTTCACCTAGGAAGGAAGCAACCAAGACGAAGTTAGCTACTCCCCCCCTAGAGTGACGACTAGGTTTAACCCAATGAGTCAAGGGGAGTATCCCTCAAATAGAGCTTTCATATACTTAGGTATAGCTTCATCTAGGAAGGAAGCAACCAAGACAAATTTAGCTACTTCCCCCTAGAGTGGGGACTAGGTTTAACCCAATGGGTCAAACGAACTCTACAAGCCTGCCCCCAAGGAGGATATGAATCAAGTCCAAGGGAAACGCGAGGCCGAACTCCAAATGTTGGATCACACTGCTAATAAGGGGATTTAGCCACCTCTCCCTAACCATGGCCACCCCCACGCAATCCACCATCAGATGTGATAGGGGTCCGAACTTCCCTCCCTAAACACAAAGGGGACATCTGCTCTTCCATCAATCCTATTTGTCATGTACAACCCCCCAATCCTAGCTAGCATAAGCATGCACTCCGCAGTTGGACTAAGAAAATAGTTATAAGCACTCCTATGCAAATATCCTCGTGATTCCATTAACTTGTAGTTCAAAAAGGGCCCCATGGGACAAAATGATTTATTTTTTCCCACCTTTCCCAAACAAAGTATCTGAGAGTGCCCCGCCCGGCCTCAGGTACATACCTTTCCATCCACAACTAGTTTGAAAAATCCATTCCCACTTTTGGAAACGAGATCCCGTCGACTTTTGCAAAAGATCCCCAAGCCAAGTGGAGATGTCCAGATATTTCCCAAAGAGGCGCCGATGCATCCCCTCGAAATAAGCTGCCAATGGTGGAATATGGAATTCTTTATGCATCACGACTTCGGCAACCGGAATTGACCATGCATCCTTACCACAAATCATTTGCATCCAAGTCACGACAAGCCGATCGAGAGACCCAAATAGATTTTATCCATGAGCCGCCATCAATTCAGCCCCATATGTAATCATGGGAAATGCTAAACTTTTTGGCACCACAACCCACATCCACGTAGGGAAAGAATGATGACACAAAAGGTGAGGCTCTTCCTTCTTTTCTCCTCCCGACCTTTAATGATAGTTTTGATAGAGAATTTAGAGTCAAGCTCCACACCAAGATATGTATACTTCTCCTCTATAGGGATCTTCTCCCCATTAAGCAATAACCCGCAAGCCTCTAGCGAAGCTTACTCGCCATCTTTACCAAAAAACATTGTAGCCATACATTTCTCCACCCCTAACTCCATGCCCCACATCTTCGCCCACTCACTAATCATATTCAAGGACTTTTGGAGCTTAATTCGGCTCTCTACAAATACCACCAAATCATCTGCAAACAGTAAGCCTTTCGATCCACCAATACAGAATACATCAAGCCCCTAAGGGTCACCCCCATGATCAAGCAAATCATTACTATAAACGTTCAACAGCATGGGGATCTTGGGCATCCTTGGCGAACACCTCAGCGCACCAGGACGGGCTCGCTAAAGTGGTGTCCCTTCACACAAACCAAATCTTTGAGGACTCGTACAAAGCATGGAAAAAGTTCAACATTCGACCCATTAGGCCAGCCGCCAGTCTCTTCAAGTTTAAGGAACAGGCTTGATGTGGCACAGTGTCATGTTTTTTGGAATCAACATAGGCTGCATATGTAGAAAGTTTACGAGAAATCCATTGGAGCACCACCTCCTCCATGCATATGACTTGCCCTATGTAATCGTGACGTGCGTGAAATGCAGCATGGCCCCGATTGGAAAAAATTATGAGCCTCAAGAGCTTTGATAAGCCACTTCACTACCATAGAGACCAGAATTTTGAGAGCAATCCCTCGATAATTGTCAACACACGTGAGGTCCCCCTTCTTAGGAATGGAAACCACAACTGCGATCGCCACGAACTCGAGGACGGCCTCTTTTTCAAACATGTTTTCAACTAGATTTAAGAAGGTCACGCCGAGCGGAGTGCTAGGACCGGAAGGGTCAAACCATCGACCCTTATCGCAAACGAGAATCTTAAAAAATTTAGGCAATAAACCATCTCCTCTGGTGACTCATTTAACCTTACCAAAAGCTTGAGCCTTAGCACAAAGAAATTATATCCGCATCTTCCTGCTATAGTCGTCCACGTTGACAAGGTAGGAAGATCCTCCCAAAGCTTGTATAGACATCTTACCACACAAGTTAGCATATACTACTCTCCTTGTCACCAGGATGGGTTCTTGTTGAGGCTACATAAAACTAGATTGACCTCTCTCAATGGCCATGTGACAAGATGCACTATTGTCTAGTACCCATGAGTCCACAATTGGTTCTTCTTGTGTTCGGTCTCTTCTATCCCTTCACAAGCCATTCCATCTCATGACTTCTTGACTGAGTAATGGATGCCTTAGCTTTCCGTCCTTCTGCAAATCTATTTGCATCCAATCGATTTTCTAAATTTTGAATACATGTTTGGTTTTGTACCTCATATCAACCCTTCAATATACTACATGCCTCCCTTGCCTTAGATGTATGTTGAATGAGAGGTAGAAGAGTCAACACATTTGGTCACTATAGCACATGGTGCATTTGCATTCCTTATCTTGCAAGCTTGTAGAAGCTTTGTGTCCATGAGAAATCACCATACTTGGATCCAATGGGTCAACAGAAGTTGTGGCTCTTGCTCAGTTCCCATCACCATCTCCAAAGGATCATAAGAATCAAGGATAATTATAATCTTGAACTCCCAAAGAGAATAATTTGTACCATTTAACTTTCCTTCACTAAAGGTTGGTGGATGAACCCATAGTGTTTGCATTGCAAACTCCATTGCAGCAACTCCACTTTCACTTCCACTTCTAGATGTCGACATCTCCATAGTGTTGAAGCCTTTTTGTCCCATGAACTTGAAACATTGAAGCCTTTGCCTCCCATGAACTCTAGTATTGAAGCCTTCAACTCTTGTGAGCTCTAATGTTGAAGCCTTTGCCTCCCACAACTTAACGCATTGAAGCCTTTGCCTCCAAAGAACTCCAATGTCAAAGCCTTCGCCTCTCACGAACTCTTGAGTTGAAGCATTTACCTCTCACAAGTTTGAATGTTGAAGCCTTCCTTCCACGAACTCCAGAGTTGATATCTTGGCCTCCATGATCTTTGCAATCTTCTATACCTTCCTAAGCTTTGTTACCATGTAAGAAAAAAATGATACATAACAATAATGAACTAGTGGGTGCATCTTCAATATCACATTGAAGTTACCACAACACACATATATATACGATCAAGGTTATAGAAAAAGAAAGATATTGCTAGTCTTGGGGAAATCACAAGAGATATGGTTGTAATGGAAAGTGGACTCAAGATGAGTAGAAGATGAGTAGAAAATGAACTCAATTCAATTCAACTCAAACTCATAGCACTAATACAATGGAACTAGAACACTACACAAGAAATAGATGGTTCTATCCACCCATGAAAATCCTTATATGGAGCTCAGATGGTGATCTAGATAGATGCTAGGTAAAGGGCTATAGGCAAACACAATGGGTACTAAGATGGATACCCTAATGGTTCCAAACATTAGAAACTATGATCCTAGATGGAGAGAGGACCATCTTTATAATGTCCTCCAAGCCAAGGTCTGGATTCCCATGTTCTAAGGCTGTGGTAGCTTGATCCATGCCAAAAATAATTTCCACCATTGATTTATGATGTAAATCCAATGGTAGTAAAGTAAGATCAACAACCATTTGTTTGTAGCCCTAGTTCTTGCTTAATCCACACCATAGTACAAAAAAATCGACGATTTTTAAATAAAAATCGTTTTTTAAATCGTTGGAACAATTTAAACGATTTTTTACGATTTTTATGAAGGTTTTTTCCCAAAAAAATCATTTTCAGCCAAACACCTAGGGTCATCTATTTTAAAATTCCCTTCGAGTTTCACTAATAGTTTTTTGTCTTCTCTTACACACTCATCTTGAGAGCTTGCATTACGAAGAAGTTAGAACATAAGGTGAGCATTAGAGCATTCAGCAATAGAGCAGGATCAGCCCCTTGCAAGTTGCTTTGGAATTCAGCCTTCTCTATTTTCCATTTGCTTCAACCTTCCCTATTTGCTCCTTTTCTCAAGCTTCACTTTGACACTATTTACCCCTTGCCACTTACTTTAAGAGTCTAGATGGATAGAAATTAGTGTGGTCAGTAGGGATTATAGACTATTAAGTGATTTTATATGTTATTCATGTCAGGTATATCAAAATGGTGTTAAACATGCATTGGTACATAGCTTTATGTTTCAAAAAATAAAAATCTCTCACAGTGAATAAAAACCCCGATTTTTATTTTGGATTTTATAAACCTCTACGATTTAAACGATTTAAACCTCGATTTAAACCTCGTTTTTAAACCTCTTCTTGTACTATGATCCACACTTAGGATCAAATCTAACCAATAGACCCTTCCCCAAGTTAAGAAAACTAATTTTGTTTCTAGCCGTTGATGTAGGTTGATCCTCACATAGAATCAGTCCCAAATTCAATGGCTTAGAAGAGACCTTCCTAACTATCCATCTATGGTCTGCTCTAAAATTCATATGACCTCAAAATCGGGACCTTACCAATGTCCAACACTCTCACATGGTGTCTCCTCATAATGGGACCTTACAAAATAGAATTTAAAAGATTTTAGTTTTATGATAAAACAAGCTGAGCCAACTCATGCCAAAGAAACATATTCGTTCCGTGAAGGAACCATCATATTCACAAGTTCTAGATGGCCCGGGTTGACTACCAAAACGAATAGTGACAATGTATATAGGAAGGAGACACAGAAGAACAGATAAAGTAAAGCACGTTATGAGTGACTGCTCTGTAATGCGATACAGTCATCATATACTTGAGACACCATACATAGAACTTATGAACTCTTCAGAGGCTGTGGAGCTAAACCGACTCCTGTCTAATAATAAATAGTCATTTCCACCAACTATCAGCAGCAGAAGGAAGGAAATGGTAGTTATGGTTGTAGTAGTGGTGGCGATGGTAGTAGTGGTGGTGTTGGTGAAGTTGGTGGTAGTAATAATGGCAATAGCAGTACTAACAGCAGCAGTGGCAGTAGTACTAGCGATGGTAACAGCGTTCAATGTACTGCGTTAGAGCAGAGAGGTGAGCATTTGTTAATGCCCGTCAGAATATATGTGACCATGAATTTCTTCCCTTTCACGCATGTACGTACGATGGTTAATGAAAATGATCCAGTGATCCTGAAACCTGATTGACGTTTAAATTTCAAGTTAGCCAAACTGAATGGGAAGTGACCAAGCAATGCTCCAGATTATCCATATTAGTTCGCATAATCTCAGTAGTCGAAAGCTCTGGCCAGTTTAAGTCATTCCATAGGTCTACTCAAGGACAACAATGTCCTTGAGCAAGTCTAGACAGCGGCTCGTTCGTGAAAATTGTTACATGATTGTTACAGAAAAACAAGCATTCCCAAAGTATTATCATTTCTAAGTATGTTGTTTCAGATTGTAAAATAGTTCTATAGACAACATAGCTCGCACGTTTGGAAACGCCCGAAGGCTCGACATGTCCTCTGTGTGTGTGTGTGTGTGTGTGTGTGCGCGTGCGTGCGTGTGGGTATGTGTGTGTTATTAGTGTATTATTGGTGTAGTTTTCAGATTTTCCTGTACTTTAAAAAAAAATATATTAAAAAAAAAAAACTCGGACGTTCAGGCATCAATTGGCAACCTCGATATTGTTCGAAAACTTCGACCGGCAGAGGCTTTCCAATGTGTTATGGCTAGTCCACTGGAAAGTCATTTCCATATAAAGCATGCAAACGCTTACCGCTGCAGAGGGAAATCAAAGCCACAAACGACAGTTCCTTGGCAGGCGGAGAACCATTCCTAGCAGCTACCCTTTGTTGAAGTAGGCATCCAGGGCAGCCATCCACCGAGCGGGACGGCAGTAGGGGTGCCGCGTGCGCATGGTCGAATTCCATGCACGAGCCAGCGCTAGGCATGGCTGAGGGGCCGTTTGATGAGCTGCAAGGCAGCGACACGAGTTGTAAGAGCCTGAAACCTTGAGTCTGCTTGTGCGTGTCTGTCTTATTTATAAACCGTATCGTAGTCGGGCTGCAGCCTACGCTGCTTGCACAGCCCGCGGAATGCCTCTCCAGCCCAATGGCCCAGGCCCCGTAGTGAGACGAGTGACGAGAAGAAAACAACTATCAAGGTCAACTTGAAGAATGATTTGAAATCTGGACTTTTGCACAAAGCGGAATTACCTCGGTCAGCATTCACTGACCAACCATTTCGTCCGCGAGGCATGAATGCAAGATCGTGGCGCCGCTAAATTATTTTTATTGCTTTCAGAAAAGATTTTGGAAGTATGACTGTCAACATAACACACTTGTTGAAAGGTAAAGCCCGGGGGAGTAGCCTTGTGTTGAACCTCCATTTTTTCTTTTAAGTATGTTACAAACACACTTGGCTGTAAGTTGTAATCTCTCTTATTTGTACCCTTTGAGTTTATGTTTATCATCTGTAATTCTCTCATACCCCTCGCACATTGCATAATTTTACCATACGTAAAGTGGAAAATCACCTTTTCAGGTGACCAAGAACTTGTGAGGTCAACTGAGTGGTGCTCTTGAGCATCAAGTGGCTCAAGTGACCCGAAAATCAAAAAGCTATGTTTCTTTATTATTTTTATCTATAAACTTTAGAGTGGATGGGGATTAAATATAGATTTTCTTTTTTATATAGAAAGAAGACGTCAGAGTTTTTGTCTTTTTCTATGATATGTGCAAAGAAAATTGCAATATGTATATTTATTATCCAAGGTGTGACTAGCTTATTATTATATGCACTGAAATCTGGTGATCGGATGTTCAATAAGCCCATCGGAAGTTCACTCACTTGACTATCATGTGCACTCAATGCACTTTTTGGGTCACCCAAAAGGAGACATCCGATCACCAAAAAATGAATCCATGTGCTACCTCTATCAGTTTGTAAATGTTAATATATTTAGGTAGTGATGTCTGTGAACACACTAGGATCGTCGAGCACCTTTTTCCCTCTTTAGGAGGTTTTCTGATCCCCCGGCTTGTATATACACCTATAACCCTACGGGTCACTTATCTTTATACATTCTCTTGGTAATACATTCAGTATTGTGTGTTGTGCTTTAAGCTTCTTCTTCTTCCTTGTGTTGCTTCCATAGACCTCAAACTCCAATACTTGGTATCAGAGTAGGTCACCACTTCATCTAGGGCATTGTTGACACCCCTCACATTACTCAGAATTGCACGAAATTTTGTGACCATACTCAAGGCAATTAGGTGTTAAAAGTTACTTTGCTCTCTAGTGTCGAAATCGCGATCTGACCTCGTTTTGACCTTCGAACACACTATCGTAGTGCTTGTGTAGACGATTTCATCTTTTTGTGCCAAAGATATATACAAGTTTCAGTTCGCCATTATAAGTGTCTCGAAGTCTACTAAAGGTTTAGTAGAACTCGATAGGATAGTTTTGTTCAACTTTTTAAGATACAGTCATTTTTCTACATTGGGGTATTTTAGTGAGTGGTCATGGCTGGAAAGCAATGATGTATTCCATACGTTGGCTATTGAGGATAAGTTGGATGGTACCAATTACCATTATGGGATTATATGATGCATCATGTATTGGTTGCAAAAGAACTCTAGAATATTGTGCAGAGTGTTAAAAAATTTCTTATTTCACTTGCAAACATAGTTGTTGAAGCTGATGCAGATGGCATCGAAGATGGTGATATTCTATAGATTCCTGTTCGTGCTGTAGTTTTTATTACACCTACTGCAGAGCAAATTTTTTGGCATGGAAGATATGTTCATGCACATGCATTGATAGCCTTGTCTGTCAAACATGCCATTATTCCCCACATTTGCTCCTACAAAATAGCAAATGATGTTTGGGATATACTAACTACTTTATACCAGGCAAGGAATGAGGCTCGTGTTGCTTACCTCCGAAAACAGTTGGAGAGTGATGAAATCTTGCCTGACAGTCCACTTGTGCAGACTTTTCTAATGGTCTTCTAGATTCATAACTGAGTTTTTCTTCGACTTCGATTGATGATGAAAAGCAATCCAAATGCCTTAGCATTTGTAGAGTTAGTCTCTGTTGTGCTGCAACAAGACTAGTCCAAGAAGAACAGGTCCATTATGCATGTTGTAGATCAAGCTTTCCTGGCTAGTCAAAAGAGCAAATGTAAATAGAGCTCATCTACTAGTAAGCAAAATCTGCTAATTTTGCACAATCAAAGAAAGATGATAGAGACGAGAAGAAAACAAAAAAGCAAAAATTGTTTTGCAAATAATATAAAGGAAATGATCATGTCATAAAGAGTTGTCCAAAACTTATTGCAAAAGAGGCAAAGAAGAAAGAGGTTGGAATGGTTGCCTAGATGTCAAGCATTGGTAGGCGGTTAAGTGCATCTTTCGTTACTTGAGTGGTACCTCGCTACTTGGATTGTTTTATCTCAAGGGGGGATCACTATTGCCAGATTTACATGCTTTTTTTGACTTTGACTGTGCTAGTTGCTATGACATTTGTGTGTCCACTAGTGGCTTTTGCTTCATATGTGGTGGCTCATGTATATCTTGGTTGAGCAAGAAGTATCCTACTGTGGCCACTTCTAGTTGTGAGACTGAGTATAGGGCAACTTTCACAGCGATTGTTGAGTGTGTGTGGCTCATATGTCTTATGGATGATTTGGGTGTTCGTCATTCTTCAGCCACCACCATCTTCACTAACAATCTGATCACATTGGCAGTTGCGAGGAACCCTGTGTTCCATGCTTGCACTAAGCACATTGAGGTGCACTATCATTATGTCAGGGAGAGATTCTCTGTTGGAGAGATCAGTTTGGCATATGTGCCCAGACAGGATAACATTGTAGACCTTTTCACAATGAATCTGTCTAGGGAGAAGTTTAGCTTTCCACAAAGCTTTGGGCTTACTTTCTTTTGTGGATTGGGGCACTTTTTCCCTCTTTCGGAGGTTCCCCCCCCCCCTTATATATATGCTTATAACCCTAACGGGTCACTTATCTTTTAGTATTGTCTGTTGTGCCCCATGCTTCTTCTTCTTCTTCTTCTTTGTGTTGTTCGCCTGCTTTCGCAAACCTCAAACTCTAACAATATCTACATTGTACAACAATGTTCTTTTTTTATTACATGAAATTGGAAAGCATCTATTTTGAAGGGGTGGCTGGTCCACATTACTTAAATGGTTTCACATAAGGGCATTTTGAAGGGCTGGGCAGTGCACATTACTTAGGACAGTTTCACATGCAGTGGAGCAAACATAAAAAATGTTCAAATTTCACCAGTGCACATTACTTCAGATGGTTTCACATGCAGTGGAACAAACATTAAAAATTAGATCACATTGGCAGTTGTGAGGAACCCTGTATTCCATGCTCGCACTAAGCACATTGAGGTGCACTATCATTATGTCAGGGAGAGATTCTCTATTGGAGAGATCAGTTCGGCATATGTGCCCAGACAGGATAACATTGTAGACCTTTTCACATCAACTCTGCCTAGGGAGAAGTTTGAAGCTTTCCACAAAGCTTTGGGCTTACTTTCTTTTGTGGATTGGGGCACTTTTTCCCTCTTTCAGAGGTTCCTCCCCCCCCTTATATATATGCTTATAACCCTAACGGGTCACTTATCTTTCAATATTATCTGTTGTGCCCCAAGCTTCTTCTTCTTCTTCTTTGTGTTGTTCGCCTGCTTTCGCAAACCTCAAACTCTAACAATATCTACATTGTACAACAATGTTCTTTTTTTATTACATGAAATTGGAAAGCATCTATTTTGAAGGGGTGGCTGGTCCACATTACTTAACATGGTTTCACATAAGGGCATTCTGAAGGGCTGGGCAGTGCACATTACTTAGGACAGTTTCACATGCAGTGGAGCAAACATAAAAAATGTTCAAATTTCACCAGTGCACATTACTTCAGATGGTTTCACATGCAGTGGAACAAACATTAAAAATTAGATCACATTGGCAGTTGTGAGGAACCCTGTATACCATGCTCGCACTAAGCACATTGACGTGCACTATCATTATGTCAGGGAGAGATTCTCTATTGGAGAGATCAGTTCGGCATATGTGCCCACACTGGAGAACATTGTAGACCTTTTCACATCAACTCTGCCTAGGGAGAAGTTTGAAGCTTTCCACAAAGCTTTGGGCTTACTTTCTTTTGTGGATTGGGGCACTTTTTCCCTCTTTCGGAGGTTCCCCCCCCCCCCCCCCCCCTTATATATATGCTTATAACCCTAACGGGTCACTTATCTTTCAGTATTGTTTGTTGTGCCCCAAGCTTCTTCTTCTTCTTCTTTGTGTTGTTCGCCTGCTTTTGCAAACCTCAAACTCTAACAATATCTACACTGTACAACAATGTTCTTTTTTTATTACATGAAATTGGAAAGCATCTATTTTGAAGGGGTGGCTGGTCCACATTACTTAACATGGTTTCACATAAGGGCATTCTGAAGGGCTGGGCAGTGCACATTACTTAGGACAGTTTCACATGCAGTGGAGCAAACATAAAAAATGTTCAAATTTCACCAGTGCACATTACTTCAGATGGTTTCACATGCAGTGGAACAAACATTAAAAATTAGATCACATTGGCAGTTGTGAGGAACCCTGTATTCCATGCTCGCACTAAGCACATTGACGTGCACTATCATTATGTCAGGGAGAGATTCTCTATTGGAGAGATCAGTTCGGCATATGTGCCCACACTGGAGAACATTGTAGACCTTTTCACATCAACTCTGCCTAGGGAGAAGTTTGAAGCTTTCCACAAAGCTTTGGGCTTACTTTCTTTTGTGGATTGGGGCACTTTTTCCCTCTTTCGGAGGTTCCCCCCCCCCCCCCTTATATATATGCTTATAACCCTAACGGGTCACTTATCTTTCAGTATTGTTTGTTGTGCCCCAAGCTTCTTCTTCTTCTTCTTTGTGTTGTTCGCCTGCTTTTGCAAACCTCAAACTCTAACAATATCTACACTGTACAACAATGTTCTTTTTTTATTACATGAAATTGGAAAGCATCTATTTTGAAGGGGTGGCTGGTCCACATTACTGAACATGGTTTCACATAAGGGCATTCTGAAGGGCTGGGCAGTGCACATTACTTAGGACAGTTTCACATGCAGTGGAGCAAACATAAAAAATGTTCAAATTTCACTAGTGCACATTACTTCAGATGGTTTCACATGCAGTGGAACAAACATTAAAAATTAGATCACATTGGCAGTTGTGAGGAACCCTGTATTCCATGCTCGCACTAAGCACATTGACGTGCACTATCATTATGTCAGGGAGAGATTCTCTATTGGAGAGATCAGTTCGGCATATGTGCCCACACTGGAGAACATTGTAGACCTTTTCACATCAACTCTGCCTAGGGAGAAGTTTGAAGCTTTCCACAAAGCTTTGTGCTTACTTTCTTTTGTGGATTGGGGCAATTTTTCCCTCTTTTGGAGGTTCCCCCCCCCCCTTATATATATGCTTATAACCCTAACGGGTCACTTATCTTTCAGTATTGTCTGTTGTGCCCCAAGCTTCTTCTTCTTCTTCTTTGTGTTGTTCGCCTGCTTTCGCAAACCTCAAACTCTAACAATATCTACACTGTACAACAATGTTCTTTTTTTATTACATGAAATTGGAAAGCATCTATTTTGAAGGGGTGGCTGGTCCACATTACTTAACATGGTTTCACATAAGGGCATTCTGAAGGGCTGGGCAGTGCACATTACTTAGGACAGTTTCACATGCAGTGGAGCAAACATAAAAAATGTTCAAATTTCACCAGTGCACATTACTTCAGATGGTTTCACATGCAGTGGAACAAACATTAAAAATTAGATCACATTGGTAGTTGTGAGGAACCTTGTATTCCATGCTCGCACTAAGCACATTGACGTGCACTGTCATTATGTCAGGGAGAGATTCTCTATTGGAGAGATCAATTCGGCATATGTGCCCACACTGGAGAACATTGTAGACCTTTTCACATCAACTCTGCCTAGGGAGAAGTTTGAAGCTTTCCACAAAGCTTTGGGCTTACTTTCTTTTGTGGATTGGGGCACTTTTTCCCTCTTTCGGAGGTTCCCCCCCCCCTTATATATATGCTTATAACCCTAACGGGTCACTTATCTTTCAGTATTGTTTGTTGTGCCCCAAGCTTCTTCTTCTTCTTCTTTGTGTTGTTCGCCTGCTTTTGCAAACCTCAAACTCTAACAATATCTACAATGTACAACAATGTTCTTTTTTTATTACATGAAATTGGAAAGCATCTATTTTGAAGGGGTGGCTGGTCCACATTACTTAACATGGTTTCACATAAGGGCATTCTGAAGGGCTGGGCAGTGCACATTACTTAGGACAGTTTCACATGCAGTGGAGCAAACATAAAAAATGTTCAAATTTCACCAGTGCACATTACCTCAGATGGTTTCACATGCAGTGGAACAAACATTAAAAATTAGATCACATTGGCAGTTGTGAGGAACCCTGTATTCCATGCTCGCACTAAGCACATTGACGTGCACTATCATTATGTCAGGGAGAGATTCTCTATTGGAGAGATCAGTTCGGCATATGTGCCCACACTGGAGAACATTGTAGACCTTTTCACATCAACTCTGCCTAGGGAGAAGTTTGAAGCTTTCCACAAAGCTTTGGGCTTACTTCCTTTTGTGGATTGATTCCACATAGCTTGGCACTTCCTTATACATGAGTGTCAGCTCCTTGTTCAGTGCATCACTCCTAGGGGGGGTTTGTTGATATATTTAGGTAGTGATGTGTGTGAACGCACTAGGACTATCGGGGCACTTTTTCCCTCTTTAGGAGATCCCCCCCTTGTATATATGCTTATAACCCTAAGAGGTCACTTATCTTTGAGTATTGTGTGTTCTGCTCCAAGCTTCTTCTTGTTCCTTGTGTTGTTCATGTGCTTCCGCAAACCTCAAACTCCAACAATATCTACACTATACAACAATGTTCTTTTTTTATTACATGAAATTGGAAAGCATCTATTTTGAAGGGGTGGCCAGTCCACATTACTTAACATGGTTTCACATCAAGGCATTTTGAAGGGTTAGGCAGTGCACATTACTTAGGATGGTTTCACATGTAGTGGAACAAACATAAAAAATGTTCAAATTTCACGAGTCCACATTACTTCAGATGGTTTCACATGCAATGGAACAAACATTAAAAATCAGATCACATTGGCAGTTGCAAGGAACCCTGTGTTGCATGCTTGCACTAAGCACATTGAGGTGCACTATCAATATGTCAAGGAGAGATTCTCTGTTGGAGAGATCAGTTTGGCATATGCGCCCACACAGGAGAACATTCTAGACCTTTTCACAACGACTCTGCCTAGGGAGAAGTTTGAAGCTTTCCACAAAGCTTTGAGCTTACTTCCTTTTGTGGATTGATTCCACATAGCTTGGCACTTCCCTATACATGAGTGCCAGCTCCTTGTTCACCGCAACACTCGTAAGGGGGATTTGTTGATATATTTAGGTAGTGATGTGTGTGACACACTAGGACTATCGGGGCACTTTTTCCCTCTTTAGGAGGTTTTTTCCCTCCCCTCGTATATACACTTATAACCCTAACGGGTCACTTATCTTTGAGTATTGTGTGTTGTGCTCCAAGCTTCTTCTTCTTCCTTGTGTTGTTCATGTGCTTCCGCAAACCTCAAACTCCAACAATATCTACACTGTACAACAATGGTCTTTTTTTATTACATGAAATTGGAAAGAATCTATTTTGAAGGGGTGGCCAGTCCACATTACTGAACATGGTTTCACATAAGGGCATTCTGAAGGGCTAGGCAGTGCACATTACTTAGGATGGATTCACATGCAGTGGAACAAACATAAAAAAAGTTCAAATTTCACCAATCCACATTACTTTGGATGGTTTCACATGGAGTGGAACAAACATTAAAAATGTTCGAATTTCACCTAAAAATGCTAAATACGGATAACTCATCGGCCAAGATATTCACATATAGAGTGGAATAGTTGGACAATTAATTGTTGAAAACATTATAAAGTACTTTCCACATAAAATAAATAGAGACATTCGGCGTGTTTGGAAATAGTTTCAATACCATCAGTTGGAAGATATGTTACGCAAAGGATCCACCCTTACATGAATTAGCATTGTCGTTGGTGTGTTTGGATGGAACCTTCGCCTCTTGAGGTGTGGAGGGGGTTCAACCCCTTCCAATAGTGGTGGATATGTAATGGGCCTTAGGATAGTTTGTATCTGATATGTCTAACTCATGCTTTGTAGAATCGAGGGGGGTTCCATTGATGCTATGCCCATCTTCACTTGTATAGTTGCACTTTCCATTAATTCAAACTATGTGAAAGAGTAGGTTTTGGCCAAAGAGCCATAGCAAAAAATTAACATTGCCATTGACATGCAGAGAGTGGAATTTTGCTGAGCATATTTGCTTCTTTTGCCTCGTGTGGAATGTCTCTTATGGATCTGTCGACCTCAAAAAGAGTTAAACATGAGACTTCCTCTCAAAAAGTTCATGGTGTTAACCATTGGACCACCCTTTTGCTTAAAGTTTTCCATCTCAACACTTGTACAACTTCTTCTTTCTATTTCTCTTAACATTTGTTCGTAATCTTGAGGACATGAGAGAAACCCAAATGAAAGTTAAGATCTATAAAGTGGATATCCAATGGTAGAGGTAGATGAAACTTTACCGTTCCACATTGTTATCGCTATGTCTTATGGTGCACAAGAAAAGCAATCCATGCAATCCATATCCTCAAAAAAAAAAAAAAAAAAAAAAGTCCAAGTGCCCTTGGCACGGTGGTTTAACTTGCAGAATGGGGGGTACAAACCCTCTAAGCTAACCCCCTATCTGAGAATGGTATGATGAATTGATTCTCAGGCTCGTAAACTTTGACTTTCGAGTGCCTTCTGTTGTGGCCTTTGAGTCAGGTGGATATGTCTCTAACCTTTGTGCTGATCAAATTAGCCTATGTGTTGGGCCTTCGGACTGTCCCTTTCCAAGTTCTATCCTAATGCACCTTCGAGCTCTGTAATCCTGGTTGTGCCAAACATGTAACCTTTGCTTTCTGGGATAAAGAGGTCCCGTAGGTATTAAACCCACCTTCACTTGTACTTTCAATTAATTCAAGCTAATTTAGGAATATTACAATGATTTTTCTTCAGGTAAGCCATCAGTCTCTAAATCTTGGATGGAAAAATATATAAACTTAAAAGGGTCAACGGTTAGACGGCTCCAAGCTGATTTGATTTGCAAACTAACTTGAATTGATTTCATGCTTCAAGGCTCAGCAATTTGATGACCGAGTGAGGCTCACCAACTTCCTGACCAATCTTGTTTCCAGTAGTCCAAAGATCTTTCTAATTTCTCATCCCTGAGCTTCACAACCAATAACCTGGATCACCTTGTATCCATTTCTAGATCACCTTATATCCTTTCATGAAGCTTGAACCCTAATCTCATTAGTTTCGAATCAATTGTCTTTCCATTAGGGTCTCTTCTGAAGACAAAATGCCAAATTTGTCCATTTGTCCCAAAAGTTTAAAAGCTATTCTATTTCGCCATGTTTCCATGTCTTTCCTCTAATCATCCTTTTTCTATGTCCTTTCTCTTCTAATTTCATTTCATGATGTGGCACATGATCTGGCATTATCGTTGTGTATGTCTTTTCTCTGATCATTCTCTTTCTATGTCTTTTGTGTTTGTTAATGTGGCACATGACCTCGCATTTTCATTTCGTGTGCATTTTCATTAGCATTTTCCTAAAGAGGAGGAGCATTAGAACCGCCAAAGAGAAAAGACTACATACATGCATATGCCTTCTTAAAAAAGAGGATATGGCACGCACTTGGACATGTTTGTCACGATCTACAAACGTGAGAGCAAAACGGTCTACTATCTGACTTTTCTCCTCTTCTAGTTCAAGTGTTCCACCTGCAATTGCTGATATATATATATATATATATGTGTGTGTGTGTGTAGTGAATATTCAACCTCAAAATGATCATTCCAATGTTATGGACGAGGCCTAATAGAAAAATAAAATCTGTGTAATTTAGAATCATGATTCTAACTATCATGATAGTTATACCCTATTTGCATGTTATCAATAAGATCCTGCATGTAAAAAAGATTGAACCTTAATTAATAATAGAACCTTAATTTCAGTAATCGTGTTAAAATCATAGGCGAAACACAAAGGCCCTTTTAAATGGGAAATTTCATCCAAGACTTAGACCTATCAGTCAAGGAGTTTGAGGTAGCTTCTCATTGTTTCGTGGGATTGGAATTGATATAAGATGATCGGTGCAATACCAAACATGATTTTTAAAAAATAATAAGATTGTAATCAAGAATTTTACAACTAGTCTTAATTTCATGAAGGCACATAAAGTTAAGCCTAAAGGGGACATCCCAGGTCATTTCTTAATTATCTTACATCTGATCGAGTCTCAAAAGTGTACCCTTAATTAAAGAAAGCATTTCTTTTTTTTTTTTGAAATGCTTAGACTAGCATGACATAAACCCTTGAAGCATCCATGGTCATTTCCAATTTTCTTTTTAGTTTTGGGAGGGGGATGACTGCTAGGCCTCTTCATCAAATTGATTCACAGGAACATTATCAGACTCATAAGCAATTTGAGAAAAAACAAAAGCTTAATTGGCCCTTTAAAGCTTCAAGTTCATAAGAAAACATAGCATCATTACCATTGTCAACGATGAAGTGATCATCCCTTCTTTTAATAGGAATCATTACCATCTTGAGCATTAAGTCATAGGCATTTGGTTGAACATTCTCTAAGAGTCATTTTCTTTTTCAAAAGGATTAGAAACATGCTCAAATAGCACAAAGGGTTAGAGTGTTTCATACCTTTTCTAGAGCCTGTTGAAATTACCTTTGTTTTCCTCAATAGATACTGATGAAATCGATTTTGTTATGCCATAGAGGAGACTTTTTTTAAAATCAACAAAAACCGGGGGGGGGGGGGCAATCTTTAATTACATGACCTTTCTTAAAGCAATCATAGCACACATTAGACAAATGTTCATTGAAAATTTTTGTTCTTATAATATTCTATCATCAGATTTCTTAAAGAATAGAAAGTATTCTAGATCCTTGGAGAAGTCCATTTCTACCAATATGTGTGGATTGCATTTAGGGTTTATGTCTCCTGTAACTTTTTACCCTAAAAATATTCCTACCTTGCTCCAAGGTTATTAAACATTGATAGAAATCAATAAGAAGTTCAAGATATTTGATTTAAAGTAGGATATGAGAGGACTTGAGACCTCTGGGGTTAAACCCCTACGCCACTTAAAGAAGGTTACAAGGGTTGACTTAATGAGGTCTTGCCCTCTCTGATGACAATTCACTATCATAATTGTTGAAGAAAACAAGGAAATACTTATTAGGTGAATATTTTGTGTTATAGATGATCATGGCCCTTGCTTCCCGTATTGATGTATCCTCTTAAAATTTATTGCATAGGATGAGGGCCATTACAAAGGCCAATGAAGACTCTTTCCATTAGTTGATTTTGTGAACCATGATAACTTTTCTTATCAATGAACAAAGTAGCTTTGTCTTTGAAAGATGACTTAGGTCCATGGTCTAGATGATGCACAATTTGCTCATTAACAATGTTTTTTCCTTTATCAATACCATTATGCATGTGACAAAAGGTTCTACTATGCTTAGGCATAATGGTGTCTAATCCCATGAGAAGGGGCCATACGTGTATACGTAAAGATTTTGGATTGAGATACAATATAGAAATGATGCATATTTATACAAATATTTGATTTAAAAATTTCATGGCTAGAGGATACATAAGATGCGTTAGCTACCTCCTTGCCTAGTTCTTTTCTCTTGGTAGCAACTAGTTCTTTTCTCATTGAATACATCCAACGGAGCCAAAAAAAAAAGACATCATTTATGATATCATATTTTTTGTTCTTGACACTTTTTTTTTTAAATGGAGGTTCAACCGAGGCCTACTCCTCCAGGCTTTGACTTTGAAATTGTAACTATACAAGGAAGGGCATAGTACCCATGCGACCCCCCTTATCCCACAAGAACAAGGGTTTACATGGCTGGGTTAGACTGCGGTCATATCTACCACGTAGCATGATAAACGGTGGCACATCAGCCACAATACAAGGTTTCCATGTTAACATGTCCCTTACATGTTGCCGGTGGGGGTTGAACCCTCACCCCCGTCTCAAGAGGCAAAAGGCCCAACCACCCAACCAAGCGGCTTGGGACTTGTTCTTGCTACTTGCAAATTGCAACCCGGGGTGGCTTTTACTTGCGAGTTGCAACAATTTCTTAACAGGTGGAGATGCTTTTACTGGCGACTCACGAGTTGCAACAGTTTCTTAACAAGGAGGTCCCATGGGTACTATGCACTTCTTTGTATAGTTGCAATTTCAAAGTTAAAGTCCGAGGGAGTAGGCCTCGGCCGAACCTCCATTTAAAAAAAAAAAGGTGGAGATGCGCACAATGGACGTCTCGAATGCCGAACTATCTGCAGACTCTGATCGGGAGCAAAATTGCCATGTTCCAACTACGTCCTGTGCGCATTTCTAATTTTCCTTATATTGAGGCCACCACTATAGGTGTGTATAGAGGACTAAGAATGCGTGTAGGTATACAGACATCTCCTTCGCTTCTGAGTTTTACTTGCACGCGATGAAGAACTACCGTGTGCGTGTTCAGGAGCTCCCGCTTATGTGGTTGTAGTCACAGCTGTGCGGGGCTGGATGTTCTCTAATTGATCAGTAAGCCTAGCTTCAGGAATGTTTCCACGATTGGACCCATCTGAGCGCTCTTCCTCAGCATTTTTTGCCTTCTCAGTTGTAGTGAGGTGATTTTGGAGCTGCGCGCAGCGCAACAACCTCAAAAGGAGTCGATGGCATTCTTTGCCGTTGTTGAGCTCGGAGGACTATTATCACACCTTCTCTTATTTAAAGTGCACATTTTGACGACAGAGAGACAGTACGACCTGTAAGTGCCTCAGATCAATTGTGTGACACCACACCTTCTTCGCCGCTTTCTTTGCACGGGTAGGAGTTGCTTCATCGTCACTTCGCTCTGAGTTGAAAAGGATGGAGCAATGATCTGTGCTCTATGGCTTGTTATGGCCGTGAGAGAGCAGATCATTGTCGTTGATTTAAAAGCTGCTCAAAACTGAACTGTCTGACCACGCGATAAGATTGGTGCCGTCCAATTTCGAAGCACAACACCCTTCTATTCACTTGATACCAATGGGCACATGAATCTCGTTCGTGAGAACTCTCTTCTAGACAGTATGTGGAGTACCTCTTTTGTGTGTTGCTATCATGTGCTACATTGAGATGCATATATGTGCATCAATGAAAGATGTAGTGTTCATGAACATTAAGAATATTCACATAATAGAGGTCTCCATGATCCAAAATAAAGAGAGTTTAATATAAGAACGATGCAAAATTGATAATAATCATGTTTAGTGGATAATGGAAATAGTGTTTAAAAGAACTTTTATTGGAAATGTATGAAATGGTAGGGAGGGAGAGATAAGATGAAATACATGCTAATGATGAAGATAGTGAGAGCAAAAACTCAAAAATAAATGCTATCAAAAAAGTTACCTTTGCTCTGATACCATGTTGAAATGACAAAGCACTACTCCTAACCTACTCACATGCACACATCTAACAAGCTAAGGAGGAAGGAACAAAAGATAACAAAACATGATGAATGAATTAAAATGGAAATGACATGCATACAATGCTCTATGAGCATGAAGACTCTATGACTGAAGTGAGACGCTCCTTATATGGATTTGAGGGCACATCTCCTTGCATGTGAGACAAATGAGCTTGCATGAGAATGAATGTAGACTTGGACAAAAGGGTGGAGCATGAAACTCTCAACACAAACTTCCTCAGTATTCTACATAGAAACCTCCTTCAAACTTTACAGCAAGTCGTTGAGTCCATCTAGTTATGTAGGAACTTCATGCAAGTTAGTAGAAACAAACTCCAGGGAAGTTCTATATTCCCCTTCTATCAAACATTAGATCACTTTTAGATTCACTAGAAGCATGTGACTATGTAGAGTGGATGCTTCTCTAACTTACACTCTCTGCTGAAGAAATTACACTCCTTCAGCTTCCTAAGACACATCCTGATCTTAGGTTCATTCACAATCTACTGTTGGAGATTCACTCACTAATTAGACATAAAGACCTGAAGATAAAGAAAGAAGAAAAGCAGAAACAAAGCATTCAGAAAAACCAAAACCTTAGTGAAGGGACAAATTCACGTCTGTAATATACAGCGTAGAAACTTCCAGAATTTGAGTTTGTTGAAACCCAGATAAAAATTTGTATATAAGAGAGTGAATAAAACCGGAATAGTATAGCGCATATAGAAATTGAGGATAGAGATATAGAAAATGCCAGAGATTGCGTATGTAGAGATGAATAATAGAACCTGAAATGTCGGGCATTCATCTGAGAGAGATGGTAAGGAATAACTACTCAGAGTAGGAGAGTTTTCCATAGCTATGAGCAAAGTAAGGCCAAGCTATTTTTGTACACATCTTCTCTAATAGAAAACACATGCTCATGTGGAAATATTTGAGCGCATTATTTTCATGTGAAGAAGTCTAAGTGATTTCATGTTACTGTGAAAGTTAGTTAACAGTTACAGGTTTCTCAATAAATGTTTTTCCGGTACTTCTACAAGTTAGATCTCAAAGTACAGTGTAAAGTTTTTTGTATGAGAGATAGCTTATCTTGTAGCTATAAGTCTCTACTATAAACTGATCAAAGAATCCGGTGAAAAGGAACACGTACACACAGTATAAAGTATGACCGTAAAGAACTGATGAAGTTTTTCCTTAAACTTCAGATAGAGTTCATTCAGGGAAGGAAGTTCATGTATTACTTTCTTACTTCATGTATACACATTTGAAGTAATTACAAACAGAATTGCAATTGATTCCGGTAAGATTCCGGTGACATTCCGGTAAGAGTCTAGTGACAGTCCAGTGAAGTTCCGGTGGAATTTTGGTGAGTTAAAAACACAGTTTTGGCATAGTTAAGTGACGAAAAGATTATTTAACTATAAGCAAATACAGTAGTATAAAGACTGAAGTAAATTAGTTCAGAATTGAAGCTTGAAGGAAACGTAAAGCTTTCTGTAAAGTGAATTTCAGTTTTTCACTAATACAGTTACACCAACAAGTGGTATCAGAGCAGTGAGATCCAAGAAGTGATATCAGAGCAGAAAGATCCACAAGTGATATCATAGCACTAAGATCAACAAATGGTACCAAAACACAAAAAGTTCTAAAGAGCAGAAAAAGTTTCTCAGAAGAAGAAACGGAAAGAGAATTTGAAGTATTCTCATAAAGAAAGGTGAAAGCTGAAGAGATCGATAGCAAACGGCATCAAGAAGTGTTCTGAAGTCATTCTCAGGGTAAAGGTTTACAAAAGGTAAAATCCTTTAACGTTACACTCACCGGAAGTAACAGAAACAAAAAGATCATGGAAGATCACATTTCTATTGACAAATTGGACAGAGATAATTATCCGGCATGGGTAATGCGCATGGAAGCCTTACTTATGAGTAAGGACTTAATGATATATGTGACAGGAGAAGAAAAGAAGCCAACGTTTGAAGATGATAGTCAACCGAAGAAAGAAGAATTAGAAGCCTTGAAGCTGTGGCAGAAGAAAGATGCAACGGCAAGAGCATATATCTACAATACTGTTATAGATCATCTATTACCGCATATTAGAGGTCTGGAGAAAGCAGAAGATATATGGAGTGCATTGGAAGATCATTTCCAAAATACGACGAAAGCTAGGAAGGCTAGCTTATGGTCGGAGTTCACAACGTTCAAGAAAAAGCAAAGTCAAAGCATTAGTGATTATGTCACTAAGATGAAGGACTTGGCAGATAGTCTTGGATCGATTGGTGAAATTATTGAAGACCACAGGTTAATAGCGCAAGTGCTTGCAGGTTTGAGAGGAGATGAAAGGTGGAAACCTTTTGTACTCTCAACTGAACTTTATTTAAATCATTTTGTACCAGATTTAAATCAGTTGCTTGGACTAATGCTAACGTTTGAGCAAGATTTGAAGACAGATGGAGAAAAAGGACATAGTTCAGCTATGTACACAAAGAATAAGAAGAAAGGTGATAAAGGTAAAGAAAAAGATGAAGAAGAAGTGACTGCTCAAGCAAATTATGCAAGAGGACGAGGTAATGTCAGAAATAAAAGTAGAAGTAATACAAAAGGAAGAAGTAATAAGAAAGCTTGCTGGATCTGTGGATTAAGCAATCACTTGGCTCATGATTGCTGGCATAATTCTCAAGTATCAAGTCAGAATCAGAATAATAACAGTAGAGGTAGAAGTGGAAAATATCAAAGAGGAAGACAAAGCCAAAGAGGCGGATATGGTAGAGGTGGAGCAAGAAGTTGGGGACAAAATCAGTCTCACAACACTACCTACTACAACTATGCGAATGATATGCAGAATGACGATCATACAACATTGATGATGAACTCGATAAGTGTGTCAGAAAATGAAGGTATTCTATATCGACTCTGGTTGTTCAAATCATTTGTCAGGAAATATAGAATTGTTATCAGAACTTGAAGGAGGTATTTCAAATCATACAGTACAAACAGGTGATAACACAAAACATAATGTAAGGTCAATTGGAAAAGTAAAGTGTAAGAATGGAGCTGATCTACTAACAAATGTTTTGTATGTTCCAACCATCCCGAAGAATCTGATCAGCATGGGTCAGATAGTAGAAAAAGGTTTTCAAGTCAGGTTTACAAATGAAGGAGTATTTGTTGAAGATACAGAAAAAGGATACAAACAAATTGTCCATGGTAAAAACGAAGGTAGACTTTTTACTCTTAAAGTGCAAGGGAATGTTGGTCAAGCTTTAATCACACATGGTGATAAAGCATTTACAGAGTTGGACCTCTGGCATAAGAGGTTAGGACACTTTAATGAAAAAGGAATCAAAGTTATGGTGGAGAAACAATCCGTGAGAGGATTACGAAACATGAAGAACCAACATATGATTCACAAATGTGAAGCCTGTCAGATGGGAAAAGACCATAGGTTACCATTTCAGAAAAATGGTTACAAACATGATGGTGTGCTAGAGCTCATACATACAGATGTATGGGGACCAACGAAAGAAGGATCTATCAGTGGTTCAAGGTACTATGTTCTTTTTATTGATGATGCAACAAGATGGATAACTCTTTATGTTTTGAAAGAGAAATCAGAAGTATTTGAAGCTTTTAGGCATTTTCATGCATATGCTGAAAGACTTACAGGATAGAAACTCAAAAGACTAAGGTCTGATGGAGGAGGAGAATATTTTTCTCGAGAGTTCAATGATTATCTGTGGAATGCAGGTATCAAAAGAGAAATAACTTGCAGGTATACACCGCAACAAAATAGAGTAGCAGAAAGAAGAAATCGAACTCTAGTTGAGTTTGCAAGAGCAATGCTAAAGGAGAAGAATTGTCCAAATTATCTTTGGGCTGAGGCTGTAAATACAGCTACATACCTGGTAAACAGATTACCATGTACAGCTTTAAATGGGATGACCCCTTATGAAGCTTGGTGGGGCAAGAAGCCAACACTTGATCATTGTAAAGTGTTTGGATCAGTTGCTTATGCTTATGTACCATCACAATTGAGACATAAGCTTGAACCAAAAGCTGAAAAATATGTGTTCATCAGATATGATGAAAAGCAGATGGGTTACATGTTATGGAGTCCTTTAACCAAACATTTTATTGTTTCCTGAGATGTGACATTTGATGAAGGAAAGAGCTGGTATACAGATAAAGAGCATAGTGTTGAAACACTTGAAGAAGAGGTAAGAAGAATTGAAAAAGGTAAATCACATATGCAGGTAAATGGAGATGTAGATCATATGCAGGCAAGTACGTCCAGGATCGGATCAGGTATAAGAAACGAAGATGATTTGAGATTTGATGAAGATGTGTATTCAGATACACATGAAGAGTTTGAACCAAGAAGGTCAAACAGAGTTAGGAAACAACCAACAAGGTATTCTTATGATATTTCGTATTTGACTCAGAAAAACTATGCTTACTTAGTAAAGGAAGATGAAGAACCTCAGAATTATAGTGAAGCAAAAGGGAAGGAAAAATGGGAAGAAGCAATGAAGGAGGAGTTCAATGCTCTTGAAGAGAACAAGACTTGGGAACTTGTTCCAAAACCAAATGGTAAGAAAGTGATTGGAAATAAATGGGTTTACAAAGTTAAGAAACTTGCAGATGGAAGGATAGCCAGATACACAGCTAGACTGGTAGTCAAAGGCTATGCTCAGACGCATGGCATAGATTATGATGAGATGTTTAGTCCGGTGGCCAAGATGTCAACCATAAGGACAATAATTGCTATAGCAGCATTAAAAGGATGGAAGCTAAGTCAGCTGGATATAAAGAATGCATTTCTGAATGGATATATATCAGATGAAGTCTATATGGAACAACCTGAAGGGTTCGTAAGTTCCAGATACCCAAATCATGTTTGCAGATTAAGAAGAGCTCTCTATGGATTGAAGCAAGCTCCAAGAGCTTGGAATGATAGACTTGTGAAGTATCTCAATGACCTTGGATACCAAAGCTCAAAGGCTGATGCAAGTCTACTCGTTAAGAGAACAGATGAAGGTATGATCTACATTTGTATTTATGTAGATGACATAATAATCACAGGAACCTCAGATGAAGGAATTAAGGAGGTAAAGAGATTGCTTGAAAAAGAGTTCAAGATCAGTGATCTAGGAAAGTTATCATACTTTCTTGGAATGGAAGTCACATATACAAATCATGGTGTATATGTTTCGCAAGAAAGGTATCTCCTAAACTTACTGAAAAAGTTTAACATGGAGAATTGCAGAGAAGCTTCAACACCACTTGAAGTAAATCATAAACTCAACAAATATGGTGGTGTAGAGTTTAAAGATATGAGGAAGTATCAGTCATTAGTGGGAAGCTTAATTTATGCTACACTAACAAGACCTGATCTTAGTTATGTAGTGGGAGTTCTCTCACAGTTTATGCATTGTCCGAAGGATCAACATTTGGTTGCAGGACAAAGAGTTCTTAGATATATCAAAAGAACTATAAAAGAAGGATTATATTATCCTTTTACATCAGCTATAAAACTGAGAGCATACAGTGACACAGACTGGGCAGGAAGTCAAGATGACAGAAGGTCAACACATGGGTATATGATATACCTAGGAGATAAGCTTGTAAGCTGGTGTTCAAAGAAGCAACACACAGTGGCTTTATCGTCAACAGAAGCAGAATATAAAGGACTTGTAGAAGCAGCGAAAGAAGTGATATGGATGCAGACCTTGTTCAAAAGCATGGGTATTGATCAAGGTATACATATCATACCTGGAGATAATATGAGTTCGTTGTATCTTGCAACAAATCCAGTATTTCATGCAAGAACAAAGCACATAGAGATTCAATATCATTTCCTGAGGGAAAAGGTAATGGAGAAGGAGATTGAAATAGTATTCACTCCTACAAAAGATCAGATTGCAGATATTTTGACAAAGAGCTTGGATGGAGTAAAGACAAGCAGATTCAAAGAAATGGCAGGAATAAAAGAAAAGAAGGATATATGAAGATTGGAAGATGCAAATTAGTGATTGAGGGGGAGCTGTTGGAGATTCACTCACTAATTAGACATAAAGACCTGAAGATAAAGAAAGAAGAAAAGCAGAAACAAAGCATTCAGAAAAACCAAAACCTTAGTGAAGGGACAAACTCACCTCTGTAATATACAACGTAGAAACTTCCAGAATTTGAGTTTGTTGAAACCCGGATAAAAATTTGTATATAAGAGAGTGAATAAAACCGGAATAGTATAGCGCATATAGAAACTGAGGATAGAGATATAGAAGACGCCAGAGATTGCATATGTAGAGATGAATAATAGAACCTGAAATGTGGGGTATTCATCTGAGAGAGATGGTAAGGAATAACTACTCAGAGTAGGAGAGTTTACCATAGCTATGAGCAAAGTAAGGCCAAGCTATTTTTGTACACATCTTCTCTAATAGAAAACACATGTTCATGTGGAAATATTTGAGCGCATTATTTTCATGTGAAGAAGTCTAAGTGATTTCATGTTACTGTGAAAGTTAGTTAACAATTACAAGTTTCTCAATAAATGTTTTTCCGGTACTTCTACGAGTTAGATCTCAAAGTAGAGTGTAAAGTTTTGTATGAGAGATAGCTTATCTTGTAGCTATAAGTCTCTACTATAAACTGATCAAAGAATCCGGTGAAAAGGAACACGTACACACAGTATAAAGTCTGACCGTAAAGAACTGATGAAGTTTTTCCTTAAACTTCAGATAGAGTTCATTCAGTGAAGGAGGTTCACGTATTACTTTCTTACTTCATGTATACACATTTGAAGTAATTACAAACAGAATTGCAGTTGATTTCGGTAAGATTCCGGAGACATTCTGGTAAGAGTCCAGTGACAGTCCGGTGAAGTTCGGGTGGAATTTTGGTGAGTTAAAAACACAGTTTTGGCACAGTTAAGTGACGGAAAGATTATTTAACTGTAAGCAAATACTGTAGTGTAAAGACTGAAGTAAATTAGTTGAGAATTGAAGCTTGAAGGAAACGTAAAGCTTTCTATAAAGTGAATTTCAATTTTTCACTAATACAGTTATAAAGTTTTCAGTTTCAGAAGGTTGCTAAGCTATTGATGATTATAGAGGTGTTCTAACATCACTTTAGCTTAGTTCTTGTGGTGTAAATGGATTCTGCATTATAAGCGCTACACCAACATCTACAATGCCGCTCAGTTTTGCTAGCCCTAAGTTCTTTTTATCTTCAAGTTTTGAATGTTTCAATTGTTGGGTTTTAGGTCAAAATGGATTTTCAAAGTAAAAAAATTCCTAAGTATCTTTTCTAGATCACATGTGGCTTGTCCCAGAAAACTCACGATACACATGCGTAAGCTTCTAATGATACATGATACTCAATTTCCATGACACGATACTTGACTAGACGATACATGATACATGGGGCAAATGATACACAACACTTGAGGTCACGACACTTGATAAGAATGGAGGATTACTATCTTACATGTGATATTTTTAACCATCACCAAAAATTATTTAAAGTAGACAAGTAATTCAAACTTTTATTGAGTATATATGCCCATGATTGTTTGGAAATTCATGTATATGTCATGACGAATATGAAATCTTGTGATGGTGATCACTACAACAGATCCGCCGTATACCGAGGCTTTTACCAAGGAAATCGAACGGGTGTATTTTTGCCCCGACATCGGTGTAGGTGTCGGTATATGCATTGGAATTAACGCACCGGTATAGTCATCGATATGAGTATCAGTATAATCTTCGGTATTAGCGTTGGTATTATCAATGCTCATATCGCCGATTATACCGATGCCTGTGCTGGGTGCACCGTCGCGTATACTGACACCTGCTGGGTGTATCGACGCTTATTCCGATGACCCTACTGGGACTGTTATCGCTTATACCGACGACCATATCTGCAAATTTTTTTTTGGGCAGAGTGTGTTGTCTTTTGCTACAACAACATTACCATGATGTTGCTTAGCAAAAGACAATACACTCTGCCAAAAAAAAACCGAGTACATATGATGTGTACTCTAATGGCAACCGAAATATGATTTCATAAAATAAAATATTATTGGACACAAAAGATATAATCAGAATGAACCATGAACCATGAACCATGTACAAAAAGAGTTATATATTTCATAAATGAAGGATGTACAAGAGTGTGGCAAACCACTGTCATATATGAGGCTTTTACAAAATGTGGAAAACTATTGCCATATAAGAATCAAATACAAAATTTTGGTGTCCCACTGCTATACACATGCAAAGAATGTTCTACATCAACAGTCCTGCAACAAAGAACATTCATGAAATGAGATAAATTCACATGACATTTACAAACAACAAGTAAAAACCAAGTTTATAAATTCATCACCTCATCGCAAATGCTCCCATGAAACGACCGCAACGCTGTCCGAAAGATTTTATTACTCTTAAATTATTACTAAAATTAAAAGATTAATTGATTGTTATAAGTTTGAATAATTTATGATAATTTTGACTAATGTTTGATTTTAATTTTTGCAGGATAAGAAGTTTGATGATTAATATCAAGATGGGAAGTATTTATTTAGGTGTTTTCTAATATAATTAAGGCTATAGATGTAAAATCAAGGGTTAGTTAAGGGTTTGTCTATGTTTTGAAAGTAAATTCAAGGGATATTTAAGGGTCAATTCTAGGTTTTGATCATGTTTTATAGGGTTCAAGTTTTATTTCAAGGTTAACTAAGGGTTAATTATTAAATCTAGAGGGTTATGGAAGGTTAGAAAATTAGTTTATGGATTAGTTGGGGTTAAAAATCATGATTTGAAGTTAGTTGAAGGGTAAACCTATGGTTAAGAGATTAATTAAGTAGGTTCTAGTCTATAAATGAGTTAATAAATAGGGCAAATATAATAAATGGAACCTTAGCAAAATATTTCAAATAAAAAAAATACATGTTAATTATTAATTGTCATTATTTTCACTAAGGTTATGGTAATAATTAATTTTATTGATGGGTTTAATTTAATTTATTCTAAAGGTTTGTATTTATTCTAAAGTGATGAAAATAAATAAAAAGGAATTGAGAGGTTGTATTTAAATCTAAAGTTTATGACCAAGTAAATATTTAATTGATTGGTTGTGTGAATTTTTGGGAAAAATAAATAGAGGAAATTTCCATGCCTAAATCTTGTTGAAGTGTTGTTGAGTTAAAGATGAGTTAATGTAGGTTGTCTGGATCAGTTATCTAAGGGAAAATGTGGGCTATGGTGGGCTACTCTCATCTATATAAAGAGGGAGTACGTACTCACAAGCTCATGTGATTTTCAGGTACTCTATTTTTCCTTTGCTCTATACTATAGTCATTTGTACACACATTTCCATGAGTGTCTTCTGGGAGGAGGAGAGAGAAGTCCATCTCTCTTACTTTTGTCCTTCAATTAATGGAAAGCAATTTTTTTTCTTTGGGAAATGATCGACGCAAAGACAAGGGCGTTTTGTTTTTTTCCTCTTCTTCACTTTAATTTCTGCTTCAATTTTCTTCTTTTTTTTTCTCTCCTTTCTTTAATGTTTTTTATTATTTTCTCCCATATTCTTTAATGCACTTCTTTTCCCTCTCTTCTCACTCTCCCTCTCTTCCATGTCGGCGGCACAACAGTGCATCGCGCGCAACAAAAAGAGAGAGAGAGAGAGAGAGAGAGAGAGAGAGAGAGAGAGAGAGAGAGAGAGAGAGAGAGAGAGAGAGAGAGAGAGAGGAGAGAGAGAGAGAGAGAGAGTTGAGAGTTTCTTTTTTTTTCTTTTTTTATATATTTTGTTTTATTTTTCTTTAATCTCTTCCTCCTTCCCTCCCTCTGCAGCCAGCCGATGGCACTGCAGCCGCAGAAGAGAGAGAGAGAGAGAGAGAGAGAGAGAGAGAGAGAGAGAGAGAGAGAGAGAGAGAGAGAGAGAGAGAGAGAGAGAGAGAGAGAGAGAATGAGAGAATTTTTGTTTTTTTTATTTTTGTTATTTTATATAATGAATCTTATTTCTTTTTAATGTTTATATAATGAGATTTATATGTTTTATTTTAGTAGTTACTATAAATATTATTTATTACTTATATATTGAAATATATCTGAAATAAATATTATTACTGTATATGTATTTATTTATTATGTATGTGTGTGCATGAATATTTATATGTGAATATTTATGTCTTAAATGTATTTGTTTCAATATAAGTATATATATTTAAGTATTTTTGTATGTGTGTGTGTTTAATTAATTAGATTGATTACTTATTAAATGTATGTTTTGTTATCCTAAAGTTTTTTGTGTGTTCACAGGTTAGCAAAAAGAAGAAGCAATTTAGCCTTATTCTCTTCCAAAGAATTCATTATTCCTTCCAACTTTTCTTTATCCAAATAATTACCCTATTCTATCTTTACTTATTCTTTCCTTTCCTTACCCTTTATCCAAGCTTCTTCAACCCATAGCTTGTTAAAAACCTATTAGAAATGCATTTAGTAAGTGCATATACCCATGATTAGATGTTTGTTAGAGATAAGTGCATATACCCATGTTAGATGTAAGTGCATGTTAGGCATGTTAGTGCATGTTAGGTGTTAGTGCATGTACCCTTGTCAAATGTTAGAGATGTTAGTAAATGTTAAGCATGATAGTGTAGTTAATGCATGTTAGATATTAAGTATGCATGTTAGATGTTAGAAGTTATGTGTTAATGTATGTTAGAAGTTTATGCATGTTAGTTAATGCATGTCAATTAATGTATACATATTAGATGTTATGTTTATTTCATGTTGATTTATGTTATGCATGTATGATAGTGTTTGCATGTATGTTTACATGTCATGCATGTTTGCTTGTTGCATGTTAGTGCATGTATGTTCATGCATGGTTGCTAGTGCATGTGCATGTATGCATATGATTTTGTTTGCATATCATGTTTATATTTAAGTGCATGTATATTCATGCATGTATGCATGTATATGTATGTTTATGCATATGTGTGTTAGTGTAAGTTATTTATGCATGTGTGTATGTCATGTATGCATGTTCATTTATGCATGTGCATGTATGCATGAGAGTTATGATTATGCATGTGCATGAATGCATATGATTTTGTTATGCATATGTGTGTTTGTATAAGTTATGTATGCATGTATGTATGTATGTTTATGCATGTATGTATGCATGTTCATTTATGCATGTATGTGCATGAATGCATGTTCATTTATGTCATGCATGTATATTAGTGTGCATGTATGCATGTTCATTTATGTTAGTGTATGTTATGTCATGCATGTATGTTAGTGTGCATGTATGCATGTTCATTTATGTTAGTGTATGTTATGTCATTCATGTATGTTAGTATGCATGTGATGCATGTTAGCATATGTAATATGTATGAATATGTATAAGTGTATGAAGCTATGTGAATTATATGATGTAATGTATGAATGATTTATTTTATTGCAATGTATATGTTAAAATAAATGAATGTACTTATATATATGTGTGTTTTTTTAGAAAAGTTAATTATCTTATGTTAAACTAAGTTTTTTTATTATGTTAAGATTTAAATGAGTGTTTAATATTTTATAAAAGTTTACTAATATCTCTCATGTGATTTTCAGATGATCTGCACACCTGTTGAAGACAAACTGAAGATTTGAAGTGTGAAGAATTAGCTAAAATCTATTGTTTAAGTTGTATAGGTTATCATTTTTATGAACCGAATCTTAAAGCTTTGTATAGGAAATCTATCATTAATCTAGTTTCATTTCATCTTTATGTCTAAAGAGGCTTCTTCTAGTAACACCTTTTTACCTCCATTTACCTTTGAAATTTTATTTCCTAGTTTAGTTGAAGAAATTGAAGAGTTAGGTAAAGATAAGATAGTAGAAGAAACTTTGCATACAAGAGAATTTGATCCAACTAGAAACATTGATATTTCTCAAGAAGATTTAAATGTAACTGAAAGCATTAAAGATCAAGTAGTTAGTGAGAAATTAATCTTACCATCCTATTTAGACGCAGTAGAAAGATATAGAAACGCTTTGCCCTACGGACCTTAGGAAAAAAAATTATACTTGTTCTGCATAGTCACCCTTTGTGCGCCGTTAGCGAGACGATTGAATTGATCTGCCAGTCATCGCAAATCGCTCCCACATTTGAACCTGATGTGAACAACTGCACAGCAAGACAGGTATAAACACTTTTCCTTTTCTTGCATATGCATTAGCTTGGTTTAAGCTACGTGGTTGCAGCAACTTGAGGTCATCATCTTGCAGAGGCAGAGATTACAAACCTTGTAATTCCCTGATTGTTGAGGGCTGAGCTTATGCTCTGAGCGCCTCCATGAGAATAGGCAGGTAGTGAACCTCATCTCTTCACCTTTACCATCAAGTATTTGAAGAAAAACGTCTGCACACATAGCACTTAGATTCTTTGTATTAGGCATTTATTGCTCAACAAATGTATATTTGAAAATTTCACATGCACTCTAGCTTCTGCATCAACTGTCAGGTATATTTTCTAAACTTGAATCTGTTTGTTACTATGTAAGTAGGGCTTTAAGAGACATTAAAATATTAGGAATTGTTAGATTTAAAATTCAAAATAGATTTTTCATTTGAAAGTTAGAATCTATTTTTCATTAAAATATTATGAATTGTTAGATTTAAAATTCAAAATAGATTTTTCATTTGAAAGTTAGAATCTATTTTTCATTAAAATATTAGGGATTGTTAGATTCAAAATTCAAAAACGATTTTTCAACTGTGAGGTATCTCTTCTCGGCCATATATCTAGTTTTTTTTCATACATATGAAGATGGCTTTTTCTGCAGAAGTCCTGTATGACATTGAATCATGCATTGTTGCATCCATTAATGAACATTTTGTTTCCGAGTTTGATTCCTTGACATAAAAAATAACTCAAGTAATGATGAAATTTACTGATGCAATTACAACCTTGCATATGGGTGTTGTTAAAGAGTTAGCATTATTAGGAGATACGATGAGATCTGAATTGGCACGAGTACATGAAAAATTAGACACTTTCGAGAATCGCATAAATGAGAAGATGTTGAGAAAACATAGAAATGGATGTGAGAATCAAGTTCATTGCATGTCTATAGATTCACTAGAAGCCTCTTTAATTGATCATAGGCAAAACCCTTCCCGACCAATACTAAAAAAAACCTACTTATCAAAAACACATTGTTCGATGTTTTTGGTGTGACCAGATCGGCCATACCTATGATGATTGTAAGGCATTTGAAAGTGTATGCAAACATCAAACAGTATGTCAAATAGGAAAGAAAATATGTGATTTTCATACTAAAGACCCTTTACACTTGAACCTAGGTAGAGGTGGAATGGTAAAATATTTTGAGCAAAAACAAGTTTGGTCAAAATCAAACAAACATGGTAAAAAAATATTGTAAAGTAAAACGTAATAAAAATATAAAATCAATTGCTCAAGACATTAGCATTCAATCATTTAAAGATATGATAAATAATCACGCAAAAATGGATAACCCACAAGTTGAAAAGATGGTGCAAGATAGTCAGCTAAATGATAAGCAAGATAATAAGCAATTAGAGTATGAAAGAACAACTTATGAGAAAATAGGAAAATATGAAAATTTACATAATATTTCAGTTGATTCCGATGATCAATCACTTGAAGATAAGAAAATTGAAAAGATGAAAGGACAAATGAATCCTGATACTAGTAGTCAAACTAATAATCAAGCTGAAATTGAGCAAAGTAAACAATTAACTAATATAAATAAGGATGCAAATAATGCGAAAAGTCTTAATGAAAAAGAACAAGAAGTTTTTGAAAATATTATCAATCAAATTACACAAAATAAGAAGATCCTTAAAAGAAAAAGTGAGTTATCTACGCAAGAAATTTTTGATGTCTTGTATTAAAATTATAAATACCTACTAATGTGTTTTGAATAAATGAAGAAGTAAGGATAAATGTTATGATTTTGGAGTAACTTTTTTGAAATAAGTTTATAGAAATATGTGAAAGTATGAGATGAATTTTTGAGTTAACTATGTGATAAATTGATTGAATGCATGATTGCATTTATGCAAATGCATGTGCAAAGCATGATGATTAGGATTGAATGAATATATGTGCATATATATGAGCATGAATTTAGTAATGTGCAGGTTTTCATAACAAAGAGTACATGTAATCATGAATGAATCAATAAAAGTTGATGAAAGAGAAGACATATATATTCTGAATGATAAACTTAAAATCTTAACGAATGAGAATGGTTGTGATCAAGATACATTTGATGAATTCAAATTTCAATCTAATGATAAAATTATTCATACCAAAATTGATAATGACAAAGATATTGGGAAATGGGTACAAGAGGCTACTCTGAACATTGTGCAAAATACTAAAAACTCTTCTAAACTTATGAATAAGAGGGAAAAGAAATTGAGAGAATAATTTTCTTGTGGTTTTTTATATCTATGAATTTTTTATGAGCTCTTTGTTTACTAAAGTTATGACGAAAAATATGAAATATTGATGCTTGATGATTGATGAAAATTCTCCTTAATAATTTTCCATGATTGAAAAAAAAAGTATTATCAAGTTGATGAAAAATCTGTTGGAGATAGACGTCTGCGGAAGCACGCGAACAACACAAGGAAGAAGAAGAAGCTTGGAGCACAAACACACAATACTGAATGTATTACTAGAGAATGTACAAAGATAAGTAGCCCATTAGGGCAATAGGCGTATATACAAGCCGGGGGAAAAAAACCTCCTAAAGAGGGAAAAAAGTGCCCTGGCGGTCCTAGAGTGTTCACACACATCACTACCTAAATATATCAACAAATCCCCCCCTGGGAGTGATGCGGTGAACAAGGAGCTGGCACTCATGTATAAGGAAGTGCCAAGCTATGTGGAAATCACTCCACAAAAGGAAGTAAGCCCAAAGCTTTGCGGAAAGCTTCAAACTTCTCCCTAGGCAGAGCCTTCGTGAAAAGGTCTGCAATGTTCTCCTGCGTGGGCACATATGCCAAGCTGATCTCCCCAGCAGAGAACCTCTCCCTGACATAGTGATAATGCACCTCAATGTGCTTAGTGCGAGCATGGAACACAGGGTTCCTCGCAACTGCCAATGCACTCTGACTGTCAGTGAAGATGGTGGTGGCAGAAGACTGGCCAACACCCAAATCAGCCATAAGGCGTCTGAGCCACACACACTCAACAGTCGCTGTGAAAGTTGCCCTATACTCAGCCTCACAACTGGAAGTGGCCACAGTAGGCTGCTTCTTGCTCAACCAAGATATACATGAGCTACCAAGCATGAAGCAAAAACCACTGGTGGACACACGAGTGTCATAGCAACCAGCCCAATCTGAGTCAGAAAAAGCATGCAAATCTGGCGGTAGTGATCCCCCCTTGGGATAAAACAACCCAAGTAGCCGAGTACCACTCAAGTAGCGAAAGATGCGCTTAACCGCTTTCCAATGCGTGACTCTTGGGCAATGCATAAACCTGCTCATCTGTGAGACAGCAAACTGAATATCTGGCCGAGTAATGCATAAGTAAATCAAGCATCCAACAGCCTGCTGATAGAGAACAGCATCAAATGCATCTCCATCATCATGAAGACTCAATCGTAAACCTGTCTCCATAGGAGTGGCAATAGGCTTACAATCTTCAAGGCCAAAACGCTGCAATAATTTGTCAATATATTTCGTTTGACACAAAGCCATTCCACCATCAACGTGCATAAACTGAATGCCCAAATAGTGATGCAAATGCCCCAAATCAGACATCTCAAATGAGGCATGCAAATCAGCCTTAAAATCAGCAATATGTGTCTCAATAGGACCAGTGAGCAGCATGTCATCAACATAGACAACAATGATCAGAAGCACATCATTAGCACGTTTAACATATAAGGTGCTTTCAGTTGGACTGTTCTCAAAACCATGTGCAATCAGATAGGCATGTATCTTCTCATACCAAGCACGTGGTGCTTGCTTTAAACCATATAATGCCTTCTTTAACCTGCAAACCTAGTTTTCATGCCCTTTCTGCACAAAGCCACGGGGCTGAAAAACATACACTTCTTCATGCAAGTCACCATTCAGAAATGCTGTTTTAATGTCCAACTGATGTACATTCCAACCATGATGGGCTGCAAGTGCACAAATGCTCCGAACAGTAGTCATACGGCATGTAGGTGCAAAGGTCTCATCAAAATCAATGCCTCTTTCCTGTGCATAACCCTTTGCAACAAGCCTAGCCTTATACCTGTCAACTGTACCATCAGGTTTACGCTTCAGCTTGTATACCCACTTAGTGCCAATGGCCTTCTTGCCAGGAGGCAAGTCACATAAAGACCATGTACCATTCTTCATTATAGCATCATATTCAGATTGCATAACAACCATCCAATTTTCTGAATTTTGTGCTTCATCAAAAGAAACAGGCTCATTCTCATCACAGAGACTAGATGCAGCCATAGCATAGCAATCTGATGCAAAGGAGGCACTATGAGAGCCTGAACGAGTATGATATGACAAAGGTGCATCTAATTTGCTGTCACGCAAAGTTTGCACCAGCCATTTTGGCATAGTTTTTGCCTGCTCAATATCAGCTCTCTCATCAACAAGTGCATCATGTAAATCTTCATCAGAAATGGAATGATCTGCATCATCATATGAAACCTGCAAAGGCTGAGAAGTTGCCTCATTAGGACCAGCACTAGCCTGTCCACCTGTAAAAAGAGGCATCAAAGTATCATACATTTCTTTGGAGCTAACAGATGTCTCCTTAGTACATGAAAGCAATGGCTGAATAACATCTTCCACAAAGACAACATCACGGCTAACCAGAATGTGTTTAGTCAATGGATGATACGGACGATAGCCTTTACTTTCAGAACTGTACCCAACAAAAATACATTTTACTGCCTTATCATCCAATTTTCTGCGATGTTGTTCAGGCACTAATGCATATGCCAAACAACCAAAAACACGCAGATGAGCAACAGATGGCTTGCGGTCATGCCAAGCCTCATATGGAGTGATAGACTGCAACGCTTTAGTGGGATACCTGTTCAGTACATATGTTGCACACATGACAGCCTCAAGCCAGAAACTATGTGGTAAAGCCTGACTTTTGACCATGCACCTCGCCATCTCCATGAGTGACCTGTTCTTTCGTTCAACAACTCCATTCTGTTGAGGTGTATACGGCACTGTACACTGGTGTTTTATCCCACGTTCAGCCAGAAATGCATTAAAATCTGAAGACATATATTCCCCCCCTCGATCAGAATGGAGGGTGCCCATTTTACATGCTGACAGATTTTCAGCCAAAACCAAAAACTGTTTGAAGCACATGAACACTTCGGACTTTGCTTTGAGTGGATATACCCATGCATGCCTGGAAAAATCATCAATGAAAGTCACGAAGTAAAGGTAATTTCCAAAAGAGGGTGTCTGCATAGGACCACAGACATCACTATGTACAAGCTGCAATTTCTGCGTAGCCCGAACTGAACCATCTTTTGGAAAGGAAGAACGTTGCATTTTGCCCAAAATACAGCCTTCACAAACATGTTTTCCAGGTGCCTCAAGTTTGGGCAAAGAGGACACCATTTCAGATTTCTGCAAGCGTAACAAACTAGCAAAATTCAGATGACCAAAGCGTGCATGCCAAAGCTTTGCATCTAACATAGCCTGAGAATCATGAACTGCACATGCCGAATCATTCACAGATCTTTCATAGTATATGAGCTTATACAGCCCACGACATAAAATGCCAGAAGCAATAATCACATCGCCATTTGAGAGATCATGGACTGTACACTTGTCATCAACGAATTTCACAACCAAGCCAATCTTGGCTAATGCAGAAACTGATAACAGGTTCTTTTTGATCCGAGAAAGACGAAGGTTAAGAGTACGTGCACCACTTACCAAGATGTGAGATCTAAACAGAGAGAGAGTGTGTGTGTAGAGAGATAGATCTCTGTGTGTGTGTGTGCACAAGACAATGCATGTCACAATTCGGTTCGCGTGCGCAAGTTCGACAGAAGCAAGCAGTACTCAGTGTAAAACACGTGCAAAATGTTGAGTTTTGCTCTCGGGTTCCTGGTATGTTTAAAACACGGCCTTGGTATACCCATCGTATGGGCGTTGGTATGGGTGTCAGTAATTTCCAGTAAATCACCGATGCTCATACCGATGCTTATACCAATGTGTATACCGATGCTTATACCGACGGTCGTGAGACATCCTGAGGATCTGTTTTAAATGGTCATACAGACGGTCACTTGACTGTCGGTATCTTTAAGTGGACTTTTCCAATGTTTATACTGATGTCGGGAGTGACCATCGGTATATGCAGCATCGGTATGCCCCTCATATGTTGTAGTTGATGCACCACAGTGGGTTCCCTTTAAAAGAGAGCTTCACAATGATGCTATCGCAGTAGAAACATGAGCTCTTGTCACCATGCATGATACTCTACATAGACCTCTAGAAGACACAGAAAACAACATAGTACACAAAGACCCCCAACATAGATTTCCTATGTTTACAAATGCGATTGAACTTATGGTCTATAGTTGAACATGCCACTACATGTTTTACTAAAGAACATATACGGAAGAGCTTGGCAACCATTTGGCCTTTCACATGGACACTAATGATAATCACTAATAATCTTTCACTAAATTCCAATATGGCCAAAATGAACTATGAGAGAAAAATAAAGAATGATAAAAGATACTTGAGTGTAAGTATATAAACTGTACCTCCCACCTAATGGGCATGCTGCATAGCGTAAAAGAAATTATACAAAATCATGAATTAGTTAGCCCCATCAAGTGAAAACATTATTGAAAGCTATCATGTGGTAGAGCTTTAGTCAAAGCATATTCAACATTATCTTGAGTATGAACCTTCTCAAGAATAATGCACTAAAATGCTAAGTAGTCTCTAATGAAGTTATACCTCACCTAAATCTTCTTGGTCTTTGCATAATAGACTAAATTCTTAGCCAAAGGAATGGCACTCTGACTGTCACTAAGCAAACAAGGTATAACATGTTTAGGTAGACCCATATCACAAGCAAGATGAGGAAGCCACAATGCTTCATTGCATGCCTGACTAGCTACAACATGCTCCACTTGAAGAACAGATCTCCAAGTAATAGAACCTTTTGAAAAATGGAAAATATATCCTAATTTATAATTTCCATTGTCTACACAACTAGCATAATTAGAATCTATGTAACCAATAACGGATGCCTATCCTCTACCAAGCATAGAAATGTCCTTAGTGCCACTCAAATATCTCAAAATCATCTTGATCACTTACTAATGCTTCTTTTTAGGATTAGATATGTATCTGCTCGAAACTCCCACTGCAAATGCAATGCCATCTAAGCATCTTAGTGTAGAGACAATGATCCTCATTGCTTTGAGAATAGCATTGAGACTTCATAAAAACATCAAACTTTTGGTACCATTGTCTAGGGGATTGTTTAAGTCCATATAAGCTCTTCTTGAGTTAAAAACTAGATCCTCTTTGCCAAGAATTGCATAACATAGTTGTTCCATATAGATCTTGTTGGAAAACAATGTCACATCAGTCCAAAATCCATTTAGGGCAAAAACCCTAATTTTGGTACTTAGTCATTTTTGGCACAAAAATGGGTAAAATTTTTATGAGCCTATCTTGTAGAGCTTGAAGAGAGCTTTCCAATGCTATATGACATTCAATCATAAGAGATCAGATTTGGGAGAAAACCCTAATCCTAATTTTCTATTGATTTAGGGTTTTGAACTCATATGATATCTCTTGGCATGAGGATCATAAAAATGTTGTCAAATCATTCATCAGGTAGTCAGAAGTGTGAAAAAGAAGGTCAAGAAGTTATTTTTAAAGTTAGCTAAAAGCAACTGTAAAAACAAAGCAAACTCACTTAAAATAAAGCAAAAGCAATTTGAAAAGTGATGTGATTAAAAAAAAGTGCTTTTTTGTGAGTTTTTCGCATGGAGCTTTAAAACCTATATAAGAGAGTCTTGGGTCACTTTGTTAGACATCCTAAACCAATTGGCAATGCCAGTTTTTGGTCCCTCAATAGAGGTGGTGCTCTTGCACACATGGGGCAGCCATGGTGCATTCTAGGAGCATGTTGAGGAGCAGCAATGGAGTTCTCCTTGGAGAAGAGTGTGCTCACACTCTTGCTTATGGAGAAGACTTACTCATCAACAGCTTGGTGGTGTGGATCAGCCATCCACATGATGTATTTGAAGATTGTCTTCTACACGAAGATTTCGGTGTACTTCAAAGACATTGGATGGAGGTTAACATAAGATTTGCATCTTATGTTAAGAATTCAGGTACATATTCTCTTTATGCACACAGGTACTACTTGGAGTTTATGGAGGCAGTGGCATCCATATCAGGAGGAGTCCTATTCGGCATATCTAAAGGAGAATCAGTACATGTATGCTTCATGCATATTTGGATGAGGTGTTAGAGAAGGTAAGTTCATATGAGTTTGAGGATTTCTGGTAGCAAACTTGTTAGCATTCTTTGCTACTTTTGTAAGTATGTGATCTTTCACACACGTATCTGAATTAGGGTCTTCCATAGCCTAAGTTTAGATGAGGGTTCGCTGATTATCAGTTTTAGATTGATCCTTCCTCTTTCTGTCACTCACATTCACTCTTCTACAACCTATCAGGCCACACATCTCATACATATTCAGATTTCTGTTCCTACATCTGAATATTCTTGTAAATTATGTATATTCACTCACCCATGTATTTCTGTTCACATAGTGTGGTTTAGAGTTTTTCTCCCACATTGTAAATTGACATTTGTATGAGTAAGCAGTGGTGTAAAACTTTACACATGTTGTCTACTCTCTCTCTCTCTCTGTTTCATCATTTGTATGATTAAGTGTGGTATGTTCATGTTTTGTCAATATTGGAAGATTGTTGGAATCTGTATTGTTGATCTTGAACCTATGGAACCATGGACCCGTGGTATTAGTTATGGGCCTACTAATTTCCAACATTTGGTATCAGAGCTTCCAGGCTCTTAGATTCCCAGGTTCCCAGACTTCCAGGTTTACAACATATGATTTAAGAGCATCTTCTAACATTTGACATACACACTTAATCTAGATGAGTAGAGATTTGAGAATTAGACAATTCAATCACATGTCTATTATCAGGATGGAGTATGAAGTTGATGATCTGTTAGCAGCCGAATTATTTTGGAAGAGTAAAGATACTTTACAGAAGTATTGCTTGAAGACCAAGACTTGATGGAGAGAAGGCTACTTCAAATTCAAGGAAAAACAATGGTTTGGAGAAGATGAAGGAACTAGATCAACATCAAATCACAAGTATTAGTTTCTACTATTAAATTGTCGTTTGCAGGTCATATCTTAGAAGAGCAGTTATGAAGAGATTTAAAGGATTGGAGAAGTGCTTTTATACACTTTCATTCTTTGAAAGTAAAAGCATTAGCTACATCAAAACTGTCAAGAACAAGGAGATTAGATAAGTTTTGATAAATCTCTTTCATGTCAAGAAAGCTCATCTAAGAAGACAAATTTGGAGATGAGACGCGTTTTGTTTTTAGCCAATCTTGTGTTTTAAGTAGGTTGGAATTTTTTTGATCACATTATGTACCTAGAGAGGTAACTAGAGAGGTAATTCAACATTCAGCCAAAAGGTTGGTGAATTCAATCATATCAATCACATTTGAATCAAAGATTTTCAGAGATATGAGGAGATGGTAAAACATGATTCTATATTCACTTCCATTTTGTCTCTTACTCTTAGCACTAGAGGAAGAGAAAAATTCATTTGAAGAAGTTAAGAGTGCTTGCTACTTCAAGATGAAGAAACAAAAGGTATGGAAGAGAAGTTTGAAGATGTTGACGTCATCGGGTGGAAGAAAGATGCAGAAAAAGAAGGTCCAACAATTCGAAAGGGAAATTAAGACTTCCTTTTCTCTTATATTTTCCATATACTTTTCCTACTTTTATCCTCTACACCCAAAGACAAGTCTACGAGAACATCTTGTGTGAAGATAGTCTAAAGAAGAAGCAGTTTCTTGTTTTGCATTACACTTGGTCATGTTTTAGTAGGTTTTAACAAAGAATTGCATTGAGAGAAAGAAAAGAAGCAGATATATGTTTTGACTCATATGTGTATGAGCTATGTTTTAGTTAAAGATTTTGAGCAGGCAGCTAATATGTTTCCTCAAAGAATTCTTGGAGTGTCAATACAGAGCTACTTGGTATATGACAAGTTGCAAATAAGTATTTTTCTTCTTTACCTAACTCTTGAGGTAAAAGAGTATTTGTAGCAGATGTTGGAGACTTGGAGTGATGTATTTTGTTTGGAAAAGTTATTCAGTATATTCAGTATATGCAAAAATTCAGAGTTTTTCAAGAAGAAAATTCAAAAAAATTAGAAAATTCAGGAAAATTCAGATTTTTTGATGAATAAGTCAGTTGAAGAATCTATTTTCTATGTTTGTCTTGATTTTTGGATACATGCTTGTATTCAAAAAGGTGTTCCATCAGATCCTATCACTTGGTTGAGAAGTGGAGTTAGCCAGAAGAAAGTCAAGCAGATGCTATCACATTTCACTCGGGAAGAATATGAAGATATGAAGTATCAACTTGTAGCTTTTGGAATTCTCAAGGTGAGAGTTTGTCCACTTGTGTTTCAATAGATGTTATAGATTCTTGGAAGGATTTACTTTACAACTTTATGTAAGAAGCATGGACACTTAGAGACATTCAGGTAGCAAATCAAACACTCAATTATGAAGGTTTTGATGAGAGCACATTCTACACACGTATTTTGTTGGAGAGATCTTGATAGATCTTATATGATCTTTAAGATCTTGAGTATTTTTGAGTGATGTCTATCCTTTGTTTGTAAAATTCTTAACATTGGAAGAAGTAAGTCAAAGATTCAGATTATGTCAGATTACTGTTGCAGAAAAATAGAAGAAGATACTTGTTATGTTGCAGAAGATTATGAATCCTAAAGTGCTTTCAACAAGGTTTTTGTTATCATGTAATGGATCAGGTAACCTTATTCTATAATATGGAAAGCTAAGAACTAACAATGGAAGCTATTAGCAACTACAATGCTAATAAAAAGGGTTCAGATATTTTGTTTCAGATACAGGTATTGATGTTAAGGGAGCAATGCTAAATCACGCATTTTCATGCATGCTAACTCAAGGAATAGTATCCTCAAACACCATTCTTCTCACTTCAACCTCCTTAATTGGTTGTTTATGCATCTCAGACTCATTGAAAAGGACATCAATGATTTTGATAAGTGATTGTGTTTCATGATCCCATAAGTGATATCCAAATTGGCGTTCTTGACCATATCGAAGAAAAATGCATTTCTTTGACTTCTGGTCCAGCTTCTACCTAAACTTCTTGGGTAGATGAACATATGCTTCACACCCAAAAACTCGAAGATGATCAAAATATGTGACTTCCCTATCCATAACTCTTATGCTACTTCCATACCTTACGTAGTACTAGGTGAAAGGTTAATCACATGAACTGTAGTCAGTACTGCTTCTGCCCAAAAGCCTTGTGAAATTTTTGCATGATGCAACATAGAAACTACTCTATTCTAAATAATTATATTCATCCTTTTAGCTACACCAATTTTTACTAGGGTATAAGGAGCTCTGAACTCTCTAAAAATTCCTCTAGATTGATAGAAAAGGTTGAATTCATATGAGGTATACCCACCCCCATGATCTAAATGTAAATCCTTGAGCTTAGTTCCTTTTTTAGTCTCAACTAAAGAAATCCATTTTTTGAAAGTAGGGAATACCTCATCCTTTGATTTGATAGGATATACCCAAACTTCTCTAGTAGCATCATCTATGAAAGTGACAAACTAAAATGAACCACCTAATGACCTTCTGGGCATAAGACCACACACATCTGTATGAACGAGATCTAACGAGTGAATTGAAGAGTCAATGTGTGTCTTATGCACATTCCTAGTTTGCTTTCCATATTGAAAATGCTCACAAAATGAAAAATCAAAGAAAGATAACATAGGTAAGTAGCCATAGGTTTTTCATTGACAACTAACAAGTGTCATTCTGTGATAGAAATAAAGGATAAAATAAGCCAAATTTGCTTCCTTTTGCAATGAACATATTTCCCTTTGATATGCGAAAGAACTGAGGATATAAATACACTTTGTAACCAAGGTCATCAAATTGAACAATTGATATCAAACAACATGATAAGTGAGGCACATGGCGTACATTTTGCATAGTAAATTTTTAGGGAGGGGAGGAGGAGATGCTTCCACATGCCTCCTAACATAATAATCAGTGCACTCTATGTGCTTTTTTATCTTCACCACCCATTTGAAGTGAAAAGGGCGACATAAATGATGTGCATTCAAGCCTCATTGGATAATTGGGATGATTTCAATGGGGTTACCACAATCACTCTTCCCTAACTATGTTACATATAGAACAGACACATATGATAACAATATTTAAGGATCTTTTGGGTCCATTTCTTAATTTAGTGACAGTGGAAGAACTTTAGGATGAATAGAAGGAAAATCAAATGATGGTATGCAAAACTAAAAATAACAAAACAAGAAACTTTAATAGCTTGATCAACCTCCATGTCATAAGTGATAGGGTTTTCTCCTCTATACTATCATCTTGCAATACATTCATCCTATTCTTTGCACCAAAGAGTATTTCAGCCTTGGGGAAACTCTCTACAATTAGGCTCTCATTGAAGGATAGGAATGGCCCTCCATGAGATGCATAAGGATGGATTGTCAAACACCACGAATGTCACATATCCATGAGCTATTGTCTGTCTGATCTTCTTTGACTTCTCTGTCTACTGAGTCCTATATTTGACCCCCATCCTTCTCGTTGGCCTTCTTACCTCATGCTCCCTTGTCTGCTCAGGCCACCTTGCCCACTCTTGCTACTAACACTACCCCTCTCTTGAGTCTATCATCCCTGACAGACTTTTGTGGTGTGGGGTGATCAGTGTAGAATTGAATGACATTAGTGGCTAATTCATGTTTTTTTAATCAGAGTCCCTTTGCAAGATCTATTTTCAAACATTCCCAATCGATTGTGCCTAGGAATTTGGGATATGACATTCTATAATGTGTATATTATATTGTTAGTTCGCATGCAAAACCCTAAAACCTTGTTGTGAAAATGTCGTCAATGGTGTGCTTATAATAGGCAGGGAGGTATTTTATTCCAAAGTGCCACTCATACATTGTTTTGATGGAAGGCGTCATAAGGAGGTCATACAACAAATCTAGCTTTCTATTTTCGAACCGTGGTGCAGATACATGAGGAGCTTCAACATACTTGAAAGCTTTGAATACTACCTACATTAAATCATGTAAGCTACTATAGGTGGTCCCTATCGTTAGGCTAGATATGGCTAGTTAATCCAATCTACATAGCATGCATTTTTCTTAACGTTGATAGTGAAATCTTTCCATGAGCATTGCCTGGGGACTAGGCCATAACATGGGCTATATAGAATATGGATTGGAGCATGAAAACACATGCATAACATTTTTAGGTATTTCTCCAAGAGAATTTTCCGTCAGTTGGGTTGAAAAATTATGTCTTTCCTAGCTGTCTCTCGTAGATCCTCGGGTTTGTATTGATTGGAAAAGGTGGATGATTTGGCAATAATCCTTGTCACTTATACATTGTAATTGGCAAGGATAACAAAATAAGGTCAATATTGTAGCTTAGAGGTTGTTATAAGCATCCATGTGCTAGATCTAAGAAATGTACCAATTTCAAGAATTCTTCTTCCATATTTTCCATGGCTACGATTTGTACTGCCACTCAGTCTTCTTCGGATCTTCCAATTTCCTATACTTGCTTCAACCATGGTGGCCTGGGCGCCTCGAATGTGTCCTGCCCTTCTTTTGTGACCCCACCTCTTGGTGCTGACTGAGGTTGATACTCATCTTTGAATGTCCCTACCATCAAAATCCGAATGGCTTCATCTTCTTTAGGTGCCTCAAGTGGTGATGCAGGTTGTTCATGACAATGACGTCTTGTTTGTAAGTCAAATATATGGTTTTGTAAAGTGACAATATCAAATGAGCATGTGGTAGATGCAAGAGGTTCTCGGATTATGGTGGGTGGTGTGGGAAGTCCTATTGGTAATTGCGTTTGCAATCTGTTGACCTTTTTGGTTGACTTGTCATGCTCTTCGAGGAGGTTGGCATATTCTTCCAAGATAATCTTGATGCTCTAAGGAGGAACTACTTGAAACTTGGGGGGACTAAGAGAGGTGCTTGATGTGTTTTCAATTTCCACCTTGAGGTTCTCTTGATTCTATTATTGAAGTCGTTGGTTCTCCACCCAAGCTGCTGCTAAATGTCACCTAAGTAATGCCATATTCCGTTTTAACTTTGTCCTTGATTGCTTGCATATCCATGTCCCATACTTGTGCTTCCAATTGATCACATGATAGTTATAGGGTGGCATGCTGATCCTCTAACAATGCATTAGTCACCACAAAATCGGAAATCCTTTCTTGCAAATGAGTGGATTGAACTTAAAGTGCTATATTCCTTTGTGCCAACAGATTGTATTCTTGGCATAGCTATTTGGCATAGTTGACCATGGTTGCAAGGGTGGATTCAATTGTAAATTTATGCATCATGGATGCAGTTTGAAGTGTGTATGATGCAAGGGGTATGAGAATGGGGATGGAAGGTTCATGTAGTGGAAAATGTTGCTATGGGTGGAGGTGATGTTGGTGGAGTGGGGATTGGGGATTATGGAACTATGGGGGGTGGAGGAGGTGTAGTGAGTGGTTGCGAGATGTCCATCGGATTGGGACATGCTAGTGTGTGAGGTGTCCACTGTAAATAGTGGAATTGTGGGTGGAGTGCTTGATAAGAAGTGTGTTTATGTTTGAGGATCATGTGGTAAATAAAACTGACCTTCTTGTACACATGCAGACCTAAATGCCTCCCACCATGAAGGTCATGTCTTCTACAGTTGGAACATGGAGGATATAGTAGAGTTGAAGTGGAAAGAGAAGGAGTATTTTTAGTGTGTGGGAATGGGGAAAAGGTGAGTTAGAGAGGAGGTGGGAATTGTACGGATGTGAGTGGAATGGTGGGTAAGAAAAGTATAGGTTCATATAATAGGCTAGTGGTTGTGGGAACATTCATGGTAAACAATGGATTCTCGTGGGAAGAGAAGAGTTGGATATTTGAGATAGGGCTTTGGAATGTGAAACTAGGTTTAGATATTAGGAAGGTTATAGGTTCTACAACTATATGTACATCTATAGTGAGGATTGGTTGGGATTTAGGGGTTTTAATTGGTGAGGGAATAAAGAGGGGTGAATGTGGAGGATTTTGTGTGGTGGTTTCTATAGTGGTTTGGCTTATGGTTTCTAAAATATCCTACAAAATGAGCTCTCTAGCTTCTTTTATAGTTTTTGACTAATTTTGGGCTTGTTTAGACCTAGTGTCCGACCTAGTTAAAATTAGGTTCCTAAGCTATTTTGGAGGCTCAAATGAGCTCTGAAAATTATGAAAATTGGTATGTACATAGATCTAGCAGTCCTCAAGCTTGGGGACTCATTGGCTTGGAAAAAATGGATTTGGAATTATCAAAATTAGGATTTATAGTGTAATGGAGTGATGAAAATCACTACTGATAAGTGTTTGATTTGAAAAAAGAATTGATTGGCCTACTTGCCAGATCTACATTGACTTCATTATCGACTGGGTCCTACTTGGCCTTCCCTCTACCTTGACTCTCTTTGACTTGATCGTCTTATGCTTCCTTATCTTGTCAAGCCTCCTGGACTGCCTTGGCTACTGTCAACAACGAGTACCTAGAAGACAAGCCAAGGAAATGAGGAAAAGACAAAAGATAGTGAGAGAAAGTCCAGTTTGAGGAGTCTATTGTTTCTCAAGAAGAAGAAAAAAGAAAGGAAATTAAAGAAGGAAAGAGGCTACTTAAGGAAAATCAAGCTTAGAAAAAGACAAACAAAAATCAAGAAATAAAGAAAGTAGCCAAAAAGAATCATGAGGCTACTAAATGAACTGATAATATTGAAGAAAATGAAAAGAAGAAGAAAAAAAAACCTCCTTAGGCCATACTGATCAATCAATGAAGAAGAAAAAAAAATACCCTTCTACCTCAATAAACAAAGACTAAGAAGAGCAAAGTATTAAATCTTGAAGGATCCCAATATGGGCCTCACAAACTACAACAAGAGGAGCAAAAGATCAAATCTCAAAGGACCTCATCAAAGGATCTCAAGGGCTACAAAGGTCAAAGCACCACCTACCCCATGTTGTAAATCCCCTATGTCTAGGGATCCCATATGTCTCTAAATCCCCACAAAACCACTTGGATCCCAAATTTCTAAGTATATGTCTTAGGATCCCATATTTTCCAAGATCCCAGGGATGCCATATGTCCCACACATCATGGATCCCATGTGTCCATGGATGCAAAAACCACATGGATGCCATCATTCCATGAAAACCAAGGCATGCCATATGTCCCAAACTTGGATCTGTAATGTCCAAGTTATGTCTAAAGATCAAATATGTCAGATCTTAAAATCTAATGAACCAAGTGATCCCATATGTCACTAGTTCCCCACATAAAAAAAAGGTCATCACATGGAAGGGGGGGTGTTTAGAGCTCCATGCTCCACGAAGGCTACTAGGAAAAGGGATGTCGAGACAACTGTACAATTCTTATTTGAAAACATTGTCACAAGGTTTGGAGTACCTATTGAGGTAGTTAGTGATAGAGGTACATACTACATTAATGAAGTCATTGAGTCACTCATGAATGAGTTTTTGGTGATTCAAATAGTCCACCCCCTATCATCCAAAAGCTAGTGGACAAACCAAAAGCTCAAATAAGGTATGTAGAGTTCTGATGAAAATAGTCAATAATGGTAGATCGGATTGGGACAAACAATTACATAATGCAATTTGTGTTTTTTGAGTGGCATATGAGACAACCATTAGAACTACACCATTTAACCGTTCTATGGATGGAATGCCATATCACCAATTGAATTCTTAATGCCTACTCTTGAAGTAGCTCGGAAGTATGAATGGACAGGACAATTGTCTAAACAATTGGATCAAATTGAGAAGTTGCATGAAACTAGGTTACAAGCTAAGGCAGGAGTCTATGCTTCCAAGAGAAGGAAAAAAGCATATTTTCATCCCCACATAAAAGATAAAGGTCTTAGAAATAGAGATTTGGTCCTAGTGTACACTCTTAAGCAACACATAAAGAAACTCCAACAAAGAGGTTATGGAGCTTTGATTATTAATCCCATTTCCTTTGGTGGAACAATAAACCTAGCCATAATTGATGGAGATATTTTACCAAACTACATTAGCAGATGCAGAGTAAAGAGATATATGAAGCCAACGATAGAACAAATGCTAATGATGTTGGAGTTGGAGGTTTGCGGAAGCACGTGAACAACACAAGGAAGAAGAAGAAGAAGAAGCTTGGAGCACAATACACAATAGTGAATGTATTGCGAAGGGAATATAAAAATATAAGTTACCTATTAGGGTTATAGGCATATATACAAATGAGGGGAAAAAATCCCCCCACCTTTGGGAGTGATGTGGTGAAAGAGGAGCTGGCACTCATGTATAAGGAAGTGCTAAGCTATGTGGAATCAATCCACAAAAGGAAGTAAGACCAAAGCTTTGCGAAAAGCTTCAAACTTCTCCCTAAGCCTTTGTGAAAAGTTCTGCAATGTTCTCCTGTGTGGGCACATATGACAAACTGATCTCTCTAGCAGAGAACCTCTCCTTGACATAATGATAGTGGACCTCAATGTGCTTAGTGCGAGCATGGAACATAGGGTTCCTCACAACTGCCAAGCTCTGATTGTCAGTAAAGATGGTGGTGGCAGAAGGTTGACCAACACCCAAATTAGCCATAAGGCATCTGAGCCACACACACTCAACAATTGCCGTGAAAGCTTCTCTATACTCAACCTCACAATTGGAAGTGGCCACAGTAGACTGCTTCTTGTTCAACCAAGATATACATGAGCTACCAAGCATGAACCAAAAGCTACTAGTGGACACACAAGTGTCATAGCGACTAGCCAGTCAGAGTAAAAAAAAGCATGTAAATCTGGTGTTAGTGATCCCCCCTTGGGATACAAAAATCCAAGTAGTTAGGTGCCACTCAAGTAGCAAAATATCCACTTAATCGCATGCCAATGCTTAACACTTGGGCAATGCATAAAGCTACTCATCCATGAGATGGCAAACTAAATATCTAGCCGAGAAATGCATAAGTAAATCAAGCACCCCCAATAGGCTGCTTATAGAGATGAGCATCAAATGTATCTCCAACATCATGAAGACTCAACCATAAACCTGTCTCCATAGGAGTGGCAATAGGTTTAGAGTCGTCAAGGCCAAAATGCTACAATAATGTGTCAATATATTTTGTTTGACACAAAGCTATTCTGCCATCAGCTTGCATAAACTGAATGCCCAAATAATGATGCAAATGCCCCAAATGTGACATATCAAATGAGGCATGCAAATCAGCCTTAAAATAAGCAATATGCTTTTCATGAGGACCAACGAGCTGCATGTCATCAACATATACAACAATGATAAGAAGCACATCATTTGCACACTTAACATATAAGGTGCTCTTAGTTGGACTGTTCTCAAAACCATGTGCAATCAAATAGGCATGTATTTTTTCATACCAAGCATGTGGTGCTTGCTTCAAACCATATAATGCCTTTTTGAACATACAAACTTGGTTTTCATGCTTATTCTGCACAAAGCCACGGGGCTAAAAAACATACACTTCTTCATGCAAGTCACCATTCAGAAATGCAATTTTAATGTCCAACTCATGTACATTCCAACCATGATGAGCTTCAAGTGCACAAATGCTATGAAGAGTAGTCATTCAGCATGTGGGAGCAAAGGTCTCATCAAAATCAATGCCTCTTTCTTGAGCATAACCCTTTGGAACAAGCTTAGCCTTATACATGTCAACTGTTGCATCACGCTTACACTTTAGCTTGTATACCCACTTAGTGCCAAATGGCCCTCTTGCCAGGAGGCAAGTCACATAAAGACCAAGTACCATTTTTCATGATAGCATTATATTCTGATTGTATAACATCCATCCAATTTTTTGAATTTTGTGCTTCATCAAATGAAACTAGCTCATTCTCATCACAAAGACTCGAGGCAGCCATAACATAGCAATTTGATGCAAAAAGAAACAGTATGAGACCGTGAACGAGTGCAATATGACAATGGTGCATCTAATCAAAGTCTTCGCCAACCATTTTGGCATAGTTTTTGCCTCCTCAACATCAGCTCTCTCATCAACAAGTGCATCACGTGAATCTGCATCAAAAATGGAATTATCTGCATCATCACATGAAACCTGTAAAGGCTGAGAAGTTGCCTCATTAGGATGAGCACTAGACTGTCTCCTTAGTACATGAAAGTAATGGCTGAATAACATCTTCCACAAAAACAACATCATGGCTAACCAAAATGCATTTGGTCTGTGGATGATATAGATTATAGCCTTTGCTTTCAAAACTATACCCAACAAAAATACATTTCACTGCATTATCATCCGATTTCTTGCGTTGTTGTTCAGGCATTAGTGCATATGCCAAACAACCAAAAACATGCATGTGAGCAATAGATGGCTTACAACCATGCCAAGCCTCATATGGACTGATAGACTTCAATGCTTTAGTGGGATACCTGTTAAGTACATATGCTGCACACATAACAACCTCAAGTGAGAAACTATGTGGTAAAAAAGCCTGACTCTTGACCATAGACCTCGCCATCTCGATGAGTGACCTGTTCTTCCTTTTAGCTACTTCATTCTATTGAGGTGTATACTTGTTTTATCCCACATTCAACCAAAAATGCATTAAAATCAGAAGACATATATTCCCCCCCTCGATCAGAATGGAGGGTGCCCATTTTACATGCTGACAGATTTTTAGCCAAAAGAAAAATCTGTTTGAAGCACATAAACACTTGGGACTTTGCTTTCAATGGATATACCCATGCATGCCTGAAAAAATCATGGATGAAAGTCACGAAGTAAAGATAGTTCCCAAAAGAAGGTGTCTGCGTAAGACCACGAACATCACTATGAACAAGCTGCAATTTTTGAGTAGCTCAAAATGAACCATCTTTTAGGAAGGAGGAATGCTGAATTTTCCCAAAATATAGCCTTCATATACATGTTTATGAGGTGCCTCAAGTTTGGGCAAAGAGGGCATCATTTCAGATTTCCGTAGGCATAGCAAACTAGCAAAAATCAGATGACCAAAGCGTGCATCCCAAAGCTTTGCATCTGACATAACCTGAGAATCTTGAACTACACAAATTTTGCATAATCTATGAGCATATACAACCCACATCATAAATTTCTAGAAGCAATAATGATGTTTTCATTTGACAGATCATGAACTATACATCTGTCATCAACATATTTCATGGCCAACCCAATCTTGGTTGTTGCTAAAATTGATAACAGATTTTTCTTGATCCCTGGCACAAATAAAGAATCTGACAATGCAAAAGAACTACCATCAACAATAGTCAGAATGATCTTATCAACTCCCATAACAGGATAAGAGGAGTTATTGGCACATGTGATAATATTTCCTGTAGGGGCAGGCTCAAGTGAAATGAAGAAACTGCGTTGCGAGGTAATATGTTTGGTTACCCCACTATCAAAGTACCAAACGTCTGAGTCTACTACAAACATACACTGTTCATGTGAAGATGGGTCATAATTGCAAATAGTAGTAAATGCCCATTCTTCATTCTGTACAAGATTAGCAGACTCTGTTTTAGGTGTAGAGGCCTCTACAACAACCATTCCAGCCTGTTTCTTCTTTGCCTCTTTTGTAGCCAATTTTGGAGAACTCTTTATGACGTGATCATTTCATTTACAATATTTTCAAAACAAGTTTGATTTTCTATTTTCTTCTCGTCTCTGTCATCCTTCTTTGATTGTGCAAAATTAGTAGATTTCTGCTTACTAGTAGAGGAGCTCTATTTATCTTTGCCCTTGTGAGTAGCAAGGAAAGCTTGATCTGCAACACGAATAATGGACTTGTTTTGCCTAAACTAATTTTCTTGCAACTAAACAGAGACTAACTTCTCAAATGTTAAGGCATTTGGATTGCTTTTCATCATCAAACGAAAAGTAGAAGCAAAACTCTGATATGAATCTGGAAGACCGTTCAGATTAGTCTGCATAAGTGAAGTCAGGCAAGACTTCATCAGCAGAAATCAACTGTTCCTTCAAATCTTTGATATTTGTCAAAAAACTGTCCATGGAATCTACTTGATATATGTGCTCATCTCCAACTGTTTTTTGAGGTAAGCAACACGAGCCTCATTCCTTGCTTGGTATAAAGTGGTAAGTGTATCCCAAGCATCCTTTGTTGTTCTACATAAGTGAATGTGAGGAATAATGGCACCTTTGATAGTCAAGGCTATCAATGCATGTGCCTAAGAATCTCTTCCATCCCAAGAAAGTAGGTGTAGCAAGAACCGCAACACGAATAGGAACATGAAGAATAGCAACATCTTCAATGCCATCTACATCACCTTCAATATTTGTATTTGCAGGTGTAATAGGGTGTTTTTCAACACCTTGCACAATATTTCATAGTCCTTTTTCAACCAATACATGATGCATCATGTAAGCCTATAATGGGTAATTGGTACCATCCAACTTATCCTTAATAGCCAACATATGAAATACATCACTAGTTTCAACCATGGCCACGGACTAAAATACCATAATGCATAAAATGAATGTAGCTCAAAACATTGAACACTACCATGTCAAGTTCTGCTAAATCTGTAGCAGACTTCGAGACACTTATACTAGCAAACCCAAACTTGTATGTATCTTTGGCACAAAAAGACAAAATTTCCTCTACAAGTGCTATGATAGTGCGTTCGGAGGCCGAAACAAGCTCAGACATGATTTCAACACCACAAAGTGAAGCCATTTTGAACACCTAATTTGCCTGAGTATGCTCACCAAATTTCGTCCGTTTCTGAGACTGTGATTAGAGGGATGATGATGCCCTAGATGAAACATCAACCTAGTCTGATACCAATTGTTGGAGTTGGAGGTCTGCAGAAGCATGCGAACAACACTAGGAAGAAGAAGAAGAAGAAGAAGCTTGGAGCACAACCCACAATACTGAATGTATCATCAAGAGAATATACAAAGATAAGTTACTCGTTAGGGTTATAGGCATATATACAAGCTACTGGAAAAAACCTCCTAAATAGGGAAAAAAGTGCCCTAGTAGTCCTAGTGTGTTCACACACATCACTACCTAAATATATCAACAAACAATACTCTTAGGAGCTCAAAACCATAAGAGGGAAGAAGAGAGAATTCAGGAAGACACCCTGGAGAGAATAAGGAAATAGAAAGAAGGGATTCGAGAGCGAGACAAGAGATATTTTAAAGGTAAAGAAATAATTCCTCTAGCAAACTATCGTACTACAATCATCAAGAAAGTGGGTAGCATGCCAAGGCAACCATAATTAAACCTAGGAATTGGAAATTGTTAACCTCCAAATTGCCTCTAGATAAAAAGTTCCTAAATGGAATGTTGCTTTAACCATATTGATTTATCATGCTTTGGGCATTAGAGAACATCTGGAAGAGATGCCATCATCAGAAGCAATGGCAAAGTATGCAAAGATTGCTACTATTCCCAAAAAGAAGAAAGGAGTCAAGATCATAGAGGAAGAGGAAACAAGCTCCCAACCTAGAATGAGAGGTACCAAAAGGCTACGGGAAATGATGCAGACAGAAGCAGAAACTCCAGCTATATCAAGAAAGCACATGTACTTCCAAGAACGAGACTTGAAGAAAATCGACCTATTACGGAAGAAGAATTGACAAGAGCAATGGAAGCTACTCACCAATACATGGAAGGACAAGTAAATCTATCGGTGCAAGAGCATCACTATCAACAAGCTCATCAAGACTCTGAACAAAGAAAAAGGTTGACCAAAGTTCACAGGTACAGAGAACTGGGGTTGATGAACTCAAGCTCATCATCATACATAGAAGAAGAACACGACACCTCTATGCCAAATGTCAATATTAGAAGTGATTCAAGAGACGATGGTCAGTGGGAAGAATTAAATCAAGTAAACAATGACGTGAACATGGAAGGAACAAAGAGAGATCAGACGCCTGACAACAATATCAAGGACACGATAACGCAGGAGGCATCTCAAGAAGGAGCCCATGTCATCAGATTGAATGAAGTATCTAACATCCAAATCAAAGAGACTCTGCTAGCGGGAGAGGTTTTGATAAAGAACCCTAAGAAAGAACCAATAGAAGACACAGTTGAAGAACCGGAACCCTTCACACCAATAAGGGTAGTGGTAGAACCCTCTCCTATGGATGTCACGTTTCAAGTGAGTGCCACAAAATCTATCAATAAGAAGGAGGAGACACGAGACCACGAAATACAGCTCCAAATAAGGCAACCACATAACGAGACCATACACGTGGAGCAAAGAAAAGATGTACGAACGGTGGAAGCACCAAGCATTCCCAAAACATGGTTAAACATGGACGTCGGTCAACTCAAGCCAGTAGTACAACAAATGATACAAACTGCCATGGATACTCAATAGCTAATGCTTGAGGCTGATGCTGACTATGACAAAGCAATGCGGGAAAAGAATCAATTTCAAGAACTAGGTGAGAATCTATCTGCCCAATTAATTCAAGCACAAAAGACAGAAGCCCAAGAGGCCAAGCATCAATGCAACACACTAGAAACGGAAAATTAGAAGCTAAAAGAACAATTGAAAGAACTACAAAGCAAATATGAGGCTAGCGAAGCAGACAAAACACGAATGAATGCTAGAAGCAAAATTCTTGAATCTCAAATCAAGGTATACATGGATGAGGCTGATAATTTACGGAACACGAATAAAGAGTTGATGACCGCTCTTTTATGCAACCAACCGATCAAAACTCCTAACATGACAGAAACCAACACAAAAGCACTAGAAGAATGGATAGCAAAGTATGAAGATCAGCTAAAGCAAGAGCAAGCCATCATAGTAGAGTGGGAGAAAAGGTATATGGACGACACCGCGGAAATAAGAAAGAAGTCGAAGGTAGCAGAAAATCGATATATAGTACAATGCAATGAAGATGTTAATCAACTTGTTGCCATAGGAGAGGAGCTCCTCAAAAAAACGAAACGATTATGAAAGCCACATAAGAAATTAAAGAGAAGGATGAATTAATAAAGCAATTGCAAGGTCAACTAGTACAACAGGTCAAAGAGGGGACACCAGTAGTTCCACACTCCACAACGGCTACTGAGGAGACTGAGGTATGTCCTCTTCCTCCCCCCCTACATCATTCACCGGTAAGGGAGGAAATCGAGACCAACATTGAGCGACATACTCAGGATGTTGCAGAACTAAGCCGACATGAGCGGGCATGTAACATAATCCTGGTAGGAGATGGTTGAACCACACCCTAAGAGAGAGGATTAGGAAGTAATCCTCAACCATGGCTTTCGGGGCAAGTGGTTAGCCCATCACATTCCTAACCAAGAGGTTGTGAGTTCAATTCCTTACATTGGTATCAGAGCCTAGGAAGTAGGCTTGGGCAAGGTGAAATGATCCAATGGCCTCTAAAAAAGGCGCTTGGGCATCCTCTATGTGAAAGGGTAGGAATTGTGGAAGGTGCGCGCGTCGGTTTCAAGGATGGACCTTACAATGATTGGGGTGTATCTCTCAATCCGTAGGTCGGATTGAGGCGTATAATATACCGTTGGAAAGCTCTCGGAACGAACTTTCCAATGAGCTAGCTTGGAAGTGTGAATTCCTTGGAAATCCTTGGGTGGCACTTGATTGAGTGTTCAAGATACCAAGCATGGGTGAGAACAAGGTTCAAGACTGAGGTTGAGAACAAGGGCTCGAGACACCAAGGTTGCGAACAAGAAGGTTCAAGACACCAAGGTTGAGAGGAAGGGTTCAAGAGACCAAGGTTGCGAACAAGGTTCAAGAAACTGTGCGAGGTTGAGGAACATCAATTCAAGGGCACCTAGGGAGTTCAATGGACTGATCACCGAGGCTAGAGGGATACAAGAGTAGATCATTGAGGACAATGATCAACCAAGGGGGGAAGAATGTAACATAATCCTGGTAGGAGATGGTTGAACCACACCCTAAGAGAGAGGATTAGGAAGTAATCCTCAACCATGGCTTTTGGGGCAAGTGGTTAGCCCATCACATTCCTAACCAAGAGGTTGTGAGTTCAATTCCTTACAGGGCACTACTGGTGTCCCAACTTACCAAAGATTTTGAAGATCAAGTAATCAAAGTCATGAGAGAAGCCAAGATTGAAAGCAGAAACCTGGAACAAGTAATGAAACACTTCAATGTACCATATGGATTACTCAAAGAACAAACACGCCAATACATAAAGACCACAACCAATAAAGAGCCAGATAGCAACCTATAGTTAAGCATGCACACATTTACCTATACACAAGAGGAACTTGACAAAGCGGATCCGATCTAGAGAAGGAAATTTTTGGAAAAGAATCCTACACTATGGGTACAATGGGAATCGGCACCTTATATACTCCAAGTCAAGCCATCTTTTTACCCAGTACCCAGAAGACGCTCTTGGATGCAATTTTGGGAAGGACAGCGCAAGGGAAGCATAAGTAATCAGTGGCTCAACTATCCATTACTGCCAAGTCCACCTCGTAATTATCTACCGACCGAAGAATACATGGTTAAAACCATAGAATTCTAGATTGTCCGATATGCAACTGTACCAGATTTGGCAATCAAGATGACTAACAAGATTTTGAGTATGTTACTTACTGTCATAAAGGTGTTTCAGCATGCACAATACACATTTTTGAACTTCATTGACATTAACCAGGGATCAGATGCCCTCGTTTTTTACCTATCAACCATACCTAACCGCTTAACACTAATGGCCATTTACTCGAGACTCATGATTTTTCCCAATACTTACATGCAGACATTTGAAGAGGCATTCTTCACAGGATTTTTTGAAATGGATTCAGAAATTTTTGCAAAATTTTCTCGAACCTTAATGCCAGGCTGGTGGCCTACGAATTACGTTTCTTTGCAGATCATAGATAGGCACCAGATGACGGGAAAAAGTCGAGCCAATGGAAAGAATTAATGCTATGTCAAGCCAATTTGCTTAATCAGAGAGAGCAAAAAGTGATACAAATGTACTCATGTCACCACAAAAAGCCTGTTGGGGATGATAGAGTTCAGGAGGAGGGACGTGTGGAAGGGGAATCGAGCAAAAAAAGAAGAAGAAGAAGAAGAAGATCAAAGAACAAAACATCTTAGTGAAGAACAAAAGTTCATAAAGAAAAGAGCAAACTTCTGCCCAAAGCCCCGCAGGGGCAGGCATCAGGCGACAACACCAAAGAACCAGGTCCTGATGATTGGAAATAAAGAAAGATACCAACCAGGACATTTCATGGGAGGTTGCACATAACTTCCTCATCCACCAGGAGCAGGCGGTGAAGCGAAACAAGCAGGGAAGAGAGACATCACACGAAGGATTCTTCATCGGATAAGATAACCAATTGTTTGAAGGTTCCTCGTCCACTAGATGCATGCAGTGGAAAGAAATGAGTCAGGTCCCAGAGGATGATAAGAACATTCAAGAATAGAGCTTTTGAAACGTAATGCTGACTTAAAAGAGAGTAAAGGTCAGCAAAGTAAGGTGTGCGATAGGAAAGAAGTAGATAGGCTCCAAGCAATACAACAGGGTCAGATGTGTGAAGACAAAGACATATCAGAAGACCAAAAGTTAGAAAGGGGAGAGGCTGAGAAGTTGAAGAGAGTGACTAAGAATAACACATCTTAGCCACTGATGGCGTGTGTGGCAGCCCGATTTAATGCAACAACCTAGATTTGTGATATAAGGAATAGCAAGGGGCTTAAAGAAGCAAAGGATTAACTTCGGATAAAGTAACAAATTCTTTGACAGTCCTTATTGCTTCTTCGACCACTGGGTGCGTGTATTCAAGAGCCATAGACAAGCTGCAAACAAGATACAAAGCCTGTGAAGGGACGACAAAGACAAAGAGGGGGAGAGTGTTGCAGAGAAAAAAGGCACAAAAGAGGAGCCCCAAAATTTTCAAATTAATGGACACAAAAATTCTTCTTCAAAATCCGAGATAATTCCCTCAAAGCTATGTAAATGCACTAGAGGAGTCCGCTAGATGCATAAGCCCAACTTATTGTAATATATTCTTTGTAAAATAGTAGGAAATTAGAGGTTAGCCAATAAAAATCCAGTCACTTGTGTGAAAGGACCATTTTTAGGGCACATGTATATAAGTCACTTTGTGACTCTTTGAAAAGACTTTTTGCCATTGTGAAGAAGGAGAACCAAAATTTCAAATTTGCTTCTTTCTTGCTGATTTTCATCTTCTCCATGATCTTTTGTGTGTGTGTGAAGCTTGGAATGTGTGTGTAGGACTGTTCTCTACCCCTCCCCATCACTTTTGAACTACTGTAGTGTGCATGTGAGCAAGTACGAGTTGTGGAGTGAGCGAAGGTGTTTCCCACCATTCACTGTTTTGGCCATAACTTGAAGAGTGGTTGTCAGATTCAAGTGAAAATACCACCAATAGATGCCTCTCATCGAGAGCTTCAAAATAAGATACCATTGGCCATATTCGGAGTTCGGAGCTGGGAGAAACATTTGAATTTTTATTTACTACTGTAAGTGGTATCGTGGCAGACACTTCCAGAGATTGAGTGATTTGGAGAGGTAATTTAGTCTTTTCTCATGCCTTTTAGCTGAACCACTTCACTTTCCATCATGTGTGCACAGCCCTCATACACTTGGTTCATGTGGTTCTTTGGATTGATAATTAAGTGTGTGTCAATCCACCACTATACGCACTTGTGTGGCAAATGAGATTTAGCCTCTTTGACACAAGTCCCTAAGACCTCGTGACTTAGGTACACAATATCATTAAGACTTGATTGACCTGAGAGAGTATGAAAACCATAGTGAGTTTCATAGTGCTCATGCATAGTTCGTCCTACCTTCAAGTTGTTCCCCTCTTGCATCACTTATATCATCACTTTGTGGGTTCTTAAGACATGAATACACGAAACAAGCAAATTAGTAAGTGTTGAAGCAAAGAATTAGTTACATTTATTGAGAATCCTATAGAACTATAGTACAAGTGAATATCTATTCCTTTTGGGGAACATGTGCAACACAAAAAAATCTTAGAGAAGCCATGTGTGAAATGCAAGGCCTTGTAGTGTGGCCCTATTGAACATACTCAAGATAAATTCAACTCAAGATATGTGCAAGAATGATAGTGTTGTTTCCTCGATTGATTAATCTTTGGTCTCCATAGTTGTTTCGGCTTGATTGCTTATTGTCAATCTTCTTGTCATTTAGCTTGTTTTTGTGTTGGTGGCATTTCCTTTGCTTTAGTACTCCATATTAAATTACTCTGATCATTTCGCTTCTTTGGTTTGCTTGGATTTGGTAATCTTTGATCATTTGGTGTCCTTTGATTAGCCTTTGGTTTGAGAATAACTTCCTAGTTCACCAATTTCATAGTTGTCTTTGCTTCCTTTAAGGTTTGCATTGGAATCCAAACTATAGATGATGTCCTTGGGCTTCTATGATCTTCTTCCGTACCCAAACTTGAATTTTCCTTGAATTGATTGGCTGCTTTGATACTACATCTCTGCTTTGCTTCTTCCTTTTAGGATTTCCTGGTTGTGGCTCTCTTTGATTTGATTCACTTTGCGGATGCATATCTGCTTCACTCCTTTAGCTTGTTTTCTCGTGGTCCTTCTCAATGTGCTATTTGACAATAACTCTCTACTCTCCTCTCGAGAATTGATAGCCTCACTATTTCTCTCTTGAAGGTTTTCTTGGTAAGGAGGGATTGGTTTTACATGTTCCATAGAACATGGGTTGTCTAGAAGAGATATGATGAATTGAGAAGCGAGTTCACTTGGATGAGAATCATTCTTGTGTTCTGGTTCATGCACAATCAAATTTGACACATTCGGGTTTTCCATATTAGACTTACCTCAAATCCATACATCCAATCCTGTCCTAGGATAATCTCTTCTAGTAAGTCAAAGTTTTTACATACTAACAACTTATGTTGCATTGTGTTATTCCCCAAGTGCAAAGATAGGGTTACTTCACCTAAGCATTCAATATGATTACCTCTAATTCCAATCATATATGCTTCTGTTGGAGTGATTGGCACCTTCAGTCTTTCAACCAAGGAAGCATGACCACTACTCAAAGCTGCTCTTGTGTCAAATAGAGAATCCACTAAGTGGTATCCTTCATTTTCGTTGCTCAATAAATGCACCTTGAGAGATTTCATTGCTTTAAGTTGTGATTAAAAGATGCACTGCCATGAATACTTTTATTTGAATTCAATGAGAGTCTCTCAATAGGAAAATTTGCATGCTAGTTAATAACTCACACCATCTTACTAGGCAAAATAGATATAAGCCTGATCAAGCCATCACTAGATCCAATCATGATAGTATCATCATCAAATTTGATAATAGTTTCAGCTACCTTTGGAGATCTACAAATTTTCAACCCATTGGAATATCCTTCATTACCCCTGACAGGAACACCCCTCTGTAGATGACACACTAGTGGTTGGGACTGAGGCAAACTTACTATCAAGCTAAAGTAAGCCTTTCAAGAATGTCTAGATACTCTTAAATGATTATGGTATGCTTGAGTTTTCCCAAAAGCTAAAGATCTCATGCAAGATTATAATTACATGCCTCATTATCCACAAAAAAGATTTTCTAAGATATGATTATAAAAGAAGCATGAGTACTCATGAGTAAAGGCTCTTCTAACAACTCTTTTAGGATATGATGGCAGGATATCCTATAACTTCAACAGCTCCATCTTCAAATTGAGATATCTCCTTTCATGATGCATGTGTTGAGATGCCTGATATGCTCTTTTTGAAGGTTATCTGAACTTGTCCTTTTCCTTGCTCAAATAGCAAACAATCAAAGATGCACCTCCCCATTTTGAATTGAATCTTCATCTTGAAACTTGTTAAATCCTTTCACAAGGGTAGTGTTTCTAGATGCCACCTTTGCCCAGAAAATCTTTTGCCTCTTCTTTTTGACTCTTGCAGAAAATATTAAGATCTTCCCCCTCAATCTCAGTAGTAATTGCCCATGGCTTTTTCTCTTTTTTTTTTTTGTTGCTGGTACTGCAAAGAACTCTACAATTACTTCTAGTGGCAGACCTTTTGTTTCTAGAACTCTAAGTACACAAATACTAGAGTACTGAAGCAAAAAAAATTGCAAAAATAGCAAATGTATTTTTGATGTTCAAAGTTGTGTCCAGGAGTAGGAAGAGTCACTCTATCATCGAGATGTTTTTCAACCACATGGTAGCTTGAAAAATAGAGGCACAAACATCCTTGACTCTTGTTGGGAAATTTCGAGCACCAAACATATTTGGAATGGGGTCAAAACCTACCATAAAGAAGATCACATATACCACCATACTTAAAACAAACATTGTTATAAAGATTGCTTCACTTGCAAGAACCAGGTAAAAAAATGATAAGGCATAACAGTACCAAAACAAGACAACAAGTGTGCATAGGAGAAATTTTCTGTGACCAGCAACATCCAGCAATTTCATTGACATGATGATGAAAGGAATGGACACCAAAATTGTAATAGTGCTAGAAAGAATAAACAATGAAGCAGATCCAATTCCATTCTATGAAAACAAAACCTCTGCATTGGACTCTTGCAATATCTTCGGAGCGAAGCTGAGAGCAGCATTTCTACCACCACAGTGCTCAAGAACTTCCAAGGCAACTCCAACAATAAGGGCCTATTTGACATTACCTTCAAGCAGTTCAGAGATATGGCTTCTTCACTATATCTATTAGATTCATCAATGTAGGTCAGACAAGATTCTCTATCAGAAGCTTCCCTTAGAAGACATGTCTTTAGTGATGTATGTTGTAGTGACATATCGTTCATTGTGTCACTCCTTCCCCTTGCTTACATAAGTAAGATCTCTTACCACATATTTTTTCATTTTCACTCCTGAAAGAAAACAAGAATTAGTGTAGGTGAATCATTTATTTATTTACATAGTAGGTCCATTCCTATGGAAGTAGAATCTATGACCTATTCCCAAGTGGGAAATATGCACCACTAATTTTGTTATGTACATCATGTGCCGAATGCATGGCCTCATAATGTGGCCGTGTCGTGCATACTTTAAGTGCATTTGATGCGTCATGTGTGCAAAAGGAATCCTGTTGGTTGTGTTGTTACGATCCTTGTTTCCTCTTGGGTCTTCATATCCATTTTGTAGGTGAAGTGTGAGGCTCCATCTTCTCTTTGTTTTGTCGTGCTCTCAGTTTTCCCTCTATCTTTTTTGTAGTCTGAGTGGTTGATGTCGTGTTCCTTCAATGCCTCTGGTGAGTCTTTTTTGGCTTTATGGTCCTGCTTTGCTATTGTAATATGTCTTCTTGCTTGTCTATCTCTTGGCTTGCAATTTGTCTGATCCTTTTCAGAATCCATATTAGCTGCCGCGTTCTTTGGGATCCTACTAATGATTTTGGAAGCCATACTCTTAGAAGTCTCTTCAATCCCAATTGTAATGAAGAGGATCCTTTGTTATTCCTTGTTTCCCTAGGATGAATGACCGATATTGGTGTTGAATTCTCTGAATTCCTCACTCGATCCTTGCGAACCCATTGTAGATTAGCACTTCCTAATTGGGATAATTTGATAGTGGACTTCCATGTTGATGATCTCCTTTTGTTGTAGATGACTTTAGGAGCATTGTCCTCATCGTTTCTCTTTGATTCACCGTTCATGTAGGATGAATCCACCTCAACAACTGATGCATTGGTGTTGGTAGTCATTTATTTCTTTGGACATTCTTCTGGTTGGTTTTTGATGGAGTCCTTTGCTATTTCCTCTTCGAGGACTTCTTTTTCACACTTGATGGTTTCATGCATGGGATAGAGTCTTTCTTCTAGCAGGCTAAAGATTTCTTTATGCCCTATTTTGGCTGATATGTATCCTTGAGCTAGGTGAATGCTTACTTCATTCTCAATGATCTAGTCTTGTCCTAGGATCAAGTTCTCTATTAGATCCTTGTCTTTGCACACTAGAACTCGTTGTTCCATAGTTGAATTTCCTAGGTGGAGAGATATTGTAGCTTCTCCAATGCATTCTATGACTTGGCCTCCGACACCTATCATGTGTGCTTTAGTAGGTGTTATGGTCGTTTGAAGATGCGTGATGACCGTTCTTCGAATGCAACTGAGTGCTTCTCCCGAGTCTATCAAGGCATCTATAAGCTGGTACTCTGTTGTTCCAATCCCTAAATTTAAATATGGTTGGGATATGCTGATATTGGTGATGCTGGACTTGTGAACTTGATAGTTGGCCATGGGAATAGGTCCTTCTCCTTGTAGATACTGTTCATCCTTTTTCCTTATCCACTCTTTCCATTTCTTGATACACTCTAGGGCTTCTTGCCTTGCCTCCTCTCTAATCCTCTCTTCCTCTTTTTTTCTATTTTGTGCACCCACCTGTCCTGATAACATTTGTTCCATCAATGGTTCCATGTAACATTTTACTCGACAACCACTTATGTAATTAGGAAGTACATCTCCATCCAGAGTAGCTAGGTTAACTGCTCCACTCGTTGAAATCCTATTGATTATTAAGGGCCCATAACCGCGCTTTTGTGGCTTCTTGGCACGTTGTTTCAAAGTATATACCAAAACTAAATCTCCTTCTTTTAGTCCTTTGTCTTTGATGTGCGCATCATAATATGCTTTCTGTCTTCTCTTTGTCGCACAAATTCCCGCAACAGCTTGTATTCTAGTCTCATGTAGCTTCTCAATTTGATCTAGTTGCTTGGACAATTCATGCTACGTCCATTCATACTGTTGTGCTAATCTCAACATAGGCACTAAAAAGTCAATTGGCAAGATTGCATTTTGTACATATACCAGGTTAAATGGTGTAGTCGCAATGACTATCTTCTAAGCCACACGGAAGGCCCAAATTGCATGATGCAGTTGTTTGTCCCAATCTGATCTTCCACTATTGAATATCTTTATCAATACAGTACACAACACCTTATTGGAACGTTCAACTTGCCCATTGGCTTGAGGATGATAAGGGGCTGATTTCTTATGGATCACTAAGAACTCATTCATTAAGGATTTTATTACGTCATTAATGAAATACGTTCCTCGATCACTCACTATTTCTATGGGTAATCCAAAGCGAGTGAAGATATGCTCAAAAAGAAATTTAGCTGTGGTCTGAGCATCATTTTTTTTTTGTTGCCTTTGCCTCTACCCATTTAGTCAAGTAATCCATTGCTACTATTATGTATTCAGCATGTGATCCTTTGGCTGGTGGATTAATGGGTCCTATGAAATCAATACCCCATTTAGAAAATGCTCTTGTGCAAACCATGGGTCTCAATGGCATGTCATCTCTTCTAATCAGATATTTAACTCTTTGGCATGTCTCGCAACTTCGTACATAGGTGTCTGCATCCATATGTAGGGTTGGCCACCACAAGCCTTCGAAGAGGATCATTTTTACAGTTCTTTCAGCTGAGAAATGTCCTCCTGCAACACTTGCATGTGCCATTTCTAATATGGGTAAGTATTCTCCTTCATGTACACATAGTCGTAGTTGATTATCCTTCCCTCTCTTGAATAATTGTCTTCCCATGATAACATAGCCCTTACTCATTTCTTCCAGGGACCGTTTCCTTGCCCGATTCCTTCCTCATGTTCTCATGTCTTTAGGAATTTCACTAACATCTTACTCCAGTTGGGTGCTATGGTAGAAAAAGGTAAAGATGTATGGTCATCTAGAGTGGTTTCTTGACATTCTGTGCAACTATTGACATACCCATGGACATCTTAGGCATATCAAGCCAATATACTCCTAATCGTTTCAATTTTCTTAGAGTTCCATGGGTTCCCTTATGCATTCTCCATTTGTTTATGTGAGCTTGTTCAATCAAATTCTTCTATTTGTCTTCATCTACGCATATAGACAATACCCCATTGGATTCTTTATGATACACACTTCTTGCTACAATGATGTCCTAAGGGCCATGACTGCAATTTTTTATCCTCTTTCTTTGCTTCCTTACACATCCACAATTGGGCATCTTCATGCATCCATGATTGATCACTTGATCCAACACTAAGGATAGACAAATCATCTTCCTCCTTGTGTACAGGGTTCCATTGTAATGGAGGTACATCTCGGTATGCAAGTTTATCTTGGTAGTGTTTCCTTGATGTTGAAGGTATAATGAGTCTCGTTCCCAATCTTGCACTACTCTGAGTTGTCTCATGAAGGGTCCTCCTAATATCATTTCATAATTATTTGCCTTTCCAAATTGACAGATAGCTAACGTATGATCAAATTCAACTCCACAGGTGGTTAATTTGATCTTTTCCAATATTCCCAACAGTTTCTCAACATGGCCATCTGCTAATTGAAGCTTCATACGAGTTGGTCGTAGGGCTGGCTTTCCCCATTTTTCCCAAATCTCTTTGGTGGCGATACCTACTCCACCTCTTGTGTCTAGTATAGCCTTGGTCATGTATCTGTTGTACGTGACGGATAAACATGTGTTGCCCTCATCTCCTCCACTAAATTCTCCAACCTTATCCACCGGGATTTGTATGGTAGAAGGGTTTTCATTTTCCTTGCTTTCCTTTTCGTGCTTCTCTTGCTCTAACTTCAATTGTCCCGCTAATTGTTTCCATAATTGTGGTTTAACACGAAGTAATTCTTCCACAGTTAACAGACATTGCACTTTGGTCTTTTTGAGTTCTATTAGATTGTGTGAGTTCTTATCTGAGGTACCCTTTCCTTTTCCTCATACTGTGGGAGCACGGAAGATCATGGATTCCTTCTCATATTCTCCCATGTATTTTGGTAGGGTAGAAATGATCTGGGCTTCCTCCCTATTTTGGTCTAGCCTAGAAACTTCTTCGTATATTTCCTCCATGTTTGGCGGTGGTTGAGAGTCTTCCACATCTAACTCCTCAAAAGGAGGTTTTGCAACTCCATTCTTTTTCCATTGCTCTTCTCGAATTCTAGTCCACAACTCTCTTGGCCACTCACCTTCTAAATCCGGGACTGTGGACATAGGTTTGTCCTGGGTGTTCAGTGGTTCGTCCTTATCCTCCCTCTCTTTAAGTTTCTGGTCCTTGGTTCCAAGAAAATCAATGTATTGATCCTCATATATTCTCGTTCCAGGGATGGTTGGTATAGTATTCTCTAGGGTGGCCTGAGCTACCTCTATGAGTTTTCTACATATTGCTAGCCTCTCCTTTTCTAACTCCTCTTGTGGGTAGAGCTTTTCGTGCTACTCTATGTTTGGCCCATTCACAATTCTAGCTTGGTAAGCTTTCAACCACATGTCTAAATCGTCTGGTTTCGGGTCTGCTAGAATTGATCCTAACCTGTCTGGCTCTAGTGTCTGCCGTATAACAGGAATATCTTCCTGAATTTTGGGTTCTTTAGGTTTCTTTTTGCCTTGTGTGTCCTTCCTGTCTTCCTTGTTTTTCTTCTTCATCCATTTTTCCTTGAGTTTTTCTCTCTTATCCTTCCACTTTTGGCTTTTCGTTGTTTGGATATTTTCACGTGGGTCCTCTGAATCTTCCACTACTTGTATTCTAGGTTCCAGGGTTTTAGTCTTCCTTGGATCTGGGTCTACTCGTTTTGTTTCTTGTCCTTTCGTTTGTGCTCGTGTGATGGTCTTCAATGGTACTGTTTATTCCTTGTCACTTCCTGACGATTCAAGTACTTCAATTACATTAATGGGTGCAGTGTCATGAGCCTTATTGGGATTTTTTGGGCAATCTCTAAAGAGATGTTCCTTTCCACAATCATTGCAATACCCTTCCCAAATCCTAGGGGTGGTATGTTGTATGGCCGAGTGTATTCTCTGATAAAGTGGTCTCCTCTGCACCTATAGCACGGTCCTTTTGGCATAGGTGGTTGGATGGGTGGTCTCATGGGTGCTAGTGCTTTGGGCATTGTGTACATTAGTGTTGCCATCTCTGGTCGATAGACATTGTCATATCCCTCATATCCATAGGATTGCGGGTCATAAGCTTGCTCGTACTCCATCATATTGGAGTCATAAGAATAGTAATCTCCTTGGGTTTGCTCGTATCCTGGGTTCGTTGATTCTGTACTGGCTATTGGTGATGCTGGCACTATGGATCTCTCTAAGTTTTCCTCAAGTTGAGTGTATTTGACTGGTACTACGTGTTGAGGAAGTGGAAGTTGCTGTCCTAACACTGGTTGAGGTTATGCATATTTCCCTTGCTCATATGGCCTAGGTGCTCCTTGTGGTCCTGGATATAGATTATATCTGGGAATTTCCCGTCCTAGCTCTCTAGGTGGGTATCCATAGGGCCTATACTGAGGTGGATTTAAAGGTCATGTGTGCCTGTTGAATGGACAATTCTCAGTGGTGTGAATGGTGTATTTTTGTTCTATGTGGCAATACAGAGCGGTTCCTTGATGTGGCTGCCTATTGTAAAGGTAAGCTTGAGGCAAGCCCGTTCCTCCTCTTAACACACATGTGAGTGGGGTGATCTCCTCCACATAGACTAGATCTTCGTAACATGGGTACTCCCATTGGTGAATGCTGGTAGTTCCACTGTCCATGGACTCCTAACTTCTTGGCTACCAGCTCTGCTAACTCTTCTACGTTACTAGAGTTGAATGTCACCATACTTCTAGTGTCTTCTGATTTCGTAGGGCTTGGTGTGCTTTTGAAATCATCAGCTAGGTTGTCCTATAGGTCAATACACTCTTGAAGGCATTCACTCAATGTCTGTAGCCTCTTCACATAGACCAAAGTTTTGAGAGTCCCATGTGTTAGTCCATCCAAGAATAATGATATCATTTTTTCCTGCGTGGGTATTTCTGTTACTGGGCATCTATCAACATATTGATTGAATCTTCAGGCAGCTATTTTCAGAGTTTCATTTGGGTTCTATTTGAAGCTATGGATTAAGAAGAAGAGTTGTGCTTAATCCCTCTCTTAGTGAATCCCCTATGAATTCTTGAAAGAACTACTCAATATCTCCAAATTGATTGGGATCTAATGGCCGGAACTAGGTCAAAGCCATTCCTGTGACAGTGAGTCCAAAGGACTCATACTGCACAAAGAAATCATCCACTTGTTCAGCCCGTAGAAATTGTTTAAATTCAGCTATGTGATTGTAAGGTTCTCCCATCCTGTCATAATGATTTCTCATGCACTTGGCCACTTGAATCGGTCTTAATCTTCTAATAGATTCGGTTGATCTAGGCATTAGAGGAATTGTTGATCTAATTGGAGGCATTCCAGGCTTCAATCCTAGTGGTGGTCTTGGCCTCACTGGTGGCTGATGTTGGTTGCCTAGTCCTAGGTGAGTTTGATTGTGTGGTTGCAGTCCTGGCATGGTAAATTGCACATGGGTTTGGTTTGGAATGCTCCGATGACTTGTCTGTCTCGACATTGTATGCTCCGACTCTTGTTGTGACCCAAAGGGATTTTGAGAGGTAGTTGCTTGCTCTCGTTGAGGGAATACAGGTAATCCCATATACTTCAATTGAGCCCTATCAATGGCATCAATAAGCCAATACCTTCTTTGGTTCTTGTCTAGGTATGTGACTCTAAACTCATCTTCATGATCTTTTAGCTCATAGAAGGTCATTGGACTTTCCTCTTGTCCTCGTGTAGGTGAGTCAGATTGTAACAGTAAGTCTGATCCATGGATCAAGTAGACCTCCAGTAAGTAATCATCTTGAGGTATCAAATCCCCTCTCAAGACTTGAGTTATTACTGATTTGCCTCTGGGTGTAGTTACCAACTCTTCAGGGTTCGGTCTTTCTGAATTTTCTTGTCATTCTAATCCTCCTCTCTCGTTGATTCGGTCTGGGTGTTCTGTTACCATATAGATGTGACCTAACTTGTCCATGTACACTCCTCCCTCATACTTGACTGTCAGTCTAGGCACAATTGTAGAATCAATGGAAGTTACCATCCTCACCACTGATCTATTTAAACCATCCAGGTAGACGGGAATCCCCTGGGAATTAGTGGACACATATTGCAGAGGGGTACAACATTCCCCCTCTACTGTGAATTTTCTATGGGGTACAAAACCTTGCATCTCTTTCGACGCCATTGGTATCTCTTCTTCTGAGTCACTAGAGGTGTTAGAATAGATAGACTGATGACTTGCCTGAGTTGCACTTCCTACGGATGAAATAACACCTCCGGCTACTTAGCACCCGTCCTAATCTCAAGTTCATCCACTCTCTCGGGCTATCTTGGTTTCTAACTATCCCCTAATTGGCTCATTAATTGCCTCAAATTTTTCCCTTAAAAAGACACAAAATGTTATGGACGATACCACTCTGGCGATATTGCACGAGGCGATACCGGTCTTACCACGATACGATACCATTATTTACTGTGATACAATACTTCTGCAGGTGACGATACGATACTGTTGGAAACAATGTCCATTGGTCAAAATTTTGCCCACAGATCACAACATGTGTAGATGTTCTTATTAGCCTTTGTAGAAACAAAAGTGCATAGCGCATTGGATAGAACTTTGTCCTTCTATCAAGACCTCCTGAGTTCGAGTCCTAGAGACTGCAGCAGCTCGCAAAAGAAAAGATATTTTTGAGAATTTTCTTTATTACAAAAAAACGCGAACAATGGCGAATTCGGCGACAGAGTTTTTTTCCAGATCGATAGCGATCGCATCGCATACGTTTTTGCTATGTTGTGCTTTATTAAGAAGTGCTTTTGGAAGTGCTTTATGGATGAAAAGTTATACTATAAAAGAACAAGCTTGGCTTATTGTTTAGTATCCATCACCTAGTTCAACAACAAGCTTTGGAGCTTTAGTACCTCAATAGAGGTGGTGCTTCTAGCACATGGGGAAGCCATGGTGCTATCTTGGAGCTATTGAGGAGAGGCTATGGAGTTCTTCTTGGAGAACAAGAGTTTACTCACACTCTTGCTTATGGAGAGGATTTACCCCACAACAGCTTGGTGGTGTGGATCGGCCATTCACATGATGTATTTGAAGATTGTCTTCTACATGAAGATTTCGGGTTACTTCAAAGACATTGGATGGGTTAACATAAGATTTACATCTTATGTTAAGAATTCAGGTACATATTCTCTTTATGCACACAGGTACTACTTGAAGTTTATGGAGGCTGTGGCATTCATATAAGGAGGACTCCTATTCGGCATAGGTACAAGAGAATCAGTACATGTATGCTTTATGCATATTTGGATGAGATGTTAGAGAAGATATGTTCATATGAGTTTGAGGATTTCTGGCAGCAAACTTGTTAGCATTCTTTGCTACTTTTGCAAGTATGTGATCTCTTCAGACACGTGTCTAACTTAGGGTCTTCCATAGCCTAAGGTTAGATGAGGGTTTGTTGATTATCAGTTTTAAACTGATCCTTCCTCTTTCTGTCACTCATATTCACTCCTCTACAACCTATTAGGTCACACATCTCATATATATTCAAATTTATGTCCACACATCTGAATATGTTTGTTACATTTGTACATTACTCATCCATCTATTTCTATTCACATAGAGTGGTTGAGAGTTTTGCTCCCACATTGTACATTGAACATTGGTATATATGATAGTGTGAGTAAGCAGTGGCTTATGTAAAACTTTACACATGTCTAATCTCTCTCTATCTTTGTCTCATCATTTGTATGATTAAGTGTGATATGTTCATGTTTTGTCAATCTTGGAAGATTGCTAAAAATTTATGTTGTAAATGCTGGACCTATGGAACTTAGACCTGTGGTATTAGTAATGGGCCTACTAAATTTCCAACATTTGGTATAAGAGCTTTAGGGTTTTGGTATCAGAGCTTTAGGGCTTTGGCATCAGAACATTCAGTCTCTTATATTCCCAGGTTCCCAGACTTCTAGGTTTACAACATATGATTTAAGAGCATCTTCTAACATTTGACATTTGTCATACACACGTAATCTAGATGAGTATGAGTGTGGAGTATGAAGTTGATGATATGTTAGCAGCCAAATACTTTTGGAAGAGTATGAAAATACTTTACAAAAAGTATTATTTGAAGACCAAGACTTGATGAAGAGAAGGCTACTTCAAATTCAAGGAAAAACATTGGTTTGGAGAAGATGAAGGAATCAGATCAACATCAAATCACAGGTATCAGTTTCTACTATCAGATTATCATTTGCAGGTCATATCTTAGAAGAGCAGTTATTGTTGGAATATGCAAGTCCACATCATCTCTTCAAAGTATTATTATAGGTTGAACTCTTTATTAAAGTTCATTATATTCTTAGAGTGATTTATTATGTTTTCCACATCAATCATAGTCGTGCATAAAGAATACTTGAAGTCAATGCCAAGTTGGAAAAGTGTTCCTATAATTTAGGAAAAATTTCAGGACAGCATCACACCTTTTCTGAAGGCAGTTTTGCACGGATCATATCTCGCTAAGCGTGCATCCTTTTTGGTTGATCTAAAAGCTGAAATGTTCTCCATAATATCAAGTATCAGCTCACCAAAACGCTCCCACAAATTCATCTCCAAACGCAAGTTACGCTGGCTGCAAGTTGGTAGGCAGAGAATTGGTAGATTGCTGAAAACGGCCAGTAGGCCAACTTTGGAAGCTTGTATCTTGAGCTACGTGCATCATCTCAAAATGGTTTCTTAAGCAAAGTTCTTCTTCATATCATGGAGAATCTCCATCTAAACGAGTTTCACCAAACTCCCACAGATTAGAGATTTATGCCTATTTAAGCAGAAGCTTCTGAGCATTTTCAACAGACAGACAAAGGGCTGGAGTTGAGAGACACTCGACTCATTTCTTGTAGTTGTGGAGTGCATCCTAGAAACTGAAGTGGAGTGGTGTATATACCACACACTCTTGACCATTATACATTGGCTTCATGTGTATCATTGAGCTCATTTGATAGTGTTATTAGCTTTGTTCTTTTCAAGTAGTTTGAGCTTGAGTTAGCTTCTACTACTGAACTTTGTATTCTTGTTGATTTAAGGATTTCTCACTTACTTGTCTCTCATATCTCATCTCATATATTCTTTGATAGTGTGTTTAAGCTCAGCTCCTCATTTTTCACATGGTATTAGAGCACTTAGGTTAGAAGTGCCTAGGGTGAGCATATTTGAGTAAAGGGAAGAGTCTCGATTCAACTTGTTGCAGCTGAAGATGGCACCAAGTCTCCATAACCTACACTTAGAAGGAGTTGAGAAGCTCAATGGAAACAACTATGCTACATGGAAGGTAAAGATGGAGTCCTTACTTTTCTTTCAAGATTGTTGGGATTTAATTTCGATGGACAGATCGATTGGAAGTGAAGAAGAATTATCCAAATGGGATAAGAAGGCCATGTTTGCAGTTCATATGATAAGGTTGAGCATCAAAGATGACATTCTCATCCATCTCCTTGATGTGAAGACTCCCAAGAAGGCAAGGGAGACATTGAAGAATATCTACGAGTCCAAGAGCACCTCGAGGCAAGTGGCATTGAGGGCGGAACTCACCAGTTGTACGAGGAAACAAGGAGAGGATGCTTCAAGCTTCATCAAGAGAGTCAAGGATCTACATCAACAACTAATGGCTGTTGGAGATAAGATGTCTGACAACGAGCTCTCTACAATCATCATCCATGGATTGCGAGATGGATATGAAGGCTTAGTTCAAGGCCTCATCATCTTGAGGGAGAAGCCATCTCTTGAGGAGATGGAACAAATTTTCAGAGATGAAGATCAAAGGCAGGCTGCAATGAAGTCAATACATGATGGAGGAAAGGCATCAACATTGAATGACAAAGCACTCTTCTCATCAAGGGGAAGAGGAAGATTCAACACACAAAGAGGAAGAGGGCAGCATCAGCCCACTCACAACCAAGATCAACAAAATCATGAAGGGAAAGGTGACATACCCATTCGATTGGGAACGGGAGAGAAAAAGACACTCGGCAATGTTCTCTTGGTACCATCGCTTACCAAGAATCTACTTTCAGTTGGAGCTATGATGAGAAGGGACTCGAAATAGAGTTTGAAGGCTAGCAATGCCTCATTAAAGATCTAACGAATTCCTACAAAGTGGTTGCTAGAGGAAGAAAGCAAGGAAAGCTTTTCAAGTTAGAAGGAGAAGTCTCAGCATTTTCAGCAATGGGAAATGACAAAGCAGCCCCCATTATGCCTAGCGAGTTATGGCACAAGAGGTATGGTCACTTGAACTTCAATAGTATGTGTATGCTGAAGGAGAAAGGCATGGTCATTGGAATTCCAACCTTACAAAGGATTGGAAAAGTGTGTGAAGCGTGCTGCCTTGGAAAGCATGCTAGGAGTAAGTTCTCAAAGAGCAGCTCAAGGGCACATGATATACTTGATGTGGTGCATGCTGATGTATGTGATTCAGCCCACACTCCCTCACTTGGAGGGAATATTTATTTTGTTACCTTCACGGATGATTTCTCTAGATATACTTGGGTTTATTTTATGAAGTCCAAGGCTGATGTATTTCAAATTTTCAAACACTTTCATGCTATGGTGGAAAAGATGACAGGATAAAGACTAAAGACTCTACGGTCTGACAATGGAGGAGAATTCTTGTCGAAAGATTTCAGCCATTATCTACTTGAGAATTGCATTCGAAGGCAACTTACTTGCAGGTACACTCCACAACAAAATGGAGTGTTGCTATTTGATGAATAGGTCTCCTACCGAAGTCTTGAAGGGCATTACTCCCTATGAAACTCTTCACAACATCAAGCCTAAGGTACATCATTTAAGAGTTTTTGGTTGCCTCACATTTTCTCACATTCCAGATGAAAAGAGAAAGAAGCTGGATGACAAGTCAAGGAAATGCATCTTTGTTGGATATAGTGATGTAAGCAAAGCTTACAAACTTTATGATCCATGTAAGAAGGAGACATTCCTATCAAGGGATGTGATTTTTGATGAGAATGCAAGCTTCAGTTCAACATCAATTTCAGATTTGGATAAAAGCTCTTCAACAACAGTTAAAGTTGAAGTTCCCTCTTCTACACATGAGGAAACCATTGAAGAATTAGAGGAAGAAGATGAAGATCACCGTGCAACTCTTAGAAGGTCTTCAAGGATCAGAACACAAACTCAAAGACTTACATATCAACGAGGTAATTCCTCAAGTATTGAGCAAAGTAATGTTGCTTTGCTTAGCTCTATTTTACAACATGACGAACCGTCAACATACAAGGCTGCTAGTACTCAAAAAGAATGGCAAGAAGCTATGGACAAAGAGATGGCTGCTCTTCATCAAAATGGGACATGGGAGTTATGTCCATTACCTCCCAACAAGAAAGCAATCGGATGCAAATGGATCTACAAGCTGAAATTCAACAAGGAAGGGAAAATAGATAGACACAAAGCAAGGTTAGTAGCTAAAGGATATTCTCAACAATATGGATTGGATTATGATGAAACATAGGCTCCAGTAGCAAAGACGAGTTCAGTTAGGTTATTACTTTCCCTTGCCTCCATATTCAAGTGGAAGGTGAAGCCAATGGATGTCAACAATGCCTTCCTCCATGGCATACTTGAGGAAGAAGTCTACATGCAACAACCGGAAGGATACATTGTCAAAGGTAAAGAGCACATGGTATGCAAACTTCTCAAAAGTTTGTATGGTTTGAAGCAAGCTCCCCGAGCTTGGTATGCAAGGATTGATAAGCATCTTTGCTCCTTCTATATGTGGATGATCTCATGTTGACAGGAAGCAATGAAGCAATGATTGAAGATGTTCAAAGAAAACTCTCTAAAGAGTTTGAAATGAAGGATCTTGGTGACTTACACTACTGGCATCGAAGTCTCTCGACTATAGAAGGGAGATATATTTATCTCTCAACGAAAGTACCTTTTTTCCATTCTTGATAGGTTTGAGATGTCTCACTCTAAGCCGATCTCTACACCTATGGAGTCAACTCTCAAACTCACGAAGGACAAGAATGTTGTTCCATATGATGAAACACTATATAGACAACTGATAGGATCTCTCCTCTATTTGACCATCACAAGACCTGATATTTGTTTTGCAGTGAACTCTCTCTCCCAATATCTACAAGCTCCCAAAGTATCTCATTGGAATACAGCCAAGAGGATACTAAGATATTTGCAAGGTACTTCTTCACTTGGAATTCTCTATGGGGGAGATACATTGAATCTTCATGGATTTAGTGATTCAGATTATGCAGCAAACTTGGTTGATAGAAAGAGCATAAGTGGAAATGCCTTCTTCCTAGGAAATGGAGCTATTTCATGGAGTTCCAAAAAGCAAAGTACAATCAGCTTATCCTCTACAGAAGCTGAATACAAAGCTCTCACAACCTCAGCTTGTGAAGCTATTTGGCTGAGAAGATACTTGGATGAGATTGGTTTCGGTGAAAACCAACCTACCACCATTCATTGTGATAATGTCTCAATTGAATCTTTGGCAAAGAAACGAGTCATGCATCAGTGAACCAAGCACATTGAAGTGAGGGAGCACTTCATCCGAGAGAAGATACAAAGTGGTGATATCATCTTACACCATTGCAACACAAAGGAAAATGTGGCTGACCTCTTCACTAAAGCTCTCGGCAAGGAGTTGTTCATCAAGCATAGGTCATGACTTGGCATGATGGAGCTCCCCTTAAGGGAAGGAAGTCATAAGTAAGGGAAGGCTCATCATGCATCTTCAACAAATAAGGGAAGGCTTATCTTCATATGCCTTCAACAAGCATTTTATTTCACGTTCCTATTATTTTGAAGATGTTTGACTTGAGGGAAGGTGTTGGAATATGCAAGTCCACATCATCTCTTCAAAGTATTATTATAGGTTGAACTCTTTATTAAAGTTCATTATATTCTTAGAGTGATTTATTATGTTTTCCACATCATTCGTGAATAAAGAATATTTGAAGTCAATGCCAAGTTGGAAAAGTGTTCCTATAATTTAGGAAAAATTTCAGGACAGCAGCACACCTTTTTGAAGGCCATTTTGCACGGATCATATCTCACTAACCATGCATCCTTTTTGGTTGATTAAACTGAAATGTTCTCCATAATATCAGGTATCAGGTCACCAAAAATCTCCCACAAATTCATCTTCAAACTCAAGTTATGCTGGCCGTAAGTTGGTAGGCAGAGAATTGGCAGATTGCTGAAAACGACCAGCAGGCCAACTTTGGAAGCTTCTATCTTGAGCTACGTGCGTCATCTCAAAATGGTTTCTTCAGCAAATTTGTTCCCCATATCATGGAGAATCTCCATCTAAAATAGTTTCACCAAACTCCCACGGATTCGAGAGTTATGCCTATTTAAACAGAAGCTTATGAGCATTTTCGATAGACAGACAGAGGGTTGGAGTTGAGAGACAGTCGACTCATTTCTTGTAGTTGTGGAGTGCATCCTAGGGACTGAAGTGGAGTGGTGTATATACCACACACTCTTGACCATTATACATTGGCTTCATGTGTATCATTGAGCTCATTTGATAGTGTTATTAGCTTTGTTCTTTTCAAGTAGTTTGAGCTTGAGTTAGCTTCTACTACTGAACTTTGTATTCTTGTTGATTTAAGGATTGCTCACTTATTTGTCTCTCATATCTCATCTCATATATTCTTTGAGAGTGTGTTTAAGCTCAGCTCCTCATTTTTCACAGTTATGAAGAGATTTGAAGGATTCAAGGAATGCTTTTATACACTTTCATTTTTTGAAAGTAAAAGCATTAGCTACATCAAAACAGGTATCTAGAGGTTTTTCAGGACAGTTTTGATAGATCTTTTTCATGGCAAGAAAGCTCATCTAAGAAGACTGTGAAGAGATGGATAGGTATGTGCTTGAAGATGAAGAGGTGCTGCAAAATCCTTGATCTACACTAGCCAAATGAACTCCAGGAGTATATGGTGGGCCCTTTTAGCTTGCCAATGGATGTATTAGACACCCTATGTACCTTGGAAGATCACTCTCAAAAAGATAGATCAAAACAGATAAGTTGGAGTTAGCTCAGAGGTGAAGAACTTGCTATTTTGGTTCATACACCTGTCCAGTGTTTTGCATAATTCTCTGAGCACAACAGCAATTAACTTAATTCCTCTTGGGGAAGTCTAGTTAACTTAAAGAGCTAACTCTAAAAAGTAATCTCATAAAAAATAACAAACCACACACTGAGAATGATGTTTAACAACTGATGACATCATCCCGATTTTCATGGGCTACTATAGTAATGAGACCTGTGAGCAGAAAAATGAACATAACTCAAGATTTAGGAATCCAATGATTATGAAAATTTCTATACTCTTATTTTAGACAGTAAGCTGAATCCAACAAGCTTTAAATCATTGAATTTGGATAAGTGCACGCTGAGAAACAGCTCTGACAAGATGAGTAAAAAAAAGTCGGGTACCTGACAGAGAAGTGAAAATGCACAGAGAGTGTTGACTTCAACTAACCATAACTGAAGATTCAAACACCCAAATGAAATGAAACTTGGTGAGCATATAGTAGACTTATAGAGATAACTTTACTAAGTTAAATCACTGGAAATGATGCACCAAGATCAGAGACACCATCTCTGCAATCTGACTGAGAAAACTGAGAGGTATGGCAGTGAGTAGTACACTTCACAAGAACATGGAAATATGAACTCAAATGATCATGAAAATGAAAGTATATTGCTTGTACAATACAATGGACTTACTGATACATATGTGTTCCTTGGAATCACACCTTGATATGGTATAAAGCTCAGCTCTTGGAGGTCTTCACATAGGTCTCTCTAACCACGACTAAAATTGCCATCTATTTATAGTTGAGTTTGGGAGGCTAACTTCCCTCAATCACTCTCCAATCAATTAGTGATTGATTTGATTCTCTATCTACCACAAATCACAAATTCGTGGCTCCTCTTTCCCTTTTTCATCAAGTGGACTCAACCACTTAAGATTCTTTCACTTTTACATTAAGTAAAGTCTTCAAAGGTTACAAGAGGTAGGTCACAAGTGAACTTTACATTGTCTTCATTTTAAGGCTTCTTCTATAACTTTGTTGGACTCAAGCCAATACTTAGGCTTGTCATAGACTTGCTCCAATAGCTCCCCCTCAAGCCAAGTATGCTTGAGGTCTTCAATCTTCCAAGATTACCTGCAAACCAATCATGGCTTTGAACTTGCAAAGCTTTGTACCATCCAATGCTTTGGTTAGAATATGTGCACATTGTTGATGAGTGGAAACATATGATATTTGAATCTCTTTGCTTAGAACCTTCTCTTGTACATAGTGATAATGAACTTCAATATGTTTAGTCCTTGCATGAAAAATAGGATTAGCAGCTAAGTGAATAGAAATCACATTGTCACCAAAAATAGTTGGAGATCCAAACTCCAATCCAAGATCTTTGAATAATGTCTTCATCCACATAGCTTCCTGAGTAGCTATGGCAAGACCTCTATATTCAGCTTCAATAGAAGGGAGAGCAACTGTGGGTTGCTTCTTGGATGACCATGAAATAAGCTTTGAACCTGCAAAGGTAAGATAACCTGAAGTGCTCCTTCTATCTTCTTTGGAGCCAGCCCAATCCGCATCAGAAAATAGCTTAAAACCTAAAACAGATACATAAGGATAATAAAGTCCTTCATTTATGGTTCCTTTGAGATACTTGAGAATCCTTTTGGCAGCATCCATATGTGGTTTCCTTGGTGTGTGCATAAATTGACTTACCACACTCACACTGTAACATATATCTACTCTTGTCAATGTGGCATAGTTGAGACTACCCACTAGACTTTGATATAATGTGATGTCCTCTATGAGTTCACCTTCATGTGAGCTCAATTTGTCATTGACCTCCATTGGAGTACCTGCAATCTTACAATCTTGCATCTTGAACTTTGCCAACATGTCCTTAATGTACTTTCTTTGAGTGAGAAACAAACCATGATCTTTGTAGACAACTTACAAACCTAGGAGGTAGGTAAGTGAACCCAAATCACTTATCTTGAACTCTTCTCTCATCTGATCTTTGATCTTCTTCATACCATCTGCATCATTTCCTGTCAATATAATATCATCTACATATACACATAAGTAGATGACCTCAGAGTTACTCTTTTTGATAAAGAGTGAAGGATCTGCCTTGCTTGGTTGAAAGCCTTTGTCCTGCAAGAATGAAACAAGTTTGAAATTCCAAGCTCTTGGAGCTTGCTTGAGACCATACAATGCTTTGTTAAGTTTACACACATAATCAGGATAAACTTGATTCTCAAAACCAGGTGGTTGTTCCATATATACCTCTTCTGTTATCCAACCATTCAAGAATGCATTCTTTACATCTAGTTGAAGTATCTTCCAATTCTTGGAAGAGGCAATACTAAGCAAAACCCTAATAGTAGGCATCTTTGCCACAGGAGAGAAGGTCTCCTCATAATCAATTCCCTGAGTTTGTGCAAAGCCTTTTGCTACAAGCCTTGCCTTATACCTGTTAATGGAACCATCAGAATTCTTCTTGAGTTTATAGACCCATCTTGAGCCTATTACCTTCATGGATGAAGTCTTGGGCACCAAATCCCAAGTGTTGTTTTCCTCAAGTGCTTCAATCTCTTCCTTCATTGCATGCTTCCATTCTGATTTTGCTTTGGCCTCTTCAAAGGATGATGGCTCCTCTTGCTTTATGTCTTGTGCTATGTAGATAGAATGTTTAGTTACTAATGAGGTGTCAAACCCATACCTTTCTGGTTTTTTCTTTTCCCTCATAGATCTTCTTAGGCCATGATGTGATGATTCTTCCTCATGTCCAAGTTCCTGCAATTTTGCTTTACCTTTAGATTTCCATGCTTTGATCTTTTCCATATGAGATTCTTCATCATCCTCTGAGGTGTCTTGTTCTTCAATCTTCGATTGTTCTCTACCAAGCTTTGGAAAATCTTCTTCAAGATCATATGTTAAATTGACCTTCCTACATGAATCTTAATACCATGAATTGTTTTCATCAAAAACTACATCTCTGCTTACCAAGATGATTTTTTTATGAGACTCATGAGTTGAGTTGAGTTGAGTTGACTTGACTTGAAGTACAGTCAGAGATGAACCAGTAGTGTTCATAATACACTAAGTTGTGAGTTGTCAGTCACAAGTTCCAGGATTTAGTTCTTGATTTTGTTTAGTGTATTTACATGACACAGCATAATTACGTCAATAAACTTTTCGTAAGGTAAATGCAAATATGTGGATCCTAGTGTATGTTTTCAAGTTTGTGAAGACAGGAAATAGCAGGTTCAGAGTCAGTACTTGCTACATTTGTTGTCAAGCAGTGATTGCTTGATGAGTACACTATTGGATATCTATTTTGCATATTTTCTCAAGTATTATGGTTCATATTCAGCAAGTTTAGTTCATGAAGTTTGAAGGAAAATCAAATTCAGTTTTGAAGAAGACTTTTGAAGAAAAAGTTTGAAGGTTAATTTGGGGAGTACAGGTTTGAAGCTTATCCAGTCCAGTTTGTACCAATATGACATTGCAGGGGGGACTGTTGGAAACAATGTCCATTGGTCAAAATTTTGCCCACAGATCACATCATGTGTAGCTGTTCTTATTAGCCTTTGTATAAACAAAAGCGCGTAGCGCATTGGATAGAACTTTGCCCTTCTATCAAGCCCACCTGAGTTCGAGTCCTAGAGACGGCAACGGCAACACACCTTCGCGAAAGAAAAGATATTTTTGAGAATTTTCTTTATTACAAAAAAACACGAACAATGGCAAATTCGGCGATGGAGTTTTTTCCCAGATCGATAGCGATCACATCGCATATGTTTTTGCTATGTTGTGCTTTATTAAGAAGTGCTTTTGGAAGTGCTTTACTGATAAAAGGTAATACTATAAAAGAATAAGCTTGGCTTATTGTTTAGTATCCATCACCTAGTTCAACAACAAGCTTTGGAGCTTTGGTACCTCAATACAGGTGGTGCTTCTAGCACATGGGGTAGCCATGGTGCTATCTTGGAGCATGTTGAGGAGTGGCTATGGAGTTCTTCTTGGAGAAGAACAATGTGCTCACATTCTTGCTCATGGAGAGGATTTACCCCGCAGCAGCTTGGTGGTGTGGATCGGCCATTCACATGATGTATTTGAAGATTGTCTTCTACATGAAGATTTCGGGTTACTTCAAAGACATTGGATGGTGGTTAACATAAGATTTACATCTTATGTTAAGAATGCAGGTACATATTCTCTTTATGCACATAGGTACTACTTGAAGTTTATGGAGGTTGTGGCGTTCATATCAGGAGGAGTCCTATTCGGCATAGGTACAAGAGAATCAGTACGTGTATGCTTTATGGATATTTGGATGAGGTGTTAGAGAAGATATGTTCATATGAGTTTGAGGGTTTCTGGCAGCAATCTTGTTAGCATTCTTTGCTACTTTTGTAAGTATGTGATCTTTTCACACACGTGTCTAACTTAGGGTCTTCCATAGCCTAAGGTTAGATGAGACTTTGTTGATTATCAGTTTTAGACTGATCCTTGCTCTTTTTGTCACTCATATTCACTCTTCTACAACCTATTAGGTCACACATCTCATATAAATTTAGATTTCTTTCCATACATTTGAATATCTTTGTTACATTTGTACATTCACTCATCCATCTATTTTTGTTCACATAGAGTGGTTGAGAGTTTTGATCCCACATTGTACATTGAACATTGGTATATATGATAGTGTGAGTAAGCAGTGGCTTACGTAACACTTTACACATGTTGTCTAATCTTTCTCTATCTTTGTCTCATCATTTGTATGATTAAGTGTGATATGTCCATGGTTTGTCAATATTGGAAGATTGCTAAAATTTATGTTGTAGATGCTGGATCTATGGAACTTGGACCTGTGGTATTAGTAATGGGCCTACTAAATTTCCAATAGATACTTGGGACAATCGGTGATATGATACCAAAATCCTCGTGATACGATACCACTCTCTGCACGATACAATACCGATGCACTACACGATACGATACTGGATGGTTCAAGCGATGCAATACCACCTGAATGCACGATACGATACTGCGTTCACGATACGATAATAAGAACCCTCACGATACGATACCACTACAAGTGGCGATACGATACCAAAACCTTGCATGACACGATACTGGAGTTTTGAACGATACGATACTAGAATTTGCACGATACGATACTAGGAGGTTCCACGATAGGATACTAGGTACACGATACGATACCAGTATTGTGCGCGATACAATACCGCTCGATCGATGATACAATACCATGATCGGGACGATACGATACCAAGTGGACCGCGATACGATACCACTGGAAGATTGCGATCGCGATACCAACTTGACGATACGATACCAAAAATGGTATCATGATACCTCAAGTGGTATGCGACGATACGATACTAGGTGAGTATCGCAATACTAGGAAATTTTGGTATCGGGAGACCAAAACTCAACGGACCACGATACTATAGCCAAAATCGCTCAAATCACAAAAATGTTTGCACCTCTAAGCTTATCTCTCACTCCTCTTCACTCTTGACCCTCTGTCTCACTCAAAGAATCTCTCCAATCTCGCTGTCCCACCCCACGATACTGGAATTGACTTTAATCACGTGTGGTGGTGGTTATGAACTAATTTTTGTAACCCAAAACTTATGTGGCTTACCTTCTAGAATGTCTTAATCCCAAAGCGTGCGCCTGACTCCTTTCTTTAGCTGACCTAGCACGATACTGCATCGACGATAGTGATTGCAGTCTACAGACAATACCAACTCCTGAGCAAGTGTCAAATGAACTAAATTGTTTGGTTTTTATAGCTTGTGATGCCTGAAGCCTATTCTTCACTAACTTGGCAATTTTTTTTCGGATTTTTTCTTGGTGATTTCAACTTACTCCTACTCCACTTCTCTCCTTGACCTAACCCTAACTCCTCCTTCTCTCCTTCTCTCCTTCTCTCCTTCACTCCTAACCCTAAACCTAAAAACTCATTACACACATCTTAGAGATCTGAAGTAACAAGTGTTGAAGTGTCTGACTACTTGCCACTGAACGAATTCACTCCTACAAGTATGATTCCTTCACTCTAGAGCTATAACCATCACGAAGGCACCTTGGTTGATTTTGTTCCCCAACAACGGTGCCAAAAACATGGGTATCTAAGTCATGAGGTCTTAGGGACTTGTGTCAAAGAGACTAAATCTCATTTGCCACACAAGTGTGTATAGTGGTGGACTGACACATGCTTAATTATCAATCCGAAGAACCAGATGAACCAAGTGTATGAGGACGTGTGCACACATGATGGAAAGTGAAGTGGTTCATCCAAAAGGCATGAGAAACGACTAAACTACCTCTATAACTCACTCAATCTTTGGAAGTGTCTGCCACGATACCACTTATAGCAGTAAATACAAATTCGAATGTTTCTCCAAGCTCTGAACTCTGAATATGGCCAATAGCGATTTCGTTTCGAAACTCTCGACGAGACACATCTATTGCATATTTTCTCTCGAATCTGACAATCGCTCTTCAATTTATGGCCAAAACAGTGAATGGTGGGAAACACCTTCGCTCACTCCACAACTCGTACTTGCTCACACACACACTAGAGTAGTTCAAAAGTGATGGGGAGGGGTAGAAAACAGTCCTACACGCACATTCCAAGCTTCACACACACACAAAAGATCATGGAAAAGATGAAAATCAACAGGAAAGAAGCAAATTCGAAATTTTGGTTCTCCTTCTTCACAATGGCAAAAAGTCTTTTCAAAGAGTCACATGTGCCCTAAAAATGGTCCTTTCACACAAGTGACCGGCTACTGGCTAATCTCTAATTTCCTACTATTTTACAAAGAATATATTACAATAAGTTGGGCTTATGCATCTAGAGGACTCCTCTAGTGCATTTACATAACTTTGAGGGAATTATCTTGGATTTTGAAGAAGAATTTTGTGTCCATTAATTTGAAAATTTTGGGACTCCTCTTTTGTGCCTTTTTTCTCTACAACAGATACCCTAGTGGATGCAAATCAAGAAGTAAGAAGAGGAAAATTAAAGCACCAATGAGAAGCACCAAAATTTAGAAAGGGCAATGGTGAAAAAAGCCCTTTTGAGAATCGAATTGGGTGTTTCTTCTACTACCTGTGGCATGTCAACCAACAACAATGCAGACCAATGGTCAATGTAGCCATCCCTAGTGAGTGGAGATCAAGTGTCACAGAGCTTTAGGGTATCAAAAGGGAAGCTTTCAGAAGATTAAACAACAATGAAGAGGCCACAAACAATTGGACCATCTCCGGCTACTTGTGGTGTGCCAGGTAGACTTGAATGAAGCCTATCATGGATGAAAGAGACAAAGAGGGGGAGGGTGTTGCAAAGAGTCAGAGAGTAGACAAAGAAAAAATAAAGAGAAGAAGAGAGGAGGAAAAGGTCCACAAATTTCTCAAAGAAGTCACCATTCTTTCCTTTTACTTGTCAGGTGACATGGAGCTCATGGAAGCCTTGTAAATGCACTATAGGAATCCTCTAGATGCATATTCCCTCAAGCATGTAACAAAATCCATGTACAATAGTATCTTTTTAGGGATTTCTAGAGAAAGTTCCGGTCTCTTGTTTGAAAGGGCCAAAGTTAGGGCACACCTATATAAGTCATTTAGTGACAAATTTGTGGGGAGATCTTGCCATAATACAAAACTAACTTCAAAAATTCATCCTTCATTCTTGTGTATCTTCTTCTTCTTTGCGAGATTGTATGTGTGTTTAAGGCAGGAAATTATGCTTGGAGGTGTTTTCTACCTCATCCCCACCTTTTTACATTGTTATCATGTGTGTGTTGGAGCATAGGGAGTCATTAGGTGTAGGTAGGTGATTCCCAAAACTTAGTTTTTTGGGTGAACTTGGAGCATAGAGGTCCGATTGGACTGGTAATAGATGTGTCTCAATGAGAGCTCCGAAAGGAACTCAATATTGACCATATTCGGGTATTGGTGCTTGGAGAAATTGTCAATTTTGTGTTTACTATTGCAACAAGTATCACAACACACCCATGTGTAGAAGGTGTTGCGTGAGGTGAAAACCCACATGTGCATGAATTATTTGACCTATTCCACATCTACCATCACTAGAGCATATGTTTCCATGCACTTTACTGGGTCATAAGTGTTTGTATCAAACCACCACTATATATACTTGTTGGAAGTGTAAGGGCTAGCTAGTCTCACTTGTCACTAGTGTATAGGACCTTGCGAGTTTGATGCACATGCACACACATAGACACATGCACTAGGAAGAGACAAAGAGTGTGAACAAGGGAATCAATTTCATTCAACCAAAGTTACAATAGTTTTTCTTATACAATCTCACCTCATCCATATAACAAGCTAACCCCAAAAAATGACCTCTCTAGCTCTTTTTATAGTTTTTGTGCCTAGTTTTGATCGGTTTCACATCTATTATCGGACATAGTTAAAAATTAGATCCTAAGGCTTATTTGGGGGACTCAAACAAGCTCTAAAAATTATGAAAATTGGTTTGATGATTAGATTTATACTCCTCAAGCTTGAGGACTCCTTGGATTGGACAAAATGGAGTTAGATTCCACAAAATTGTGTATTTAGCATGGTGGTTAATGATAAAAACCATTGTTTTAGTTATTGTTTGTGATGAATGAAGAACTAGGAGAGATCAATGAAGAAATGAAAACTTTTGAAGAAACCTATATGTCCCCTTCTCCTCTTGCTGCTTCCTCTACTTGTACTCGCTCCTCTTATCTAAGATTGAGTGCCAACATTCCCCTCCCTCTCGTGTTTTTCATCCTCGATAGACCGTTGTGGTTGGGAGTGATCAATATATTGCTAGAGGATGTTGCTAGCAAGTGAGCGTTAAATGATTTTGATGCCCTTGGCCATGTTTGTTTCTAGCTTGCCCTAATTGATTGCTGCAAGAGCGTCATATTGTTTCATTCCATAGCATGTTGAGTATTGCAATGTCTCACATGCAAATAAATGTAGAAGATGAGTTGGTTTTAAAATGAAGATATCATAAACCAAAATCAATATTTCCATGATTGCATGTGGTTCCTTCAATTTCCTAAATACCTTAAAGGTTGTTTTTATATCAAAGATCTTCATTAGCATATGTGCTACATCATCGGACATTTTATGTAACCTAGGAAACCAATGTCATGTTATTGCCATCATGTATGCAATGGGTGGGGACCTTTATGGCAGTGCTAGGTATGGATATGTCACCCAACCTTGGCACTTCTTTTAATTGTTTACCTTTCTTCCAAAACCTTGCCAAGTGCACAAGCGTGGGATGAAACCATAGAATGGATTGTATAAGATATGCAATGGTGCCTTGGTCCAATTCTACATCATTTTAGGATATTCTTATAATGATTGGGCTTGCCAATTTGGTTGGAAGATCATGCTGTGACACACTACTATAGGGATATCTTTGGGCTCAAATTGTGTTGCAATTTTTGCTATCTTATTTGTGATATTCTTTATTTCAACATTGTACTCTACCAATATGACAAAATATGGCATGTATTTCATTTTGTTGGTTGTGATGTAGTGCCTTGGTGCAAGTTCCTCGAAATAAGAAGACTTCAATATGGACTCTTCTATGACTACCATGGCTTGTAATTGCACTTCAACTTGCACAAAATGTGTTTTTCTTAGATCCTCAACCTATTTCATCAAGACTAGCCTCTATAACTTGAATGTGTCTCTTCCCTCTTATGTAATTTAGATGCCAATTGAAGGTTTGATTTCGTACTCCTCTTCAAAGGATTGTTCAATCGGTATTTGCACTGTTTCTCCTAGTTTTGGGAGTTCTAATAGTGATGTACACCATTCTAGAGATAGTCTTAATGTCAGTTCATATTCTTGAATTCTTGCATTCATTTTTATTGTCTTCCCCTTTCCCAATTCCTCAAATACTTCTTTTGGTATGGTGGAAATGGGAGGTGGCGATAGTTGTTGCGAATGATGTGCCTACTTGAGCAGCTTGCACTACATTAAACCCCTTGGCAAGTTTTTCACGAGCATCCAAAAGATTCTTACAATCTTCTAAGATGATTTTGATACTTTTTGGTGTCACTACCTAGAGTCTTGAAGGGATCACAGGGGCATTTGGCATGTCCAAAGCTACTTTGAAATTTATTGTATTTTGAGTTTGCAATGTTTGTTTATCCTCTTTTGTTGTTTCCAAATGTCTTCATAATAACTCCATGTTGTGGGTTAGTCTGGCATTATGGTGCATCTGCACCTGTGATTGCTCTTCATTTTCTTCTATCACTTGTTTGTTTTGAGCTTTGAGTAGTAGTTCTAAAGCACTGTGGGCCTCTTTCAAGGTGGTGTATTTGGCATTTAATGAAGCATTTTCTATCATATCTATGATTGCAACCTATTTGATTGTTCTTGTAGGTTGTTGTGTCTCTAGCCTAAGACCACATACACTTCTTTGATGTGGTTCATACAATTAGTAATTTGACTCAAGGCTGAGTCAATCACATATGAAGTGTACACATGATTTATATGTACAAATGCACTTTGTGGAAACTCAGATGCAATAGGCAATGGAGGATGGAGAGAATGGATGTGAAATTGAACACACTAGTGGGTGGAGGTGATGTTGGTGGTGGGGGGATTGGAGATTGTGGTGTGTGGGTAGTGTGGTGCTATGGTTGGAGGTGATATATCCATTTGTTTTGATGTGGATGTGTATGAGGTGGTGACTATGGACGTGTGTGAATAGTGATTTCAGTGTGTGTTGTGAAGTGTGTGTGTCTGTGATTGGTGTAATGATGGGTGGTGTATCCGAGGAGAATATAGGTGTGGTGGAGAAAGTGGGGACTAGGGGTTGAAGGAATTGTCTAGTAAAGAATGCTAAGAGGCTTGGCTTTAGGGCCCTAGCAAATGGGTTCAAATATGAAAAAGGGAATGTGGTCGAAGCTTCAAGGCTGCATAAGTCGGAATGGGGCATCTTGTCACAAGACCACCTGAATGAATACTTGGTATTGTGCATGAATTCAACATCATTTTGGTGATTTGCATTTTTTTTTACAATGTATATGTTTTGTGGATGATTAAAAGGTTGTTTTTTAGTTTAAAGTTTCCTTATGGGATGACAATGTGAGTTGGCTAATTCATACAAGTTATTAGTGGGGGATGGAGAAATGATTGTGCATAGTTGTTCAGAGGGCCATTTAGGCACCCATTTCCAAACTTTTTTGGGTGAATGAGTACAAGGTTTCATTGGATGTAAAGCTCTATGTTGAGAACAATGATGAATATGGGAAGGCTTGAATATTCCTAAAGTAGGTAATCTAGGAGGAGACATCTGGCCCTTCAAGCAAGTATTAGACACCCATATAAGTGAAGCATTGGGGCATGACATCCTTGACTACTTAGGGATCTAAATTTGTCAAATTGGTGAGGGTTGATGCCCTTCCTTCTTGTCGATCCGTCACTGTCTACATGTCTTTTCATCTTAGGATGCTGGAGGCTACCGTAGTGGAACACTCGGTTGTTCCACCTTTCTTCACTCACCCTTGCTTCATGCCTAGTACAACTTGATTTCTTAATTTGTTTACATGTCAAGGTGTAGGTGATGGTTATTTTTTATGGTTGTTTTGTGGTTGTATTCATATTAGGTATGGCTTCTTTGTCATCATTAGGCTTTATTTTCGAATAGAAGGGGGCTCCAACCCTTGCATGACCTATCCATCAAGAGGCTAGACATTCTACACAATAGACTTAGGGACACATGCAAAGTGTGTCGACTTGGAACCAGAGGATTCATGGTTCTCAAGCTCCAGTGTAAGGCATTTCTTATTAACTCAAACATGAAGAAGCCATCTTTTAAAGTTGAAGGTGACTGCATGATCATATATCCAATCTTGGCCCAACATTAAAGGTTTGGTGAGATCTTCATCATGGAAAACTAAGAGCTTGATTGTCAAGGGTATGTCATGTAAGAGGATAGGAACTTCCACCTCACCAATTTGTGCATCAAAATAAGCTTTTTCTCTTTTCTTTGTTGCATAGATGCTATTGCTTTTCATAGTCTTATCTCGGCTAACCATTCTAGATCCATAATTCTAGAGGATAGCTAATGCCTTGTCCATTGATGCTCTTTTGCTACTTTTAATGCTGGGATTAAAAATTCTAATGGTAGCACAACATTTTTCCCAAAGACCATCTAAAAGGGGATGGCATTAAGTACTATTTTATAAGCAACTCTATTAGAACAAACATCATGGTGAAGTTGTTTGTCCCAATCAGAGTGTTTGCTATCTACGAGCTTCATTAATACATTACAAAGGATCCTATTAGTGTGCTACAATTGTCTGTTAGCCTGTGGACGACAAGGGGCATACTTCTTAAGCATAACCATGAAATCTTCAAGGAGATATTCCATGAATGCATTTAAAAAGTGGGTGCCTCTATCACTAACTAACTCAATAGGAAGTTTGTATCTCGTGAACACATTTTTAGATAGGAATTTAGCTATCATATGTGCATTGTTTTTATGTGTGGATTTGACTTCTACCCACTTGGTGAGATGATATGTGGCTAAAATGATGTATTCTAAAAGATAGATTATAGTTGGGGGATTGATGGGTCCTACAAAATCTATACCCCACTTGGAAAATGCATGTCCTCCCATCATTGGTATCAAGGGAATCTCATCCTTAGGTTCTTGCACCCTTTGACATGTGTCACATCGATTCACATAGGTATGAGCATCCATATGACGTGAACAAAGGTATGAGCATCCATATGAGGGGAGGGCCACCAAGGACTTGAGAATAAGACAGTCTTGATTACACGATCTGGAGAAATTGCCCATTTGCAACACCACTCCAATTTCCAAATCTTCATATAGTCACTCTAGTGAATGCAAAGTTGTGGGTAACCATATCAGCCTCATTTATATAGTTTTTTACCAATCAATGCATAGTCTTTGGATTCTTTCTCTAAACTCCTTTATCTTGCTAAGTTTGCATCCTCAGGGAAACTTCTTGATTTCAAAAAGTCAACCAGTGAAGTGCTCCATTCAGGTATAAAGTCACAAAATCCACTAGGGTTTGGATAATACAACTAGAGCACTACTTAATTAGGTGATGAGCATCTGCTTCCATGGTATGCCAATATACTCCCAACGATTTCAAATTTTGCAAAGTTATGAGTTTGGAATAATGATGTCCTAACAATCCTACATGGATTTGTTGTAGTAGGCTTTTGTGTTCTTCCTCCGCACAACAAGATAATGCACCTTGATCATTCTGTTTATAAATGCCTCCTGCTAGCAATTGATATCTTTGTGTTTGTATGATCTCTTTTTCCCTCATCTTGATGTGCTTATTCATGGGTTCAAGAGTTAGCATTGGAATCAGTGTCTTAGCCCAATTAGGAACTACTTCTAGGTTGTCTATTAGCATAAGCTATGGTTAAATGTAAATTTCCTTCTCCAGTTGATTGTGCTAGCAGACATCCATTTGCGAAATTGGATGCATCACCATGAACATGGAATGGCTTATTCCAATCAAGCATTGTTGATATCGATGTAGAACACAAACGTCTTTTTAGCTCCATGAAGGATTTTTTACATTCACCGCTCCACTCTAAATTTGTTAAGAGTTTATAAATGGGTTTATCTATGATGGCATACATGTAAATAAATTGTCTGTAATATCCACAATGGCTCATAAAGGCTTGTACTTTATTTACCATTCTAGGTCATTGTAATTGTGTTATGGCTCTTACCTTATCCTCATCTATTGATATCCCATTTTTCAAGACTATGTGGCCTAGGATTTTTCCTTCTCATACCATGAATACACACTTTTTTGGAATCATACATACTCGATACTCTTTGCACCTGTCAAATATTTGTCTAAGTTTTGGAATGTGATTATGACTTAAGTGGGAATGTGCACACAAATCATCCACATATACTTCTAAATTCTTTCTTAAAAATTCCTTAAACACATGACACATTAGCCATGAAATGTAGCAGGTACATTGGCTATCCCAAATTGCATCACACGAAATGCAAAGATACCCATTGGGTGGCAAAAGCTATATTATGCTGGTCTTCTAGGGCTATGACTACTTGGTTGTATCATGAACATCCATCAAGGAAGCTATAAACTTCCTTTAGCGCTACATAGTCAAATAGATGTTCAATGATAAGAAGTGGATAGCTATCTCTTATGGTGGTACAATCAAATTTCTTCAATTTAATACACACACATAGTTTACTATTCTTTTTGGGCACGACCACAATGGGGGATAGCAAGTCAGCATGCTCAATTTTGTAAATAAATCTTGCTTCTATCAATATTTCAATCTCTTCCTTTATCTTAGCGTTGTAAGCATCATTATAGGTGTAATGCTTTTGCTTTGTAGGAATAGCCTTTGTTGTCAAAGGGATCTATGTGAAAAATTTTTTGGTTCCGATCCTTTCAAATCTTTGTAAGTCCATGCAAAGATGTCCCTATATTCTCATAGGACAATCACTATTTCCTCTTCTTCTTATTCTTCTTTTTGGCTCAAGACTTCTCCTATGTATGTGCATCTCTCTTCATACCTTCAAATAATATTTTTTCTTCTCTCCTTGTTATCATAAGCTACTCCCATTAATGCTTCTCTTTTAGGCCTTCTCACTAAGATCCTCCTATCTTCAACTTCATACTTATTGAAATTACTTAGCACTTGGAATAGGGATTCTTCTTCTACTTTTGATAATGCCTTACATTTTTTCTCCTTCTTATTTTCTTCTTTTTCAACTTTTAGAGTTAAGGTCTTTACACTCAGGGGGATGGATTCTTTTTTACTCTTTGCACCAATAGAGTGTAGATTTTGTTCCTATGAGTCAAAGAAGTCATAAATTATAATGGATTCTAAGTCCTTCTCATTCTCTTCTTCACAGACAATCGTACTAGTCACATTCTTTGAATATTGGCTCACATATGAACAATGATATATCATAGGCCTCCTCATCACAATGAGGTGTCCATTGTTCTGTATTGAGTGCTATGTCCATGGTTTCTAATATCTATGCCTAACAATGTGGCTCAAATTCCTCATCTAGGAATACCATAGGCATATAGGTTAGGTCTCTTATGGGTCTAGCATCTTGTGGGGTTCCTTCTTCTCTGGCTTTTAAGTGTTTCTCCTCTTGTTCTACCACTTCACATATCCAAAAGTGAGTACTCTGTGCATCTAGGATGGATCAAAGAAGTCACTAAGTGTACGGACACTGAATCTTCTTTCTTCTTATGAATAGGATTCCACTATAGAGTTTGGACATCTCTAAATGTGTAGTCTTTCAAGTTGAACTTAGTGGTTATTCCTACATTCTACAAGTACAAAAAGTTGGTTCCCCAATCTTGTACAAATTGCAATTGTCTCAAAAATGGTTGATCTAGTATTATCTCAAAGACATGATTATGTCCAAAGTCACATATAGCAAAGCTATGCTCAAAACTTATACCACAATTAGTGAGAGTGATCCCTTCCCCCAATGGTCTCTTAATATGGCCATCAACCATTTGTAGTTTCATGCTAGTGCGTTGCAAGGGTGGTTTTCCCTCACCACACTGATAGGGATGAGGTAGCAATGGCAACACCTACACAGGAATCTAAGATTTCTTTGGCATTGTGACCCTGATGGGTGATGGGAAGATAGGTATTAAATTCTTTGCCTTCACTCACATCTCCTATCATTCTCTGACACCTTTCTCTTAGATATTGCCTAAGATGTGAAAGTGAGTTTTGGAACTTGATTAGGCACATGCTTCCACAGTTTTGGTTTAACCTTTGGAAGTTCCTTTAAAGTGATATGACACTACACTTCAGTGTTCTTATCTGCTTGGGTGTTTTTGGGGATTACCGATCCCCTCATTTCTTACTATCACCATGGGAGCTCTAAGCTGAAGAGATTCAAATTCCCATGCGCCTCTGAAATGTGGTAACTCTTAGAGAGAATTAGATTGAAATCTAATCTTTCCTATGGTTGGGATTCTACTTGATCTCCATAAAGAGCGGGAATGTTTTGGGGAAACTAGTCTTAAAGATCATCTATCTCTTAGATAGGAGGAGGATTGTCTTGCTCTTTGGCCCACTTCTTCTCTTGTATTTCTTGCAAGACCTCTAGGAGTACTTGGAAATGGAGGGAGGTGTTCCATACTCTGTCAAGTTAGGAATGTGAACTTCTCTAGGGTCAAAGTTTTTTTCTCACTTGTAATAGAAGGAGCCTTTTGTGGCACTGAAACCTCTAGCTTAGTCACCAATTACTCGAATCATTCTAATAGTCTTTCAACATGTAGCTCTCACCTTATTGAGTTTATCCAAGTGAAGAGTTGACTACCCTCGAACATAGCTTGCACTAGTTTAACCATTTTCATACATAGTTTAGTCCTCAAAATCTCTAAATTTTCTATTGGCTAACTCTCATCTAGTTTGGCTATGCTTGGCCCTTCTTGAGGTTGAGGCATTGGACATCATTTCCAAGCCTTCTAGAGTAAGATCT
>CM035408.1:86658791-86733791 GCA_020310875.1 Ceratopteris richardii | reverse complement strand
TTGATCCTTATTTAATAAATCATATGTATTGATGGGACAAAAAGGACAAAGAAACCATGGTCACTTACTTAAGCTAGAGCTCTCTAGAGTGCAAGATTATCTACAAGAATTCATCGGAGACAAAGATAGCATAAGGCAAGAATTTTTTGAAGATGAACCACAAGTAAACCTCACCTAGGGTGACCAAACCCAATTTCAAAATCTTTGAAATCATAGATAGTTCCCAAGGATCATAATTAGATAGATTCAAGAAATTATTAGCAACCTAGATGCCGAAACTCCACAATCCCCCAATGGAGGATTCAATAGTGCATGAATAGGCCCAAGATTATGTTATTGAGCTTCCATAAGAACCATTAGAAGAGGAGGAAGATGATGACAAATAGGCATCCATGGTTGAAATTTCATAGAGGCACATGATACATCCCTTCATGAGGATCATGAAACAGTCATCAATGATAGCCTACGAGACAAGAGAATCTAGCTAATGCAAGACTTATGGAATCAACTAAAAATGCATATACTTGACAAAGAACTTCTCTACGATGGGTAGAATTCATAAGAAAGATATGGTATCAACATGGCCACCTACATATGGACATATCAAAGCCCAAGCCAAAGAATATATCAAGGCAAAGATAGGCATTGAGGCCAATGATGCATGCATGTCGACCTATGCCAAGGATTTAACAAAAAAAGACATCCTTGTAGCTAATCCAAGCTCCAAAATAACGTGCATGAGAGAAAAAATAGGTATGAATTTAGTGTGCAATAATGTGTATCCATACATTCATTATAATCCATACCATTCATGAGAAGATGCCCATGGCCACAATATGATATCATACGAGTACAATCCCCAATAACAAAGTACTAGCTTAATTATGAAAATATGCACCATGTGAGCATGATGGAGTACAAAAACACAAAGTTTCATTTAATTTATTGTCTCACAAAGATACCAACCATTCTATCATTTTTTTGTCTCATCAATTCGTGCTCTCTCATGAATAGATGCATCATGTAGATTTGCATCAAAACAGAATGATAGATATCCTCATCCAAAATATCCATAGGTTCTTAAGTCATTTCATGAGAAGCTACATTTGATTTTCTATAAATTTAGAGGCAACAAAGCGTATAAGTATCCTTTGAGATAATTGATGTCTCCTCAGTACATGAAAGTAGAGATTGATATCTATCTTCCATAAAAACTATATTCCAACTAGGAAAAATATTTTTAATTTGTTGGTGTATAAATGATATCCTTTGCTTTAAGAATAATGACCAAACAAAATACATTTGACGTCCTTAGTATACATGCCAATCCTCCTAAGGAGTGGATAGAATGTAATTCTTTAGTGGGATACATATTAAATATATATGCATCAAACATTATGGGCTCAAGCCAAAAATGATGAGGTAATCTTTGACTTTTGACCATGGATCTTGCCATTTCCACTGAAAATCTATTCTTTCTCTCAACAAAATCATTTTGTTATGGAGAATAAACAACACTATACATTGGCTTTTTTTATCATGCACTTATCCAAAAATGCTTTAAACTAAGAAGGTATACTCCCCTTAATTAAAATATAATTCTTATGTTTTACATATCAAGGTATTTTAATCATAACCTTGAATTGATTTAATCATATAAAAACTTTGGACTTAGAATTGAATGGTGTTGATATGTTTTGATAGTGATGTGTATAAACACGCTTAAGAATGCCACGGTAACTTTTTCCCTCATTAGGAGGTTTTTTCCCCTAGATTGTATATACATATATAACCCTAACATGTCACTCATCTTTGTACATTCATGTTAGAGTTAGATGTCTACAGAAGCACCTGAATAACACAAGGAAGACGAAGAAGCTTGGAGCAAAACACACAACATTGAATGTATTACCACTAGAATGTACAAAGATAAGTAACCTCCTAAAGAGGGAAAAAAGTGCCCCAGCGCTCCTAGTGTGTTCACACACATCATGACCTAAATATATCAACAAATCCCCCCTAAGAGTGATGTGGTGAACAAGGAACTTGCACTCATGTATAAGGAAGTGCCAAGCTATGTGGAATCAATCCACAAAAGGAAGTAAGGCCAAAGCTTTGCAGAAAGCTTCAAACTTCTCCGTGCGCATAGCCTTTGTGAAAAGGTTTGGAATGTTCTCTTCCATGGGCACATATGCCAAGCTAATCTCTCTAGGAGAGAACCTCTCCTTAACATAATGATAATGCACCTCCATGTGCTTAGTGCGAGCATGGAACATAGGGTTCCTTGCAACTGCCAATGCACTGTGACAGTTAGTGAAGATGGTGGTGCTAGAAGACTGACTGTCACTCTAGCACAATGGTGAGTACCAACCTGAGAAGATCCACCTCATAATTGTCAATCCGTGGAGACGTGAGGACTAGTATGAAGACTATGAGCAATTGATGGCACAAGTGTGTGAGTGAGAAGCACACAAACATGCACACACATACACACACACGTGCACACAAGGCAAGAACAAGGAGAGGAACAATGGAGTTCTTTGCATTAGTCAAAAAGTCTCTTACATAAGCTCAATTCACAAACAATCTACCCCAAAAATGAGCTCTCTAGCTCTTTTTATAGTTTTCTGGCTAGCTTTGGCCTTGTCCAGACCTAGTGTTTGGCCTAGTTAAAAATTAGGTTCTGGAGCCTATTTGAGGGCTCAAACGGAGTCTAAAAATTATGAAAATTGATATGTAGCTAATTTTAATACTCCTCAAGCTTGAGGATTCCTTGGTTGGAATGAAATGGAGTCTATTCTACCAAAAACAGAATTTACAATGTGTGGGTAGTGATTAGTGGTATGTGATTAGTGGGTGAGATGTTTGTGATGTGTGTGAATGTTGCTTAGACGGTTGGTGAGATGTTTGTGATGTGTGTGAATGTTGGTTAGACGGTTAGTGTTCATCCTAGATGCATACTTTGGGTGTGCAATGTACTCAGAATGCTCCTTCCTCAGAGTGGATGGATTTACAAGAGTGGATCAGGGGGTTGGATATGAGGTTTCAGTCTCCAAATTTTGATTGTGGGAGTGTAGCTTTTAGTGATGATGACATGTGAAGGTCTGTGGACAGGAATATGTTGGATTTGGGACCTTTTGGGTACCCATTTCCTGACATTCTTGGGTGTGGCCGAAGAGTTAGAGGTATGGAGTGTAGATGTTTGCACTGGGATATGTGCCAGGGGTGCTTGTGAGTGTTGATTCAATCTTGTGAATGGAGGTGATGCTATTTGAGCTCAAAAGTAGGTCTTGGGCACCCATATCTGTCTAGCATTTGGGATTGCCTTCATTGACCGTCTTGGAACCCAAATAGAAATGGTGTGACTAGATTGATTCCTCGGATACTCCTTCATTGGGATCCTAGATGGTGTAGCGTGTTTGGTGCATCTTTGGGATCCTATCTCCAAAGCTGAGGGTTGTTCACCCTTACGTACTGTTGAGCCTCTTAGTCCAAGGGAAAGTCCCTATACACAATGATATTTTACCCAACTCTTCTGATACTAGGTCAATTTTGGTTTCCCCTAAGTCCACAATTTCACTCCAAGGTTTTGATGGAGGTGAGAAAACACATGCATGATTGGTTATCCAACTCCAGTGGTCACTTTCTGTAACCTCCCCTTCTTCACTCACACTCCCGATTTCACTTAGTCATCTACTTCCTCTTTTCCGATTACTGTTTTACAATCCCTCTAGCTCTTATTTCCTTTTACTCACACATCCACACTATTTTTTTCCTTCCTCTCAGGCACTCTTTCTCACTCTCTTACCTATGCAGCCGACTCACGCACTCACTCACTCAATTCACCCACACACGTACCCTTCCTCACTTTTTCCTCTTCTTCCCTTTTTCTTTTCTTTCTATCTTCGTCACTTTCATTCCCCCTCTTTTTATTCTTCGCCCACATTTCTGCTCACCTTCTTTCACCTTACCTTGTCCACTCTTGCCCACTTACTCTCATGCACACACCTTTCATACAAACAGTCTCATGCACACACGTGCACACACACCCACTTGTATATTCGAACCCACATACATTTCATCCACCTCTCTCTCATATGCTCATAGACCCACATCCTCTAGATGTTCCACATACACATGCACTCTCTCATCCACGCTCTTACCCTTTCTTTTTCCCCCCTCTTTCACACTTAGTCTCTTACTCACGAGCGCACTTGTATACATGGACACTCAACACCTTTAAGCAAAATGAATCAACATCTATCTGGTCCAACAAAACCGAATTCCATAATTACCTTAGACGAGAGAAGACTTCATAGTTATACACTAGTCTGTACCCATTGTTGTCCACCGTTGCCACATAAATATACAGAACTTATGGAAATGGAAGTACGCAAAGCAATCCAAGATCCCCAATGGTTAAGGCGCCACTCTCAACATTGATACCAAATAAGAAAAAAACTCATTCAAAACAGGCATCCCAATGTAAGCATCTCAATTATGTTTAAAGGACGCTTTCTCTGTATGTTAAACAGTTTAGTTATGTGCAACTAAATCCATCAGCTTCCACCTTCAATTTTAACAGTGATAAAAACCCAATCCAGATATTACTGCACTAATCAAATAATTCCGACTTCTAGCAGAAATACATGGAATAAGCTTAGGTGCGAATGACTATCATACCTTTGGACATGCCTGAACAGCCACTCAAGATATATTTCATCCTGGAACTTCTGTCTTTCACATTTGGACATGAAGCCAACGCTCGTTTCAATAGGTCTCCCTTGTTTTTATCGAAGCACAGATTCAAGAATAACAGCATGCATAACTGTATATTGCTCAAAAGTCCACTCTGTGGTTCTCTTGATGGTCGATTGAAGCCAAAATCGCGTGCTATAAACGAGGTCCGATTGCATCCTATTTAGCACTCACTTTGGTCCTGTGTACAACTATCAAACTTACACCCCCAGGCCGCCTCTTTTGGGCAGTCAGATGAACACGTTTGACTCGTCCTTTCCACTCATAGAATCATCTGCGTGGTTCTACTTTGAACAGATCTCTAAGAAAGCTCAAGTGCGTGCTCAGAAATCATTCACTTCCCAATTGCCTTTGCTTCTTCAAAAATCCATTCCTTTCCTCTCTAGTAGCCTCGCTTCTTTGAAAGTTCTTTTCTTTCTTCTCCAACGCAGTCTGAATCCTTAATGTATTTCCTACTGAACCATCAACATTTCCTCCATCGCAGCTTCAAGCATGTTACAAACTGTCTCCAATCAGCTTGATCCCCTGGAGGTCATCTCCTCGTATCTTTCTTTCTTCAAGGACGAACTCCTCCGTTGCCTTCCTAAGGTGCCTCTTCTGCTCAGTGATAATGTCCATCTGATGCACGTGATTTTTCCCTTTGACTCCTCAAATTTCCTACAAGAACCAGATGCCGCACCCCATATCGGGCAAGTCAAACTATGATAGTATACCTCCTCTTCCACTGTAGTGTTCAGCTATCCACTTCCCTCTTCTTCAGGACACCTGCACAAAAAACAAGCACCAAAAAAACAAACTTCTCCCCCCTTTCTCGTTCCTGCTCAACCAGAAAAATGAAGAAGCCCCTCTGACAATGCTACTCCCTCTGACCTCCACGAGAACTAGCTAAGAGAGAGAGAGAGAGAGCGAGAGAGCGAGAGAGAGCGAGAGAGCGAGAGAGCCCCAAAAATGACAGCCCGCCCCCCTTATCTGTCCATCGGCATCCCTCTTCTACCTTTTTTTATAAGAAAATCATTCCCCAGCACTCGTCCAATCCCTAGATAGCGAAATCCTGGGACTAAAGCTTTTTAGACACACACATATGTGGCAGCATTAGGAGACACTCCTATATCTTGCATTTAATCAAAACACTTGATCACTTGCGGGTATGGTGCACGTTCAACATATCCTACAATAAGGGCATCCCAAGTCGAACATCTTTGTTTACAAGCTTATCAAATACTTCTCCTTGTCTGTCAATCTCAACATGGATACCTCTCAATTTCTCTATACTTCCCATATCACCACATGCTTTTAAGTTGCTCATGAATGTTACTGCATTAGGACAGAAACTTTCACTTTGCATCTATTCAAAACAAGAAAGTGCATTTTTCCCATATCCATTATGTAAATATCCTCATCTTCCCAATTAATGTCGGGCTCCTTTACCACATAACACACTTCTTTTCCTCTCTGAGTACCTCCACCAGATCATGGCTCCAACACATCCATACTGGCTCATGTCAACGCATGCCCCACTCTTTTGCTATTCCATTTTATCCAGCAACCAAAAATCAACAAACACACATCATCCCAACATCTCTCACAACACCAATCATAAAATCAAAATTGAGACTCCATCGTAAGTCCAATCCTCACTAGATCATCTGCAACAAAACTCAACAAAAACCACATGATTCACATGCTTCCCTCAACCCAAAACATAATACCAAACCATGAGACCAATCAGACTCCCACTATGTCGTCATGAATCTCCCGCTCCAAGATCATCCTGAAGCTTATTTTTTCCATAGCCGAAATCCAAATGTTGACGGCCTTCCTCTTCGACCAAGAAAACGCCATGTAATCTCCAAATACTTCATATCAACCATTTGATCAACTCTTCAAGTACCTGAAATCAAACATATTCTCTTGCAAAATAGAAACATACTAGTGCATCAAAACCAACCATTTTTCGGGCTAACATACTCCCCTCTTCTTAATTGCGAAGTCATCCTCGACGAGCCACTCTTGCTGCAATACAATCCAAACAGCCATGAGCATGTCAGTGTACAACTTATTTACATACCTCTTCATCGAGCCATCTTTCCCACTGGACCTGCACTCATTGAAGCTATTAGTGCTTGAAAAAAATCACTCATGAATACATACAAATCAGTCACTTCCAAATGATCCAAGAACATGCACATATATGCAACTCCCATTCCAACATGCATCAAATTGCTCATGCATTCCATTATGAAAATAGTCTCAACCAAAATAACACATTCATACCTTTCCATATCTTACACATACAACTATCATTGCGAAAAAAATAGAAACAGAAATACCAAAATAAACAACAACAACAACAACTGAAATGAATCCAACAGGAGATGCAACATACCCAAAATGCATACCCCATTATTGCACCTACTATTCGCTATATACAATTATTCCATGACTAGACACTCTTGAAGAATCCCCATCGTCGTCCCACAAAAGCCATCGAGACCCGAGTACAAGTCAAGATCTACATAAAAACCCTAGAGTGTCCCACACATTGGAAAACCCTCCGATAAAGCACACAAGTTATAAAGCAAGACCGTTGCATTACCTCGCTAAAGCCTCATCCATAAGTACATATAAAGTCTCCGTGCCTTCAAGAATGTTGATTCAAAGTGAGCTGATCTGTCATAAGCCATCACATACCAATCACACAAGCAAATAATGTTCCCTTCCAGGCGATCGTCACCTTCTCCTCTCTCTCTCTCCCCCTCAGGAGTGGGGAATAATTTCATATGTAAATTTTATTTATATTCACACGTTGGCCTACGTTGACATTGGATGCGATTCGTGGACCTGACCACCCGACCAGGTTGATTCCACCCATCTACCAATGCAACGCAGCACACAACACAAAAACACATAATGATAACACATAACATATATCAGCTAGCCCATAACAAAGCTGGATGCGGCTTGTGGTCGTGACTACCCACCCACGATGGCTCCACCTACCTACCAACCCGTTATGGCGCGTAGCTAAGACACAAACACCTACATCCCAAGCCTATGGCGAAACTAGCTACGGCTCGTGGTCCTAACCACCCGACTAGGATAAATCCACCCACCTACTAGCCCACCATAGCGCATTGGTACGATCACAGCAACACAAACTTTTTCTTTTCCTTTCTTTTTCTTTTTTTTTCATAGTTAATTAATTTACCCAAGTCCTGAGAATTAGGGAGAGGAAGAAAGGGATTTTCCCCACTTTTCCCACACATGCATGCAAACATATACACTCTAGCCTTTGATAGATCAACCACCTCTTCACTCCATTCTCTCAATTACAGACACTACATATGTATTCATCGAGTTGACTTTTCACTTGGTAACTACAGCCGCCTATGCCTTGGTCCCTCGTATACCTATCCTTAGATGCTCTAGAATGTGAGTCTCTGGGGTGTCTCATATAGCCTCAACTCGTACTCGCATCCCAATGACTTCCCTAGGGCGAGTCAGGCTCAACTTCAGGAGCTCCGTCATCACTTCCTATCGTTAACACATCTGCCCAAGCCCAAGTGATATCGTTTTCCTCGTTAGGCATTTCCCTCGAAGGATCGAAATAGTAATATCGATCCCCCGCCCATCCTACATGTCGGGTCAGGTATTCCTTAAAACACTCAATATAAAACATAACATCCAAACCCTGGTTTATGAAGCATACCAGCCAGTGCGCTTCCTCCACATCATATTCCGTCTCAAAGTCGTCGATATCTATGTCCATGCGGGCGAATGTTTGGTCCTCCTTAGCTCGTACAAATAGAGTTGAGTTATTTGATCTGCCATTTTGTTACTTAGCTCCTAACAGTCTCTATGCAACACAAGAAAAATAATTAGAAGTCCAAAATTCTTGAGCTAGCAAGGGATAATATTTATGACACAAAAATCATAGCTTACATATGCGCATATACATATATATATATATATATATATATATATATATATATATATATATATATATATATAACTATACATCTATGTGCAAGGAGTCTACTACGTCCTTCTGCTTAGATCTCGTCTGGCTTCTCCCATCCTAATGCTACTTGAAATATGGTTTAACTCTAAGCGCGTTAACCTTGACAGGAGCACATTCTTCTCCTAAATCTTGAATTTGCATGGAACCATTGGAATTGAGTTCCACCACCTTAAATGGTCCTGCCCATCTTGTCTGTAACTTCCCCGGGAATTTATAATATTTACTATCATAGACTAGCACCAAATCTCCTTCTTGAATCGCGTACGTCTTGAGATTTTTGTCATGCCTCTCCTTACGTCTTCTTTGAATAGCTTCCAAACTTTGATGTGCAATAAGTCTCTTTTCTTCTAGCTTGACCAGTTGTATGTACCTTTCCTTCAATGACTCTTTCTCTCCCAGCCTCGCCTCGATGGCCACTCTTAATGTCGGAACTTCTTTTTCGATGGGAAAGATAGCTTCCTCGCCATATACTAGGGAGAATGGAGTGCTCTTAGTCGTCACTCGGTAGGATGTTCGATACGCCCACAAAGCTTCCAAAAGTCTCTCATCCTAGTCTCGCCTATGCACAACTACTGTCTTTGTCAGAATCTGTTCAAGAACTTTGTTGGTGACCTCCACTTGTCCATTCGCCCTCGGGTAATATGGGGTGCTTTTCCTATGTTTGATTTTATATAATTCCATTAATTCCTCGATCAATTCGTTGATAAAATGTGTCCCTCTATCACTTACTATCTCCAACGGGCATCCGAATCGGGTGATAATTTGTTTGTACAAAAATTTTAGCTACATCAACAGCTCGGTCAGTCTTCAGAGCTTTGGCTTCTACCCACTTGGTAACATAGTCAGTGCAGACCAAGATATACCTATTGGATCTACGTCTTGAGGGAGGATCAATAGGCCCCACAAAATCAACTCCCCACTTTTCAAAAGGCTTAAGAGCCAGCACCGGCATAAGAGGAGCTGCATGCGCTAATGTTGGTTTGCCCATTCTTTGGCATCTATCGCATTTCTTGCAGTATGTGTGAGAGTCTTTGAACAGCGTTGGCCACCAATACCCAGCCAATCAGATCTTTCTTGCCGTCAGCTCACCAGCAAAATGCCCACCGCAGGGTTCATCATGCAATGCCCTCAAAACTAGGGCTGCTTCTTCTTCATCGAGACACCTCCGATAAATGCTTTCATGTACAAAGTATCGATAGAGCTGCCCACCAATGATGCTATGGTGCTTGGCCATGCTAACAGTTTTTGCTTCTCTCTCTTTCTTGCTCTTGGCGGATATTTAGTGGTGCACAAGAAATTCACCAAATCGGCATACCAAGGTACTTTAGCATCAACCTGGAATAGATGCCCATCAGGAGCATCATCGAGCACACCAGAGATTGGCTCCTCATTAACAATTCAAGATAAATGGTCAGCCAATATATGTGCTTTGCCTGGTTTGGTTACCACTGTGAATTGAAATTCTTGGAGGAGTAGCATCCACCTCATCAATCGCCCTGATAGCTCGGGTTTATTGATGATATACTTTAGGGCTTCATGATCCACATAAAACGTGAAATGTTTTCCCATCAAGTAATGCCGATACTTGTTCACCGCAAAGATCATCGAGAGGCATTCCTTTTCTGTAGTCGTGTAGTTCCTCTCAATGCTATTCAAGTTGCGACTTGCGTAATAAATAGGGTGGTCCAACTTCTTTTCATCGGCTTGGCATAGCACTGCTCCAACCGCAGTATGAGAAGCATCTGTGTGCACATGAAATTCTTTCGTCCAGTCGGGTGCTACTAAAATTAGCGCATTTATCAATTTATTTTTGATCAATTCGAAAGCAACCTGACACTCTCCAGTCCATTGGTATTGTTGGTCTTTCCTCAAAAGATTTGTCAGAGGTGCTGCTATTGATGCAAAATTTAATATAAATCATCGATAATAATTAGCATGCCCCAAGAATCCTCTGAGTTGCTGCAAGTTTTGAGGAGGTGGGAGTTGTCCAATTTTTTCTATTTTATCCTCGTCAACTGCGATCCCTTTTTCGAAAATAACATGTCCCAAAAGCAATCCTCTTCGTACTCCAAATGTACACTTTTCAGGATTTAATGCGATGCCTTTTTCAATGCTTCTTCTTAAAATAGCTTCGATCCTCTCCATCATGTTTTCATCATTGCCCCTGATTGCAAAATCATCGAGGAATATCTCCATCCAATCCTGCAAATAGTCTTGATATGCAGCTATCATTGCCCTCTAGAATGTGGCTGGTGCATTGCATAATCCAAATGGCATCACACGATATGCGTATGTGCCCCATTCCGTGGTGAAAGTAGTTTTTGATTGGTCCTCTTCATGGATTTGGATCTGGTTGTACCCACTGAAACCATCCAAAAATGAGTACAATTTATGGCCAGCCACTCTGTCCAAGATTTGATCAGTGAACGGCAAAGGGAAGTGATCCTTTTTTGTACGCTCGTTCAACTTTCGATAATCTATGCAAATACAGATTTTCTTATTTTTTTTCGGAACCACTACAATTGGTGATACCCATTCGCTGGATGCGATGGGATATATGAATCCTGCTTCCAATAACTTAGTCAATTCCAGCTTGATCAATTCCAAGTAGACTGGATTTGTCCGCCTAAGTCGTTGACATATTGGTCGGGTGCCTTCTTCCAAATCTATATAATGTTGGCAGATTCGGGGATCAATTCCTCTCAGATCACTGTATGACCATGCAAAGGCCTTGCTGAAATTTTGAGTGCCAATTTAATGCAATCTCGTACTCCATCTGGTAGCTCTGACCCCACGCTCAAGAACTTTTCTGGAAAAACTTCCCATTTTTCTACCTGAGCTTCTCGCCCTTATTCCTTGATGATGTTGTAATTGGAAAGTCTTCCGATCACGCGTGCATGGTTGGCCAGTAAATCATTGTTTTTTTCTTTTTCAACCGCACCCAATTTCTTTAGTTCAGCTTTTGCAATGGCTTCCCGCACTTTAGTTTTACTTTCCGCTTCTTTGTCTGATTGTCGACTTCTCCTTAGAAGCTCTTCTTATAGCATTCTAACCCTTTCTCTCAACTATTGCACTTCCATTGTCGGAGCTAACTCCAGTTTCAACTCTTCTTTTGAAGTTCCCTTCTCCAGGGATTGAGTAGCTTTATTTTCCTTTGCGTCTATACTCAACATGTAGCACTCAAATTCACTTGTATGTGTCAACCATCCCAGCAACTCCTGGTCTGAGTCATCCTTGTAACATAGTGGATCTTTGTACTCGCCCACTTTCGCATGTTGGAGGTTGGCCAATTGCAGATTAAATCCATTCTGTGAAAGGTCCTTAGAAGTCTCCGTGCGCAGTGCAAATCTTACCCGCGCCATTTCTTGTCTAACCTTTTCCTTTGCTTTCTGCTCCCTTTCCTCAACTGTTGTCGATCTCTTGCCGGTCAAGTTTGGAGACACTTGAAGTTGTATTCGATCATCCCTTGGTCCAATTGTGATAAATCCTGTGCGCCAATCGTGCACACATTCGGCTTGCACCAGCCATGGCCGTCCAAGTAAGATCGAGAAGGTAGCCTCTGAGGTCCTTGGTCTTACTATCAGATAATCAACTTTAAACTCTAGACCGCCCACAACTGTGCTTACATTCTTCAAAAGACCCGCAGGCTTCACTTGTGTTTGATCTGCCATTCTCAAGGACATCAGAGTTTCTTCCATGTGGTTGAGGCCCAAAGCTTTCATCATGAACTCAGTCATTAAGTTGACTGCGGCTCCACTATCTAGCTGAGCACCGGGGACTGCATATCCTTTAATCTCGACTGTCACAGCTGGAGCATTCAAATCAATTTGCGTCGTAATACTTTGAATGATCCCTTGGACGTCTTTATCTTGTCTCTTTTTATCTCGAGCTTTCCTCGGCTTCTTAATATATTCGTTGTAGAATTGTTTCCTATAAGCAGGTGAACATTTTAGCAATGTGCCAATGTCTAGCGTGACTTCCATGTCAGCGAGCAGCTTTACGATGTCCACTTCCTCCGAACTTTGTCTTTCCTTTCTACACTTCGGAGCCCTTAATCTTTCAGGGAATGGTGCTATGCCTGGCACAAACTCCTTGGTCACTGGTGGAAGGATCTCAATCTCTTCCCCATCCTCAAACTCTTGCTGCTCAGCAAATCCTCCAACTTGGTTTTCTACCTCTTCGTGCTCGGGTATCTTCTCTTGGCTTGCTTTTCTGCTTTCGCCTTCTCGATGTTTCTTTGAATACTCTTGGGTCCTTGTGACTACTGCCACAGTTGGCTCTTTATATGGTTTCTTGGCTTGGTAAGCATCCACAAAGTGCATTGACGAGCTAGAGCCTTCTTGAGGGTTCGGTGTCTTGAACACTACTCCGATTGTAGGAACATGCTCTTGAGCTCTCGTTGTGGAATGCATCTGAGTATCAACATAATTCGAGGACCCTACTGGTCCCTTATCCTTGCCAGTGGAAGCTCTTCGTTTTGGACAATCTTCATCAAAGTGTCCCTCTCCACTACAGTACCTACATAGTGGGGTATAATCAATTGGTTTCTTTTCGTTTGGACATCTAGATTGAGTATGGCCAAAGCCATGACATCTCCAACACTGGATTGGACCATCTCTTCTTTGATCACGTGCGGCTCCTCTTGGATAGTCTCCTCCTTGACCTTGAGCACCATATCCATAAGTCGGTCTGTTTTCCCAACGAGATGTAGGTGGGACACTTTGAGCGGGCAATCCCGTGTAAGGTCTTTCTCTTGCATCTCCCGATTTCATGGTCCTCTCTTCATAGGCTCTCTTGTTGTAACATCGGTCCTCTGTGTGATTTGTTCTTCCACAAAAAGTGCAATGCAATCTAGGTGGTGATCTATCTGTGAATACTCTTGAGACTGTAGGGCATTCTGAAGCCAAATGGCCGTAACCATGGCACTTTCCACACCATGTATTTGATCTAAACACTTGATTCGGGTTTGTAGTTACCTCGGGTTTTACTGTGTATGTTTCCTGGGTCATTGTGGTAGCTTTTATAGCTTGTGTGACCAACTCCAATATTCGTTCTTCAGTTAGCGTAGGCTTTACCTCGCCTGGCGTACTAGTGGCAGCTACAAAAGCTGGGGTCGTCAATGCGGGACTTCCTTGGCCAGGATCTTTCATCGGTATACTCCTTGGGCCTCCCATTGGCTCGTATAAGAGCTCCATCTTCCTCTGTTGGCATAATTGTACTTCCTCCCAAAGCCTTGCTTGTTCCTTAGCATCCATTAAAGTTGCAGGTCTTGTCAGGCTGATATGCTGCTGTGCCATAGGATCTCTTAATCCCGAAATGAATCTTCTTTTCAATGTCTCATCGTTCGGGGCATTCGCGCCCATCTTTCTTACCAACATTTCCATTCTCTGAATGTAGTTATCGATGCTCTCATTGACTCCCTGTCGCAAGTAATCCATCTGTTGAGCCAATCTATCTTGGAAGCCTTGTCGTCGAAACTTTGCCAAGAAGGCTTCCTTGAGCATCTGATAAGTTCCACGCTCTTGTGGTGTCAAATTCCCATACCAATTGGCTGCCTCATCACGAAGAATAGCCAGAAAAATCCTCAACCTTTGACCCTGGTCAACTACCTCATTGGCCTCACAAGTAACCTCAAACAATTGGATAAAACTATCAAGATCCTCGTCCCAAGCACCTGAGAACTTGGTGAAGTCCCCCAAATGAATCGAAATCCGCTGAGCCATTTCAAACAGAGGTGTGATGTCAATATCACTTCGATCCCAAAAATTTAGTGCACGTGGCCTCAGGATCCCTCCTTCAAACTTCCGCACTTGATTCGCGACTCTCCTACGGGAGTACACGTTTTTGGCAGATTTCCTTGAGCTAGTCGAGGTTGACTCGCCTTGCAATTCCCACCTCTTCCTTTCTCTTTCAAGGGCTCCTCTCTGAGCGCGTTCCTCTCTTTGCGTTTGTGTTGCTCCTGAGGATGAGCTCCCCTCGCTCATGTACTAGATCTTGGGTCCGTAAGCTCGGCCAACATGTGGCGCTAGGCGAACCTATGGCACTCTCTTATAGAGATGTGCCAAGCTTTTCCCAGCAAACGCACCAAAATGTTGAGCCTCTTAGTCCAAGGGAAAGTGCCTATACACAATGATATTTTACCCAACTCTTCTGATACTAGGTCAATTTTGGTTTCCCCTAAGTCCACAATTTCACTCCAAGGTTTTGATGGAGGTGAGAAAACACATGCGTGATTGGTTATCCAACTCCAGTGGTCACTTTCTGTAACCTCCCCTTCTTCACTCACACTCCCGATTTCACTTATTCATCTACTTCCTCTTTTCCGATTACTGTTTTCCAATCCCTCTAGCTCTTATTTCCTTTTACTCACACATCCACACTATTTTTTTCCTTCCTCTCGGGCACTCTTTCTCACTCTCTTACCTATGCAGCCGACTCACGCACTCGCTCACTCAATTCACCCACACACGTACCCTTCCTTACTTTTTCCTCTTCTTCCCTTTTTCTTTTCTTTCTATCTTCGTCACTTTCATTCCCCCTCTTTTTATTCTTCGCCCACATTTCTGCTCACCTTCTTTCACCTTACCTTGTCCACTCTTGCCCACTTACTCTCATGCACACACCTTTCATACAAACAGTCTCATGCACACACGTGCACACACACCCACTTGTATATTCGAACCCACATACATTTCATCCACCTCTCTCTCATATGCTCATAGACCCACATCCTCTAGATGTTCCACATACACATGCACTCTCTCATCCATGCTCTTACCCTTTCTTTTTCCCCCTCTCCTCTTTCACACTTAGTCTCTTACTCACGAGCGCACTTGTATACATGGACACTCAGCACCTTTAAGCAAAATGAATCAACATCTATCTGGTCCAACAAAACCGAATTCCATAATTACCTTAGACGAGAGAAGACTTCATAGTTATACACTAGTCTGTACCCATTGTTGTCCACCGTTGCCACATAAATATACAGAACTTATGGAAATGGAAGTACACAAAGCAATCCAAGATCCCCAATGGTTAAGGTGCCACTCTCAACATTGATACCAAATAAGAAAAAAACTCATTCAAAACAGGCATCCCAATGTAAGCATCTCAATTATGTTTAAAGGACGCTTTCTCTGTACGGTAAACAGTTTAGTTATGTGCAACTAAATCCATCAGCTTCCACCTTCAATTTTAACAGTGATAAAAACCCAATCCAGATATTACTTCACTAATCAAATAATTCCGACTTCTAGCAGAAATACATGGAATAAGCTTAGGTGCGAATGACTATCATACCTTTGGACATGCCTGAACAGCCACTCAAGATATATTTCATCCTGGAACTTCTGTCTTTCACATTTGGACATGAAGCCAACGCTCGTTTCAATAGGTCTCCCTTGTTTTTATCGAAGCACAGATTCAAGAATAACAGCATGCATAACTGTATATTGCTCGAAAGTCCACTCTGTGGTTTTCTTGATGGTCGATTGAAGCCAAAATTGCGTGCTGTAAACAAGGTCCGATTGCATCCTATTTAGCACTCACTTTGGTCCTGTGTACAACTATCAGACTTACACCCCCAGGCCGCTGTCGTCGAGATTTTCTCTCCTCTCTCACTTGTGAAGGCCTACAAAAAACATATTTGGTGAAGGCAGCCGGAATTCCCCGAGAAGTCCAGGATGCATCAAGGATGTCAAAGGAAGCTCACATACAAAGTTTCAAAGAAATCAAGAAAGTCCATGGTAGTGGTCAAAGCTGGTCAAAGTTGGGAAATTAGGGCAAAAATTTCATTGTCACCAAATTAGATGAAAATCCATATACTTGTAAAGATTGTCAAAGGCAGTCTATAGCCCAAATTTCAGCAGAAAATGGATTTTGTAGCACATTGATATGCTATGTTCATTTTGTAAAAATGTAATTTTTCTAGTTTGACCCTACAAATTCTTGTATAGAAATTTATGTTAGCCATATGGTTTGGCATGTATAAAGATCATATGTGGCTACATATTTGTACAAATTTTCAAGGCTATCAGAGCTTCCTAGACACCTTAATGCCACCTTGCAAGCTTCCAAATGTAGTCAAACTTGTACAAGGGAGATTCAGATGGGAGTTTTTTCTGCATATTCCTGAAGGAGATCTTTGGAAACATAGTCCTACAAAGTTTCATCTTCATCAAAGCCTATTTGGAGGGTCAAAGAGTACAAAGTCCAGTTTTCAAGATCATCGCAGTTTTCTAGTTTAAGCAAATTGAAGGGTTGAAGGGCCACCACATGGCGAAAGCTGATTGAGCCATGTTGTACAATCAAGATGAGCTCATATTCAAGGGTGGAGATGCACTTATGCTTAAAGCAAGGAGGATCCACGAGTTTTTCCATAAAAGAAGATAATTTTTGACAATCAAAGATCAATAATGCAGCTTTTCTCCAAAAATAGTGGCTTATCTTATCCGAATTGATGTCAGCACTGATCCGACGGTCCAGATCATCCCCAGATCCAATGGTGGAGAATGAGGGCGCCTAAATTTCACTCCTTTACACTAGATTTGATAGAAAGAACAATTCCAAGCCATTGATTTGATTAATCAAATGGTTGTAATCGAAAGTAGTGATCCTAGAGTTCAGAGTTGATTTCTCTAGATCCAAGGGCCCAAATTCATTCAAAAAACTATATAAACCCCCCTCCAAACTCCTAGAGCATCATTGTTAGGCATCCATAGGGCTCATGCTAGCTTACGGTTTCCTTGAGACGATCACCCTCGGTTGAGCGAGTGAGGATCCAAGGTGAGCTAGTATGAGTATAGTACCTAGTTTCAAATTTAAGTTAGAACTCCAATCTAGGATAGGCTCTTGAAACCAGAATCTCTATCTTGACTCACCCTCGGTGGAGCGTGTGAGTGAGTTAGAGCTGATTTTAATGATCCTTAGACTTCTTTAGTTAGACGTTACGAGCCTAGACATACATAGGGTCACTGGAGTGGAACTCACCTTCTTACGTGTGACATTCGGTTGAACTGTCATGGTTTGAGGGTCGGAACCACCTTTGATCAGTAGACTGCCTAGCTTGACGTACCACGACGCTCTTCTACATGTATCTTAATTCAAATCCTTTTAATTCATGTCACTTGTCACTTGTCTCTTGTCTCCTCTCTCAGTCTCTTAAGTATTTTTACATGTCTTCTATTTCTTCTATGTGTGAGAAGGCTCCGCAGTATTGTGTTGAACCAATAAGGATGTTTCTTTGAGCTTGTGAGTAAACTTTATCATCATAATTCACTTGCATGCATATAATCCATATATACCCATACATATTGATTAGTTTCTGAAAGTGTATAAGAAGCTCCAATATTGGACCATTCTTCCTTTTGAAACTGGTTTATGTATAAGGATTCCATCTATTCACGTCATGCATACATATCATCCAAAGAAGACTATGCATATGGATTAGAATTAGGAAGTGTTTAAGAAGCTCCTTCAATGGACCATTCTTCCTTCCAAATTTGATTCGTGTGTATGGTTCTCTTTCATTCTTATCATTCATGTTCATAAATCTAACTTGCACTCCTACAATCCCATTTCCATAATCATTTCAACATCTCTCTCTTCTCCATACTCAAAAATAATTTCACTTTCATGTCCTTGAACCTTCCAACATTCATTAGCTTTATACACCCTGTGTGTGCCACGACCGGACCCGATCCACCCAGATTGCGATCACCTCCACATTTGAACCCGACGTGAAATGCTTCGTGGCATTTGCTTCTGATCTTGTTGGGAGGTTGTGATCCATATCCTTTGTTTCATATTTTTCATCCTCATCATATCACCATCATCAGTCTTGAGTGTTGCACTGGATTTCTCACAGTATCGTGCACATCTTCGTCGTGAAGTAAACGCATTTGTGAGAGATCTAGAGCATCGTGCATCACTTGCTTATTCACATAAGATGGAGGAAGGATTCAAATCCCTTATTGTTGAGAAACAAGGTCTATGAGAGAAATCTTTAAGATTCACTTTGGTAGTGACACCCAAGTGTTGCAAATACAAAGAATTGGTCCCCCAATCTTGTACCACTTGCAACTGCCTCAAGAAGGGTCTTCCCAGTGTGGAGGTGATCGCAATCCGGGTGGATCGGGTCCGGTCGTGGCACACACAGGGTGTATGAAGCTAATGAATGTTGGAAGGTTTAAAGATGTGAAGGTGAAATTAATGTTGAGAATGGAGAAGAGAGAGATGTTGAAATAATTATGGGAATGGGAATGTAGGTGTGCAAGTTAGATTGATGACATGAATGATAAGAATGAAAGAGAACCATACACACGAATCAAATTTGGAAGGAAGAATGGTCCATTGGAGGAGCTTCTTAAACACTTCCTAATTCTAATCCATATGTATAGCCTTCTTTGGATGATATGTATGCATGATGAGAATAGATGGAATCCTTACACATAAATCAGTTTCGAAAGGAAGAATGGTCCAATATTGGAGCTTCTTATACACTTTCAGAAACTAATAAATATGTATGGATTTGTATGGATTATATGCATGCAAGTGAATTATGATGATGGATTTTACTCACAAGCTCAAAGAAACATCCTCACTGGTTCAACGCAATACTACGGAGCCTTCTCACACATAGAAGAAATAGAAGACATGTAAAAATACTTAAGAGACTGAGAGAGGTGACAAGAGACAAGTGACAAGTGACATGAATTAAAAGAATTTGAATTAAGTTACATGTAAAAGATCGTCGTGGTACGTCATGCTAAGCAGTCTACTGATCAAAGGTGGTTCCGACCCTCAAACCATGACAGTTCAACCGAATGTCACACGTAAGAAGGTGAGTTCCACTCCAGTGACCCTATGTCTGTCTAGGCTCGTAACTTCTAACTAAAGAAGTCTAAGACTCATTAAAATCAGCTCTAACTCACTCACACGCTCCACCGAGGGTGAGTCAAGATAGAGATGCTGGTTTCAAGAGCCTATCCTAAATTGGAGTTCTAACTTAAATTTGAAACTAGGTTCTATACTCATACTAGCTCACCTTGGATCCTCACTCGCTCAACCGAGGGTGATCGTCTCAAGGAAACCGTAAGCTAGCATGAGCCCTATGGATGCCTAACAATGATGCTCTAGGAGTTTGGAGGGGGGTTTATATAGTTTTTTGAATGAATTTGGGCCCTTAGATCTAGAGAAATCAATTCTCAACTCTAGGATCACTACTTTTGATTACAACCATTTGATTAATCAAATCAATGGCTTGGAATTGTTCTTTCTATCAAATCTAGTGTAAAGGAGTGAAATTTAGGCGCCCTCATTCTCCACCATTGGATCTGGGGATGATCTGGACCGTTGGATCAGTGCTGACATCAATTCGGATAAGATAAGCCACTATTTTTGGAGAACCTTTGCATTATTGATCTTTAACTGTCAAAAAAGTCTTCTTTTATGGAAAAAATTCGTGGATCCTCCTTCCTTTATGCTTTAGTGCATCTCCACCCTTGAATAGGAGCTCATCTTGACCGTACACCATGGTTCAATCATATTTTGACATGTGGCAGCCCTTCAAGCCTTCAATTTTCTTATTCTAGAAAACTGCGGTGACCTTGAAAACTGGACTTTGTGCTCTTTGACCCTCCAAAAAGACTTTGATGAAGATGAAACTTTGTAGGACTATGTTTCCAAAGATCTCCTTCAGGAATATGCAGGAAAAACTCCCATCTGAATCTCCCTTGTACAAGTTTGACTACATTTGGAAGCTTGCAAGGTGGCATTAAGGTGTCTAGGAAGCTCTGATAGCCTTGAAAATTTGTACAAATATGTAGCCACATATGATCTTTATACATGCCAAACCATATGGCTAACATAATTTTCTATACAAGAATTTGTAGGGTCAAACTAGAAAAGTTACATTTTTACAAAATGAACATAGCATATCAATGTGCTACAAAATCCATTTTCTGCTGAAATTTGGGCTATAGACTGCCTTTGACAATCTTTACAAGTATATGGATTTTCACCTAATTTGGTGACAATGAAATTTTTGCCCTAATTTCCCAACTTTGACCAGCTTTGACCGCTACCATGGACTTTCTTGATTTCTTTGAAACTTTGTATGTGAGCTTCCTTTGACATCCTTGATGCATCTTGGACTTCTCGGGGAATTCCGGCTACCTTCACCAAAATGTTTTTTGTAGGCCTTGACAAGTGAGAGAGGAGAGAAAATCTCGACGACATTCGCCCCCACTAAACCTACGATTCCTCCGGAAGCGCCACTCTAGCATCTGTGAAAAACAAAATGTTCGAGGCATCAAATTCTTTTATAGGCAACATAAGAAACATGGAAGGAAAATTGATTATATGCATGAATCAGTAGGTAACGTGACATGAAGCAAAATTTGCATGAAAGAAAGAATTGAAACAGGCAACATGAATATGCATGAACAAATAGGCAACATATATGCAAGTGAACAAGCAACATTGGCAACAAGAAAGAAAAAAAAGAAGCATCAATATGAAGTGGAAGTGGATGTATTGAGTCGTTTTAAGCATCAGTTCCTCTCATCTTGAAGAAAATTTTGTACCTTTTTCATAAAGCAATCTACCTTAAATATGATTATAAACAAAGATTTAGGATTTTCAAGAGACATCTTTCATCTTTAGCTTATTTTAGATCAACTCCTTTCCTACATAAATATGAATATGCTCTTTCTCTAATAACATGCAAGGAAATCTAACTAAACTCCACTAATGCATAAGTTTGCCTATATAGCCCGTGATTTATTCTACTATGCCTCTTTATCCTCCTTTGGCTTGCTCTTTTTTTTTTTTTTTTTTTTTTTTTTGATGATGATGATGATGATTCGGCAACTTTATGGTTACGATCACTTTTTTTGGGGTGGAAGAAAGTGTAAACTTCTTGGTAACATGTAGCAACTTTTTTTTTTTTTTTTTGACGAGGAAAAAATTTAACCCCGATACAAGGTACAACCATTTTTGATGACGGAGAACAGTCGTTTAAACTCCGAAACAAGTGCTGTGAGATGGACTAAGGATGTAGAAACATGCAATAGCAGGAGCTAGGATTTCAATAATTATGCTTTCGATACTGGATACATATGCATGTTTATATATGAAAGTCATGTCACCAAAATAAACCTCCAAATCTACATGCCCTATCTTTCCACAATCCTAGATTATAATCAATTTCTTAGTAGATAAGTTACTACTTAAGATACAATTTTACACAAGTAGAGAAATCATCATTTGCCTTTTTTGACTCAAGTGATGTGGATATGCAATGTGATGCAAAGACTGAAAAAAACATGCATGAAACAAGCATGGAAAAAAAATAGAATGAACTTGAAAAAAACAAAGCAACATGAACTTAAAAAATTAATGATGTTTTTTTTTTCTTTTTTTTTTCTTTTTTTTTTATAACATGGATACTCCTGTTTATGAATCGGCCTCATTGTTGTCATCTTCTTCAATGTCCTCATCCAAAATGTACTCGTCATTATCACGCTTCTTGAATAACTTTATCCTTTTACCTGCAATCAAAGTTTTTAGTGCAACACCATTTAATTCACAAAGAGCATATGTACCATTGTTGTTGACTTTTGATACAATGTATGGCCCAAACCACCGTTGAGTGAGCTTTTTGCGTGCATCATATTGAGAGTCAAATGTACTATCATAAATGAGCACCCAATCTCCTACTTCAATTGGCTTAGGACGCAATCGATGAGTTTTATCAAAATAATGCTTGTTCTTCATTCTAGATTCTCTTAATTTTCAACAGCATCATCAAGTCTTAATTTACCTTGTTCTAACTGTTTAATACGCAAACTCAAAAAATCATCAGTAGACATGTTTTCAGACCAAGGCAAATTTGACCATGCAGAAATATGAGACTGAATTGGAAACAATGGTTTTTGACAGTACATGAGTTCAGCAGGCATATATCCAGTAGTACGTGTGCATGTCATTCTATCTGCCCAAAGTGCAAAAGGTAAGAATTTAGGCCATTGTTTGATGTCACCGTTACATGCTTTAGATATGGCTTTCACAATAGGTGGATGCCCTCTCTCTATTTTACCATTGGCCTCTAGATTATATGCAGTAGTGAGAGACAAACGAATACCGTGACGCTCAAAGAACTCTTTAGCTTCTCTCGCATTTAACTCTCCACGATCGGCAACTACTTTCTCTATGTACCCAAAGCGACTTATGACATCTTCAAGCAAGAATTTGCAAACATTGTAAGTGGTCTTAGATCATAATGCACGTCCCTCTACATGATTAGTTAAATCTTCTCTTGCAAGTACAATGTAACGCATTTTGTCAATACCTTTAGGCATAGTTACAAGATCTACTACCCACTTGTAGTGAATACAAGGTGGATAAGTAGGATGCAACGGATCTCTATGTTTGACTGATGAATGAAGTTGACAAGTAGAACATGTAGAAACATAGCTACTAATGTCAACATACATCTTAGGCCAATAATAGGTACTTCTAATTTTTTCATATGTTCCAAAAAATCCTTTATGACCGGCCCATAATGTCTCATGCATTTCCTTCATTACTTGCAATTGAAGACCTCGTTTTCCCAGGACTTGTTGTGGATTCTTAACCTTACCCTTAGCATGTCTCCAAAGATAACCATTACATAGGAAAAAGTTATAAGCTCGTTTCCTAATGTTACGGAATCTATTCGTAGCCCAGCTAGGTAATGGTTGTAGTGTATTGAGATACTTTCCTATGTCTCTCCATTCATCTTCGTACTCAGACTCATGAAATTTCTCATACTCATATATATGTGGAACATAGTCAACTAAATTCACATTCTTTATTAGATCACTTTCAAGATCATCATCAAATCTAGCTCTCGATAACATATCAGCAACTGAGTTTGACTTACCTGAAATATGAACTAACTCAGGATTAATGAACTTAATATATGAGATCCATCTAAGCATGGCTATATCAGGAGATGAACAATTGGCTATCATTCCAATGAGAGGCAAACAATCAGTCTCAACTTTGACATTTGCACCAATGAAATATTCTTTGTCTGTTTTCAAAGCTGTTACCATACCCCATAGTTCTCGTTTGATTTGTGGATATTTTCGTTGTGTTTCATGTAGAATTTTGGCACCAAACCTAATTGCATATCTATTCCCTTCACTATCATCTTGACTTATGACCCAACCTATACCAATAGGACTAGTATCAACAGTCAATATAATAGGTTTGTTAGCAGAATAGTCTACACGCTTAAGGATGGGAGCTTTAAGCAATAATTTCTTCAATTTACGCATAGCTTGAGTGTGTTTGTCAGTCCAAATAAATTTTCGTTTCTTCCTCAACAAGTCATAAAGACAATCAGCAACATGAGCAAAGTGAGGGATCCAAATAACATAAAAGATGCAAGCACCAAGAAATCTACGTACCTCACTCACGTTGTTACATGTTTCAGAAATCTTGCTAATGGCATCAACTTTTTGTGGGTATGGCTTTCGACCATAATGGCCACATAAATGTCCAACAATAAGTACCTCGTTGACACCAAAAATAGATTTCTCTATGGAAAATGTGAGACCTACCTCTTCAAATCGTTGAAATATTCTTTCACAATCAGAGATATGGTCAAGAACAAATTTACGACATCCCGATGAATCTAAAGTAATGTCCTTTACACGTTCCTCACTCCCTTTAATTGGAATATCATCAATGAATGGCATAGTTATATGAGGGATAAAGTCATGTAAGACCATATTCATAGCACTCATCATATGAGCCACAGAATTAGTCGCTCCTTGAGGTAAAGTACACATTCGCACTAAGCCTAAAGGAGTTTTCATTGTGGTTATGTCACGACTATCAATTGCTAATTGGAATTGGTCATATCCAGAATATAGATCACCCATTGAATAGATAGAATGTCCTGAAAATGATTCAGCAAACTCATCTACAATGGGTCCTGTTCCTACATTCCTTATGGTGACTTTATTGACGGGTTGGAGATCTTGAATAAAACGTAGTTTCCCATTCTTTTTAGGCACAGTGAACCATCTATTTGAGTAAGGTGCAAAAGATGGCTCTAAAATTCTCATGTTTATCTTCTCCTTAAGTAGTTTCATTAGCTCAGGTAAGTGAGCCTTTGGAACAGGTATAGGACGAAGATTCCATGGAATATGTGGAATAGTAAAGATTATCATGGGTGCGACTAGCTTAGGATCTACACAACCAATCTCATGAGGATACATAGTAAAGGCTTTTCCATGGCTACGAATGACTCTCTCAAATTTATCTCTCTCTGCTGGCAAAAGAAAGTCATCATCTCTACCAATTTTCACTTGTTTGATTGTCTCATCTGTGAATGTATGTCCTATGTTTTTCTTATCCCGAAGAATTGGATCATTTTTCACATCAATAATTTTTTCATTACTTCCTTGAGGTAACGGTTGAGCTATGGGTTTGATTTTTTTGTCTACAGTTTTGTACTTTGTTTCAACTAAGGCATCATGTGTTTGGTTAAATTTTGAGCACTTGTCAACATTGAGAGCATACTCTTGGATTAGAGCATACTCATCAAGGGAAGAAAGAAGAATAATATGGGAATTAGAATTTTGTTGAAGACATAACTCTAACTCCTCAAGAGTAGAGAAACAATGAGATGTTTCAATCACATGCTCAATGTTCTCATCATGTTTTATGATTTTGTTATTTTTATAATTTTTTTGAGTTTTTTGGATAAAAGACTTGGACAATTGACTCTTATGAAGAAAATCTAATCTAGAATGTGGAAAACAAAGTGACAAACTATTGAACAGGTTGGTTGGCTGCGAGATGTCAAACCAATTTCCACTGTTGTCCTGCTCAACAATGGATTCTATCCGAAATTTTGATCATATGTAGCTCCAAACATGAATCGAGGTGCACAATCACTACAAGCATGCTCATGACCCTGAGTAACAATAGGTTTCTTTCTAATTGACAATCGATTCCTAGGATGATTCACTCCTACTGTCATGACTTGAAGTGATTGCATTCCATCCTTAGACTTAAATCTAGCATAGGTAGACCCATCATCCATGGCTTTAGTTTCCATACGACTCTCACAAATAAAGGGTTGACCTAAGAGAACTTCATAGGAGCAATTATCTTGAATAAAAAAGTGAAACTCTTTTGTGATTCCTCCTATGGATATGGGCACACTAGCACAAGCTCCATACAGGGTACCTACACCATTATATGCAGTTCTCATACACCATCCACAATCTTTATCTATGGGCCATCGAAACTTATCATAGACTTCTCTTGAAATCACATTGATTTCAAAGCCGGAATCTACTAATGCATTTACAGTGATAGTGTTCTTATCATTTCCTATTTTAACATGCATCTCTGATGTACCTCTAGACCAAAATGTTCTTTTAAAGTGACTTTCAGGATTGTTTTCATGATTTTCATGGTCAGGTTGAATAGGTCCCAAGAAATTTTTATTAACATTTACTTCATCATCATCAAAGTCCTCTTCATCAGATTCATCAAAGTTTAAGGCTTAATTCATAGCTTGATCTTGATCTAGAGAATCTTGCATCTCAGTATCTAGATTAAGTGGAAACCTCTTCCTTTTAATTAGGCCGATAAAGTTATCTTTAAAAACAGGCTTTGCAATAGAGAAAACTTGTTCTAAAGACATAGTCACTTGACTCTTAAGCAAAATGTCATCTAAAATCTCCATAGGATCTATTTTTCTCTCAATTTTTGAAATCAAGATGGCTTTAGGTTTTCTCTTTGGTTTCTTTTGTTTTTGCTCAGGGTCTTGTTTTTGTTCATGTTCTCGTGTTTGGTCTTTAGTTTGTTTTGATTGTTCTTGTTTATCTAAAAGCTTTGGTTCTATTTTTCTTTGCTTTGTCTTCTTCCCTTTTTGTTTCTCCTCTTGTTTTTGTTCATTGGATTCTGATTCTTGTTTTTTATCTTTAGATTGTGATGTTTCTCCTTGCTCTATGATTGTTTCTATTCCCTCTGAGGTTTGTTTTCGAGTCACTCTTCTTTCACTAGGCTCAGCTTCATCTCTTTTTCGTTTTTCTTCTACATTGGATATGTGAGAAATAAGAGATTGATCTTCTATCAGTGACTCCCAAGCCGTTATTCTCCTAATCTCATCCCGTGCTCTTACTAAAGCCTCTATGGAAAAATCACCTTCCTTTGTGGGTTTACTTGATTCTACTTGTTGTTCATCAAGAGCTTCTAGTTTCACTCCTCTAGTTCCTACGTCCATTATGGTTATATTTTCATAATGTTTTTTCATTCCTCCCTTACCATAATTTCCTTGCAAAGGTAGCCTAGATCGATAGTCACAGATTTTCTTGTCTATGTCTATTACTAGTCGTTGCTCCTTAGCAGCCTTCAATAATTCACAATCTCTCAAAAAGTGCTCTAACAAATCACACCAAGGACACCTACGAGGGCCACGCACAAAACCATTTTGATTTTGAGGATTTTGATTAACTTGTGGTGGGAAATTTTGAAATTGAGGATTTTGTTGATAAGGTATTGCTTGAACATGATAATTAGGATTTTGAAAATGCAATTGATGTATTTGAGGAGCTTGGGGAGCAACATGTGGTACTTGAGGTGCAAGAGGAGCTTCCATATTATACGGTTGATGATTTTGAAAATTTTGATTTTGAGGATTTTGAAAAGCTATTTGAGAAGCTTGAGGATACAGGTTTTGATACATTTGAGGATTTTGCACATGAGGATGAGGATTTTGCATTGAAGGATTATGCATTGGAGGAACTTGATATGCTTGAGTAGGAGCTACTTGTGGATTTTGATTGGTAGCTATAACATGTTGATTAGGCTCTTGAAAAGTCATTGGGTTCATTTGATTTTGGAAAGTTTTGGTGTAATTAGATTGTAAAGCATCTATAGTCTTGGCCAAATTGGATTGTGTAGCAATAAGACTTTCCATTTGCTTAGTGAGAATATCCACTTGAGATTGTTCAACTACACTTTTATTTGGCTCTACTTTAAAACCTTGAGTAGGCTCCATCATTTGAGGAATAGGAGTAGAGTCAAAAAGCATAACATGGGATTGTTCTCTAAATTGCTCCTTAATTTGTGGAAGGCTAGCTTGAGGAAGACTAGTTTGCTCATAAAGCATGGATTGTCTTTGATGTCTATGGGCTACAGCCTCTACTACTTTACGCACTTTTTGCCAATTGTCAGTAAGACCATAGCGCTTATCTGGTTCTTCTAATCGCCGTTCAACTTCCCTACGAGTTTCAGGATGAAGAAGCTTAAGAAAATTGATCACAAGATCAGGTTCCAAAGTTATCTTATCCTCATCAGGAAGTTGTTCATAGCGTCTAATATACTCATTTTGTAAGTGAGTAATAGAGCTACTAGGCTTTGGAGAATTGACCCATCGTAAGAATCCATCTCGATTATGTTGGCTATAATCTTCAAGATAGAACTCTTTGAGCATCTCCTTTCTAAAATCACTCCAAGGAAGACTATCATATTGAGTGGCACGGTTTATGATAGAGCTATCAACAATTCGTTCAAAGAATGATATCAAAAGATCTTCGGGAAGACCAAAAATCATAGCTTGCTCTTCAAACAAATCTAAGTAGCTTGTGATGTTGATGCCATTGAATTTTCCCTTCTCTCTCAACATAGAAGAGACTATTCTTTGGCCTTGTTTCTCAACAATAAGGGATTTGAATCCTTCCTCCATCTTATGTGAATAAGCAAGTGATGCACGATGCTCTAGATCTCTCACAAATGCGTTTACTTCACGACGAAGATGTGCACGATACTGTGAGAAATCCAGTGCAACACTCAAGACTGATGATGATGATATGATGAGGATGAAAAATATGAAACAAAGGATATGGATCACAACCTCCCAACAAGATCAGAAGCAAATGCCACGAAGCGTTTCACGTCGGGTTCAAATGTGGAGGTGATCGCAATCCGGGTGGATCGGGTCCGGTCATGGCACACACAGGGTGTATGAAGCTAATGAATGTTGGAAGGTTTAAAGATGTGAAGGTGAAATTAATGTTGAGAATGGAGAAGAGAGAGATGTTGAAATAATTATGGGAATGGGAATGTAGGTGTGCAAGTTAGATTGATGACATGAATGATAAGAATGAAAGAGAACCATACACACGAATCAAATTTGGAAGGAAGAATGGTCCATTGGAGGAGCTTCTTAAACACTTCCTAATTCTAATCCATATGTATAGCCTTCTTTGGATGATATGTATGCATGATGAGAATAGATGGAATCCTTACACATAAATCAGTTTCGAAAGGAAGAATGGTCCAATATTGGAGCTTCTTATACACTTTCAGAAACTAATAAATATGTATGGATTTGTATGGATTATATGCATGCAAGTGAATTATGATGATGGATTTTACTCACAAGCTCAAAGAAACATCCTCACTGGTTCAACGCAATACTACGGAGCCTTCTCACACATAGAAGAAATAGAAGACATGTAAAAATACTTAAGAGACTGAGAGAGGTGACAAGAGACAAGTGACAAGTGACATGAATTAAAAGAATTTGAATTAAGTTACATGTAAAAGATCGTCGTGGTACGTCATGCTAAGCAGTCTACTGATCAAAGGTGGTTCCGACCCTCAAACCATGACAGTTCAACCGAATGTCACACGTAAGAAGGTGAGTTCCACTCCAGTGACCCTATGTCTGTCTAGGCTCGTAACGTCTAACTAAAGAAGTCTAAGACTCATTAAAATCAGCTCTAACTCACTCACACGCTCCACCGAGGGTGAGTCAAGATAGAGATGCTGGTTTCAAGAGCCTATCCTAAATTGGAGTTCTAACTTAAATTTGAAACTAGGTTCTATACTCATACTAGCTCACCTTGGATCCTCACTCGCTCAACCGAGGGTGATCGTCTCAAGGAAACCGTAAGCTAGCATGAGCCCTATGGATGCCTAACAATGATGCTCTAGGAGTTTGGAGGGGGGTTTATATAGTTTTTTGAATGAATTTGGGCCCTTAGATCTAGAGAAATCAATTCTCAACTCTAGGATCACTACTTTTGATTACAACCATTTGATTAATCAAATCAATGGCTTGGAATTGTTCTTTCTATCAAATCTAGTGTAAAGGAGTGAAATTTAGGCGCCCTCATTCTCCACCATTGGATCTGGGGATGATCTGGACCGTCGGATCAGTGTTGACATCAATTCGGATAAGATAAGCCACTATTTTTGGAGAAACTTTGCATTATTGATCTTTAACTGTCAAAAAAGTCTTCTTTTATGGAAAAAATTCGTGGATCCTCCTTCCTTTATGCTTTAGTGCATCTCCACCCTTGAATAGGAGCTCATCTTGACCGTACACCATGGTTCAATCATATTTTGACATGTGGCAGCCCTTCAAGCCTTCAATTTTCTTATTCTAGAAAACTGCGGTGACCTTGAAAACTGGACTTTGTGCTCTTTGACCCTCCAAAAAGACTTTGATGAAGATTAAACTTTGTAGGACTATGTTTCCAAAGATCTCCTTCAGGAATATGCAGGAAAAACTCCCATCTGAATCTCCCTTGTACAAGTTTGACTACATTTGGAAGCTTGCAAGGTGGCATTAAGGTGTCTAGGAAGCTCTGATAGCCTTGAAAATTTGTACAAATATGTAGCCACATATGATATTTATACATGCCAAACCATATGGCTAACATAATTTTCTATACAAGAATTTGTAGGGTCAAACTAGAAAAGTTACATTTTTACAAAATGAACATAGCATATCAATGTGCTACAAAATCCATTTTCTGCTGAAATTTGGGCTATAGACTGCCTTTGACAATCTTTACAAGTATATGGATTTTCATCTAATTTGGTGACAATGAAATTTTTGCCCTAATTTCCCAACTTTGACCAGCTTTGACCGCTACCATGGACTTTCTTGATTTCTTTGAAACTTTGTATGTGAGCTTCCTTTGACATCCTTGATGCATCCTGGACTTCTCGGGGAATTCCGGCTACCTTCACCAAATATGTTTTTTGTAGGCCTTGACAAGTGAGAGAGGAGAGAAAATCTCGACGACACCAGAATCATCTCATAGGCTTGATTTTTGCTAAAGTCACAGATAGCAAATGTGTGCTCAAACTCCAAACCACAAGTAGTAAGAGTTATCCCTTCTAGTAGCCCTAAGGGTCTTTCAATGTGACCATCAGCCATTTGTAGCTTCATTCTGGTGGGCCTGAGTGTTGGCTTGCCCCAACACTTCCATAGGGAAGTGGTAGCAATTGCAACTCCTACGCCTGAGTCCAGAATTGCCTTGGTTGTGTAACCTTGATGAGTGATAGGGAGATACATGTTCCCTTCTTCTCCTTCGCTCATGTCTCCTATCTTGTCCAAAGATATCTCTAGTACCGTTCTATGCGAACCTACCTGGGAACGAGGCTTTGCTACTTCTAGCACTTGATTGGCTACATGTTTCCACAATTCAGGCTTGACCTTGAGTAGCTCTTCTAAAGTGAGATTGCACTGCCCTTTAGTATTCTTTACTACCTCTATGTTCCTAGGTATGATTGAGTCTTCATTTCTTATCATGACCGTCGGTGCTCTCATACAAGTGGACTTTGCTTACCATGGGCCTGTGAAATGGGGTAGCTCCTGTAAGGAATTGGACTCAAAGTCTAATCTCTCTTGAGATTGGGCACTCTCATGCTCTCCATAAATGGAAGGAAGGTCTTGTGGGAATTGATCGTGGGTGTCATCCACAAGTTCAATGGGACGAGGAACTTCACTCTCTTTGTCCCATTTCTCTTCCTGAATCTCTCGCAAGAATTCTGGTGAGTATCGATTCATAGAAGAAGAGGAATCTGGTTCACTGGAGTTAGGCACATAAGCTTCCTTGGGAGGAAGGCTTATTCTATCACTTGCCTTCTCCTTAGCCTGGGAGTTGTCTCCTTTTCCAGACTTTTCAATTATCGTCTCCAATCTATCCAATAGACCATCAAAGTGCAATGGTGTTCTAGTGGAGCTAGAGCAATTGAATAGGCGACTCGCCTCAAACATGGCTTGAGCCAATTCCACCATCTTGGCACACAACTTGGTTCGTTCAAGCTCTAATTCAGCTCTAGGGTAACATCTTTCATGATCTGTTACATTTGGCCCTTCCTGGATCCTGGCCTGATATGCTCTAAGCATCATATCTATGTCCTCGGGAGTGGGATCTGCGAAGATTGATCCTACTCGTGGTGGTGGGTGGGTTACGTGTGGTGGATTAGAGGGTGGAGGAGTGGAAGGTGATGGGGATGGTAGTGGAGGTGATGTGTGAGAGTGCGTTTGAGATGTGATTTCTATGATCTTGTCTTTGGTTTCTCGTAGACTTTCCTCAAGTTCGCTCATCTTTCTTGCCCATTGCCTTTTCATACGTTCACGGCTATCTCTCCAAGCTCTTGTTCTCTTCTTAGTCAGGCTCTCAGTCTCACTAACCTCTGCATTCTTTTCTTTGCCTAGGTCTTGGTTTTGCTTAAGTGCCTGAGCTCTCGTGATGACTTGCACCAGGGCCGTGGAGGTCACACTTCCCGTGGAGTCTACCACTAGGCCAATGACATTGATAGGAGTGATTTTTGGCATATTGCTGGGGTTCTTGGGACACTCTCGTATCAAGTGCTCCTTCCCACAATCTTGACAGAAGCCTTGAATTGTCAAGGATTGGGTTTGTGTAGGTGCAGGTAGAGGGCAATCACGAATGAGGTGATCTCCTTGACAGCGATAGCATGGCCCTCTAGGAAACGGAGGTCTCATCGGCCTATGCTGGGATCTCGAGTTGGGGTTTGCATGCATGACATTTGCATATTCTGGCTCCCAACTGGACTCACTCGGTTCTTCATAATAGTATGGCTCATTATGCTGTGGTGATTGCATGTAGTAAGCATGTGGGCTATCGATATGGGTAGAGTCAAAACTATGATCACTTGGGTCACTTTCTGAAAGCGACGATGTCACTAGCACTAAAGCTCTATTCAGATTTTCTTCTGCAGCTGCATACTTCACTGGAATCACATTGGTGGGGGCAAGGGGTTGCTGCGCTAGGACTGGTTGCAGTCTTTGTTGCCCTTGATAAGGTGGTTGATAGGTTTGCTGGGGCCTAGCATACTGTTGTTGTGGGTACTGATTAGGGTACTTTCCTTGTTGTGGATATGGCTGAGGATAATTTTGTCTAACAGCTTGTTTGTTATATGGGCAGTCTTGTGCTGTGTGATTGGCGTACCGCCTTTCTATGGTGCAGTACTGGTTGTTGGGATTAACTTGGGGTTGAGCCATGATAGGGCACACATTAGCCATATGGTCTCCTCCACAAGTATAGCATCGTTTTGCCTAGAGCCTCAATCAATGTGGATTGCGAGGATGCGAGGCTAGTAGAACTATCTGAATCTTTATAGATCTTTGAGAGCTCTAATTCCTCCCCTAGATTATCCTCAATGTCTATGCACATGCGTACACATTCTTCTATGGATCTAGGGTCCTTCAAGTATACATATGATCTGAGTTTGGTACTTAACAATCCATCTAGAAATAAGGCCACTTGCTTGGCTGGAGTGGGTAACTCTGGAGCGGGGCATCTCTCTAGGTATTGCCTAAACCTTCTTCCTGCGAGCCTCATTGTCTCTTGAGGTGTTTGCATGAAGCTGTATATCAAGGAAGATGTGTTATGCCTAATGCCACTCTTGGAAAACTCAGTGATGAATGCTTCAAGTAGGTGATCTATACTTCTGTATTGATCTTGGTGAAGTGGTTGAAACCAAGTCAATGCAGTGTTCTTGAGTGTTAGGCCAAAAGCATTGTATTGAGTGAACAAGTCTTCCACTTGTTCAGCTCTCAACACTTGCCTAAACTCAGCTACATGGTCATATGGATCTCCTGTGCCATCGAAGCAGTTCTTCATGGACTTAACCAATTGTGTAGGCCGCAAGGTTCTAGCATGTTCTCTAGGCCTTGGTAAAGGGAATTCTTCTATATTTCTTGTATTCCTTGGATCCCTATGTCTCTCCCTGTCCATCCTATCAGTCTCTGTCCTCGTTCTTTCTCTTCCAAGTGGATTGGCAAAACTCACCTTGGGTCTATCTCTACTCCTCTCTCTTTGTGTTCCATGAGCCTGAGATGTTCCAACTCCTTGGTGACCATAAGACACAGTGGATCGAGGTTGGGGAAAAACAAATTCTCCCTTCCAAGTGTATGCGTGTCTTCCATGCTCTGAGACCACAAAGATCCTCTCCGAAGCTTCATCTAAGTAGGTCACTTTGCCTGGGATATCAGGATCTTTGAATTCATAAATGGTAAGAGCTCCTACCTCATTAGGCCTCTCAGGCTTGTACCTCCAAAAATCCTCATCCGTCTCTCGATTCAAGAGCAAATCTATGCTCCTATTATCCTGGGACATCGACTCGGGAGTGATTATTCTCGTCAGAACTGACTTTCCACGAGGGGTTTTTGGCTCCTTTCCTAAGTTTGCTTGCTCTATGTCTCCTATTTCAACCTCTAGGATTATGTTGCCAAATTCATCTGTTCTTTCTGGTTGGCTTGTGACCACATACATGGTTCCTTCTTTATCACTGTAGGAACCATTTTCGAATTTGACTACAGGATGTTCTAGTCCAATGGGCTGATTCGGATTTTTAATTAGGACAACAGATCTTCTCAGACCATCCTCATAGATGCGTGCACCTAAGTGGTTGGTCCGGATATACTCCAATTGAGTCTTATAAGGACCCTCGGGTTTTTCTAGGTATGCCACTCTTGAGCTACCTACAGGTCTCTCCATGTTGTAAGACATCTCCGCGTCACTAGTTTCTGAGTCTAGAGCGTAGGGATAATCGCTCAATTGCTGAGCCCAAGATCGGGCTGTATGGTTGACACTAGCCTCAGATGATCTAATACTCTGACGATCTCTCCGTAAGTGTCTTCCTGATCTAAGGTTCATATGCCCTTCCAATTAACCCAGTGATCCTTGTACAACCACGTTGCTGATTCTTGATACCAATCACTTGTTCCTTTTGAGTTCCTTTGTTTGTGTTTTCTTGTCTTTAATTAAGCGTCGTCAGGAGCATTTAAGTGTTTCATACTTGATGTTCTTCGTCCACTTAGTTTAAGTTCTTTTCCTTAAGTTGTCCCTTGACTGCAATTTAGCCTATTCGTGGGCTTGAGAAATTAAAGACTCTTCAAACTTGATTATTCCTATCGTATCCTTAGTCAATTTGGACCACTACTCGCACTTAGCCTATGCTAAGAATGGACTGAGGGGGTTAAGCGATGTTCCAACCTCAAGTCGCTCCTTCTTGCTATGCTCGTCTACCCAGGAAGCGCGTTCCCAAGCTTGCACACAATGGCACTTGCTTTGATGTCTCCAAAAGATCTTAATGATCCTGTAAAAATTCCAAGTTTAGCTCCACTTTTCACCCTCAATTGATAGACAATTTAGTTCAGACACTTTTAATGACCCTTTTTTCCCCCTTTTCTATTGCTAGAAAATTTTCTCTAGAGCTCCCTTGGTGTACCTACCCCACAGAGGGTTAACTTCAAAATACCCTATCTAAAAATCAATGCATTATTCTGACAGAGGCGTGTAGTATATGCCACGAGCTTTCTGACAAGCCCTAGAGCTCAAAAAATGGATTTCATATGAAAAAGTTATGACAGTTCAGGGTTTGGGGGGTTAAACAGACAAACAGATCCTTTCAGAAGTTTAGTGCATTTTTCTAAGGCCTTTGTGAGTGTGGGAGTAATTGAGTATGCAAATATGCCCAAAATTTAGCCTAAATTTTCAAAAATTTACCCCTCTATTTTTTTGCCGAAAATGTCTGTCTATCGCGATAGATGGTGTCTGTCGCGATAGACACTGACTGTCACGTGGGCCTGTCTGTCGCGATAGATGGTGTCTGTCGCGATAGACGGGGGTCTATCGTGGGGTCCTGTCTGTCGCGATAGATGGTATCTATCGCGATAGACTGAGTCCTGTCTGTCGCGATAGACTGAGTCCTGTCTGTCGTGATAGACTGAGTCTTGTCTATCGCAATAGACGGGTGTTTGTCACGATAGACGGGTGTCTGTCGCGATAGACGGGTGTCTGTCGCGATAGACGGGTGTCTGTCCCGATAGACGGGTGTCTGTCACGATAGACGGGTGTCTGTCGCGATAGACGAGGTCTATCGTCCGTCGTGGGTCTTGGTCTATCGCGATAGACGAGTGTCTATCGCGATAGATGCTGTCTATCGTCTATCGTGCTTTTGGTCTGTCGCGATAGACGGGTGTCTGTCAGGATAGATTGAGTCTATCGTGGGTCTCTGTCTGTCGCGATAGACGATGTCTGTCACGATAGATGTTGTCTGTCGCGATAGACTGAGTCTATCACAATAGATTGAAAAAATGCAATTTTTTTAGAAACTTCTAGTGATTTGGAGTGCTCTAATGGTGTAGGTTCCCGTGCCAAACATGCATTCAAAAAATATCAAGTTTTTTTGTCTATCGCGATAGACAGAGGTCATCATCCCGGGACCTGTGCAGATTCTGTCGTACCTGCGCCAGCTGCTGGAGATGGTGGTACAGCTAAAACCTATAGCACAAGCTCAAAGACACACAAAACAAGTCGCACACAAGCTCTCTCTCACAAGTGAAATGAGGAATGGTGAGTACCAACGTGAGAAGATCCACCTCATAATTGTCAATCCGTGGAGACGTGAGGACTAGTATACTATGAGAAAGTGATGGCACAAGTGTGTGAGTGAGAAGCACACAAACATGCATACATACACACACACACACACATGCACACAAGGCAAGAACAAGGAGAGGAACAATGGAGTTCTTTGCATTAGTCAAAAAGTCTCTTACATAAGCTCAATTCACAAACAATCTACCCCAAAAATGAGCTCTCTAGCTCTTTTTATAGTTTCCTGACTAGCTTTGGCCTTGTCCAGACCTAGTGTCCGGCCTAGTTAAAAATTAGGTTCTGGAGCCTATTTGAGGGCTCAAACGGAGTCTAAAAATTATGAAAATTGGTATGTAGCTAATTTTAATACTCCTCAAGCTCGAGGACTCCTCGGCTTGAACAAAATGGAGTCTATTCTACCAAAAACGGAATGTACAATGTGTGGGTAGTGATGAAAATCACTTGATTTGGAAATACTTTATGGAAAAAAATGATTGGGCCTTGTTGCCGTATTGTGCATGAATGCTGCGTTGTGCCTGTATGCTCTTCATATAACTTGTATGCCAACACTGACCAACACCCAAATCAGCCATAAGGCGTCTGAGCCACACACACTCAACAATTGCTGTGAAAGCTACCCTATACTCAGCCTCACAACTGGAAGTGGCCATAGTAGACTGCTTCTTTCTCAGCCAAGATATGCATGAGCTACCAAGCATGAAGCAAAAACCACTAGTGGACACACGAGTATCATAGCAACCAGCCCATTCAGAGTCAGAAAAAGCATGCAAATTTGGTGCTATTGATTCCCCCCTTGGGATAAAACAACCCAAGTAGTTGGGTACTCAAGTAGTGAAAGATGTGCTTAACCACCTACCAATGCTTGACACTTGGGCAATGCATAAACTTGCTCATCTGTGAGACAACAAACTGACTATCTGGCCGAGTAATGCATAAGTAATCAAGCATCCAATAGCCTGTTGATAGAGAACAACATCAAATGCATCTCCAGCATCATGAAGACTCAATCGTAAACTTGTCTCCATAGGAGTGGCAATAGATTTACAGTCTTCAAGGCCAAAACGTTGCAATAATGTGTCAATATATTTTGTTTGACACAGAGATATTTTTCCATCAACTTGCATAAATTGAACGCCCAAATAATGATTGAAATGCCCCAAATCAGACAATTCAAATGAGGCATGAAAATCATCCTTAAAATTAGCTATATGCTTCTCTTAAGGACCAGTGAGTAACATGTCATCAACATACACAACAATGATCAGAAGTACATCATTAGCATGCTTAACATATAAGGTGCTTTTAGATGGACTATTCTCAAAACCATATGCAATCAGATAGGCATGTATCTTTTCATACCAAGCACGTGGTGCTTGCTTTAAACCATATAATGCCTTCTTTAACCTGCACACCTGGATTTCATGCCCTTTCTACACAAAGCCACAGGGCTGAAAAACATACACTTCTTCATGTAAGTCACCATTCAAGAATGTTGTTTTAATGTCCAACTAAAGTACATGCCAACCATGATGAGCTGCAAGTGCACAGATGCTATGAACAGTAGTCATTCGGCATGTAGGTGCAAAGGTTTCATCAAAATCAATGCCTCTTTCTTGTGCGTAACCCTTTGCAAAAAACCTAGAATTATACCTCTCAGTTGTTCCATCAGGTTTATGCTTCAGCTTGTATGCCCACTTAGTGCCCATGGCCTTCTTACCAGGAGGCAAGTCACATAAAGACCATGTACCATTTTTCATGATAGCATCATATTCAGATTGCATTACAACCATCCAATGTTTAGAGATTTGTGCTTCATCAAATGAAACAGGCTCAATCTCATCACAAAAACTATAGGCAGCCTTAGCATAGAAATCTGATGATAAAAGAGGCACTATGAGAGCTTGAACGAGCATGATAGAGATTCATCTAATTTGTTGTCATGCAAAGTCTGCACTATCCATTTTGGCATAGTTTTTGCCTCCTCAATATCAGCTCTCTCATAAACAAGTGCATCATGCAAATCTGCATCAAAGATGGAATGATCTGCATCATCACATGAAACCTATAAAGGTTGAGAAGTTGCTTCAATAGGACCAGCACTAGACTATCCACATGTAAAAAGATTTAGCAAAGTATCATACATGTCTTTGGAGCTAACGGATGTCTCCTTCCAAATGTGTTTAGTCCATGGATGATACAGACAATAGCCTTTACTTTCAAAATTGCACCCAGCAAAAATACATTTTACTGCTTTATCATCCAATTTCTAGTGATGTTGTTAAGGAACTAATGCATATGCAAGACAACCAAAAACACAGAGATGAGCAACAGATGGCTTGCCACCATGCCTCATATGGAGTGATAGACTGTAGTGCTTTAGTGGGACTCTTGTTAAGTACATATGTTGCATACATGACAGCCTCAAGCCTGAAACTATGTGGTAAAGCCTGGCTCTTGACCATACACCTCACCATCTCCATGAGTGACATGTTCCTCCATTCAATAACTCGATTCTATTGAGGTGTATATGGCATTGTACACTGATGTTTTATCCCACGTTCAACCAGAAATGCATTAAAGTTCGAAGACATATATCCCCCCCTCGATCAGAACGGAGGGTTCCCATTTTACATGCTGACAGATTTTTAGCCAAAACCAAAAACTATTTGAAGCACATGAACACTTTGGACTTTACTTTCAATGGATATACCCATGCATGCTTGGAAAAATCATCAATGAAAGTCACGAAGTAAAGATAGTTTCCAAAAGAGGGTGTCTACATAGCACCACAGACATCTTTGTGAACAAGCTATATTTTTTAGTAGCTCTAACTGAACCATCTTTTGGAAAGGAGGAATGCTGCATTTTGCCCAAAGCACAGCCTTCATAAACATGTTTTTTGGGTGCCTCAAGTTTGGGCAAAGAGGACACCATTTTAGATTTCTGCAAGCATAGCAAACTAGCAAAATTCATATGACCAAAGCATGCATGCCAAAGCTTTGCATGAGCCATAGCCTGAGAATCATGTACTACAAATGTTGAATCATTCATAGATTTTTCATTGTCTATGAGCTTATATAGCCGATGACATAAAATTCCAGAAGCAATAATCATGTCTCCATTTGACAGATCATGAACTGTACATCTGTCATCAACAAATTTCACAACCAAGGCAATCTTGGCTAATGCAGAAATTGATAACAGATTTTTCTTGATCCCTGGCACAAATAAAGCATCTAAAAAAGTGAAAGAACTACCATCAGCAATAGTCAGAATGATCTTACCAACTATCATGATAGGATAACAGGAGTTGTTGATGCATGTGACAGTATTCCCAGTAGGGGCAAGCTCGAATGAAGTGAAGAAACTGCACTAAGAGGTAATATGTTTGGTTGCCCCATTATCAAAGTACCAAACATATGAGTCTACTACAGACATACATTGTTCATAAGAAGATGGGTCAAAACTGCAAACAGTAGTAAACGCCCGTTCTTCATTTTGCACAAGATTAGAAAACTTTTTTTTTGGTGTAGAGGCCTCTACAACAACCATTCCAGCCTCTTTTGCAGCCAATTTTAGACATCTTTATGATATGATCATTTCCTTTACAGTACTTACAAAAGAATTTCTTCTTTTTTTATTTCTTCTCATCTTTGTCTTTCTTCTTCAAATGTGCTGCATTTGCAGATTTTTGCTTACTAATAGATGAGCTTCATTTGCCTTTGCCCTTCTGAGTAGTGAGGAAAGCTTGAACTGCAACATGCATAAGGGACCTGTTCTGCCTAAACTCATCTTGTTGCAATAGAACAGAGACCAACTCTTCAAATGACAAGGCATTTGGATTGCCGTTCATCATCAAATGAAGAGTAGAAGCAAAACTGTGATATGAATCAAGAAGACCATTGAGAACGGTCTTCACAAGTGAGCTATCTGATATAACTTCATCAACAAAATTTAACTATTCCTTCAAGTCTTTGATCTTTTTTAGAAAACTATCCATAGAATCGCCTTCATTCGTATGCTCACTCTCCAACTATTTTTGGAGCTAAGCAACACGAGCCTCATTCATAGCCTGGTACAATGTGGTAAGTGTATCTCAAGCCACCTTACTTGTTCTGAAAGAGTGAATGTGAGGAATAATGGCACGCTTGACAGACAGGGCTATCAATGCATGTGCCTGAGCATCTCTGCCATCCCAACAAATTTTCTCTATAGTTGGTGTAGTAGAAACCGCAGTGCAAACAAGAATCTGAAGAATATCAGCATCTTCAACACCATCTGCATCACCTTCAATACCTGTATTTACAGTGTTGAAAATCAACTCTCAATCATGCAAAAGGGCTCAACCATGAGTTTTTCAAGTGGACCAATCAAAAAAGAGGACCCAAAGTTGTAGAATAAAGTTAGAAGCTCCACCAAACTCAATCAAATTCAAATCTCATCAAATCAGCCACCAAAAAGTGCACTTACAGTGATTGGTGGGTGGTTCGCTAGATTGTAGGAAAAGCAAAACTCTATATAAGCATCATCCCGCCTTTTTTTCTTGAGTTGTATGCATTCCATAAGTTTCCCACTTATTTTAGTGAAGTCATAAATTCTAGCAAGCAGCCCCCTTGCTTGCTTACCTCATTTTCTCATGATTTTGCTCCTCTATCTAGAGGTGTAGTTAGGCTTTTCCAAATCTGATTGTACCAGATTGTAGAGCATTGTTTTTCTCTCTTATTGTACTCATTTTCATTGATTTCAGGGTTCATTTGGTCTCTCATATAGTGCCCTGAATGTTGCCAAAGTTTCAAGTTATTTGAGTGAGTGAGTTGTGAGAAATTTCCAACTTTGTGAAGAGAAAAGTTCAGAACAATGAGCATATATCACTGCTTGTGGACCTAGTGGAGGGTAGCCATCTTCCATTGTTGCATTGGGGTGTTAGAATCATCCCCATCAATGGTATCAGAGCCATTTTGAAGCTTTGAGACATCAGTGGGCATCATATTGAAGACTTGAAGGAATCAAGACAACACGTGGAAGCACAAGGATGACTTATCAAAGAAAGAAGACATCAAAAGGGTGCTACATCGATCGAAATCTCAACTAGTCGAAGGTTAGCAAGGGAGAAGCTATCAAAAGGTAATATCCACACGTTCTAAATCATACAAACACTTGAGGAGAAGCTAGAGGAGCATCTTAGAGCTCAATATCGTTGAGTATAATGCACAAATAGAGAAGCTAGAGAAAGGCAATTATCAACCATGGAAATTTAGAGCTAGCAACTACCTAATGGGAAAAGGATTGTGGGGATTAGTGAGTGGCATGGAGCCAATGCCTCATGTACATGATCCACCACTTCAAGGGCAGGTCAAGGCACTTAATGAATGGATAGAAAGGGATAGGAGAGTCATATTCATTCTATCCCAACACATAAGCAATAGCATGATAGGGCATATACAAGACTTGGACACATCCAAGAAGGTTTGGGAGACTATTGTACTCTTCATCAAACAAGGCAAGGAATGAAGTAATTTGATGGTGATGCACCACGGTGCGCTCTCCTTATTGAGAGCTCCACGAAGGTATCCTCATAGTAGAAAATTGAGCTCCTAAGGTTGCACACAATACTCCGCACAAAGCTACAGAATACACAAAAATACACAGTACACAGGGGGCACGAAGATAGACTTCTTAGGTTTTGCACATGCTGTCGAACTTACAGTCTGTGACTGACCAGGCCACTATATGTTTTATTAAAGAACATATACAAATAAGTGTCCAGTGGCCATTTGGCCTTTCACATGGACACTAACGGTAACAATCTCCCACTAAAAGCCAATATGGCCAAAGTAACTATGGGAGAGAAAAATAAAGAATGATAAAGAATACCTGAGTGTAAGTATACAAATTATACCTCCCACCTGATGGGCATGTTACATAGTATACAAGTGATTGTGTAAGATCATGAATCAAGTAACCCCCATCAAGTGACAACAATGTCGAAAGCTATCATGTGGTAGAGCTTTAGTCAAAGCATCTACGACATTACCTTGAGTGTGAACCTTCTAAAGGATAATGTGCTCAGTGGCTAAGCAATCTCTATTGAAGTGATACCTCGCCTCCATGTGCTTGATCTTTGCATGATAGACCAGATTCTTAGCCAAAGCAATGGCGCTCTGACTGTCACTGAGCAAATGAGGTACATGCTGAGGTAAAACCCATATCACAAGCAAGACGAGAGAGCCACAATGCTTCCTTACATGCCTCACTTGCTACAACATATTCTGCTTCTGTGGTGGAAACAATTGTACATTCTTGAAGACGAGATCTCCAAGAGATAGCACCTCCAGCAAAATGAAAAATGTACCCTGATGTAGACTTACAATTGTCTACACAACTAGAAGAGTCAGAATTTGTGTAACCAATAATGGATGCTTTCCCTCTACCTAAGCCTAGACACTTGTCATTAGTGCCAGTCAGATATCGCAAAATCATCTTGATCGCTTCCTAGTGTTTCTTTCCAAGATTAGACATATATCTGCTCACAACTCCCACTACAAATGCAATGTCTGGTCTCCTAGCTACCATAGCATACATGAGACTACCAACAGCAAATTGATAGGGAATTTTGGTCATGAATTCCTTTTCCTCATCTGATTTGGGGCAATCATCCTTGTTCAATTTCACATATGTGGGTAAAGGTGTACTCAATGCCTTTCCACCTTGGATATTGAACTTGTGAAGTACTTTGGATATGTACTCACTTTCTGACAAGTATATGCATCTTTTACTCCTATCACAAGTAATGGGCATGCCAAGAATATGTTTGGCATCCCCAAATCCTTTATATCAAATATCTGACTCAACTTCTTTTTGAGAATTGACAAGTCATAAGAGGACTTCCCAACAATCAACATATCATCAACATAAAGTATCAATCATATCAAGCTTCCATCTGAGCATCTCTTTGTGTAGAGACAATGATCCTCATTGCTTTGAGAATAGCTTTGAGACTTCATAAAAGCATCAAACTTTTGGTACCATTATCTAGGGGACTGTTTAAGTCCATACAAGCTCTTCTTGAGCTTACAAACTAGACTTTCCTTGCCAGGAACTACATAACCCTCTGGTTGTTCCATATAGATCTCATCTGTAAGATCTCCATGCAAGAAAGTAATTTTCACATCCATTTGGACTAGCTCTAAGTCCTCCATTTCAGCGAATCCAAGCAACATGTGCAGGGTAGTCATCTTGACCACTAGAGAGAAGATTTCCTCGAAATCAACACCATGTTGTTGCTTAAAACCCTTTGCAACAAGTCATGTTTTATACTTTGGAGAAGCACTATCTGATGCGAATTTCAACTTATATACCCATTTACATGGTAATGCTTTCCTGCCATTTGGCAAAGGTAGTAAATCCCAAATACCATTCTTGTGAATAGAATCCAACTCACTCTTCATGGCATGCTCCCACTTGACATGATCCTCTGTGTGCATAGCCTCTTTGTAGCAAGAAGGCTCACCGACATCTATTAGCATAACAAAATCTAAACCTAGAACATATCTAGCAGGTGGATGTGAGACACATGTAGAGCGTCTCAATGATTGCTAAATAGGAACATGTGCAGACTGATCTGATCGGACATTCTCTTGAAGGCCCCTATGTGCAGCATTTTTATGCATGCTAACTGGAGGACTAGTATCTTCAAACACCACTTTTCTCACTTCAACCTCCTTCGTGGGTTGCTTATGCATCTTAGACTCATTGAAAATGACATCACTACTTCTGATCATTGAGTGTGTTTCAGGATCCCATAAGCGATATCCAAATTGTCCTTCTCGACCATATCCAAGAAAAATGCATTTCTTTGACTTAGGTCCAACTTTTGCCTAAGACTCTTGGGTATATGAACATATGCTTCACACCTAAAAACTCAAAGATATCATAATATGGTGGCTTCCATGTCCATAACTCTTGTGCCACTTCCAGACCTTTGGCAATACTAGGTGAAAAGTTAATCACATGAATTGTAGTCAATATTGCTTCTGCCCAAAAACCTTGTGAGAGGTTTGCATGATGCAACATAGAAATTACTCTATCTTGAATAGTCATATTCATCCTTTTAGCTACACCATTCTGTACTGGGGTATAAGGAGCTGTAAACTCTCTATGAATCCCTCTAGACTAATAAAAAAGGTTGAATTCATGTGAGGTATACTCACCCCCATTATCTGAACATAAAGCCTTAAGCTTAGTTCCTTTTTCAGTCTCAACGGAAGCAAACCATTTTTCTAAAAGTAGGGGTTACCTCATCCTTCTATTTGATAGGATATACCAAGACTTTTCTAGTACCATCATCTATGAAAGTGACAAAGTAAAGAGAACCACCTAAGGACCTAGTGGGCATAGGACCAAATACATCTGTACGAACGAGATCTAAAGGCTAAATCAAAGAGTCAATGTGCATTCTATGCACATTTTTGGTTTGCTTTCCATATTGACAATGCTCACAAAATGAAAAATTAGAGAAAGATAACACAAGAAAGTAGCCAGAATGAGAAAGATTTTCCATTCCACTACGAGATATATGGCCCAAACGACCATGCCAAATACAAGCCATAGGCTATTCAGCAACAACTAACAAGTGTTCTTTTTGTGATACAAAAAAAGGATAAAGTGTGCCAACTTTGCTTACTTTTGCAATAACCATATTGCCCTTTGATATATGAAAGGACTAAGCATAGAAGAACACCTAGTAACCAAGGTCATCAAGTTGACCAACTGACATCAAGCTCCATGATAACTGAGGTACATGACATACATTATGCATAGTAAATTTTGAACCATCAATGAATTGCACAAACACATCTCCAATCCCCACAATATCACACTGGTAAAAGTCACCAAGTCTCACGGTACCAAGAGACTTTGCTACATAATTAGAGAACCACTCTCTGTGTGGTGTCACATGGAAAGAAGCACCAGAATCTAGTAGCCACATGTGGGAAAGAGAATCAGCCATAAGAGCCTCAGTTGGCATAGTACTATCAAGTGTCAACACATCAACATCATCACAAATAGCATTAATTTCTTCAATCTTAATAGTCGAAGTAGATGGTGCAGGTAATTGTTTAACATGCCAATCAACATTTTGTCCTTTGCCTTTAGCATTCTTTAATGCATAATGGTCTTTCTTCATATGTGCTTTCTTATGACAATAATGACATTTGATATCCCTCTTCCTTGATTTACTTCTACTCTTATGCCATTGACCATTCTTTTCCTTGTTCTTGCTTTTGCCATGTTGTTGATTCTTTCCTTGGTACGAATCATGAACATTATATGCATCTCCACTCTGAGTGCCAACCATAGATTTTCTATGAATCTCCTCACTCAAGAGTGCTCCACATATGTCATCATAGACGAGTTTACCACCAAGTGCACTATTGCTAATAGTTGTGCAAAACGTATCCCATGATGATGGCAGGGAGCATACCAGCAATACTGCTTTCATTTCATTATCCATATCCATTTTTTGAGCTTATAACTGGGAGAATATAGCATCCAACTCATTTAGATGAGCAAAAACATCATTTGTGTCCTTCATGCGAAGTTCATATAATTTTCTCATTAGATACACTTTATTTGATGCCATCTCTTTTTCATTTGTATTGCATAACTTCTTCCAAAGCTCCTCTGCACTTTCACAGTATAATACTATAAAGTAAACATTATTTGCTAGGTGCAAGCAAATGGTAGACCTGGCCATTTCATCTAACTCATCCCAATCATCTTCATCCATGCCAGCACGCTTCTTTGAAATCCCATTTTCTGGCTTCCATTGCCTCCTTTGAATCAGCACATCTTTAATCTGATTCTTCCATAGAGCAAAGTTTGTGCCACCAAATTTTGGGATCTCAAAATGGTCTTTACCCTGAAAGTTATAGCTCCTCCTTGGAACACTGGCACTAGACCCTGATCCACCAGATGTGCCTGAGACCTCTGATGCCATGATGGTAGAGAACTAAATAGAATGATAATGAAGCTAAAAGAGTCCAAACACCAATGAATAAATGTATCAAGGAGTAAATCAACCACTGTATAGTTGACAAAACCAAAAATCTAGAAAAATTTTGCCAGAGTATCCTCTGCAAAATGAGCATATGTCCAGTGTCAAAATATCATAAAACTGCAAGTACTGACATGTTTACCTACATAGTGAATCACTGACTCCACTGAATATATCAGTTACCCAATAGAAGCCAACTACTCTTATCGAGCACCTATGAACAACTATCATACATCTCCTATGGTGAGGCTGGGTAAGTCTTCCACCTACATCATCAAAGAGACCCCAACATCTAGGTGTCTCCCAATTAAGAACACCTCACCACAACCCTCTTTATCAATCGTAAAAGGCTTTATGCAAGAAACATAACCGCTATATCAATGACCACATGGATGTACATAGGTTATATCCACAGAAGCATACATGGTGTGATTGTGCTCAATATATGCAGTACAATGACACTAAAAGGCTGAATGCACAGCCCAAAAACTAACCAACAACACCTGCAAGTGTCTGTCAACTCTGATGTTTTAGGCTCAAAAAAACCTACTTAATTTTGTTGTGGTTGCTCCCACCAAAACTAAAAAACCTTTCGAGAAACATGTAGTTTTACGAGTGTGGATGAAAACACAGCTCCAAAGGTTGATATTTATTTTTGGAGAAGTACAAACAACACTCTTCTTGATGTTCTTGGACCTGTGTGAAAAGAACTCTCTGTGAAAGTACTCCAAAATGGCTCCAAAAGACACCCCAAAAATGCTTCAAAAATAGGCTTTGAAAGCAATGAATATAGCTTTGAAGGACCAAAACATGTTCAAGGTAATGATAACCTTAGTCATTCCCCTTCTTCGGACACCACAAGAGTGTAGGTTAGTGGCAAGAGAGATTGCCACGGTTAAGCAAGCTATGGAGGGAACAGTACTTCCTTGATCGTTGAGGTTCTCCCTCGCATGTAGCCAACAGCACCAATGATGACTTTGGTGACTCGGATGACAAGGTATGCCAAGGTCTATGCCTTGGTCATTGCCTTAGTCATAAGCCTTGGGGGGGGGGGGGCTCGCTTCGCTCGCACAAAAGGAACAAAGCTTTTGCATCGAACTACTCTGATACCAGTGAAGTAATTTGATGGTGATCCACCACGGGTGTACTCTCCTTATCGACAACTCCACGAAGGTATCCTCAGAGTAGAAAATCAAGCTCCTAAGGCCACACATAGTACTCTGCACAGAAGCTACAGAATACGCAGAAAGACACAGTACACAGGGAGCACAAAGACAAACTTCTTAGGTCTTGCACATGCGTTCGAACTTATAGCCTGTGATAGACCAGGCCACTATATGTTTTATTGAAGAACATATAGAAAGAAGTGCTTGGTGGCCATTTGGCCTTTCACATGGACACTAATGGTAACAAGGAAGATTCAGCTCAAGAATGAGCTAAATAATATTAGGAAAGCACCTAATACAAATATTAAATGAGTACATTTTAACATTTGTCAAAGAATAAATCAACCAAGTAAAAGAGATGATATGCCATTAGTACCACTTATTTCAGCAAGAGCATTCAGCAAATGGGGGTTGGATTTCATTGGACCTATCCATCCTCCTGCAAAACAATCACATTCTGAATATATACTTGTAGCTACAAATTACCTGACCAAATGGGTAGAGGCCAAGGCTACAAAAAGAAATGATGCTCAAACTACTGCAGGATTTCTTTATGAGAATATTATTATCATATTTGGGTTACCAATTGAATTAGTAAGTGATAGGGGGACTCATTTTTTAAATCAAGTAATTGAAAACATAACTGAGTACTTCATGATAAATCATAGGAAGTCAGCCCCTTATCATCCACAGGCAAATGGATTAGCAAAAATTACTAATAAAGTGCTTTGCACTATTTTGTCGAAATTGGTAAACACAAATAGGAATGATTGGGATTTACAACTTAATCATGTCCTATGGGCTTAGAGAGTTGCATACAAAACTGCTATTGGTACAACACCATTTAATTTGGTATATGGACAAAATGCAGTCTTGCCATTAGAATTTCTTATATGAGCATTAAAAGTGGAGAATCAATTCAAGTGGACGGGACATGAATTATCTGAAAGAGTGGTGGAATTGGAAAAACTTGGAGCTTCCAGAGTTCAAGAAATTATGAGCATATATGCAGATAAAAGGAGGCAAAAAACATATTATGATGTTCATGTTAAAGAAAAAGAATTGCAAGTAGGGGATCTAGTTTTGGCATATACATTGAAAGAACATCAGAAAAAATTTCAAAAGAAGGGACATGGACCTTATATTATCAACCAAATCAGTAACAGTGGAGCTGTCCAATTAGCTAATATAGATGGAGAAATCATGCCAAATTTCATAAGTGGATGTAGGGTAAAAAGGTATGATCTTCCATTAACTGTTCGTGAATGGAGAAGAATACATCAAGCTCAAAACAAGAAAAAAGAAGAGGAAAAAATCATGTATGAAGCCCAAAGAGAAGCAAAGGAAAGAATAAGAAAGGCTAAGGAGCTTAGAGAAGTTTTCTTATGTAAAACACCTTCAAGGGTGAGAGAGCATTTGCATGTTATAACAATGAATTTTCATAATGAGCAAATCAAGGTTTTGATAGATTCAGGTGCACAAGTTAATTTGATCACTTCAGTATTGTTGGATAAATTCAAATTTAAAAGGACTGAGAGTAAAACATTTATCAAAACACTAGAGGGCCAGATAATCCAAAGCTTGTCTTCACCCTCTATTGAAGTTAAGTTCAATGAAGAAAATATGAAAATTTATTGTGAAGAATGGCCTGATCATATGATGACTGAGAAATTGATTTTAGGACAACCATGGCTAAGGCAAGGTAAAGTAATTTTGGATTTTGAAAATATGAAGCTTAAATTGACAATAAATGACAAAAGTTTTTTAATGTTTTTATTGAGTAATGAAGAACAGGAAGTTCAACAGGACATCTATGACTCAGATTTGGAAAGATTTACTTTTCCAATAGAAGCTACAAAGGAATCACAAACAGAACTTCTCCATGACCAAATCTACTTCAGACAAAAACAAGAGGAAATTGAAGGAACCAAATATGTTGAAAAAACATTAGAAAGGTGGAAAGTATGGAATTATCAAAAAAATCTAGGCATCAAGACAGAAGGGGTGTGGAAACCAAAGACATCCAAGCATAGTTTATCAAAAAAAATCATCAAAACTAAATGGATGTGGAAACCAAAGACATCCAAGCATTGTTTATCAAAGGAAGACTGTTTTACTCCAAAAACGGAGTCAACAGGAGTCAAGTATTTTTGGGTGAAAAAAACAGATCTGCTTCAATGGATAGAAAATAAGGACGAAGATCCTAAAACAGTTCAAAAGCATGAAGAGCCACAGATGAAGGAAAGGGCAATATTTTCATCAGATACACACTTTGGATTCTTATTTAAGAACTCAGAATTTCATCAGAATGGATTTATGACACTCTTGAAATTATTTCCATGTACTTTACCTCATTCCTTTTTTTTTTTACTTTTTGTATAACCAGCAAGATATAGGTTATAATATGGGTAGGACTAAGCAGTCACTATTTAATTATTTTTTCTATTGGCATTTTTTCTTCTATCTGTTTGATTCTCTTAATTCCATTCATTATTTTCTTATTTTTAAAAACACTAGAAATCTTGCGACACATGTGATGATCACTTCAATTGTGTTGTACCTGTGATGCAATAAGAAAATCATTGCTTATCTTTTAATTTTTTCTCAATATCATTTTGGCTCAAGACAAATGTGTTCTCTTTTATGTTTCTTGTGACTTATGTGGTGGGAGTTTTTGGTGTGATGTGTTATATTTTCTTCAAGATGGTGAATGCAAAAGAATTACCTATTCATGACTGCAAAGTTGATTCTGTGACATTGTCAAGAGGACACTGGTTTTTGGACAGTGAAGCAGTCATGGATGATGTAGAGCTAGAATCTGATGAAGAACAAGATATCCCAGAAGGTGAGAAGATAGCCAAAGAGCTGAGGGAAACAATCAATATCATTGGTCAACATATCTTTACAGTGGGAGTTGGAGGTCACAAATATACCATGCTATGTCAAGAATTCTACAAATTCCAAAAAGTGGCTGCCAATTATAAAAGATGGAGGGCAGTGGGGCTACATAGACTAATGGATGAACCTCTCTTCTTTATAGACTTTGAGAGAGTATCACAGGTCATGTCTAGTCTGGCGGAACTGGGCAAAGGCAATGATGCATACTTCAGATGCTCAGTTAATGATAAGGAGAATAAAGAGGTATAAGATACCAGAAGAAGTTTATGAATGGAGCACAGTTCTTAACAAGAATCATATACCATATTTTAGATATGGAGGATCAGTTGAAATTGGCCCCAGAAGCTGAGTATTTCAGGAGTTTGATGGCAGGGATTAAAAATCCTTCAAAGTTGATGTCAATAAGCGAAGAAGAAGTCCAAACAAGCATGAGGGGATCAGAAAAAAAAGGAAAGTTGTATCGGAAGATGTAATTCCAGTTAAGAAGAGAAGACTAGATCCAAGGAATGTAGTCTTGGAACAGGAAGAAGTGACAAAAGAGGAATATGAAGCAGCTTAGAAAGAAGTTCATGCATCAAAGGAACCCCATCCACCTCAAACAAGCAAGGAACAAATTTATTCCTATTTGACTCAAGGTAATGACAAGAGGGCAATCTATGAAGCTCAGTATCAGAAAATGTTGGAAACTTATTCATGTAAAGCAACTGATTGAATACAAGAAGAGGTGGAACATTATGAAGAATTACATGATCAGATGATGGCTATAGAAACTAAAGAAGTGTTTGTCAAGAAAGAAGTGGAATTATTGGCTTATTTTAAGGAATTACAAGGTCCTCTAGAGACTAGAACTACAGTGGAGGTGAAAAAGAAAGTCCAGAAAAAGCCTGTCTAGAAAAAGAAATTAACCAAAAAGGATAAAGGTAAGGTAGTTGAACATGCACTGGTTGAAGAGTCACTAAAGTTATCATTAGAAGGAAGGAATCAGATAGAAACAATTGAAATGGAAGAACACAGAATGGACAAACAAGGAGTAGTTGCTTCTTCACAACTTTCTTCAGATTCAAAGAGTGATATTGAGAATTTCCTTCTGAAGAGTTTAAACCTCTCAGTACCTAGCACACCAGTAAAAACAGTACACGCTTCTGTAAAAAACAAAACACCAGAGGAATTGAGTCAAAAGTCAAAAGGGATACAGGTGTGTGAAGAATCAACAAAACAAGTTAGTCCTAGGGAGGAAAAAAGGAAACTGAAAGGTAAAGAAGTAATGATGGAAGAAGGGGGTGAAGCAAGGAAAGAACTCAGTAGTGGACTGATGGACAAAGGATTCAAAACTATATGGTCAAAGCCCTCACTACAATCTCATTATCAACCATATGAGGATGGAAGCAAGGAGGAAGAAAAGGTTGCAATGACAGAAAAAAAGATTTCAAAGAATGCAGAGATGGAATTACAGAAAGAGAAATAAATCAGAGTATAGAGGAAGTACTCTTTGATCTAGGACATAATGAAGATTCCACACATACAGAGAATCAGGAAAAGGAAGAAGAAATAGATTTTATGGAAATAGATGAACAGGAGATGGAACAAAAAGAGCAGCAATTGAATGATCAAAAAGGGAATTTAGTGGAAAATGACTCAACCTTAATACAGGAAAACAAAGTCCAGGAAGAGGAAATACAAGTTATTCAAGAGACACAAAAGGAAATTGATGGAGAAGAGGCAGAAGTAATGGAAGAAGGAAAAGACTATGAGAAGGAAGAGAATCAGGTGACAGAATATGAGGAAGAGGATGGAGAAAAAATGGAATATAAAGAGGAAAAGCAATTAGAAGTGAAGCAAATAGAATTGGAAACTGGTCTTGAAAGGATACCTAAGGACATCAGATCTGCATGTAAAATCATCATGAGTAACATAGAACAATTCAGACCCTCCAACAGAAATATGATTATATCAGGGATGGTGGCTGAGTCAGAATTTGTAAAAGGTAGCACAATCATCAAAGAGCAAAAGAAAGAAAAGGAACAGTTGGAAGATCATATCAAGGTCATCCAAGAAAAGAATGAAATTTTGTCCAAAAGAATAATTTCATTAGAAGAACAAGAGGTTCACAGCCAAAACAAAATTCAATTTCTTGAGAACAAATGTGCTAACCAGTTGGAGCATAGTAATAAAATGGAAATGGAATTGAAGAAAATGGAAGGAAGATTATATCAGATAATGGTCAAAGCTAATGAAGACATAAACAGATTGTTCATGGAGGAAGGTCCAGTGAAAGAGGAAAGTTAGATTGTACAAATAACCCAGGATGAGAGGGAAAAGTTGAATAAGGAAATTCAGAGATTACAGGAAGAATTGAAAGAAGTCAAGGAAATGGAGAAACAAGCTAGTGTGCATGCTGCTAATGCAATGAGAGGATATAATAAATTGCATTTGGATGTGGAAATCAGAGAGAGAGAGCTATTGATATCTCAAAATCAAGGATTAATCTTGATGGTGGAAAAGTTACAGAAAAACTTGGAATGCTCACAAAAACAAGTTGAAGAACAGGTAGTGACCACACAAACAGAGGAATATGAAGCAGGAGAAGATAACATATTTCAAAATTTTGGTGAACAAGAAAACAAAAATGTTGAAGAATATTCAGATGAATTTGTTCAAAGGCTTTTAATAGACAGGGAATCAAGAATGGAGTTCATAAGGAAAATGCATAATGAGTATGAGGAGCAGATTGTAAACTTTGCTCTAAATAAAGGAGTAAATCCAGATCAACATCATTGGGTAGCTGATGGTTTAGGAATACCATTCTGTATGATTTTGGAGAGTGTCAGGAATTATCAGATTGCAAGGGTAGGACTACCACCAAACAAACATTTGGAATATGAAGAAGATATTAATGTCACTAAGGAGTTGTTTGAAAAAGCTAATCCTAAATGGAGGAACAGATGGTTGGATGCCAACAAGGAATGCAGGAAGATCTGGAAAGAGGCACCTTTGCAGTTAAAGATAAATCCAGCCTATTGTCCAGTAGCAAGAAGAAGAGAATGGTCAGTGTTTTGGGAAAGAAGAAATGCAGGACAACTTCCAGCAAAATGGCCGAATTTTCCAAAAATAGCAAGACCAAAAGCAGGAACTTGGCCAACCAAGAAGTATATGATTGATATTGCAGAATCTGTTATATCCACATACAAAGATGTAAATGATCCAGCCTGTATTTTATTAGTGAGAGTGATGCGACTTGTGGTGGCATGCATAGAAACATTCGCAGATACAGAAGTAAGGACTCTTAATTACATTGGATTCAACTCACCTACAGATGCTTTACTCTTTGATTTAAGTGAAACCCCAAATAGAATCTGTTTAATGCCATATTACAGCAGAATTGTATTTTTGGGAAGTCATTATCTGCAAATCTTTGAAGATGCTTTTGACTATGGATTTTTTGAAAGGGAGTCAGAATTTTTTGGGAATCTATCAGTAGTCATTAAATCAAGACTCACTGCATATGGAGCTGCTTATACAGAATACTTGAAGAAAGATGTGATAGACAGACCAGAGGCAGCAGTTCAATGGAGAAAAGCCTTGTTTGAAATGGTGAACAATTTGAATATTATAGAAAGAAAGAGTCATGACTTATTATCTCAGGTTTATCAAAGAAAGAAGAAATGAAGGAAGCTCTCATTAGTCTTCTGTCAGAATATTTTTTGTCAGGAGCCAAAAAGTCTAGGAGGGGAAGGATGTTAGAGGAAGCATTTCTTGAAGAAAAATTATTTGTAAAATGTCAAAAATTTGTAGAAATATTTATACAAATGATGTAAAATTGAGGAAGAGTCTTCCTCATGTGAAATAGGATGATATGTATTTTTCTTAGAATTTTTGGAAGCTCTTTGATAGCATATTTTTAGAATAGAAGGTAAAGAGGACCAAAATTCAAGTGTGAAAAAGGACACTTGAAAAAGTATAAAAGATAATTTCTCCTATTTTGAAGAGGTTGGTTGTATTATTTTGATGCTATCCAAGTAATGTGAAGAGCTTTCCTGCAGAAAATCGTGTTTCTCCTTCCATGATCTTTCTCTTGATTTGTTGAGTCTTCTCATTGTATAATCCATGGAATTTGTGAGCTTTCCTTGTGTATTTCTGAGTGAGATGAATGAAGATAGATGAATCTTATTGTATTGAGAAAAGATAGTGTAGAAGATCAAAGCTAGAATAAAAAATTCTCAGTTTTTACAGAATCATGATTGTTTCATCTGTGTGATACATGTACTATTTTGGAAATTTGACTTAATATTTGTATTCTACTATGAAAATGGCACACTCTAGGCACCAAAATGATTGAAATGCTGTTATAGAACTCAAGATAATCAAAACTCTAGTTATTACCTTTCATCTTCATAAATCTCTCAGAAAAACAGTCATGTCAACTCTTATTCTTGGATTCCATTAACTAGAAGGGGTTGTGGTCTTTGCATACTTCCTAGATTGACAATTTAAAGATGTGTAGTTGATCTTTTGTGCTATAATGATTGGAGAGGACAACTCCAAAGGTTAACAACAAACACACATCATTTGCATGCTTAACATATAAGGTGCTCTTGATTGGACTGTTCTCAAAACCATCTGCAATCAAGTAGACATGTATCTTTTCATACCAATCATGTGGTGCTTGATTCAAACCATATAATGCCTTTTTCAACCTACACACTTTGTTTTCATGCCCTTTCTACACAAATTTGTGGGGCTGAAAAACATACTCTTCTTCATGTAAGTTACCATTCAGAATTGCACTCTTAATGTCCAATTGATATACATTCCAAACATGATGGGCTGCAAGTGCACAGATGCTATGAACAGTAGTCATTGGACAAGTGGGTGCAAAGGTCTCATCAAAATCAATGCCTCTTTCTTGAGCATAACCTTTTACATTAGGCCTAGATTTGTACCTATCAATTGTTCCATCATGTTTACGTTTTAGCTTGTATAGCCATTTAGTGACAATGGCCTTGTTGCGAGGAGACAAATCACATAAAAACCATGTACCATCATAATAGCATCATATTCTAATTGCATAGTAGCCATCCAATTTTCTGAATTTTGTGCTTAATCAATAAAAACAGGTTCATTCTCATCACAGAGACTAGAGGCAGCCATAGCATAGCAATCTCATGCAAAAGAATCACTAAGGGAGCTTGAATGAGTATGATATGTCAAAGGTGCATATAATTTGCTATCTCGCAAGGTCTCCACTAGCCATTTAAGCATTGTTTTTGCCTTCTCTATATCAGACCTCTCATCAACAAGTGCATCATGTAAGGATCAGAATCGAAAGGATCTGCATGATCATGTGAAACCTATAAAGGCTAAGAAATTGCCTCATTCAGACCAGCACTTGATTGTCCACTTGTAAAAAGGGGAAGCGAAGTGCCATACACATCTTTAGAGCTCTTAAATGTCTCCTTAGTACATGAAAGTAATTGCTGAATTGCATCCTCCACAAAAACAACATCATGGCTAACCAAAATGCATTTAGTATGTGGATGATATAGAAGTTAGCCTTTTCTTTCAGAACTATACCCAACAAAAATACATTTCATTTATCATCTGATTTCCTAAGTTGTTGTTTAGGCACAAAATGCATATGCCAAACAACCAAAGACACGTAAATGAGCAACAAATTTCTTCCATTCATGCCAAGCCTCATATGGATTGATAGACTACAATGCTTGGGTGGGACACCTATTATGCACATATGCTTCGCACATAACAACCTCAAGCTAGAAGCTATGGGGTAAAGCCTTACTTTTGACCATACACCTCACCATTTCCATGAGTGATTTATTCTTTCTTTCAACAAATCCATTTTCTTGAGGTGTATAAGGTAGTGTACACTAATGTTTTATCCCATGTTCAACCAAAAATCCATTAAAATCAGAAGACATGTATAGGGTGCCCATTTTTCATGGTGACATATTCTTAGCCAAAACCAGAAATTGTCTGAAGCACATAAACACTTCGGACTTTGCTTCCAATTGATACATCCATGCATGCCTAGAAAAATCATCATTGTAATTCATGAAGTAAAGGTAGTTCCCAAAAGAAGGTGTCTGCATAGGGCCACAGATATCATAGTTAACAAGCTACAATTTCTGACTAGCTCAAACTGAACCATCTTTTGGGAAAGATTAACACTACATTTTTGCCCGAAATACACCCTCCACAGACATGTTTATAAGGTGCCTCAATTTTGGGTAGAGAGGACACCATTTTAGATTTCTATAGGTGTAGCAAACTAGCATGATTTAGATGACCAAAGCATGCATGCCAAAGCTTTGCATCTAACATAGCCTAAGAATCTTGAACTTCACATGAGATTTTGCATTATCTATGAGCTTATACAACTCACTACATAAAATGCTAGAAGCAATAATAACATCGCCATTTGAATGAACTCTACATCTATCATCAAAAAATCTCACAACCAAGCTAATCTTGGATAATAATGAAATTGATAACATATTTTTCTTGATCCTTTTGCACAAATAAAGCATCCCACAATGTAAAAGAACTACCATGAGAAGTGGTCAGGATGATCTTAACAACTCCCATGAAAGGATACGAGGATTTTTTGGTGCATGTGATAGTATTCCCTATAGGGGTAGGCTCAAGTGGAGTGAAGAAACTATGTTGCAAGGTAATATGGTTGGTTGCCCCACTATCAAAGTATCAAACCTCTGAGTATATTATAGACATACACTGCTCATGAGAAGATGGATCATAACTGCAAACAGTAATAAACATCCATTCCTCATTCTACACAAGATTAGCAGACTCTGTTTTAGGTGTAGAGGCCTCTGCAACAACCATTCCAAACTCTTTCTTCTTTGCCTCTTTTGTAGCTAGTTTTGGACAACTATTTATGAAATGATCATTTCCTTTATAGGATTTGCAAATAATTTCTGCTTTTCTATTTTCTTCTCGGTTTTTTCATCCTTGTTTGATTGTGCAAAATTAGCAGATTTTTGCTTACTAGTAGATGAGCTCCATTTACATTTTCCCTTCTAACTAGCTAGGAAAACTTAATTTGCAACATGCATAATGGACCGGTTCTACCTAGATTGATCTTCCTGCAAGAAAATTGAGACTAACTCCTCAAATGCTAAGGCATCTAGATTGTCTTTCATCATCAATTGAAGAGTAGGAGCAAAACTCTGATATGAATCTAGAAGACTGTTCTGAACTGTCTGCACAAGTGAATTTTTTGGCAAGACTTCATCAATAGAAATCAAGTGCTCCTTCAAATCTTTGATCTTTTTCAAAAAACTGTACATGGAATCTCCTTCATTCGTGTACTCACTCTCCAACTATTTTCAGAGATAAGCAACACAAGTCTCATTTCTTTCTTGGTATATGGTGATAAGTGTATCCCAAGCATCCTTAGTTGTTTTACAAGAGAAAATGTGAGGGATAATGGCACTTTTGATAGACAAATCTATCAATGCATGTGCCTAAGAATCTCTACCATCTCAATGAAGTTTCTCGATAGTAGGTGTAGCAAGAACCACAACAAGAAGAAAATTTGAAGATCGTCATCTTCAACACCATTTGCATCACCTTCAATAACTATATTTGCAGGTGTAGTGGGTCATTTTTCAACACCCTACACAATATTCCACAATGCTTTTGCGACCAATACATGATACATCATTTATGCCCATAGTGGTTAATTGGTACCATCCAACTTGTCCTTAATAGTCGACATACGGAATACATCACTGCTTTCAACCATGGCCACTCACTAAAATACCTTGATGCTAAAAAATGATTGTACCTCAATGTTGATATATTTTGGTAGTGATGTGTGTGAACAGACGAGGACCATCGGGGCACTTTTTTCCCTCTTTAGGAGGTCTTTTCCCCACCTTGTATATATGCCTATAACCCTAATGGGTCACTTATCTTTTTACATTCTCTTGCTAATACATTCAGTATTGTGAGCTGTGCTCCAAGATTCTTCTTCTTCCTTGTGTTGTTCACATGCTTCCATAGACCTCAAACTCAAACAATTGGTATCAGACTAAGTTTTCGCTTCATCTAGCGCATTGGTGACACCCCTCAAATCATATTCTCATAATCGCATAAAAATTGGTGAGCATACCCAAGATGATTAGGATTTCAAAACATTTTCGCTCTATGGTGTCAAATCGCAATCTGAGCTGGTTTCAGCCTTTGAATGCACTATCATGGTGCTTGTGCATGAAATTTCCTTCTTTTATTCCAAAGATATATACAAGTTTTGGTTTCCCAATACAAGTGCCTTGAAGCCCGCTACAAATCAAGCAGACCTCAGTAGGGTAGTTATGTTCAACTTTTTGAGATACAACCATTTTTTTGCATCATGGTATTTTAGTCAGTGTTCATGGTTGAAAGCAATGATCTATTCTGTATGTTGGTTGTTGAGGATAGATTGGATGGTACTATTTACCCATTATGGACATATATGATGTGATGTTTCATGTATTAGTTGCAAGAGGACTGTGGAATATTGTGTAGGGTGTTGGAAAGCATCCTATTACACCTACAAATATAGTTATCGAAGTTGATGCAAATGGCATTGAAGATGATGATCTTCAAATTCCTATTTGTGCTGCAATTCCTATTGCACCTACTACATAGAAACTTTGTTGGGATGGAAGAGATGCTGAGGCACATGCATTGATAGTTTTATCTATCAAACGTGCCATTATCCTCACATTCATTCTTGCAAAAAAACTAAGGATGCTTAGGGTACACTTACCACTTTATTCCAGGCAAGAAATAAGGCTCATGTTGCTTACCTCCAAAAATAGTTGGAGAGTGAGCACATGAATGCAGGAGATTCCATGGATAGTTTTTTGGCAAAGATAAAAGATTTAAAGGAGCAGTTGATTTTTGTTGATGAAGTCTTGCCAGACAGTTCACTTGTGCAGATTTTTCTCAATGGTATTTTGGATTCATATCAGAGTTTTTCTTCAGCTCTTCAATTCATGATGAAAGGCAATCGAAATGCCTTAACATTTGAGGAGTTAGTCTCTGTTTTATTGCAAGACGATCAGTCCAAGCAGAACAGGTCCATTATGCATGTTATAGATCAAGCTTTCCTAGCCAATCAGAAGGGCGAAGGTAAATGGGCATCTACTAGTAACCAAAAATCTATGAATTCTACATAGTCTAAAAAGGAAGACAAAGATGAGAAGAATTTTTTTTTTTTTAATTGTTATGGAAATATTGTAAAGGAATGATCATGTCATAAAGAGTTGTCCAAACCTCGCTAATAAAGAGGCAAAGAAAAAAGAGGCTTGAATGGTTGTTGCAGAGGCCTCTAGAGCTAAAATGGAGTTTAGTAATCTTGTGCAGAATGAAGAATGGGCATTTACTATTGTTTTCAGTTTTGACTCATCTTCTCATAAGCAATGTATCTCTATAGTAGAATCAGATGTTTGGTATTTTGATAATGGGGCAACCAAACATATTACCTCACGGTGCAGTTTCTTCCATTCACTTGAGCGTGCCCCTATAGGGAATACTATCACATGTGCCAACAACCCCTCTTATCCTATAATGGGAGTAGGTAAGATCATCCTAACTATTATTGATGGTAGTTCTTTTACATTGTCATATGCTTTTTTGTACCACTGATCAAGAAAAATCTGTTGTTAGTCTTGGCATTAGCCAAGATTAGCTTGGTTATCGAATTTGTTGATGATAGATGTATAGTACATGATCTCTCAAGTGGTGATGTTATTATTTCTTTTGGCATTTTATGAAATGGGTTGTACAACCTCATAGACTATGAAAAATCTATGAAAGATTCAGCATGTGCAGTACATGATTCTCAGGTGATCTCAAATGAAAAGCTTTGGCACGCACTCTTTGGTCATCTGAATTTTGTTAGTTTTCTATGCCTCTAGAAATCTGAAATGGTGTCCTCTCTACTCAAACTTGAGGCACCTGGTAAACATGTTTGTGAAGGTTGTATCTTGGGAACAATTCAACGTTCCTTTTTCTCGAAAGATGGTTAAGTTCAAGCTACTAAAAATTTGTAACTTGTTCACAATGATGTTTCTGCTCCTATGCAAACATCCTCTTTTGGGAACTACCTCTACTTCATGAATTTCATTTATGATTTTTCTAGGCATGCATGGGTATATCCACTAAAAGGAAAGTTTGAAGTGTTTGTGTGCTTCAAAAATTTCTGGTTTTGGCTGAAAATCTATCAGAGTGCAAAATGGCCACCCTCCATTCTGATTGAGGAATACATGTCTTCTGATTTTAATATATATCTGGCTGAACGTGGGATAAAACATCAGTGTAATAGTGAAGTATACACCTCAATAGAATGGAGTTGCTAAAAGGAAGAACACGTCACTCATGGAGATGGAGAGGTGTATGGTTAAAAGTCAGGCTTTACCACATAGCTTCTAGCTTGAGGCTTTTATGTGTGGAGCATATGTACTTAATAGGTGTCCCGCCAAAGCATTGCAGTCTATCACTCCATATGAGGCTTGGCATGGTTGCAAGCCATCTGTCAGTCATCTCTGTGTTCTTGGTTGTCTTGCATATGCATTATTGCATGAACAACAATGCACAAAATTGGATGATAAAGCAGTGAAATGTATTTTTGTTGGGTACAGTTCAAAAATCAAAGGATATCGTATGTATCATCCACATATTAAATGCATTTTTGTTAGCCATAATGTTGTTTTTGAGCAAGATGCAATTCAGCCATTACTTTCATGTACCAAAGAGACTTATGTTAGCTCTAGAGATGTGTGTGACACTTTGCTGCCTCTTTTTACATGTGGACAGTCAAGTGTTGATCCGAATGAGGCAATTTCTCAGCCACTACAAGTTTCATGTGATGATGTAGATCATTCCATTTCTGATGCAGATTTACATGATGCACTTGTTGATGAGAGGACTAATATAGAGGAGGCAAAAACTATGCCAAAATGGCTCGTGTAGACTTTGCCAGATAGCAAATTAGATGCACCTCTATTATATCATACTTTTTCAGACTCTCAAAGTGCTTTTTTTGCATCAGATTGCTATGTTATGGCTGCCTCTAGTCTTTGTGATGAGAATGATCCTATTTTGGTTTGATGAAGCACAAATTTTAGAAAATTGGATGGTTGCTATGCAATCAGACAATGATGCTAATATGAATAATGGTGCCTAGTTTTTATGTGATTTGCCTCTTAGCAAGAAGGCCATTGGCGCTAAGTGGGTATGCAAGCTAAAGCATAAGCTTCATGGAAGAGTTGACAGGTATAAGGCTATGCTTATTGCAAAAGGTTATGCTCAAGAAAAAGGCATTGATTTTGATGAGACCTTTTCTCCCACATGTCGAATGACTACTGTTCGTAGCATCTATGCACTTCCAGATCATCATAGTTGGAATGTACATCAGTTGTCCATTAAAACTGTATTTCTAAATGATGACTTACATGAAGAAATGGATGTTTTCTAGCCCCGTGTCTTTGTGCAGAAAGGGCATGAAAATAAAGTGTGTAGGTTGAAAAGGCATTATATGGTTTGAAGCAATCACTAAGTTCTTGGTATGAAAAGATGCATGCCTACTTGATTGCACATGTTTTTGAGAAGATTCCAACTCACAGGACCTTATATGTTAAGCATGAAAATGATGTGCTTCTAATCATTGTTGTCTATGTTGATGACATGTTGCTCACTAGTCCTAATGAGAAGCATATTGGTGACTTTAAGGTTGATTTACATCCCTCATTTGAGATGTCAGATTTGGGGCATTTGCATCATTGTTTGGGCATTCAATTTATGCAAGTTGTTGGCGGAATAGCTTTGTGTCAAACAAAATATATTGAATATTATTGTAGCATTTTTGCCTTGAAGACTATAAAACTATTGCCCCTCCTATGGAAACACATTTATGGTTGATTCTTCATGATGTTGGAGATGCATTCGATGTTGTTCTCTATCAACAAGTTGTTGGGTGCTTGGTTTACTTATGCATAACTCAGCCTGATATTTAGTTTGATGTCTCATAGATGAGCAAGTTTATGCATTGCCCAAGTGTCAAGCATTGGTAGGCACTTAAGTGCATCTTTCGCTTCTTGAGTGGTAGCCGGCTACTTGGATTGTTTTATCCCAAGAGGGGATCACTAGTAGATTTCCATTATTTTTTTTACTCTAAACAGGTTGGTCGCTATGAAACTCGTGTGTCCACTAGTGGTTTTTGCTTCATGCTTGGTAGCTCATGCATATCTTGGTTGACCAAGAAGCAACCTATTGTGACCACTTCTAGTTGTGAGGCTGAGTATAAGACAACCTTCACTAGGACATCTTTCACAATGACTCTTGAGTGTGTGTGGCTCAGACACCTTATGGCTAACTTGGGTGTTGGTGACTCTTCTGCCACCACCATCTTCACTAACAGTCATTGTGCATTGGCAGTTGTGAGGAACCCTATGTTCCATGTTTGCACTAAGTAGATTGAGGTGCACTATCATTATGTCAGGGAGAGGTTATGTGCTAAAGAGATTACTTTGACATATGTGCCCACATAGGAGAATGTTGCAGAAATTTTCACAAAGGCTTTGCCTAGGGAGAAGTTTGAAGCTTTTCACAAAGCTTTGGGCTTACTTCCCTTTTTGTATTGATTCCAAATAGCTTGGCACTTCCTTATACATGAGTGCCAGCTCCTTGTTCATCGCATCACTCACAAGAGGGATTTGTTAATATATTTTGGTAGTGATGTGTGTGAACACACTAGGACCTTTGGGGAACTTTTTTCCCTCTTTAGGAGGTTTTCTCCCCCAGCTAGTATATATGCCTATAACCCGAATGGCTCACTTATCTTTGTACATTCTCTTGGTAATACATTCAGTACTTTGATTTGTGCTTCAAGCTTCTTCTTCTTCCTTGTGTTGTTCATGTGCTTCCGCAGACCTCAAACTCGAACACTAAAAACAGAACTACCTTGTCGAACTCCGCTAAATCTATAGAAGACTTTGAGGTGCTTGTACTAGTGAACTAAAACCCATATATATGTTTGGCACAAAAGGATAAAGTTTCTTGCACAGGTGCTATGATAGTGCTTTCAAAGGTTGAGACAAGCTCATATCAAAATTTGACACACAAAGAAAGCCTTTTTGAACTCATAATCAACATGAGTATGCTCACCAAATTTTTTGCGATTATGAGACTATGATCAGAGGGGTTTCAATGATGCTCTAGATGAAGCGATGACTTGCTTTGATACCAATTGTTGGAGTCTTAGTTCTGGCAAGGCACGCAAAAAACACAAGCAAGAAGAAGAATCTTGGAGTACAACACACAATATTGAATGAAGTGAATGTACAAAGATAAGTAACCCATTAGGGTTATAGGCGTATATACAATCCGTGGAAAAAAAACCTCCTAAAGAGGGAAAAAAGTGCCCCGGCAGTCCTAAGTGTGTTCATACACATCACTACAAATGTATCAACACCTATTGCCACTCGTATGGAAAGAGGTTTATGGTTGAGTCTTGATGATGCTTGAGATGCATTTGATGTTGTTCTCTATTAGGATGTTGTTGGATGCTTGAGTTACTTATGCATAACTCGGCTTGATATTCAGTTTGTTATCTCTCAAGTGAGTAGGTGTATGCAATGCCCAAGTGTGAAGCATTCGTTGGCTGTTAAGCACACCTTTTGCTACTTGAGCGGTACCTGGATACTTAGGTTGTTTTACCCCAAGGGGGGATCATTACCGCCAGATTTACATGCTGTTTTTGACTGAGACTAGGTTGGTTGTTGTGAAACTCATGTGTCCACTAGTGTTTTTTGCTTCATGCTTGATAGCTCATACATATCATGGTTGAGCAAAAAACAACCTACTATCACCACTTCTAGCTATGAGGTTGAGTATTGATCAGCTTTAATAGTGACTATTGAGTGTGTGTGGTGCAAATGCCTTGTGGATGATTTGGGTGTTGGTCACTCTTTTGCCACCACCATATTCACTAACAATCAGAGTGCATTGGCAGTTGCAAGGAACCCTATGTTCCATGCTCGCACAAAGCACATTGAGGAGCATTATCATTATATCAAGGAGAGGTTCTCTACTCGAGATATCAGTTTGGCATATGTGCCCACATAGGACAACATTGGAGACCTTTTTAGAGAGGCTCTACCTACGGAGAAGTTTGAAGCTTTTCGCAAAGTTTTGGGCTTACTTCATTTTATGGAATGATATCTATCCACATATCTTGGCATCTCCTTATACATGAGCGTCAGCTTCTTTTTCACTGGATCATTCCCATGGGGCATTTGTTGATATATTTTGGTAGTGATGTGTGTGAACGCACTTAGGACTGCCTTGGCACTTTTTTCCCTCTTTAGGAGGTTTTTCCCCCTTGACTTGTATATACACCTATGACCCTAACTGGTCACTCATCTTTGGACATTCACTTGGTAATTCATTCACTGTTGTGTTGTGCTTCAAGGTTCTTCCTTTTCCTTGTGTTGTTTGTGTGCTTACGTAGATCTCAAATTCCAACAAATGGATAGATGCATGAATGCCTAGAAATTCATATGTAAAAGTCACAAAGATCATGTACTTATCAAAAGATGGTTTCTACATAGATGATACGACCAGAGATGTCATTGTGAAAAGGTTGCAATCTATGCTTAGTTCTCATTAAGCCATCCATGGGAAAGAAGGAAAACTACATTTTTTATAAAATGAAACCCTCACATACATGTTTAGAAAGTGTCTCAAACTTAGGCAAAGAGAATATTGTATCATATATTTACATGCATATCAAATTTAGAAAAACAAAAACACGCATAACAAATTTTTGCATTTGATATTTCCTACAAATCTTCATTTACATAATCATCCATAGATTTTCCATAGTTTATAAGGTCATACATCCCATAAAATAGCATATAAAATGCAATATTTTGGTCATGATTAGAGATATCATGAATGTAAAAATCATCAATGCAATCGACTACCAAGCCAATCTTGGCTAGTCCTATCGTTGATAACAAATTCTTCATGATCCCTAGTTCGTATAACTTATTTGATAGTATGAGTATACTACTACTAATAGTGATAAAAATCATATTACCAACATAACAAGATGAGATTAGTTGTTTACACATGTGATGTCATTCTCTATAGGGGCAAGCTCAAGTAAAGTAAAGAAATTATTAATTTTTTTTGTTACACCACTATCAGAGTATCAAACATCTAATTCCAAATCATACAAAAAAATGATCACGAGATAATCATCATATATAAATTATATAGTAAATGCCTATTCTTTATATTTCACAACGTTAATACTAGATCTTTGAAGTAGAGGTGTCTCCAAGAGGCATTTTCACCCCTTTCTTCTTTACCTTATCGGCAAGCAGTATTGGGTAGTTCTTTATAACATGATCATTGTGCTTAGAGTACTTGCAAAAATGTTTCTTCTTCTCTAGTCGCTTCTCATGTTTTTCCTCCTTATTTGGTTGTGTTGCTTACTAGAGGAAAAATAAACTTACTCTTGCCCTTCTGACTAGCAACAAAATGTTCATCGACAAGATGCATATTGGACTGGCTATGCCTAGATTTATCCTTTTTCATCAAGGCAAAAGCTAAATCTTCAAATGTTAAGCCATTTGAATGTTCCTTCATCATCAATTGAAGAATGGCAGTAACATTGTAATAACAATTAGCAAACCCATTAAGAACAAGTCACATGAATGATTTTTTTGGGGAAATTTTATATGCAATAAAAAACTATTCTCCAAATATTTTACCATTCTAAAACAATTATCAATAGAATTGTCCTCTTTCATGTTCTTACGCTAAATCCTTTTTGAAGGTTAACCAACATGAGCCTTAATTCATTCCTCATACAATGTGGCAAGAATATACAAAGCATCATTACTTATCTTTTATGAGCACATGTAAGAGATAATATCATGCTTGACCCATAACGCCATCAATTCTTGTGTATGTGTGTCTCTACTATCATATCAAAGTTGCTTGTAGTGGCTAGCAATGTTTATGGTGCAGATGAAATAATCAAAAGAGAATAGCATGCTTGACACACAAAGCAATCAAGGCCTATATTTTTGCATCTTGACCATCCTATTAGAGTTCCTTTGCAATGGCTAGGGATGTTGGTGGTGCACCGGACATAAATGAAAAGTTGCAAAAGGACTAGAAATAGGAATTTCACATAAATTAGAATCTACAAAATCTTCAAGACCACCTAAATTGAGTACATTTGAAATATTTATATGTGCATGATGTATTTCAACACCTTGCACAATATTCCATAATCTCTTTGCAAGTAATACATGGAACATGTATGCTCACAACAAATAGTTGAAACCATTCAACTGATCCTCAAAATCCAACGTAAAAAATACCTCATTATTTTCAACCATGGCTAGTGATTGTATGTTGATGCAAAAAGGTGATTTTCTCTCTTGAAACAAAATGACTAAATTTACTCATGAAGCTCTATTGTATCTATAATGAGATTTGTGGTAGTTGTATTGATGATTAGAAGCCTAAACAAAAATCAACATCAAAAAATAAACTTGCCTACAGAATGGCTATGATATGAGAACAAAGGCCAAAGCTTGACCAAGTTGTCTTGTAGAATTTATGGCCCAGACAATGTTCACCAGATTTGGAACAATATATGGAAGTGAGGAAGATGTGTCAATCATCCACTTCAAAAAGCAATGACCTACTTTGATACCAAATATCGAACTCTTTAAGTTTTCTTGAAGAATTTATTGCTCTAACAATGCTCACCAAATTTTATAACAACATAAGAAAGTGAGGAAGTTCTATCGATTATGGGGTTCAAAAGCAATAAGCTACTTTCATACCAAATGTTGGAGTTTAAAGGAGCAGAAATGCACACAAAAAAACATGAGGAAAAAAAGAATCTTGGAAGCACAACACAATGTATTACTAAGTGTGAAATGTACAAAGATAAGTATCTTTTTAAGACTTACAACATATATACGAGGAGAAGAAAAAATCCTCCTAAATAAGGAAAATAAGTGCCCCAATTATCCAAAGTATCTTCACATACAAGATGTCCAAAATATACTAACAATAATTTCCCACCTTATAAATATGTTTCCTATATTCTTTTATGAAATGAATAACTTCTTTGTAATTATCAAGTTTCCTTGAACTCCTTGGATACTTTGGACTTGAACTCTTAAAAGTAAAGATGATACATTTCAAATTTTTCATTTTAAGTTTTATATTGTGCTTGTTGCCACTTTGTTTATCTTTTCCTTCAGAAAGCGTAATTTTTTTAATTGCTTGTTTTTCTTGTGAATGGAACATTTTAAGCATTAAGGGATATTAAGTCAATTTCATGGGAAGTACGAGTAATATAAAGAAAGAAAATAGGAATCCTACAAAATCATTAAGGATAGTAACCATCAACTTCGCATCATTAACAACTTTATTTGCATTAGTCGTGGATCCATGGTGTAGTGGTAAAACACGGGACCCTGAACTATGAGGTCCATGGTTCAAACCCAAAGTGTAGCCTAACTATATTATGAGTTGCACCCTTCTTGGTAAGTTTACCCTCACTGTTTGACAACTAGTGGAAGAAAGGGCGAAAGAGCATGCCCTTTAACAAGACCTCTACAATGAACGATATCCTTGGCCCTCTTGAAAAGGTTATTCTATCATTTAATTAGTTGTTTTCCACTCAGGTGGCCTTAATTGTGTTAGCCCTCTTATCTCTTAGATTCATAGTTTATAGCTTGCTTGAAAAAAGAAGGAGAACCGAAGAAGACATAATAGATTTAGGTGATCACACTCTAAATAACAACCAAGTTGTACAACTGTTACCCGACAAAAAGTATCTCAAGGAGCATGCAAAGCAATGTTTGCATCACATGAGGCATTCCATACAAAAAAAACAAGGAATGGATCCTCATTTTATCATTATCCACCTTTTCAAGATTATTCTAAATAAAATGGAGGAAAATGAGTATGCCCATTGATTTATTTGATGAATTTTTTCTTAAGGTGTGAAAAGAGGATGTAATGATGATCACTTTCTAGAATGGGCCCAAGGGATCCTCTAAGGTTTCAAGTATCCTTTTTAGTTAGAGTTTGAAGTCCAAAAATGGTCTATGTCGACCAACATCAAGGGGTCGCCTATTCCTTTCCCTCTCTACGGTTAGATTCCATACTACTACCCATGTAGTTGGTTGAATTCAAGTGGTTTAAGCTAACCCTCTGTTGAACATAATAGTAAGTCTTTGTAGGCCGGGAGGTTCTCTTTGCAACCATTTCCTTGTCGAGACTTGTCCAGTGCATTGTTCCTTGTCTTCTGCAAAATTGAGAGGTTTGAACTATGAGATCCTACTATATAGCAATCCCATACTTTTGCTTCATTGCCTGAACTTTCCCCCTTCTTCCTATTTTTCTTCTGCCAGTCTCGACTCTGCAACAGACCAGGAGGATTCTCTTCTACATGAGGATTCTCTTCCATCAGAGACTATATCGTAGCCACCTCTTGAGTTGTATTGACCCCGTGCTCTGTTTGAATCATACCCCTTTCTCTTCTCTATCAATCTCATAGGGACACTTCTTGCTTTGTTGCCTAGGGCTCTCTCGCCTTCATTCTAAAGTGTCTTGTTGCATATTACAGTATAACATGGAGGAGCTTCTCCTAAGAAACTAGCAGTACCCATCTGTGTGTGATCCAAACCACATTCCATCTGTACTTGCTTCATCATGTCCTGGTCATGTGCCCACATATAGTTTCATCCCCAGTCGTGGATGACCTTCGCATGTCTGAGCCATGGTCATCAAAATAGTAAGAGAAATCATCCAAATGCAAGAGGAAGTCATATTACTACAAATTCCAAGATGAGCTCACACCCTTGTACTATCAATTTCATCCTCTCAACAATATTAATAGGTTTTACCATGCTTTGATCTTCCATCGTAATCATGAATTGTGCTTCCTTGGTCGGTTGGATTCTTAGCCTTTACATAGTCAATTTAAGCATCAGGTTGATACATGATATGCCATCTATAGTTACTTCGATAATTTCCTACCCTACTATCTTAACTACTGCATGAGGACTATAATAGTCGGTCAAAGGTGCCTACGTTATGAAAAAATTACCAAGACTATTTGTCCATCGAAATTGGTGCTCCGAGTGAAGTGACGATGCAGAGCATCTCACTCCAAAATCAAGCATCCATACACAATAGGTCATACAAACTTACTTGTTGGTGCGTATTCTTTAGAATTTGACTCACCAAAAAAGGGGCTGTCAGTGCACTTACGGTGAGCTGGGGGGTCACATCATTCAACTCCCATTGGGCCATTTGGAAGGTGTCTTCTATTGTTCTCGCCTGATTATGCTCCTTTTCCTATTCGTTCAATGATTCCACATCTTGGTTGGTTGTTGGAGTTTCTCGTCCTTGGTCTATTGAATCAGCAACCTTTGGTGGCTCCCTTTCTATTCTAGTAAGAGTTCTTTCTACCTTAGTAGGTGTCTTTTTTGCTCTAGCATATTCTTGCTCCTTAGTTTATTGTTGTTGCTTGCCTCCTCGCACTTCTTCCATTACATCAGAGTTGTTTGCTTTGGACCAACTACTTCACTAGAATTATTACTTTACTGCAAGCTAGGCCCCTTGTTTTCCACCACCCTATATCCATCCTTTGTGGCCCTTTGAGCCCTAGTACGTACCCCTAGTGAGGAAATCTCTCTCAGTTGTACTACATTTGCCATGGCCCACCACATTGGTGTGCTCCTAATAGGAAGCAGTTCTACCAAGACATGGAAAGCATTATTTACCTATCTCATGGCGGTCTGCTTTGGGCATTCTTCTTTGGTCCAAAGAGTTAGTGCATGATGGTGTGTTTTTTGGCAAGAGACGTTGAGCCTTCACATGACCATATTCTCCACATCTGTAGAACATTATGGGACATCGAGGTTGATTCCTAAATATTGATGCATGATCACAGGGATCACTCTACATGCCAACATTAGTAGCAGAAGAATAAAATGATGGAATGCCAGGAGCATTACTGATAATAGTTCATGGTGCCATTTCCATTGGTTGATTCATAGGGACTAAGGTCTATGACACCATTGCTAGCTGCCCCAATAAGAAGGTTTTTGTGGCTTTTCTATCCCTTTCGGGTAACTCCAAGCCTCATGTCCCCACTTTCCACAAAATTGGCAAATCACCTTGTTAGGTCATTTTGCCTAAGGGTGCCCTTGTTGGTGATATATTTCCCACCAAAGGTTTGCTTCTTTCTCTCATTCCTTGAGCTCCTTGATTTCTTGCCTAATCTTTGCCACCATATCGTCTTTGGTGCTTGTGAATCGTTGTTGCACAAGGGGTCATTCCATTGCTCATTGTGAGAAGTAGAGTCATTGAAATGTGCTCGGGCCTACTCAATCCTAGTGGCCATGCCACAAAGTCTTCTGGTGGGGTGTTTGATGCTAATAGATCATAGATTTTATGACTTGTACTAAGCGGAAGCACTTTTTCAAGACACTTTTTAATCAGGAAGTTGCCATTGGCAGCTGGTAACTTTGCCACTAGGGCCTTGGTTCTCATCATTAATTCTAGGAATGATTCATCTTTCCTTAGGTGCAAGTTTTCTAGCTCGTCAAGCACTTTTTCAATTGAGTTCCTTGGTTGGAAAGCCTCAAAATGACTGAACCACTTGTCAACCAACCTATCTAAGGTTGCTGGAGAAAGTGCCATGAAGGCATCAGTACATCCTTCCAACCTGGGGCTTTTGCACAATGCAAGGAAATGCCTAACATGATCATCAAGGTCCTTCTCCTTAGACTTGTTACAGACAATAATGCTATGCTCTAGACTGAGAGATGTATGTCGCAAATGAGTTATGTTCATAGACAGGTTCGATACTTCTAGATGGTCAGGTTGCCAAGCCCCATCCCACTTGGCGTTCCAAAGTTGTACATCTATGGTTTCATTGGTTCTTTCGTACTTGATGAGGGGTTGGTAATCTCGATCGATGCCCGCTATGATTCACATAGGTATAGATGTCAGAACCCAAACAGAACTCTAACACAAACTTGATCGTCGTGCACTTTCGACCCTATTTTAGTGTACTTATTGCTTGTGTGCTGGCACCTAATTCTTAACTGCAAATGAAGAACTTTGAACAAAACTGAGCTGGATAGGTTTATATAAGAATAGAGTAGTAAAAAGTATAGGATTCAATTGTATTACTGTTAGATATTGATTACAAAAACAAGGAGCGAAATAACATTGTTCTTGTCGTAGACTTCTTTGAATTCCCTTTGATTACAGAGTATAGTAGAATGAGATAACTATTATGAACACCACTGCAACTTCCAAAGATGCTAACCATGGCCTAGATGCTTCCTTCTTCTCCTAAACTTTCTAAACACAAAACCTTGCAAAATGCTCGCACTCCCCTCTAAGCATCTTCTGCTCCATGAGTGCATAGTTTTCGGCCCTCTCTTTTAGCATTACATCTTCACCACTCTAACTACCACTGTTTTCCACTTCCACACCACAGCTTCCCTTCTAAGATCTTCCTTGAAACTTTGAACTAACCTATAGCATCTACTCTCGATTCTCTCTACACTAGCTATTCTGCTACAATTGTTGCTCATTCCTCATGTAAGCCCCGACTTACATAGAGTGTGTGATGTCGTTCTTTGTTGATGCATGATCTCAACCCCTTCTCCAAGCACATCTATGTTTGCCAATGTGCGAATGTGCCTAACTACAGTGTGTATGCCTTTGTGCACATATATATGCATATCTGTGTATTTCTATGCATGAGTTTCCCTAATTGTATCTGTATGGATATATACCTATGAGTTATCTATGTGCATATATATGTCTTTCTTATTTCCTCCTTTGATCCTTATATAGTGTGTCAATCTTCCTTGCTCGCCACTTCACTTCAAGTTCCTCTTTCTCTGTGCCTCCTTATTGTACTATGATTATTATGACTTGCCACCTAGGAACTTGCATGGGCAAAAATACAAGAATATCTAGTTCATCCATCCAAATGGTGTTGTAGGTGGAGAAGGATTGTTGGTGGTGTAAAGGACAGAAGCAGTTAATGTGGAGAGCAACGCAAGGCACTGCTCGAGTAAATAAAATTTTTATTGGTACTACAAATCCGGACACTTGGGGAGATATCAGATAGTGCTTGCCACTGAGCCTAGGAACAAGAATACCGAGTCATCGAAGCCGATGATGGCCGTGTGACCCCAGACCACCTGATCATCAAGATGACCCAAGGGTACTGGAGCCATCGAACACCGAACCAAAGAGCACCGGAACCGAACCAAAGTTCTGCTACACATCACCAATTGTACATTCAATTGTGTCAAATTTTGATTGCCTCCATTTAGGTAATATAGAAAATCTAGATAATATAAAAGACGCACCTATTAAATTCAATGTGGCCCTAAAGGGAAAGAAGTTGGGGACCTCTTTAGATATTTTTCCCTCAATGAACATACTAAAGAGACCTATGAAAAAAGAAATGGAGGTCAAATCGCTTCTATGAGAAACGGTTGGGAATCTCATAGATGTGGAGGAAGAGATGACACAAAGATTTCTGAAAAAACATCCCAAACTAAGGCAAGCATTAATAGTTGTGCAAGAGGACCAAATACTAGACGAAGTAGGTAATAAAGAGTTGGCCAAGGAAATTATTAACCAACTGTATGCCCTCCTGGAGAAGGATTGTACCTGTATGTCTCTTGACCTTCCACCTAAGCTAGCCTTTTCCACCACAATGAAGGGTATAGCTTATCCCCACCCACCAACTATCAAGGATAGTATCAAGGGGTTGATGAGGTTGCATGCACTCTATGGGGATGGAAGCCCTCAATGATGTGCAAAGGAAATTGTGGAGACTAGCTGCATGCTTTTTCAACTATTTAGGTGCCAACGAAGTACTTATTTCAATAGAGAGTGTCCCATGAAGGATTTATTCACCACCTCTTACAAAGATTCACCATGTTATCCTAGGATCAAAGATTCACCATGTTATCCCAGAATTATACCATAGAATTCAAGGGGATCAAGCACTATTTCTTGTCTTTGACACTCCCCATGCATGGGAAGCGTAGAGTGATAGTCAATTTTGGTCTCACATTATGTGCAAGTGGGGAGATCAGGTACCAAAGAAAATACTTAAAGCCATTTTGTATTATGATCTCAATAGTGGTTACCTTAGGGAAAGAGGTGTCATCCGTCCAAAGGTTAAGGAATTATATGGACAAGATGGACTCCCTTTTGAAGAGTTTCTCGAGAAGGAAATTCTTGGAACTTGCCCAATTTTAGTCAACCCTTAGTCAAAGGAAGTATGGTAAACATGGTGGTAGAAGTTATCACAAAGGACTCCTATCTTCTCATATATTTGCCTCCCGTGAGGCAGGCTTACTAGCTTAGCTCGTTGATTATCTTTGTAGGAATACTCTAGGCATTAGCATCAGCTTGGAAAATGACAATCTACTCTTCCTTACCCCCAAGCACCAATTTGGTGATGTCCTTGCTAAGCTGGATACATACCTACAAGCATGTGGCCTTCAATTTCTAGGTGTCAAAATTTCCCTTGAAAGAAATAGGTCTTTATCTTCCACTATTAGGGTCGCTAAGAAATATGTCACTGTTGTGATTATTAACACATTGACATAATCGAAATATCGACATTTTTTCCTCCATTACATTATTAGTATTTAGCTCATCGTCTACTTTGTTTCTATTTTCAAAAAACAATAGGCATTTGACATAGTCAACATATTGTTATTATTTACATCACCAACCTTGATCATGCTTTTAAAACAATACTCTTCCCTTATCAAATCTATAACCAAGCACCACAAGGTTTAATGATTAATCTTCTTGCTACTATTGCTGGCCTTTTTGGTGTAATGAAGCTCATCCTTCCCTTCATATGTATTCCAAAAGCTGCACAAAGGTTGGTTTTTTCATGGCCTCGAGCCCCAACAACTAGAGCCAAATAGCTCTCCATTATCAAGAGTGAATAATAACCGTAAGTAGGCCCTTATAATGTTAAGTTTCAATGGATTTCCATTGGTCAAACTTACAAAACTTCTCTCTAAATTTGGGGTCAGATGTGCACTCTTGTCATACACTATACCACAACATTGATGAAATGATTAGAGTCCCCGCTCGGATGATATAAGTCTCCTTTCCCCATCCTATACCACCAAGATCTCATTGGTAAAATGTACTCCACTGAGAGGTGTAGGTTTCTTGTACAGGCATAGCCTTAAATGTTCTTCCATAAGCTTTGGA
>CM035408.1:86618791-86653791 GCA_020310875.1 Ceratopteris richardii | reverse complement strand
GTTTCTAACGTTGCAGGATTTGATGTGAAATAAAATTATCTATTCCACTACACGTCCAGAAACAGAGTGTTTCAGGGCACAGGTTTTTTTGGGGGGAGGTGGGATGAGGAGGGAGGTGGGTTCTGATCTGACCTGCTTCTGGCAACTGCCTGTCTATTAAAAAAAATACCAGATTCACAGTATACCTGCAGAAAAGGATAGGTTGATGCTTATCACCTTGAATTTATTGTATTAGGAATAGAAGACTTTCTGGTCTTACCAAGCCACAACCACATCCACTGTGTAATGCTTTCTTGAAGCCACTATAAGTACACTAAGCACCACAGCTAGAGCCCATGATAATTGCTTTATCCACCTGGAAACAAGGAATACATGCAGTTCCATTGAGAAGTTCTCTTCACATTCAGGGTACCAAAAGAAAATATACCTTTTGCTTCCGAATTTCTGGTACGTTCGAACAAACACAAGAGTAAATATCATGTGTGATGAAAATATCAAGTCTCCACAACCATACACGACTCCATATGGAACTGCAGGCAAACTAAAGTCAAGTCCTTGGTTGAGGAAGGAATCAGTATTAGACAGCCATTCGATGTGTATAACTAAGTTGAAATTCAACTTTAAATACCACACATTGCTTACAATTAAGTAGAAAAACCTCAGAAATACGCTTAGGAGCAGGAAGAGATGCCATTTTTGACCCCTAGCAGTTCAAAATACTATAGCTGTCAGTCAAGCATTTACTGCAGTGATCTTCAGTTAGAAGATTTGATGATATACTACTAATAAAAGATACTTCATCAATCCAGTGTGTGTGCGCGTGTGTGTGTACGTGTGCGCGTGTGTGTGTGTGTGTGTGTGTGTGTGTGTGTGTATGTGTGTGTGTGTGTGTGTGTGTGTGTGTGTGTGTGTGTGTGTGTGTGTGTGTGTGAGGAAATTACCACCACTCCCAACAAAATTATTCCAATCTAATTCATTGTAGTACTTCCATACTTGCCTCTCGACAATGATAATTTGGACCAGGTAATTGAGTGACCATAAAAGAGGCTATTCTGAGACATTGTGATACCTGTAAATGGCAAATAATTAGCAAAGTGACATTAAAAATCTTAAGAATATTTGCAAACAAACAATAACTCACCACCAAAACTGCAAGACATCTGTACCAAACCAGCACTGTATAGAACCGCTTTGCATGGAAAATAAAAGGATGGAATGTCCACTGCCTCGCACCAACAAATATTGTAGATTCTCTCTCTAAACAGCCCAGTCAATGCTAAAAATTGCTGAAATATTCACTTGATTTGCATCAACTCACCAGAAGAAATGAGCAGAAGATAAAAGAGAATAGTGTCTCACTGATATAAGCCTTTTTGGGCCCAAGTTCCTGAAATAGTTTGGCATGTGTATACAAAATGAGCAAAAGGAAATAGAATTTACGATCTTGAAAAAAATCATGACTAAGATGAATAAGTAAACAGACAACTTCGTGACTATGCGTGAGCCAATCCAAACCCATAGGTAATTTACTTTGGCCCCCAGGATGAATTTAAAATTAGAACAAGTGGTCTGGCCTGGCAGAAATAACACATCCACCATTGCAAAGACCACATTCACTGGCTTGAGATAGCTGATCAGCACTGTCATTAACTAACTTTTTAAACTGTTAAATGTTCCAACTTCCCCTTTATTTCTTTTACTTCTCAGGGGATTTTTTTTTTCAATTCTATTCAATAAAAGTATTCTCCTAAAAGTAAGTCGAAAATTCAGATTCTAGCAGATTAGTGTTGCAGAGAAATAGAAGAAGATACTTGTTATGTTGTAGAAGATTATGAATCCTAAAATGCTTTCATCACGGTTATTGTTATGATAGGATCAGCTAACCTTATTCTAGATTTTGGAAAGCTGAGGAATGGCAGAGAAAGCTATTGGCATGTGTACGGTGCTAATAAAAAGGGTTCAGATCTTTTGTTTCAGATATAGGTATTGATCACTGAAGATCAGATTTATTGAAAGAAGGAAGACGTTCCAGATTTCATAGAGTCTGATATACTTTGAAGAATTCTGGACACAAGTGTTAAATCATCCAGGAGGTGATGAAACATGAAGACTTATTTTCAGCCATATGTGAAAGGATGCAGAATCATACCTGTAGGTATTCCTATATCAGGTATTCCTATATTTCCTTTGTCACTTTCTCTTTATGTTCCAACTTTGAAAGAAGAAGGGAGAAGGAGAATGCCTGGAGAAAGTTCCTGTTAGGTGTTCCTGTTTGGGAGAAAATTTCAGAGTTCTATTGAAGAGAAGCTTGATATTTCAGAGAGGTATGTTACTTATGAGGTGCGCACATATATGATTATACCAAACTCTGAAGGAAAGAGATATGAAAGACTAACAGATAGAACAAGGATGAAGACAAGATGAGATCTTAGTTATGAAATTTGGTGAGACTCATGAGAGTTGAATGAGTTGAGTTGAGTACAGTCAGAGATGAACTAACTAGTGTTCATAATACACTAAGTTGTGAGTTGTCAGTCACAAGTCCATGATGGATTCAGTTTCTGATTATGTTTAGTGTATTTACATAACACAACAGAAGTACGTTGAGAAACCTTTCTTAAGGTAAATGCAAATATGTGGATCCTAGTGTATGCTTACTGGTTTGAGAAGACATATTTCAGGAGATAGCAGATTCAGAGTCAATTCATGCTACATATGTTGTCAAGCAGTGATTGCTTGATGTATGCTAACACTATTGGATATCTAGTTTGCATATTTTCTCAAGTATTATGGTTCATATTCAACAAATTCAGATTTTTGAAGTTTGAAGCTTATGTCAGTTTGCAGATGAATGAAGTTGCATATCTAGTTCAGTTTGTACCAATATGACATTGCAGGGGGGATCGTTGGAAATCAATGTCACATCAGTCCAAAATTCCTATTAGGGCAGAAACCCTAATTTTGGTACTTAGTCATTTTTGGCATAAAATTTGGGTAAAATTTTTGAGCCTATCTTGTAGAGCTTGAAGAGAGCTTTCTAATGGTATATGACATTCAGTCATCAGAGATCAAATTTGGGAGAAAACCCTAACCCTTAGGGTTTTTACCTCATTTGATAGCTCTCAGCTTGGAGGTCATAAAAATGTTTTCAGATCATTCATCAAAGCTGAGAGCTATCAAATGAAGTAAAAACCCTAAGGGTTAGGGTTTTCTCCCAAATCTGATCTCTGATGACTGAATGTCATATACCATTAGAAAGCTCTCTTCAAGCTCTACAAGATAAGCTCATAAAAATTTTACTCAAATTTTGTGCCAAAAATGACTAAGTACCAAAATTAGGGTTTTTGCCCTAATAGGATTTTGGACTGATGTGACATTGATTTCCAACACAACTACAAGGACATAAAATTGATCTAAGTGAATTAATCCTTTTGAAAATAGTACCAAAAAACAATGTCCTTCCTAAAGTCTTATCTTTCACAAAACACAAAGTGTTATCAAATGTCACTTTCAATCCCTCTTTAAAAAGTGCAAAAATAAATATCAAATTTTTAGCAATCTCACGCACGTATAAAACATGATGAGACCAACTTGATTGAATTAGAAGAAGTCATACTCGAGAAAAAGTGCTTATGTGTTGTCATGTACTTTGAAGGACCAATATCCAATAGCCAAATATTAGTTGAAAAGATGGAACTAACCTCCTCATCTAAATTGGTGATTAAGGCAAAGACATAATCTTGTTCACATTAACTCTTGTTGGTTTTTAAGGCCCACAATCAATATAGAGACAAGAATGAAATAGAGACATGGGAAAGAATAGAAACGACAATAGAAAGATGGAGCAAAGCTCCACATATATAATGTTGAGAATATGCTTGAGCCTATATCCTATATAATTACATAGCATCCTACAGTGTAACAATTGTCTCTATCCTTCCAAGTAGTACTTGGTTGAGATGTTGAAGCTCAAAAGGACCCTCGGCTGAAGGAGCAACATCAATGGAAGCTTTGATAGCTGAGTAGAGTGTGCAGGTGAGTGTCGAGCTGATGACGCAAGAGAGCAGAGAGAGAGAGAGAGAGAGAGAGAGAGAGAGATTAGGCGCAGCTCTTTTGGTGGGTTCTCCAAATGAGAAAGTAACCCTAACTTTAGTTTAAGTTATTATTTATAGGACCTGGCCAAGTTCACATTGAACTTGGCCAAAAGAATAAATAATGAACATGATGAACCTTATAAAGGCCTATACAAATGTATACAAGCCTTTACCCCAACAACCTCCCACTTAAAGGTATAAATGACGCCTTTAAACTACGTGATGTTGGGGTGAAGGCCCTAAATGACCTCTCATAGTTGTACACTTGTGTATAGGCCTTTAAAAGGCTGATATAGTCATTTTTATTCTTTTGGCCAAGTTAAGTGTGAACTTGGCCAGGTCCTATAAATAATAACCTAAATTAAAGTTAGGGTCTCTTCTTCTTTTGGAGAACCCACCAAAGAGCTGCGCCTCCCTTCTTCTTTTTCGATCTCCCTCTCTCTCTCTCACCTGCGTGTGCTTCACTCACCTGCCTTGCTGCTCAGTCAAGAGATGCTCCATTTGAGCTTCTCCATCTTCTGAATACTCTCTCTTGCTCCAACAACCGGTATCAGAGCTCCGTTGAGGCATTAGAGCAGCTGCGTTTCAGTTTTCAGCAGGGTTTTCTTCAGATTTTGCAAGATCTTCGCGTTTCATCGCGAAGAAGGTGCCCAAAACAGCGACATCAGCATTTCTGGAGTGTTCTACTTCAGTTTTTGCAGGTTTTTCTGAGTTTTGTCGCGAAGAAAAGGGTTAAAAGTGAAGCACCACACCTTTGGGGCAGCATAAACTTCTTTTCACGTGATATTCTTCGATTTCATCGCGAAGAGACTGTTCCTCTTTGTCTTATTGCTCAAAACATACTATTTCCAGGTGTTTTACAGGTGTACACAAGTGTTCCACAGTCCAAAACAGCAATATACAGGTTTAACATTTCATGTATTGAAGTGTGGCATGAGAAATTTGCTTATGTACAGCAAATTGTGGGATTTTCTCTGATTTTTTAAAATTCTGAAGAGAAAATTTGGGCTTTTTGCTCCCTTTTGCTCCTAAAGGCTTCCTTATAGCCTTATGTATACACTTTGAGGTCAAGAAAAGTCAAATTTGCTGATTTGAAACATAAATTGACTTGCTGGAATTTTTTGTAGGTAATTTCAAAAAATTACAGATTTTAATCTTGTGGTCCAACTGGTCTGTTTTTGCTCCATTTTGCTCCCACAACAGTTTGAAGCCATTGTGCATCATTTTTTAGAAGTGATACTCTGATTTGGTGCATTTTTTCCCAAATTTCAGCATATTAACTTTTTCATCGTACAATCATGGCGTCATCCTCCTCAGATGTGAAGAATCTATTTGAGATTCGACGTTTTGAGGGAACAGGTTTCGATTTGTGGAGGAGAGAATGCAAGGTATTCTCTTCTTGAAGGATTGTGATAGGGCATTGGAAGCGGAAAAACTAGAAGATATGTCACAGGAAGCTTGGCTGATCTTGAACAAGAAAGCTGTTACGTATATCAAGATGGCCGTCTTTGATGAGATCTTGGTAGATCTCAAAGGGCTGACCTCTGCTTCAGAAATATGGGCAAAGCTGAAAGCAACTTATGAGAACACTACGCCTGTGAACCAAGTGCATTTGATGCGGAAGCTTGTTGGTATGCAACTTGATGAGTCCAAGAGTGCAGCCGAACACTTATCCCTCTTTACAGGTACTTTGTCACAATTGCAGGACTCAGGTATGGCTTCTTTTAATGACAAACTTAAAGCCATCTTCTTGTTTATGACACTTCCTGACTCTTGGGAGACACTGGTAGTCTCATTGTCCAATAACCCCAACCTGACCTTTGATGGTGTTAGGGGTTCTATACTTAATGAAGAGATCAGGAGAAAAGCAGGTGGTGAAGGTGGTGAAGGTGGAAGCTCAGCTAACATGGTTAGAAGCAGGACAGATAAGAGGAGTAATAATGCACAAAGGAACAAGAGTAAGAGCAGGGAAAGAGGTAATGGAAGCAAAGGTAAAAGCAATGATGTGACTTGCTATCAGTGTGGCAGGAAAGGCCACAAGAAACCTGATTGCCGCTATTACAAGGCACAGCTTGAAAGAAATAAGAATTTTGGAGATAAAAAGAAGGGAAAGAAAGAAGACAAGACTGATGCACAGGACAACCAAAAGGACAAAGAGAAGGCCAATGTGGCCTCTAATGTAGTCATAGAGGAGCTGTCAGATGTTGAGGATATTTTGCGCACTACTTTATCAGCTGATGATACTTATGCATATGATTTCTCTCTGAATGTTCATACATAGGACATGTGGATCACCAAAAGTGATCTTATCGATGCTTTGCTGACTGTTAATGATGCATTGGCCCAGACATGGATAGTTGACTCTGGTGCTTCTTTTCATGTGACTCCTATCAAGGAGTGCTTTTCTACTTTTACTACAGGCAGCCATGGCCATGTATACCTTGGAGACAATAATGCTTGCTCCATTGAGGGTATTGGCACAGTGCATTTCTCTACAAACTAATGAGCTGGTTTTGCATGATGTGCGTTATATACCAGGGATCAAGAAAAGCTTACTCTCTGTGGGTCAAATGGATATGCATGGTTATAGCATTCTCTTTGAGAGAGGATCATGGAAAATGACAAAGGGATCAAAGCTGATTGTGAAAGGCATAAAAAAGGGAACTCTCTATTGCTTGCATGGGAAAGCCTTATCAGGCAAGTTCATTGCTTTGGCTGAAGTTCACTCCCATATGGAGTTGTGGCATAAGAGACTTGGCCATATGAGCCAAAAGGGTCTCACTAGGCTTTGTAACTTAAAGAAGCTTGATGCTAAAGGCACAAAGCTTGATTTTTGTAATGAATGTCAATATGGAAAGCAAGTGAAACGTTCCTTTTATTATGGTGTGTCTCGTAAGTCTTGTGTACTTGATCTTGTTCATTCTCATGTATGTAGCATGCCCACCAAATCTATGGGGGGTGCTTTGTATTTCATCTCTTTTGTTGATGATTTTTCTAGAAAAATTTGGGTTCAATTGCTTAAATCTAAGGATGAAGCATTTGCTGCATTTAAGCGTTTTCATGCATTTGTGACCACCCAAACAGGTAGAAAGCTGAAATGCTTGCGTACAGACAATGGTGGTGAGTATACAAGTGCTGAATTTCAGAAATTTTGTGAAAATTTGGGCATTAAGAGGGAGCTTACTGTTCCATACAGCCCCTCTTCTAATGGTGTGGCTGAACGCTATAATAGGACACTTTGTGAGAGGGTGAGATGCATGTTGTCCACAGCTAATCTCCCTCATGGATTTTGGGGAGAGACACTCAAAACTACAGTACATATTTGCAATAGATCCTCTCACATGTCCTTGAAAGGTGACATCCCTGAAGAGGTTTGGTCTGGCAAACCTGCTTCATATGATCACTTACATGTCTTTGGCTGCGAGGCTTTTGTGCACATAAGGCCGGAGCTAAGAAACAAACTTGATGCTAAGTCCATAAAAGGTCTCTTCATGGGATATGGTGAAGAAGGTGAAATGAGCTACAGAATTTGGATACCTCAGCTCAAGAAAGTTGTACGCAACCGGGATGTTGTTTTTAATGAGGCAAGGCTGCTTCAAAATAATTGTGCCTCAAAGGATGACCATAGAAGGGTCAGATTTCAGCATGACCAGCCACCTATTAGGCCTGATTTTGATCCTCAGGATGCACCACAAAGGACTGAAAATATTGATGATCCAATGGTTTTTGAGCCAGATGATGTTGGACAGCAAAATGACGCTCCTGATGGGCATATGCAGCCACCTATTCATGCTGAAAACAGGGCTGGAAATGATACGCAGCAGCCCATTAACAATGGACATGTTGATATACCTCCTAATGTAGATCCATTGCCAGATAATGGGGATCATTGGGTAAGAAGATTTGCACGTGCTAGGAGGCCAATGAACAGATATGATCCCTCTATACATTACATTATGTTATAAGATGAGGGGGAGCCTCTCACTTATAAAGAGGCAAAGCTATGTGAGCACAAGAAGAAGTGGGAGTTAGCCATGCAAGAAGAAATAAAGGCCTTGCATGAAAATGATACTTGGGATCTTGTTGAGTTGCCCAAAGGTAGGAAAGCCATTAAAAACAACATCCCGGCTGCGTACAACTTTCTTGAGTTCAGGTATCCAAATTTTGTAGCCCATCTCACCTTCTTCACCATATCCCATGAAGAGGCCTTTTATGGACTTAGCATCAAGTTTGTTTCTCAGCTCAGGCCTTATATGCACAAAAACCTCGCAACCAAAGACACGAAAGTGATCATATGAAGCAAGTTTGCAAGACCAAACCTCTTCAGGGATGTCACCTTTCAACGACATGTGAGAGAATCTATTGCATATATGTACTGCAGTTTGAGTGCCTCTCCCCAAAATCCATGAGGGAGATTAGCTGAGGACAGCATGCATCTCACCCTCTCACAAAGTATCCTATTATAGCGTTCAGCCACACCATTAGAAGAGGGGCTGTATGGAACACTAAGCTCCTTCTTAATGCCCAAATTTTCACAAAATTTCTTAAATTCAGCACTTGTGTACTGACCCCCATTATTTGTACGTAGGCATTTCAGCCTTTTACCTATTTGGGTGGTCACAAATGCATGAAAACGCTTAAACGCAGCAAATGCTTCATCCTTAGACTTAAGCAATTGAACCCAAATTTTTCTAGAGAAATCATCAACAAAAGAAATGAAATACAAAGCACCTCCCATAGATTTGGTAGGCATGCTACATACATCAGAATGAACAAGATCAAGTACACAAGACTTAAGAGACACACCAGAGTAAAAGGAACGTTTCACTTGCTTTCCATATTGACATTCATTACAAAAATCAAGCTTTGTGCCTTTAGCATCAAGCTTCTTTAAGTTACAAAGCTTAGTGAGACCCTTTTGGCTCATATGGCCAAGTCTCTTATGCCACAACTCCCAACTTCAGCCAAAGCAATAAACTTCCCTGATAAGGCTTTTCCATGCAAGCAATAGAGAGTTACCTTCTTTGTGCCTTTCACAATCAGCCTTGACCCCTTTGTCATTTTCCATGATCCTCTCTCAAAGAGAATGCTATAACCATGCATATCCATTTGACCCACAAAAAGCAAGCTTTTCTTGATCCCTGGTACATAACGCGCATTATGCAAGACCAGCTCATTAGTGCCATTTGTAGAGAAATGCACTATGCCAATACCTTCAATGGAACATTCATGATTGTTTCCAAGGTATGCATGGCCATGGCTGCCTGCAGTAAAAGTAGAAAAACACTCCTTGATACGAGTCACATGAAAAGAAGCACAAGAGTCAACAATCCATGTCTGGACCAATCATAGTACAACAAGAGGTTTAAAAACGAGATTTAAATCGAGATTTAAATTGTTTAAATCGTAGAGGTTTATAAAATCCAAAATAAAAATGGGGTTTTTATTCACTATGAGAGATTTTTATTTTCTAAAATCTAAAGCTATGTACCAATGCATATTTAAGACCTTTTTGATATACCTGAGATGAATAACATATAAAATCACCTTATAGTCTATAATCACTAGTGTCCGGTCACCACACTACTTTCTACTTTCAAATCTTAACTTTCAAATCTTAACTTTCAAATGTCAACTTTCAAATCTCAACTTTCAAATGCATTTTAAATAAAAGAGTCAATAGTAAATACAAAAATATAAACAATCAGCATACATGACACATGAAAGTGAATAGTGGGACTAAGGACATAATCAACTACCAATCAACCAATGACTCAAGTCAATGAGTCATGCTATACATAATACAACTGTCAGCAATGTCAGTGATCAGTGATCATATTGTATACAAAACAAACATGTAGATACTAAATAGTAAACAAGCATGGCTCACCTTATGTTCTAACTTTTTCCTAATGCTAGCTCTCAAGATGAGTGTGCAAGAGAAGACTAAAAACAACTAACACATGGGCTTCTGCTAAAAGCAATGGCTGCCAAAGGTCGTTTGATGACCATGATTTTTTTCGAAATAAATTTGCATAAAAATTATATAAAATCGTAAAAAACATTGGCGAGATTTAAAAAACGATTTTTATATAAAAATCAAAGATTTAAATCAACAATGGGGCCAATGCATCATTAACAATCAGCAAAGCATCAATAAGATCACTTTTCGTGATCGACATGTCATGTGAATGAACATTTAGAGAGGAATCAAATGCATAAGTATCATCAGCTCATAAAGTAGTGCATAAAATATCCTCAACATCTGAAAGCTCTTCTATGACTACATTAGAGGCCACATTGGCCTTCTCCTTGTCCTTTTGGCCGTCTTGTGCATCAGCCTTGTCTTCTTTCTTCTCCTTCTTCTTATCTCCAGCATTCTTCTTTCTTTCAAGTTGTGCCTTGTAATAGCGGCAATCAGGTTTCTTGTGGCCTTTCTTGCCACACTGATAGCATGTCACATCATTGCTTTTACCCTTGCTCCTATTACCCCTTTCCCTGCTCTTACTCTTGTTCCTTTGTGCATTATTACTCCTCTTACCTGTCTTGCCTCTAACCATGTTGGCTGAGCTGCCACCTTCACACCTGCTTTTCTCCTTCTCTTCATTAAGTATAGAACCCCTAGCACACCATCAAAGGTCAGGTTGGAGTTATTGGACAATGAGACTACCAATGTCTCCCAAGAGTAAAGCAATGTCATAAGCAAGAAAATGGCTTTAAGCTTGTCATCAAAAGGAGCCATACCTGAGTCCTGCAACTGTGACAAAGTACTTGTAAAGAGAGATAAGTGTTCAGCTCCACTCTTGGACTCATCTAGCTGCATGCCAACAAGCTTCTGCATCAAATGCACTTGGTTAACAGGCGTAGTGTTCTCATAAGTTGCTTTCAGCTTTGCCCATATTTTTGAAGCAGAGGTCAAACCTTTGAGATCTGTCAAGATCTCATCAGAGACAACCATCTTGATATATGTAACAGCCTTCTTGTTCAAGATCATCCATGCATCTTGTGACATGTCCTCTGGTTTTTCCACCTCCAATGCCCTGTCACAATCCTTCAGAAAGAGAATATCTTGCATTCTCTCCTTCCACAACTCGAAACCTGTTCCCTCAAATCGTAAAATCTCAAATAGATTCTTCACATCTGAGGAAGATGATGCCATAATTGCACAATGAAGAGGTTAGTCTGCTTAAATTTGGGCAAGATGCACCAAAATCAGAGTACCGCCTCTAAAAGTGGTGCACGATGGCTTCAAACTTTGTGGGAGCAAAATGGAGCAAAAATAGGCCAATTGGAACACAAAATTAAAAATCTGCAATTTTCTGAAATTACCTGCAGAAAATTCCGACAAGCAAACCTGTAAAAAGAGGTAGCAAATGTATCATACATGTCTTTGGAGCTAACAAATGTTTCCTTCGTACATGAAAATTTTTTGAGCAATAAGACAGAGAGGAACACTTTCTTCACGACAAAGTTTGAAAATGTTGCAAAAAATCGAATATTTGCGGCTTCAAAAGTGTGACGCAGCAATTCTAAGTCTTTTCTTCGCGATGAAACTCGAAAGGTCTTGCAAAACTGAAGTATGTGCTGCTGTAGGACACCTTTTGCGCGACAAAATCTGAAGATTCTTCCAAATCTGAAGAGCACACCTCTAAAAATGTGGCGCAGCTGCTTTGAAGTCTTCACAAAGCTCTGATACCAGTTGTTGAAGCTGAAGAGGACCCTCAGCTGAAGGAGCAGCTGCACTGGAAGCTCTGATAACTGAGTAAAGTGTGCAGGTTAGTGTCCAAGTCAGTGTCCAGCTGATGACGCAAGAGAGCAGAGAGAGAGAGAGAGAGAGAGAGAGAGAGAGAAAGAAAATTAGGCGCAGCTGTTTTGGTGGGTTCTCAAAATGAGGAAGTAACCCTAACTTTAGTTTAAGTTATTACTTATAGGACTTGGCCAAGTTCAAATTGAACTTGGCCAAAAGAATAAATAATGAACATGATGAGCCTTATAAAGGCCTATACAAATGTACACAAATATGAGGGGTCATTTAGGGCCTTTACCCCAACATAAGAGTGGGGGATATGTGAGTTCTCTTTGTGATGTGTGTTTGGGGAGAGCTCTTCATGACAAAGGACCTTGTGCGTGCTTGTAGGATACTTTGCATGATATGTGAAAAATAGAGGTACCTAAACTAAATAACTACAACAAATAACAAATATACTATCTAGCATATTCCCCTAGTGTCAAGTTAAGAAGGGAAAAATATGTCTAAAAAGGGAAATCGTTTGCTAGGGGCGGACCTACCTGCACGCTTAAAACACTTAATAATGTTTGTCAAAGCTTGGTCAAAGGGTTGCCCAAGCTTGTCAAAATTTGAAGAAAAATTTTGTTACGTAATGCGGTAGTACCTTTCGAGAGCTATCCAACCATATATAAAACTTGGGTGTTGGGCAACTATTTGATGATCAAAAACTGAATCCTAATTTCAATTCTAGTGTAAAAAACAAATTTGAGAAGTGAAAAGCGATGTACACTTATCAAAATCATATAAAATTGATCCTACGGCTTATAATATGCCAATGTGGCACATGAAAATCACAAGAAAATAAAAAATAATTCAATACCATGATTCACAACGAAAATCCCATCGAGATTTATGAAAAACAGTTTTTGGGCTTTTTTATGACTTGTGCAACTAGGAATTGATAGCCTATATAAACAATGGCTTGTAGGCACTCTTGGCATCACGTTTGGAGCTCTTCAAGAGCTAGACTTTGGTTGAGGGTTCCCTTCAACTTGGAGAGGTGAAGTTGTGTTTTCTTCATCATCAACAAGGTGTGCATCAGCTTGACTCTCATCTTCAGCCTTAGAGGTTATTAGAGTTATTGGATAGTTTGTATTCATCTTGTATACCTTCTATGCTATCTTTTGACTTCAACTATGGAATATAATGACTATATTTGGAGCTTTGTTTTTCATCGTTCTCTATTTTCTCTATGTCTCTATATTAATTGTGGGCCTAAAACCCAACACTATGCTGATGCTACATCAAATTCTAAGTGTGAGCATCTATTAGCAATGATGCATGCAAGTGAGCAAAGAAAGAAAGTGAATAATATTAGAAAAAAAGTGGATAATGATGCAGCAAACAAATGAGCCTTAGCCTACAACAAAGATTGGTTCACTAATTTGCATGAACCTAAAGAGGGCATGTGGAGACACGGATGACACCCCTCATCAGATTACACACATCAGAGATTTGATCTTGGATATAAATCAAAAGTAGATTTCTCAAGGATGTAACATGTACCAACCATAACCAAGAATCTTATATGAGTTGGGTAGATGGTTGAAAGAGGCTATCAAGTGAAGCTCAATGAGAAGGGCTTCTTTTTGGAGAACCCTAAGGAGGGTTACAAACTCGTGGCAAAAGAAAAGAAGCTAGGAAGGCTATTCACATTGACGGTAAACCCTAATCAAGCTTACACCATATTTTCCTTGTGGATCTAGGAAGATTGCAATCATGAACCTATGGCATAAAAGAATAAGCCACATTTATGTTCAATGCATGAAAGATATGCTTTCTCGTCCTGTTGTAATCTCGTAGTACGAGATCCTTTCTAGTTCTCTCTTGTATCTAGTTCATCTCCCAAAAGGGAGTTCTTGTAATCCAGACATCTTGTCTCATACTTACGATCCCGGGTTGTGGGATCTCCTGTATCATCTCTAGTCCAGTTTTCCATACCTATTGGTCCTAGGTTATGGGAAGTCTTGTGTCAGCTACGTCTTCTTGTAGTATTTTCCCTATGTGGGTGTTCTTGTAATCGTAAGTGTATTTCGGAAATCTTTTCTACTGTAGTCAGAGAGCACAATCTAGTGCTCCCCTGACATTTTGGAAAGACTATCTTCATCAAGACTAGGAACCATGGAGATTATTCGAGAAGAATTTTTTTCTGCACTTAAAATCGTCCAAGAGATACGAGAAAACCAACAAAGGATTCAACAACAGAATATTCAAGATGTAATCACAGAACTTCAAAGGCAAATCCAAGAGGTGCAGATCATTGAAGTCAATCTTCTTCAAGTACCCTCATGACAACTAACATGAAGAAAAGTCCAAAAGTGAGCATGCCTGAGAAATTTGATGGGACAAGATCAAAGTTTCGAGGATTTGTGCAACAAGTGAAGCTGTTCATAAGGATGCAACCAGACAGGTACCCAAATGATGCTTCTCAAGTAGGACTCATAGGAACTCTATTATTTGGTCCTGCTCTTTCATGGTTTGCACCTATCCTTGAGAAGGATCTGGATATTTTGCATGATTTCAAGTCCTTTAAACGAGAGTTCACATCTTCACTTGGAGATACGAATTGGTCACGTGTTGCCGAAACAAAGCTAAGGAAGCTACACCAAGGAAATAGGCCTGCGTCTTCCTATGCATCAGAATTTAGATATATCATTTGTGATCTCACATGGCACGAGGATTATTTTATCAGCCAATTTCGATGGGGCTTACGTGATGATGTCAAGGACCTCATGTCAACCATGCCCAAGGTAACTACTTTGAATGAATTCATGAATCAAGCAATTGAGTGTGACAATAGGTTGTTTGAGAGAAAGCAAGAGAAGAAGATTTTTGTTCACGATCGAGAATACAAGTTTACCCCAATTCCTCAACAACATATATTGGAAGAATCTCAACCAGAACCCACGCAGTTGGATAACATTAGTGTCAGACGACTTACACAAAAGGAAAGAAAACATCGGAAAGACAATGGATTATGCTTTTATTGTGGAGATCATGATCATATGGTATTCAAATGTCCTAAGAAGAAGAAGCAAGTTGGAATTAGGACTTCTATAATCACTATCCCACATCAGAAGTATCATCATCAGAATCAAAAGAGGAGTAGCACCCATCATGAGAATCATGGCCTTGATTCTGCACCTAGATATACTACAAACCCTTTCCAGTTCCATCATGGATATCCATCATCATCATGTTCCAGTACCATATATCAAGAACTCTACAAAGACCAAGAGCTATGAAGATTCAAGTTCTAGAAGACCTCGCAGTCACATAACCACTCCTTGTGGAACTCGTCGCTTGAGGGGGAGGTGATGTCATGGACACAAAGAAAACCATCCTGAACCTTAGATTTCATGTCACTTTCTATATCTCATGATTGGATCAAATTTTGGGAAAACCAATGCTTTCATTGCGTCTGGAACGTGCCAAACCCCAAGATCGACTGTCTATTTGCTGAATTTTGATACCCGGAGGTCTTGTTTCTAGTTGATGACATCATCGATGACATCATCAACTCGCAACCGTCCTTGAAAAACTATATAAGGAGGGGTTGGCCACATTCATAATCAGTCTTGCCAATGCCAATCTTGGGAACTCAAGGGGTCGTGGCCACCAAGTAACTTTCAAGTTCCATTTCAAGTTCTAGTCTTGTCTCTTGCTCTAGTCTTGTCTAGTCTTGTATTGTGGACATCCTTTCTCGTCCTGTTGTAATCTCGTAGTACAAGATCCTTTCTAGTTATTTCTTGTATCTAGTTCATCTCCCAGAAGGGAATTCTTGTAATCCAGACATCTTGTCTCATACGTACGATCCCGAGTTATGGGATCTCCTGTATCATCTCTAGTCCAGTTTTCCATACCTATTGGTCCCGGCTTGTGGGACGTCTTGTATTAGCTACGTCTTCTTGTATTATTTTCCCTATGTGGGTGTTCTTGTAATCATAAGTGTATTTCCGAAATCTTGTCTAGTGTAGTCAGAGAGCACAATCTAGTGCTCCATTTTTGCTCAGCATGTATAGAGTATTTTATGACTTCCTCTACAAGCAAATTGAGTTTGCGTTGTGGATAAGCGAAAGCGCACATGCTTGGCTCATTGTAATTAGCCTACACCAATTGGCAACGCCAGTTCTTGGTTCCTCAATAGAGGTGGTGCTTCTTAGCACATGGGGCAGCCATGGTGCTATCTTGGAGCATGTTGAGGAGCGGCTATGGAGTTCTTCTTGGAGAAGAAAAGTGTGCTCACACTCTTACTTATGGAGAGGATTTACACCGTGGCAGCTTGCTGGTGTGGATCAGCCATTCACATGATGTATTTGAAGATTGTCTTCTACATGAAGATTTCGGGTTACTTCAAAGACACTGGATAGTGGTTAACATAAGATTTGCATTTTATGTTAAGAATTCAGGTACATATTCTCTTTATGCACACAGGTACTACTTGAAGTTTATTGAGGCAGTAACATCCATATGAGGAGTCCTATTCAGCATAGGTACAAGAGAATCAGTACATGTATGCTTTATGCATATTTGGATGAGGTGTTCGAGAAGGTATGTTCATATGAGTTTGAGGATTTCTGGCGGCAAACTTGTTAGCATTCTTTGCTACTTTTGTAAGTATGTGATCTTTTCACACACGTGTTTGACTTAGGGTCTTCCATAACCTAAGTTCAGATGAAGGTTTTTAGACCGATTCTTCCTCTTTCTGTCACTCATATTCACTCTTCTATAACCTATTAGGTCACACATCTCATATATATTCAGATTTCTGTTCCTACATCTGAATATGTTTGTTCCATTTGTATATTCACTCATCCATCTATTTCTGTTCACATAGAGTGGTTGAAAATTTTGACTCCCACATTGTACATTAAACATTGGTATATATGATAGTGTGAGTAAGCCTTGGCTTACGTAACACTTTACACATGCTCTCTAATCTTTCTCTATCTTTGTCTCATCATTTGTATGATTAAGTGTGGTATGTTCATGTTTTGTCAATATTGGAAGATTGCTAGACCTATGGAACCTTGGACCTGTGGTATTAGTATTGGGCCTACTAAATTTCCAACACCCTGACACATAGATGACTGCATTAATATGACTTGGATATATCGTAGAATGAATTATCCTGATGAGTTCAATCGCTTTAAACAATTCAAGCCATGTGTAAAAAAGGAGGGAGACAGATATGTGAAGGTCTTGAGGTCAAATGGAGAGGGAGAGTTATTTCTCTCAAGAATTCTTTGATTACTTATGGTCTCCAAGGATCAAGAGACAATTTACATGCAGTTACACAACCCCAACAAATTGGGGTAGCAGAGAGGAAAAACAAATATTTCACAAAGGGAGAATATTAAACGATGAATGAAATGAATGTACTCAATTGTTATTGGGCTGATGAAGTTACCACAATTGTTTACTTGATGAACAAAGCATCAACCACGTGTATACAGTCAAGGGCACCATATGAAGCATTGACAAGTAAAAGACCTAATATATTTCACATAAAGAATTTCTGATTGTATTTGCTATATGCACATACCTACTGAGGAGACGAAAGCTTCAACCTATGGAAAACATTTTTATTGGGTATGCCACATAACAAAAGAGTTATAGGTGCTATAACCCAAACACTAAGGACCTAAAGGTCTCAAAGGATGTAGCATTTGATGAGTTACTCCCATGGAATGCTAAGAAACATGACACAGAGGTAAAAGGCATGGATGAACCAAGGTAGATTCAAGAGAGGAGCAAGTGAGCATGGAACTTAGTGGACATAGAGGGTCAAGCATTGAAGATGGGCCAAAAGTTACTTCATCCTAGAGAGGGAGAGCAAGGAGCTAATCAAATCAATGAGCTCCATCCAACAAAGATAAAGCAAAGATAGTAGAGCTTGATGATGAAGGTAATGAACTTGAGGTGGACTTGCATTTTGAAGATGAAAGGCACGAGGAAGCAACATCAAAGGCAATTTCCAAGGCAAAAGAGGTTTGAACCTCCTAAAGAAGAACAAAGGAAATCACATAGGGTCCTATGAATAGGCTAACATATGCTTCCTTCATAGTTAGTACCCTACATGGACAAAGTGTTCAAGACAAGGAGCCAAATATGTATGAAGATTCTTGTGAGGAATGGAATGAAGCTATGCAAGAGGAAATTGATGCATTGTAGGACAATCATACATGGAAACTAGTGCCAAAGAATTAAGGGATGAAGGTGATGGGATGCAAATGGGTCTACAAAATGAAGAGACATAGCACAATTGCAAGGCACGAGGCTATATTGGTAGCAAGGGGTTTGTTCAAACCCATGGAGTTGATTACGAAGATTCGGTCCCATGGCTAAAATGACTAACATTCAGACTATCATAGCCCTAGTTACTACAAAGAGAAGGACGTTATATCAACTGGATATGAAGAATGCATTTTTGAATCGTGACTTGGAAGAGGCAGTGTACATGGAGCAACCTCCTCGTTTTGTTCATAACAAATTTCCTAATCATGTTTGTAAGCTTAGAGAGGCTCCATATGGTTCGAAACAATGTTCATGAGCTTTGAATCAGAGATTGATAGGTCACTTGCAAAATTGAGGATTCAAATAAAGTCGAGCAGATCCCTCATTGTTCACAAAGGGTAAAGAAGCCAAACAAGTATGCATATGTATACACATTGATGGTCTCATTATTACTACAAATGATGATCAAGTGGGATCAAGGACATTAAGAAAAGGCTTGGCAATAGTTCAAAATATTAGACCTTGGTGAGCTAAAGTATTTTCCACGTATTGCGGTAACCTATGGGGGTGTGGCTGATGCAAAGGAGGTACTTGATGGACCTACTTGTGAAGTATGGAATGCCAGAATGCAAGTCTATACCCTATAAATGTTAAATCACTTCATATGAAGGTGAAGCAGTAGAGGACAGGTCATTGGTGAGTTCTAAGTGATTTAATAGAGGACAAGTCATTGGTGAGTTGTTTACTCTAAGCATCCATAACAAGACCTCACATAAAATAATCTAGAAGTGCTATCTCAATACATGCAAGAACCATGAGTGCCCCACCTTCACACAGCAAGAAGGCATCAAATACTTGAAAGAGACTATAAATGAAGGACTACACTATCCATATGATAGTAATGTTCTACGAAAGATAGAAGAAGCACAAGCCAATACATGATAATGTTAGGATCCAAGCTTGTCTCATGGTGTCCAAAGAAACAACTCTGAGTTGCTTTATCTTCAATTAAAGATGAGTAGGATTAGCTCGAGTCATACGTGAGCTTATCTCATTCAAGTAGTTCTATAAGGACTTAGATTTGCAGATTAATCAATCTCCAATCATGTTTGATAATTTAAAGTGTACACTTTGCATCTAATCCTATATTTCATCAAAGGATTAAACACATTGAAGTACACTATCATTTTGTAATTTTGTAAGAGAGAAGATTGTAGCAAATGAAGTAGAAATACATTGTATAAGTACAAAGGATGAAACAGCTCATATGCTCACCAATGCATTGGATAGCAATAGTTGTGCAAGTTCAAGATTTGCATTATAATGGAGCTATGCAACAATCCACAAGTTGAAGCTTGAGGGGGTGTTGATGCTAGTAGTGCAAGGGTCTTCATCACAGGAGACTTTATTTTTTAGCCCATAAAGACCACTATCCTTGAGATTGGGGCTTAGAATGTGGTACAAGTTATCATTGACAATTGCTCAATTGCAAAAGGATGGGGAAGTAGTGGAGAAAGAGTTTTCTAGAATTCTCTATACACCTTGATCTTCTTTTTGAAGACATAAGCAAATTGTCTTTGCTTGCACCATTAGTAAGGGGTGCAAAGAGGATTGTGACTTTTATACGGAAAAACCATCAAGCATTTGCTATTTCCATTGCCATAGTTCAATGGATATGATTTGACCCGCGACACCTGCTTCGCATATATATACATGGTTTTTTCGAGACTTCAGGCAGTCGTCAATGCTTTGCGCATATCCGTGATTTATCATTGATGCGCTTCCATGCATACGACAAACACTTAGCTTGCATGTTATATGCACTTCAAAGTGTTGGATGACATCTTTTGGGCTGATATTGCGGCCATGGTACCTTTGTTGAGATACATATACATTATGCTATGTATTATGGATAAAGAAGAATCCACTTTCGGTCTTGTGTAACACATGTACATTAAGATGCGAGAGGCTATCTCTTCATCGACAACATTATCACTTGTCAAGTATTTTTTATATGTTTCATTGTTTTGAAATAATTTTTTTCATTAGATAGAAGTTTGCACGTTAGTACTAATAATTTGAATTTTGAATCGTTTGAATATTCCAATTTCATAGGAGGCAAGATAGATAGACTTGTGGATGCACAATGGGATACACTCTCTTCCTATCCATGGATTTCCAACTGTCTTGTATCTTGTTTTCAAGAGGCCCACAAAATGAGCATATAAGAGTCTTCGGTTGATGAAGGATTTGTACATGGAACACATCTTGACACCAGATGAGCAACTTGCATTGAATTACTTGCTACATGAGCAATGTTGGTATTGTTTATGGGCAAAGTACCTCGTTTCGTAAGGAGATGACTATGCGGACTCTTGAGTGGTGGAAGAATTATGGTTATCGTCATCCTATCATTGCACTGATTGCGTTGCGAATTCTCTCAAAGGTAAAAAAATTATAATATTATTTAATTTCTCTTTTTTTGTTAAATTTTGATGCTATATTGATCATACTACATAGGATGCTTCTCCGAGTGCATGTGAGCATAATTGCAGCTCATATTCCCTTGTGCACACCAAACTACGAAATTGTTTGAGTGTTGCACAATTAGAGCATGTTGTCTTTTGCAAGACGAACCTACTCCTTGTACAAGGCTTGAAGACGTTGGATGATACAAAGCAGATAAATTGATACATAATTTTAAAATCCAATAAAATTTATAGTTTGATTCTTGTCAATTGAAAATTGATTCTTTTCTCCAATTCATGTTTCCGTGCAAGTGTTACCTACCATATTTGACGAGAGTATGGACACTCAAGAAGGCATTGCAGCTTGCCTCAGAGATAAGCATATACCGCATGTTACATAGAGAGCTCGAGAGCATTGATAAGAGAGAGACTAGGGCTCACTCCCATGTTCTATCAAAGAAGACGCAATCATGTATTGATGCTACGAGTTGTATGATAGGCCAACTACAGAAGTTACACCCACGACAGAGTAGCCTCACTTATTACATATCATGAGATCAAAGAGGTAGATGCTAAAGCGTTAGATATGGTTCATATTAGGAAGCCTGAGTATGATGATGAAGGAAATGTTTTTTAGTACGAGAGACATTCTTTTATGATCTTCATCATCAAAGGATTTAATTGTGTAGTAGCATGTGGCCATTAGCAAGTCATGACCATTGATATGTATGATCATTTGACATTGATGTATCATGTCACAGACTCACATGATATGTATGTGATTTGTTATGTATTTCAACCATGGATGATAGATCTTTGAGGCTTAGTGCTTGATACTACACACTTGACATTATACCACTTCTGTCTTGTTTTTCATTATGTATTCCATTTCTTTTGAGCTGTAACTTGTAATAGAAATGATGAAACATGCTTATCATCTCTTTTGGTCAAATCTTTTTCTTATTCTAAGTTTCAAATTACAATGTACATTGATGGTGTCGGGTGAACTGTGATATATATGACATATGTATGTATGTAAGTTTAAAGTATGACATTGTATGTCTCTCTCTCTCTCTATCTATCAGATAGATAGATAAATAGATAGATAGATAGATAGATAGATAGATGTATGTACTATGTATGTATGTATGTATGCATGCATGCATGCATGTATGTATGTATCTATCTCTCTCTCTCTCTCTCTCTCTCTCCCTCCCTCCCTCCCTCCCTCCCTCCCTCCCTCCCTCCCTCCCTCCCTCCCTCCCTCCCTCCCTCCCTCCCTCCCTCCCTCCCTCCCTCCCTCCCTCCCTCCCTCCCTCCCTCCCTCTCTCTCTCTCTCTCTCTCTCTCTCTCTCTCTCTCTCTCTCTCTCTCTCTCTCTCTCTCTCTCTCTCTCTCTCTCTCTCTCTCTCTCTCTCTCTCTCTCTCTCCCCCCCCCAATGCTGTTGCACGAAACCCTAGCCTCCTACCCGTGAGCTCTGTCTCGTCGCCCTGTCAAACCCTAACCGTCGGACTCTGTTCTCTGCTCCGTCGTCATCTGGTCCATCATTCGTCAGCCTCTGCTCCGTCGGAACCCTAAGAGCAGGCCGTTCGTCAATTTCTGCTCAGCCCCGTCAGCCTCTGCCCCGCCCCTTCAATGCCTGTCAGCCTCTACTCTGCCCAGTCATCTGCTCTGCTCCTCAGCATCACGCATCCATCAGCGCCCGTCAGATCAGAACTGTCTGTGTCTCCCATTGGAACCCTAAGAGCAGGCCTCCCCGTCGCCCCCTATGCACAGCGCCGCCCAGCCCCACCTAGGCCCTGAACCTAGTCAGCTATGCCCCATCATTCTTATGCCCCACCACAGCCCTAAGCTCTGCTCCCCGAACACCCCCCACAGCTCTGCCCTAGACATTGAAACCCTAACCCTAACTGGAAACTAACCCTAACCCTAACCCTACTAAAACCCAACCTGTGCCAAAATGCCTTTATCTAATCTCCCAAACCAAACTAGCTTTAACCCTAAGCCAAAACCCTAAATCCCAACCCCAACCTTAACTCAAACCTTAACCCTAACTCTAACCCTCTTCCCGAGCCCTAACCCTAATCCTCTCTCTCTCTCTCTCTCTCTCTCTCTCTCTCTCTCTCTCTCTCTCTCTCTCTCTCTCTCTCTCTCTCTCTCTCTCTCTCTCTCTCTCTCTCTCTCTCTCTCTCTCTCTCTCTCTCTCTCTCTCTCTCTCTCTCTCTCTCTCTCTCTCTCTCTCTCTCTGTGTGTGTGTCTATGGCTCCCAAGTTGGAGCCTGGAGGAACAATTAGCCACCTTAGAGCATACCCTTCGAGAGTTGATAGGGAAACATAAAAAAGAAGGAGATTCTGGACTGAACGGGGTTACCGGCGGAGTCGTTGCTCTTGAAGCAAAAGTAACAGCCTTGGAGAAGGAAAACGAGTCCCTACGGGAGGAGCTTGCTGCTATGCGCAAGAAGCACTCACAAAATCAGGAGTTGCACACTGGGCTTACTGATATGAAGATGAAACTGGACAGCATACGTGCTTCGTGAGGAGGGGGAGATTGCCCCACACCTAGAGGACATTCGGACGACTATAAAGAAAGAGTGCATAGAGGTGGTTCAGAGTGAGCTTGAGACTAAAAAAGATGGATGGGTCGAAGTTGTCAAGAAAAACCTTAGACAAGAAGCAAAGAAGAACACCCACCAGGAGGAGATCCACATAGTACACACCACCATTGAGGTGCAGCGGATGCGACAGGCCCGAATGCTCAATGTTTGTGTCTCTCGCCTCACAGAGACAGACGGATCACCAGAGCAAGAAGGGCGTCGCTTGTGCACACTACTTGGATACTGCACGGATGAGCCTCTTCCTTTCACGAGAGCTTGGAGAGAAGGACGAGACACTACGCAGTGTCATGGACAAGGGAAACCATTCTGAATCTCAGATTCCATGTGAATCCTATATCTCATGATTGGTTCGGAATTTGGGGAAACTAATGCTTCCATTGCGTCCGGAACGTGCCAAAACCCTTATCGATTGTCTTCTTGCTTGATTCTGACATCCAGAGACCATGATTCGAATTGATGACATCATCAATTCGTAACCGCCCTAGAACCGCCCTTGGAAAACCTATATAAGGAGCGGTTGGCCACATTCATAATCAGTCTTTCCAATACCAGTCTTGGGAGCTCAAGGAGTCGTGACCGCCAAGTAAGTACTCTTCAAGTTCCAGTTCTAGTTCTTGTCTTGTTCCTTGTTTTAGTCTAGTTCTTGGACATACTATCTTGTCCCCTTGTAATCTCGTAGTACGAGACCTTGTCGAGTTCTTTCGTGTATCCAGTTCATCTCCAAGAAGGGAGTTCTTGTAATCCAAACATCTTGTCTCATACTTACGATCCCGGGTTGTGGGATCTCCTGTACCATCTCTAGTCCAGTTTTCCATACCTATTGGTCCCGGGTTGTGGGACGTCTTGTATCAGCAAAGTCTTCTTGTATTATTTCCCCTACGTGGGTGTTCTTGTAATCATAAGTGTATTTCCGAAATCTTGTCTACTGTAGTCAGAGAGCACACTCTAGTGCTCCCCTGACATTTTGGCAAGACTATCTTCTATCCAAGACCAGGCATCATGGAGAATGCTTATGAACAGATCGTAGCATCACTTCAGAGTCTCCAACAACAAGTCGAAGACCTAAGTCATCGACAGACACAAGTCAAGATGGGACATCCAATGCATGTAGGTGCACTCCTCCAAGAATTACAAGAACAAATCGGGAGTCTTCAAGAAAATCAAGGGAGTATTCAAGTAAATCAACGGCCTAGTACATCATTTATGAAGGAACCCAAGATTTGCATGCCAGAAAAGTTCGATGGGGATCGCACAAAGTTTCGTGGATTTCTCCAGCAAGTTAAATTGTACATCCGTATGCAACCTGATAGATACCCTGACAAGGCATCCAAGATCGGCTTTATTGGAACCTTTCTCTGTGGCCAAGCATTATCATGGTTTGCCCCAATCTTGGAGAAGAACATGGCAGTACTTCAAGACTATGAGGGGTTTCTCCGAGAACTCTCCGCCACATTTGGAGATGCAGATACAAGTCGAGTAGCAGAAACAAAACTTCGGAAGTTACGTCAAGGTAACCGCCCTGCCTCTACCTATGCATCTGAATTTAGGAAGTTGATATGTGATCTCACTTGGCATGAAGATTATTTCATAAGCCAATTCAGATCGGGTTTAAGAGATGATGTGAAGGACCTTTTGCTCACGATGCCAGAGGTTAAAACATTGAATGAATATATCATGCAAGCTATTCAATGTGATAACCGACTTTTTGAAAGGAAACAAGAAAAACAAGTAGAAGGAAGACCTCGCCAGTGGAAACCTTTCCAACCCACTACTAAAGATGAGTCCATGCATGAACCTATGCAAATAGATGTAACTACGTTTCAGCCTCTAACACTAGAAGAGAAACAGAGAAGGGGAGTTAATAAGTTATGTCTCTACTGTGGAAACCCTGAACATATTGCAATTAATTGTCCAAACAAGAGAACAAACTCCAGAGTCACAGCCACCCTTGTAGAGAAGGGAAACGAGGAAGTCCAGTTGTAAAAGAGACCCTGCAGCCGGACCATGATATAAGAAAGGGTCTCATAATTCCAGCTACACCCATAGAAACATGTCTTGCACCTGTCAAGTTAATCATGCCCAAGAAGACCCTTTCCCTTACAGCCCTAGTAGATTGAGGAGCCTCCTCATGTTTCATCGATGAAGGATTGGTTAAGAAAAATGGAATTCCTGTACTTCGGAAGAACAAACTAGTAGCTGAAGTAGTAGATGGACGACCTCTAGCATCTGGGAATATAACCATGGAAACCACACCATTAAGAGTACACCTTGGTGACCATGAATCCCACATATGTTTTAATGTAATATCGAGCCCTGTATATGTAGTTATCATTGGAATGCCCTGGTTAAAGAAGCATAATCCAGACATTAATTGGGAAAGGAATAAAATCAGTCGAGATATCCAGAAGAACCCAACATATGTTGGAGCCAAAGCCTTCATACATGCAGTAAGGAAGGAACCTACATATATGATCTATGCCATACCAGCTCAAGAATCCAAGAAAGATGATCCAGTACAGCTACCCAATTAGTACAAAGGCTTTGAAGATGTTTTTGAAAAGAAGAATGAAGATATCCTCCAAGAGCATAGACCTTACGATTGCCCCATAGATCTTCAAGAGGGAGCACAACCACCCTTTGGACCAATCTTCAGACTATCTCCAGAGGAACTTACAAAACTGCGCAAGAACATTGATGAGAATCTAGCAAAGGGGTTTATCAAACACTCGAAGTCTCCAGTCTCCAGCAGGAGCTCCTATTCTATTTGTAAAGAAGAAGGATGGGACTCTCCGGATGTGTGTAGACTATCGTGGATTGAACAAAGTCACTATAAAAAACAGATACCCTCTACCACTCATATCAGAGCTCTTGGAACGCCTTGGAAAAGCAAAATTCTTCACGAAAATTGATCTTCGAGGAGCTTACAACCTTGTCAGGATCACAGAAGGAGACGAATGGAAGACAACATTTCGAACAAGGTATGGGCATTTTGAATATGTAGTTATGCCATTCGGTCTTACAAATGCTCCACCTGTCTTCCAACATATGATGAATGATATCTTTCGAGAATATTTAGATGATTTTGTTGTAATATACCTTGATGATATCTTGATATTCTCCAAAAATCTAGAGGATCATGAAGATCATGTAAAGATAGTCCTAGAGAAACTAAGAGAAAAAGGATTATATGCGAAATTGGAGAAGTGCTCTTTCCATAAGACAGAAGTGGAATTTTTAGGGTACATAGTATCAGATAAAGGAATTTTTATGGACCCTAAGAAGATTGAGACAATCCTTGATTCTCAACCACCTTCATGTGTTCGAGATGTACAATGTTTTTTGGGGTTTGCCAATTTCTACAGGATATTCATCAGAGATTACTCCAAGATAGTGACACCTCTTACCAAGCTTACAGGGAACTCCAAATTCTCATGGACCGAAGAAGCAGAGAAGGCCTTTCATACCTTGAAATCAGCATTCACTACCGCTCCAATTCTAGTTCATCCTGATTCTAGTAAGCCCTTCTTCCTTGAGACAGATGCATCGGACTTTGCTCTAGGGGCCATTCTTTCCCAATATGGAGATGATGGACACCTACATCCAATTGCATATCATTCAAGGAAGTTTTCCCCTCCAGAAATTAATTATGAAATTCATGATAAAGAACTTCTTGCCATAGTAGACGCGTTTGATACCTAGCGTCACCATCTAGAAGGAGCAGCTCATAAAGTCATTGTGTATTCAGATCACAAGAACCTAGAGTATTTTATGACCACCCGGATTCTCAATAGAAGGCAATCTCGATGGAGTAACTTTTTATCCAGATTCGACTTTGTCATCACATACCGTCCAGGACGTCATCAATGTCAGTCAGATGCCTTGTCTAGAAGATCTTACCTTGCACCAAAGAAGGGTGAAGAGGCCTTTGATCAACAAGAGAGTGTATTACTCAAGCCTAAGCATCTCCAGTTAGCAGCTATCTCTTCAACCCATCATGAAGATTCAGCCTTGAATGAGTTGATCCGTGAGAATCTACCACAGGATGAATTGTTTTGTAACGTTAAGCAGAAAGCTCAAGAAGGAAAATTCCAAGAAGTAAACGAATTTCAGGAAAAGGATGGTTTACTACTCTATAAGAACCTATTATATGTCCCTCCAGGAAAGCCCTGGATCCAAGTACTTCAACAACGCCATGATAACCTTGCAGCAGGACATTTTGGAGTGAATAAAACAATGGAACTCATATCAAGGGACTTTTGGTGGCCTCAGATGTGGAAGGAAGCCAAAGAATACATTCGAACCTGTGATACTTGCAATAGATCTAAGGTACCCCGACATAAACCTCATGGACTCTTGCAACCTCTACCTATTCCAGAAAGGCCATGGGCCTCATTGTCTATGGATTTCATCACAGATCTACCAAAGTCAGATAAGTATGATGCCATTCTTGTTATTGTGGATAAATTTACAAAGATGGCACACTTCATTCCAACTACCAAGGCAATCACAGGTGCAGCCACTGCTAAACTTTTTCTCAAGTATATATTTAGGCTTCATGGATTGCCTGATGACATTGTCAGTGATCGAGGTCCACAGTTCATATCCAGCTTTTGGAACAGTCTTTGCAAGCTCCTTGGTGTTCAAGTTAAACTATCTACAACAAATCATCCACCGATTGATGGACAAACAAAACGAGTGAATCAAGTCCTTGAGCAATATCTCCATTGCACTAGCAACTATCATCAAAATGATTGGTTTGAGCTTTTACCCTTTGCAGAGTTTGCTTATAACAATAGTGTTCATTCATCTACTAAGCGGACTCCCTTCTTTGCTAATTATGGACAACATCCAAGGATGGATATACAACTGTCAAATCATGTCAAGAACCCAGCTGCCAGAGACAAGGCCCAGTACCTGATGGACATTCACAAAGAACTCAAGGAAGAGATCCATAAAGCTCAACAACAATATAAATACTATGCAGATCAACACAATGTCCAGAATCCATCGTATCAAATTGGGGATAAAGTATGGTTACTCAGAAACAACTTGCAAACTTCAAGGCCTTGTGCAAAGTTAGATTATCAAAGATTTGGTCCATTTACCATCTTGGCCAAGATTAATCCAGTCACCTTCAAGCTCCAGCTACCAAGTACCATGAGAATACATCCAGTTTTCCATGTATCCATGTTGGAACCATATCAGATTTCACCATTGAGGGGGGAGAGACCTAGTCCTTCACCACCTATCGAGATTGATGATCATGAAGAGTTTGAAGTCGAGCATGTCCTAGATTCCAGAATATCCCGAGGAAGATTAGAGTACCTTATTCATTGGAAAGGGTATGACATCAACGATCGTACTTGGGAACCTGCAGAAAACTGTCAAAGAACACCAATCAAGGTTTGAGAATTCCATAAGCGAAATCCAATGAAGCCGAGACTAGAGAACGTGACCGCTCCTCATGGAACTCGTCGCTTGAGGGGGAGGTAATGTCATGGATAAGGGAAACCATCCTGAATCTCAGATTCCATGTGAATCCTATATCTCATGATTGGTTCAGAATTTGGGGAAACTAATGCTTCCATTGCGTCCGGAACGTGCCAAAACCCTAAGATCGACTGTCTTCTTGCTTGATTCTGACATCCAGAGACCATCCTTCGAATTGATGACATCATCGATGACATCATCAATTCGTAACCGCCCTAGAACCGCCCTTGGAAAACCTATATAAAGAGCGGTAGGCCACATTCATAATCAATCTTGCCAATACCAGTCTTGGGAGCTCAAGGAGTCGTGACCGCCAAGTAAGTACTCTTCAAGTTCCAGTTCTAGTTCTTGTCTTGTTCCTTGTTCTAGTCTAGTTCTTGGACATACTATCTTGTCCCCTTGTAATCTCATAGTACGAGATCCTGTCGAGTTCTTTCGTGTATCCCGTTCATCTCCCAGAAGGGAGTTCTTGTAATCCAGACATCTTGTCTCATACTTACGATCCCGGGTTGTGGGATCTCCTGTATCATCTCTAGTCCAGTTTTCCATACCTATTGGTCCCGGGTTGTGGGACGTCTTGTATCAGCAACGTCTTCTTGTATTATTTCCCCTACGTGGGTGTTCTTGTAATCATAAGTGTATTTCCGAAATCTTGTCTACTGTAGTCAGAGAGCACACTCTAGTGCTCCCCTGGCACGCGGAGCAGAGCACTTATCCTTCACTTCTCGGATGAGGCCAAGAGGAGAGACTTCCTCCGACGACGAGCGGCACTACGCACTACACCGGGCACCCCGATCTATTTGAATGACGACCTCACACGGATGCAGGTAGAGCAAAGACGCGCATGCATGCCATGTGTCCTCCAGGCCCGACGGGAGGGACATCGTGTCCTATACAGAGACTGTCGTGTCATCATCGATGGACGACCAATTGACTAGGGATTCGCGGCCTATGAGACAGCACAACAGGAGGTGCGCTTTGCAGTCTGGAACTGCAATGGACCTTTGTGGACACATCCAGGATGCCTCAAGGAGGTGATGGAGGGCAGAGACATGATCTTCTTGACAGAGACACATGAGAGCCCGGGGAGGAGCCTACCGAGGATTGAGGGCTATATGTGGGAGTCAGTTCACCGCCGACAGATGAGACAGCACACCACACGAGGATCAAGGGGAGTAGCCGTGCTCTATAGATAGTCGCTACAGCACAGGGTACAGGTGGTAGCCAGAGACCCAGAGGCGCAATTCATGTGGATACGCCTCCAACTATCAGAGGAGAGAGTAGTGTATTTCGCCGTCTGCTTTATTGCACCCATCGTCTTGCGCTTCACACATTCCCATGAGAAGCCCTCAGAGAGGGAGGGACCAGAAACCGCATCGCCATATGACTGCCTCAGTGACACCATTATGGAGTACACCGGGATGGGCGAAGTCTTCCTTGTAGGGGACTTCAATGCCCGAACTCAGAGCCACCAGTGTGATATCTATGACTTTGATGATCCTGAGATGCTTCACACCATCGAGGACAGGTCTACACTCAGAGCCTCAGTCGACCCCGGCACACCCACCTCATACAGCCGACACCTACTCCAGTGTGGTAGACTATGTTATCGGACCCCCGGAGGCGACACATCTCATCACCTCATTCACCATTCCACCCACACAGATTGGAGCTGATCACGCATATCTCGCCCTATCCATACGCGGCACATCATGCATATCCCACCCCTCCACCATACCGCCACATGCCCATACCACCATTCACTTTAGACATGAGCTAGCACATATCTTTAGTTCCCATGTTCGAGAGCGCATCTACTCCCTTGATCCCTCCGCCCCATTGGATACCCTCACCGCCCACCTCTCCTCAATCCTCCAAACATCAGCTACTCTCAGCTTCCCATACACCACCCACAACACCGCACATCCGACACGGCTTGGGCATACACCCCAAAATAGGTGGTACGATGAGGAGTGTAGACGACTATACCGACATCTCAGAGCACAAAGTATTTTGGGATCCATCACAGAGAGGGAGGCACGACGACAGATGCGAGCCCTCACACGCCGGAAGCGGCGAGCTTTCGAGGAGCGACAGGAGGCAGAGCTTTTTGACCTTCTAATGAATAGGGATTGCACCACTGCGTGGAGGGCCCTACGCGAGCCACGCCCACCTACGCCCATACAAGATCCTCAGACCTAGCACACCTACGCCCAGAGGTTATATGACATCCCAGGACAGCAGCCATTGCCGATCCCTCCCACACCGCCTCCTGTGATATCCACCCTATTCACGGCAAGCATGGTACGACAGGCTATCCATAGGCTACAGCATGGCCATTCAACAAACCACACAGGACTATAGGGCGAGCACTTTATATATGCAGTCGATGTAGTTTCCCACTTGATCGCCCATCTCTTCAACCATGCTTTGGTTGAGGGATTACCTGACTCGTGGACTATGCATACCATTGCGCCTATCCATAAGTCCGGCGATATGATGGACCCCGCGAACTACAGGACTATTATGATAGGCCACATCTTGGCCAAGATCTATGGGGCAGTACTAGAGGCAGAGCTCAGTACGCACACTGAGGCAGTTGGGATCAGAGCACCCGGTCAGGCAGGCTTTCGTCGCACTTTTTCCACTATCGACCATATCTTCGTACTTCGTTGCTTGATTGAGAGCGCGAAGGCGAGGAAGCGGAGACTATACTGTTGCTTTGTGGATTTCCGCAAAGCCTTCGACATGGTCCCTCGAGAGAGACTACTACGGGGACTCCACGAGTTATAGATACCATCAGACATGTTATGGGCCATCCATCTTTGTATGCACGAGTCACAGGCAGGGTGCGCTGCCCCGGTGGCCTATCAGACAGCCTTGTTAGCACCATTGGTGTGAAACAAGGTTGCCCTCTCTCACCCACTCTCTTTGGTCTCTACATCGACGAGATCACGGACTATATACAGCGAGCAGGAGGGCTAGGAGGAGACCTCGGAGGCACGTCAGTACACATATTATTATATGCTGATGACATTGTCCTGCTTTCAGAGTCACAAGAGGGCCTACAGTCACATTTACAAGCGCTCGATACCTTCTGCATGGAGAGAGGACTCACAGTGAACCTTGGCAAGACCAAGGTCATGATCTTCCATACCTCTAGGACACTACACCATCGCGCCTCTTTCACCGCAGCTGGAGGACAGATAGAGGTAGTGGACTCCTATGTCTACTTAGGTGTCACCTTCTCAGGCAGCACAGGGGTATTCTCCATGGCACAGGCAGTGAGAGATAGATTGACGCGAGGCTACGTGGCACTTGCAAGATTGGAGAGACTCTGCTTTCAAGCACATTTTCAGGAGCCCCGAACTAAGGGGTGGCTCTTTGATACTCTAGTGACACCCGCATTGATGTATGCAGCAGCAGTATGGGCACCAGGGATCATTGAGGCGATGTGGACGCGGATTGAGAGGCCCAAGGTCACCATGATCTCACGCTTGCTCTGTAGCAAGCCCTCCGTTCCACACGACATTATACGAGTTGAGCTTGGCACGTCACCGATGCTAGTGGAGGCCCTCTTTCAGTGGCTGACCTTTATTCTGAGAGTGAGAGAGCTCCCCACCAGCCGACTCACCAGGCTTGCATTTGAGAGCTCTATACATTTGGCAGAGACAAGGCATGAGAGAGTATGGTATGCAGAGACATACCGATGGTAAGCAGACCATGGCATTAGCATTACCGATCTCCCCCCTTTTCAGTATGACCTCTCTTCCCCCTACATTACCCTCTCTTGTTCGGAGAGGAACAAGATCATCCGTCAGGACCTAGTACAGATACACATCAGGGAGACATGGATAGCACCACGGGAGCCTCTTCCCACAAAGAGGCAACACTACAGAGAGCACTTCCTGACTCTGACAGCGGATGGTTTCATCCAGAGACCACGATACATGGATACATACATGGCTCCAGCACAGAGAGTGGCCATTGGGCAGCTCAGAGTATCATCACACCAGCTCGAGATTGAGGTTGGGCGAGCGACACATACCCCCAGGGACGAGAGATTATGCAGGATATGCCGAGAGGAGGTGGAGGACGAGGAGCACTACACATGTAGATGCCAGGCATACGAGGACATCAGAGACCGCTACCCAAAGCTCTTCAAGGGGCCCAGAGAGATCAAGGCTTTATTGGAGACGGAGGACCAGCGCCCTCTAGGTCGTTACCTAGTAGAGCTCCAGCGCCGCCGTGCATCACTTCTCAAGCAGCGGATGGACATACACTTGGCCCCCCAGACTTCTATTACACATTTTTTTAGACCCACAGCCACCCGAGGACCCGGCTCGATGCAGGGTGTCACATTACAGAGAGCAGAGGAGCTTAGACGACTGCGCCGACGACCGAGACCCCCACTCCGGAGAGCCCGTCCCCATCAGAGAGAGATTCAAGCGATTCACGCACGCCATGACATGGAGATACAGAGACGTCAGCAGCGCACTCCTGTCGATCTCGATGTGCAAAGCATTTTGAGGATCGCCACGATGCCTTACCCACCGATGCACTATATCCTACACCCACTCCAGGTACTTAGTGTTATGACACCACCGAGCCTCCCCTCCCTATGCATATCATATTTGTACATCACCTATTGAGCATAGAGTGCATATCCATAGCACCCCATACCCTTGATGCCAGCTCTTATCCATTCCTTTTATATTTTGTTTTGTACCCACATTTTATTTTCCTTTTGGGATCACAGTGGATTGGATCATACTGATGTATATGTTTTGTCTCATAGGCCGATTTTGGTCTCTAATAGACTTTAAAATGTCTTTCTTTCTTTCTCCCTCCCTCCCTCCCTCCCTCCCTCCCTCCCTCCCTCTCTCTCTCTCTCTCTCTCTCTCTCTCTCTCTCTCTCTCTCTCTCTCCTCTCTCTCTCTCTCTCTCTCTCTCTCTCTCTCTCTCTCTCTCTCTCTCTCTCTCTCTCTCTCTCTCTCTCTCTCTCTCTCTCTCTCTCTCTCTCTCTCTCTCTCTCTCTCTCTCTCTCTCTCTCTCTCTCTCTCTCTCTCTCTCTCTCTCTCTCTCTCTCTCTCTCTCTCTCTCTCTCTCTCTCTCTCTCTCTCTCTCTCTCTCTCTCTCTCTCTCTCTCTCTCTCTCTCTCTCTCTCTCTCTCTCTCTCTCTCTCTCTTTCAGAGTCACAGGAGGGGTTGCAATCACATTTACAGGCGCTCGATACCTTTTGCATGGAGAGAGGACTCACAGTGAACCTTGGCAAGACCAACGTCATGATCTTCCATACCTCCAAGACAGTACGCCATCGTGCCTCTTTCACAGCAGCTCATGGAGGACAGAGAGGTAGTGGACGACTACATCTACCTAGATGTCACCTTCTCGGGCAGCACAGGGGTATTCTCCATGGCACAGGCCGCGAGAGATAGATTGATGCGAGGCTATGCGGCACTTGCAGGATTGGAGAGACTCTGCTTTCAGACACATTTTCAGGAGCCCCGGACTAAGGGGTGGCTCTTTGACACTCTAGTGACACCCACATTGATGTACGCAGCGGCAGTATGGGCACCAGGGATCACAGAGGCGATGTGGGCGCGGATTGAGAGGCCCCAGGTCACCATGATCTCACGCTTGCTGCGCAGCAAGCCCTCCGTTCCACATGACATTATACGAGCTGAGCTTGGCACACCACCGATGCTAGTGGAGGCCCTCTTCCAGTTGGTGACCTTTATTCTGAGAGTCAGAGAGCTCCAACACCTGCAGACTCACCAGGCTTGCATTTGAGAGCTCTAGACATTTGGAAGAGACAGGGCATGAGAGAGTATGGTATGCACAAACTTACCGATGGTTAGCAGAGAGTATGGTATGCACAGATCTCCCCCCTTTTCAATATGACCTCTCTTCCCCCCACATTACCCTCTCTCGTTCGGAGAGGAATAGGATCATCCGTTAGGACCTACTACAGATACACGTCAGGGAGACACGGATAGCACCACGGGAGCCTCTTCCCACAAAGAGGCAACACTACAGAGAGCACTTCCTGACTGTGGCTGTGGATGGTTTCATTCAGAGACCACGATACATGGATACATATATGGCACCAGCTGAGAGTGGCCATTGGGCAGCTCATAGTATCATCACACCAGCTCGAGATTGAGGTTGGGCGAGCCACACATACCCCGAGGGGTGAGAGATTATGCAGGATATGTAGAGAGGAGGTGGAGGACGAGGAGCACTACACATGTAGATGCCAGGCATATGAGGACATCAGAGACCACTACCCACAGCTCTTCAGGGGG
>CM035408.1:86066291-86613791 GCA_020310875.1 Ceratopteris richardii | reverse complement strand
AAAAATCCTATTGGGGAAAATGATAACTTTGTAAAGTTTATCTCCTTTTGATCACAACAAAACTTTCCTATGTTCAATGGCATATTGAGGAGGTTTAGGGTTTCTACGTACCATGAGGTGAAATTTACTACTTGCATTGGTGAAATAGTATGTCATGTCTGCAAAATTTGGTTTGAAAAAAAAAAAACGAGAAAAAGACACAAAGCTAAGAAGACTAAGTGGAATAATAACTTGATATTTAATCTAATATTAGGAAAACAAACCTTGCAAAAGGTTTTTTTCGCATTGCCATCAAAGCAACATGCTATGTGTTGAGATGTTCATGCTTATCCAAAGCTTCTTTCGTTCACATGCAAGCACACAATCCCACATGCAAGGAGATTTTCCCTCTACTCCATATAAGGAGGGGTTCACTTCACTCCTCTCAAGCTCATTGCCAAGAGTGTACACTCTCTCCTCATAGGCTCTTCATGCTCATAGAGCATTCTTTGTAAGTTCTTTTAAATTTATTTATTTCAACATGTTCTCTTATCTTTTGTTTCTTCTTCCATAGTTTGATGTGTTTGATAGTAGAGTAGTAGTCATTTCTCTTTATTTCAACATGATATCAGAACATAGCTTTTTTGTATCATCTCTTTTTATTCCCACAATCTTCATGATTAGAAAATATTTTTTTCTTAATTCCTCCCTCCCACCCATATCACATATTTTTAAGAAAAGTGATTTTAAACACCATTTTTCTTCATTAACCATGAATGTTATCTTTTTTAATGTGTTTTTATATTTATTATCATTTCTTTAATAAATTGATGGAATATTGTTGTCATTCCATGTGCTTCAGACTATTGGTGTGCGTCAATAATTATCATAGAAATATGCAACAATTGCTTGTGGTAACTCAACATGGAAGCTAAAAGAGATTGTACCCTCTTTGTTGCACATCTACAAGGAGCAGGTGAACATCGTTGTCCATCCAACACATATAAAAAGAGGAAAAGATCAAACAGTCATACATCTATCGTTGGAAAATCATAAACAAGTCATTTCTCTATAGCAAAGTATATTTCAATGCAATGAGTATATTTATGCTTTTTTTTTTGTTAACCAACAAGCAATACATGGGGCCTTCAAAATGATGGTGTTTGTACTCCACATATATTGAGAGAGTAACTATGGGTGCATTTTCTCCTTTGTGCTTCCTTGAAGCTTCCCACCTTAGCCCACAATTGCGCTATGGCCCCTAGCCAAAACAACACATAAACACATGAAAAACTTGAGTCACATGAAAAACTTGAGGGAGAGAGAGAGGGAGAGGGAGAGGGAGAGAGTTGGCATAAACACTCATGTTGTAGCCATAGTTGGAAGAACGAAGGAACTTTAGGATGTTCTCTTAGAATGGAGCCAAAGCAGAGAGAGAGAGAGAGAGAGAGAGTTTAGTGTGTGAAACTCCAATGAGAGAGTGACATGAGTTAGGAAATGAATCGCTAGAAAATCGTTTCACATATGTTGATGGATTTTGGCTCATTTTCGCCCAATTTCATAGTTAAGGAACATTCATAGTCACAGGTCTCCATTTCTTTAGATTACCTTTTGAGAGTTGAGCTACCATAATGTCTATCCATTGCATTTAAAACCTATTAACAAAGCAAAGATATAGAAGATGCAGCTCCAAGGACAAGGAAGACGGTCAAAGGCTTCTACACCAACAAGAAGAGCGAGGATTTCAATAGTAGATCCAAGATAGTGTACATCCAACAAACAAGATCGAAAACACTACATGCCCCGTGATCATAAACCCTTATAAGCATCTCTAGGGATGTCATATGTTCCTAGATACCAAGTATGCCATATGTCCCAAACCACATGGATGCCATATTTCCATGATTTACAAAGGGATGTCATATGTTCCAATGCATTTGCCATACGTCCAAGTGCACTTATAAGGATCCCATATTCCTTAGGATGTAAAAACCTATAAACTAAGTGGTTCCATATATCACTAGTTCCCCACATTACAACAAAAGGGTCATCACATGGAGAATGACTGTTGATTTGTCCATGCTCCACCCTTTTGTCCAAAGCTTCTTCCATTCTCATGCAAGCACAAAATCCCACATAAAAGGAGATTTGCATTCTACTCCATGTAAGTAGGGGTTCACTTCACTCCTCTCAAGCTCATTCACTCTTTATATTCATGGACTTTCTATACAAGACCATGGGGCTTAAATACATACAGTTCTTCATGTAAGTCACCATTTAGAAATGAAGTTTTAATGTCCAACTGACGTACATTCCAACCATGATGAGTTGCAAGTGCACAAATGCTATAAATTGTGGTCATTTGACATGTGGGAGCAAAGGTCTCATCAATATAAATGCCTTTATCTTGAACATAACCTTTGGCAACAAGCCTCACCTTATACCTATCAACTATTCCATCAAGCTTACATTTCAACTTGTATACCCATTTTGTGTCATTGGTCCTTTTGCCTGGAGGCAAATCACATAAAGGCCAAGTACCATTTTTCATAATAGCATCATATTTTTAGTGCATAGCCACCATCCAATGTCATGAATTTTGTGTTTCATCACAAGAAACATGCTCATTCTCATCACAAAGACTAGAACCAGCCCATTGCATAACAATCTGATGCAAAGGAAGCATTATGAGAGCGTAAACGAGTATGATATGGCAAAGGTGCATCTAATTTTCTCTCTCTCTCAAAGTCTTCACTATCCATTTAGGCATAGTTTTAGCCTCTTCTATCAACAAGTGCATCATGTAAATTTGCATTAGAAATGGAATGATCTGCATCATCACATGGAACTTGTAAAGGCCAAGAAATGGCCTCATTTGGAGTAACACTTGATTGTGTTAAAAGAGGAAGCAAAGTGCCATACACATCTTTAGAGCTAAATGATGTCTCCTTGGTACATGAAATTAATGGTTGAATGCATCTTCCATAAAAACAACATCATGGCTAATGTGTTTAGTCCAGGATGATACAGATGATAGCCTTTGCTTTCAAAACTGTATCCAACAAAGATAGATTTCACTGCTTTACCATCTAGCTTTTTGTGTTGTTGTTCACACACTAATCCATATGCCAGACAACCAAAGACACACAAACAAGCAACAAATGGCTTGTGACCATGCCAAGTCTCATATGCAGTGATCGATTATATTGCTTTGATGGGACACCCATTGAGTACATAACAGCCTCAAGCCAAAAGCTATGTGGTAAAGCCTAACTTTTGATGATACACCTTGCCATTTCCATGAGAGACCTATTCTTTCTTTCAACAAATCCATTTTATCGAGGTGTATATGGCACTATACACTAAGGATTGATTCCATGCTCAACCAAAAATGCATTATAATTAGGAGACATGAACCCCCCCATCAAAATGGAGGGTGCCCAATTACATGCTCATAGATTTTCAGCCATTACCAGGAACTATTTGAAGCAGATAAACACTACTTTGCTTCCAATGGATAAACCAATGCATACCTAGAGAAGCCATCAGTAAAAGTCACAAAGTAAAGGTGGTTCCCTAATCAAGATGTCTGCATAAGACCACAAGCATCACTATGAACAAGTTGCTATTTATGAGAAGCTTGAATTGGACAATATTTCAATGTGCAACGTTGCATTTTGCCCAAAATACAGCCTTTAGAGACATGTTTACAAGGTGCATCAAGTCTCTACAAAGAGGGTGACCAAGCGAAGCGAACAAGCAAAATATGGATGACCAAAGCGTGCATGTCAAAGCTTTGCATCTGAGATTGCCTATGAATCTTGAACTATACATGTTGAATCATTCATAGATTATCTATGAGCTTATATATCCCACAACATAAAATGCCAGAAGTAATAATAACAACACCATTTGAGAGATCATGGATCATAAATCTGTCATTAACAAGTTTGACAACCAAGCCAATCTTAGCTAACATTGAAACTGACAATAGATTTTTCTTGATCTCTGACACATATAAAGCATATGACAATGTGAAATTACCATGAGCAGTAGTTAGAGTGATCATACCAAATCCTATCATAGGATAAGAGGAGTTGTTAGCACATGTGACAATATTCCCCATAGGCATAGGCATAAGTGAACTGAAGAAACTACAAAGCAAGGTAATATGTTTGGTTGTCCCACTATCAAAGTACCAAACATCTGAGTCTATTGTAGACACACTTTTTAGTCTAGTGCTCACTAAAGGTTTTTTCCCCATGTTACCACATACTTGATACACTCATATGTGGTGGTACTTTGTACTTAGGGATATTATTCAGCTCTTACTTCAATCCAATTCATCGTCAATAGAGAGACATATTCCAACCATCTATCTTCTCCGTGTGTCTTGCTATGTTTGTGCTCCTTGTGTGTACTCGTGTGTCTCTCACACTTCTGCACATACCCAACAATGCACATCTCTCAAAATCTAGCATATAAATAGAAAGTCATAAATATGCCATAGGGCCTACACTCTTCCAAATATGTTTGATGGATGGGAGTCCATGAAAAATCCTGAAGTCTTGACTTAGCATTGCAAAATGGTGATCAACCTCCATGATTTTGATAGTGGCTTGAAAGATAAAATCCTTTGTAGATCCTCCGTTTATCATCTAGTGCTCACGTGATTTCACCACACTTTCTTTTGGAAACAAAGACAATTTTTCTTTATCCATGCTATCTAGTTCTGTAGAAGCACTTGAAAGTCATTAGAATTCATGAAAGTACCATTTGTTGATATATTTAGATAGTGATGTGTGTGAACACACTAAGACTGTTGGGGCACTTTTTTCCCTCGTTAGGTGGTTCCCCCCCCCCTTGTATATACGCCTATAGCCCTAACGGGTTACATATCTTTGTACATTCTAGTGGTATTTCATTCAGTATTATGTGTTGTGCTCCAAGCTTCTTCTTCTTCCCTGTGCAGTTTGCATGCTTCCACAAACGTCTAGCTCCAACAATTGGTATCAGAGTAGGCCACTGCTTCATCTAGGGTGTCATCGACACCTCTCTAGTTGTAGTCTCAGAATTGCATGAAATTTGTTGAGCATACTCAGGGTGTTTCAGAGACCAAAACAGCTTCGCTATGTCATGTCAAAATCGTGATATGAGCTCGTCTCGACCTTGAAACACACTATCATAGTGCTTGTGCAGGCTATTTCATCTTTTTGTGCCAAAGTTATATACAGGTTTCGGTTTGCCAATATAACCGTCTCAAAGTCTACTACAGGTCTATTAGAACTTGTTTGGGTAGTTCTGTTCAACGTTTTCAGATACAATCATTTTTTTGCAGCAAGGTATTTTAGTCAGTGGCCATTGCTGAAAGCAGTGATGTATTCCGTATGTTGGTTGTTGAGGATAAGTTGGATGGTACCGACTATCCATTGTGGGCTTATATGATGCGTCATGTATTGGTCACAAAAGGACTATGGAATATTGTGCAAGGTGTTGAAAGATGTCATGTTTACACTTGCGAATACAGGTACTGCAAATACAGGTCCTTAAGCTGATGTATATGTAGTCCAAGATGGTGACATTATGGAAATTCCTATTCATGCTACAGTTTTTGTTACACCTACTACAAAGCAAATTCATTGGGATGGCAGAGATGCTCAGGCACATGCATTGATAGCCTTGTCTATTAAATGTGCCACTATCCCTCACATTTGCACTTGTAGAACAACTAAGGATGCTTGGGATACACTTACCACATTGTACTAGGCTAGGAATGAGGCTCATCTTGCTTACCTCCAAAAAGAATTGGAGAGTGAGCACAGGAATGAAGGTGATTCTATGGACATTTTCTGACAAAGATCAAGGATTTGAAGGAACAATTGATTTCTACTGATGAAGTCCTTCCTAACAGTTCACTTGTGCAGACTGTTCTAAATGGTCTTCCCGACTCATATCAAAGTTTTGCTTCTACTCTTCGCTTGATGATGAAAGGCAATCCAAATGCCTTAACGTATGAAGAGTTAGTTTTTGTTCTTTTGCATGAATATCAATCCAGGAAAAACATGTCTATTATGCGTGTTGCAGATCAAGCTTTCTTGTCTAGTCAGAAGGGCAAAGGAAAATGGAGCTCTTCTACTAGTAAGGAGATGTTTGCTAATTCTGCACATTCAAAGAAGGAAGACAAAGATGAGAGGAAATTAAAAAAACAGAAATTGTTTTACAAATACTATAAAGTAAATGATCATGTCATTAAGAGGTGTCCAAAACTGGCTGCTAAAGTGGCAAAGAAGAAAGAGACCGGAATGGTTGTTGCAGAGGCCTCTACACCGAAAACAGAATCCGCTATCTCGTGCAAGATGAAGAATGGGCGTTTACTACTATTTGCGACTTTGACCCATCTCCTCATGAGCAGTGCATGTCTGGAGTAGACTTAGATGTTTGGTACTTCGATAGTGGGGCAGCCAAATATATTACCTCGCATCGCAGTTTCTTCTCTTCACTTGAGCTGCCCCTACAGGGAATACTATTACATGCGCCAATAACTCCTCTTATCTTGTTATGGAAATTGGTAAGAATCAGTTTCGGCCTTAGCCAAGATTGGTTTGGTTGTGACATTTGTTGATGATAGATGTACAATCCATGATCTGTCAAATGGCGACGTGATTATTGCTTCTTCCATTTTATCTCGTGGGTTGTATAAGCTCATAGATTATGAAAAATCCATGAATAATTCAACATGTGTAGTACATGATTCTCAGGCTATGTGAGATGCAAAGGTTTGGCATGCACGCTTTGGTCATCTGAATTTTGCTAGTTTGCTATGCCTGTAGAAATCTGAAATGGTGTCCTCTTTGCCAAAACTTGAGCCACCTGGTAAACATGTATATGAAGGCTGTATTTTGGCAAAATGAAGCATTCCTCGTTCCCAAAAGATGGTTTTGTTCGAGCTATACAAAAATTGCAGCTTGTTCACAGTGATGTATGTGGTCCTATGCAGACACCCTCTTTTGGAAATTATCTTTACTTCATGACTTTCATTGATGATTTTTCTAGGCATGCATGGGTATATCCATTGAAAGAAAAGTCCGAAGTGTTTATGTGCTTCAAAGAGTTTTTGGTTTTGGCTGAAAATTTGTCAGCATGTAAAATGGGCACCCTCCGTTCTGATCGAGGGGGGGAATATATATCTTCTAATTTTAATGCATTTCTGGCTGAACATGTGGGATAAAACATCAATGTACAGTGCCGTATACACCTCAACAGAATGGAGTTACTGAACGGAAGAATAGTTCACTCATGGAGATGGCAAGGTGCATGGTCAAGAGCTAGGCTTTACCACATAGTTTCTGGCTTGAGGTTGTCATATGTGTGTGTACTTAACAGGTGTCCCACTAAAGCGCTATAGTCTATCACTCCATATGAGGCTTGGCATGGTCACAATCCATCTGTTGCTCATCTGCATGTTTTTTGTTGTTTGGCATATGCATTATTTCCTGAACCAACATCACAAAAAATTTGATGATAAAGCAGTAAAATGTATTTTTGTTGGGTATAGTTCTGAAAGTAAAGGCTATCATCTGTATCATCCACAGACTAAATGCATTTTAGTTAGCCATGATGTTGTTTTTGTGGAAGATGCTATTCAGTTGTTACTTTCATGTACTAAGGAGATATCTGTTAGCTCCAAAGACATGTAATAATAAATGCTTTGCTGCCTCTTTTTACAGGTGGACAGTCCAGTGTTGGTCCTGAGGATACTTCTCAGCCATTGGAGGTTTCATGTGATGATGCAGATCATTCCATTTTTTATGTTGATTTGCATGATGCACTTGTTGATGAGAGAGTTGATACTGAGGAGGCAAAAACTATGCCAAAATGACTACTGCAGACTTTGCTTGATAGCAAATTAGATGCACCTCTATCATAATGCACTCGTTAAGGCTCTCACAGTGCTTTTGCATCAGATTGTTGTGCTATGGCTGCATCCAGTCTCCCTGACCAGATTGAGCCTGCTTCGTTTGATGAAGCGCAAAATTCTGAACATTGGATGACTGTAATGTAATCTCAATATGATGCTATCATGAAAAATGTTACCTGGACTTTATGTGACTTGCCTCCCGGCAAGAAGGCCATTGGCACTAAGTGGGTATACAAGATGAAGCATAAACTTGATGGAACAATTGACAAGTATAAAGCTAGGCTTGTTGCAAAGGGTTATGCATAGGAAAGAGGCATTGATTTTGATGAAACCTTTGCACCTACATGACGAATGGCTATTGTTTGTAGCATCTGTGCACTTGCAACTCATCATGGTTGGAATGTACATCAATTGGATATTAAAACAACATTTCTGAATGGTGACTTGCATGAAGAAGTGTATGTCTTTTAGCCCCATGGCTTTGTGTAGAAAGGGCATGAAAACTAGATGTGCAGGTTAAAGAAGGCATTATATGTTTTAAAGCAATCACCACGTGCTTGGTATTAAAAGATACATGCCTATCTGATTGCACATGGTTTTGAGAACAATCCAGCTGAAAGAATCTTATATGTTAAGCGTGTTTATGATGTGCTTCTGATCATTGTGGTGTGACATGCTTCTCACTGGTCCTCATGAGAAGCATATTGCTGATTTCAAGCTATTTGGGCATTCACTTTATGCACGTTGATGGTGGAATGGCTTTGTGTCAAACGAAATATATTGACACATTATTGCAGCGTTTTGGCCTTGAAGACTGTAAACCTATTGCCACTCCTATGGAGATAGGTTTACGATTGAGTCTTCATGATGTTGGAGATGCACTTGATGCTATTCTCTATTAGTAGCTAGTTGGATGCTTGATTTACTTATGCATTACTTGGCTAGATATTCAGTTTTCTATCTCACAGATGAGCAGGTTTATGTATTGCCCATGTGTCAAGCATTGGCAGGTGGTTAAGCGCATCTTTCGCTACTTGAGTGGTACTCAGCTACTTCGATTGTTTTATCCCAAGGGGTGATCACTACCGCCAAATTTGCATGCTTTTTCTGACTCTGACTGGGCTAGTTGCTATGACACTCGTGTGTCCACTAGTGGTTTTTGCTTCATGCTTGGTAGCTCATGCATATCTAGGCTGAGCAAGAAGCAGCCTACTAGAGCCACTTCCAGTTGTGAGGCTGAGTATAGGGTAGCTTTCACAACGACTGTTGAGTATGTGTGGCTCAAACACCTTATGGCCGATTTGGGTGTTGGTCAGTCTTCTGCCACCACCATCTTCATTGACAGTCAGAGCGCATTGGTAGTCGCAAGGAACCCTATGTTCCATGCTCGCACTAAGCACATTGAGGTGCATTATCATTATGTGAGGGAGAGGTTCTCTGTTGGGGAGATGAGCTTGGCATATGTGCCCACATAGGAGAACATTGCAAACGTTTTCACGAAGGCTTTGCCTAGGGAGAAGTTTGAAGCTTTCCACAAAGCTTTGGGCTTACTTCCTTTTGTGGATTGATTCCACATAGCTTGGCACTTCCTTATACATGAGTGCAAGCTCCTTGTTCACCACATCACTCCCAGGGGGGATTTGTTGATATATTTAGGTTGTGATGTGTGTGAACACACTAGGACCGTCGTTGCACTTTTTTCCCTCTTTAGGAGGTTTTTTTCCCCTGGCTTGTACATATGCCTATAGCCCTAATGGGTTACATATCTTTGTACATTCTAGTGGTAATACATTTAGTATTGTGTGTTGTGCTCCAAGCTTCTTCTTCTTCCTTGTGCAGTTCGTGTGCTTCTGCAGACGTCTAACTCCAACACCATTTAGTGTTTATCTCTTGATCTTTGTGGTGCTCATGAACTTGTATTTGTGCGTGAATCATGAGTAATCCTTCCTCTTTATAAAATTCATACTTTGGTCCTCCACTTTTTAAGATTTTTAGTTGTCTTTTGAAGTTTTTTTTTAATGTTTTTTTAATGATATCTTTACATGTTTTTTCATTTTCAATATAAAAAGGTTAGTGATGAATATCCGAAGCCTCAATTCAATCTCATGTGGGAAAATTATGTGTGTTAGTGTGTATAAAAAGAAAAATTCCTAATCTACTCTAAAGTAAAAGCTACAATTCATATTCCTTGTGTAGGAATGTGCACCACTAAATAGATCATTTCAATCATAGTGACGAATGCAAGGATTATAGTGAAATCTTACATGCATACTGTAGGTACATTCATCTTTGTGTGTGCAAGGAGGAAGATGCCTCGACTTCATGTTGTCCTAGATGATTTGTTTCGCTCTCCATTGCCATTGATGTATATTAACCTAATTTTATTCTTTGAATTGCTTTCCCTTGGCGTGAATCGCTCGTTGGTCTTCAATTGTAAATTTCATGTTCTAGTTGTCCTACAATCTATATCTTTGTGGTGTAACATTCTTCTTGTCCTTCAAAGTCTTTGTCCTTGAATGATTTTTTTTTGTCACCATTGAATGACTCCTTTCTTCAACTTTTCTCTTTGGCACCACTTTTTCTTTTTGTGTTTATAGTATCCTCTTTTGTATCCACTTCCATTGGGACTATCTTTGTGCTTCCATCAGCTTCTTAGGTACCTAGATTTGATGTTGCTTTGATGCTTGAATCTTCAGAGTTCTTGTATTTTTGAGTATTCTACACTTGTTTTGTTTCCTTTGCTTAATTTGAGCAGTTGTTGCTTTTGAGTACTTTGATACTTTTCTCTTGGAACTGATATCTAGTTTGCCCGAATTGATGTTGTCGTTGATTTTACTTCGGAGATCCATTGATTTTTGTTTCTTGGTACTCTGGTCTTCCTCAACTCTTTCAGTTTTTTCCTCTCTCTGGCTCTCAATTAAGGTTCTCATATCATGGGTAGATTTTATTGGTTATTGAGGGTTATAATAAGAATTTTTTATAGGCAAAGGTACACTAAGTAGAGATATATAAGTAGAGATTAGTTTGGAGATAGAATGGGAATGATCATTCATGTTCGAATCATGTAAGAAGTTGTGCAATTGGTAATCTATTGTCTCACTCATTGGCTTAGGTAAGTTCCTTTCTTCAAGAAAATTATATACCACTTGGCCTTCAATCTTAGCATAGATAAAGCATTGTGCTAAGTTCAAGGTGAACACATGATCATAGATCGAATCTTGTCCTAGGATAAGATCCTCCATCAAGTATGTATCCTCATAGACTAAAAAGTACACTCCATTGTGGAGTTACCTAGATGAATTGATAGAGTTATCTCCCCTACACACTTGATGTGCTTACCACTAATATCAATCATGTAGGCTTCTAGTATGATGATCTTTGACTTCAACTCAGTCACTAAGGAGGCTCTAATGTACTTAGGAGTGCTTGAGATTAGCATACTCAGGTCTATAAGAGTTTTCATATCCCTCATAACCATAGTATTGTTGCTCATAGGTCTGTTCGTATTCTATCAGGCTTGCATCATAAGAGTAATACTCTCCTTGGTATGATCGAAACTCTGATTTGTAGTTTTGGAGCTGCTCAAAGGTGTTGCTAGCATTATGGCTCTTTCTAGGTTTTCCTCTAGTTGGGCATACTTCATTGGTACTACATTCTATGGGTGTGGTTTTTGTCCTAACACAGGTTGTGGTTGGCCATATCCTCCATGTTCATATGGTCTAGGTGCTACCTGTGGTCCTAGGTAAGGATTATACCTCGAAACTTCACTTCCTTGTTCCGTCGGTGGGTATCCATATGGTCTATACTGAGCAGTAGAGCTAGTCTTGGCTGCTTGTTAAAGGGACAATTCTTGGTATCATGATTGTTGTAGTTTTTCTCAATATGAAAATATATGTCAGGTCCCTAGGTCAGTTGCCTATTTTAGGGGTAAGGTTGTGACAACCCTAAACCTCCTCTTGTGCAAAAATGGGATGGATGATCTCCACCACAATGTGTGCATCTTCTTAACATCGGCACTCTTAAGGGGGGGGGGGGGTTCTAGTAGTTCCTCTGTCTTTGCAATCGTTTCACGTATACTAAGGTTCTCAATGTTCCGTTAGTTAGACCATCTAGAAATAAGGATATCATCTTTTGTTGAGAAGGTCTCTCAGTCACTAGACATCGGTCTACGTACTAATTAAATCTTATAGCTGCATTCTTCACCGTTTCATTAGGGGTCTATTTAAAACTATGGGTCAAAGACAACGAATTGTGCTTAATTCCTCTTTTGGTGAATTCTCCAATGAATTCCTGGGAGAATTGTTCAATGTTTCCAAAATGATTTGGGTCCAATGGTTGAAACCAAGCCTAGGCTATTCCTATGAGGGCCAACCCAAAGGATTCATATTGCACAAAAAAATCATCTACTTGTTTTGCTCTCAGTACCTTTTTGAACTCTGCAATGTGATCGTAAGGCTCTCTTGTGTCATCATAGTGATTTCACATACACTTGACATATTGGCCTTAACCTTCTACCTGGATTTGGGGCTCAAATAATGATGGGAACTATCGGTTTCCCGTTCCTTTGGGATTAATTCTTGGCATAATGAATTGCACATGGGGTCTGATTGGAACACTACATTGGCTGGTTTGACCCGTTGTATGTTTTCTGTACCTTGATGGGTACCAAATGGGTTTTGTGAGGGAGTTGCTTGTTCTTGAGGAGGAATATGTGCAACCCTATATACTTTAATCTTGACCTGTCCATGTTGTCTATCGGCCAATATCTCCTTTGATTCTAGTCTATGTAGGTAACTCTAGATGAGTCTTCTGGATCCTTTAGCTCGTATATAATTGCTAGGTTGATGGCTTCTCCTTGTGTTGATAAATCAATTTGTAAGAGTAGGTCTGATCCATGCACCAAGTACACATCCATCAGATAGTCATCTTGGGGTATCAGGTCTCCTCTTAACACCTGAGTAACCACTGACTTTCCCCTTAAGGTAGTCACTGTGTCTCCATTATTGGTTCTCCTAAAAGTTCCTTGTCCCTGTAACTCTCCTCTCTCATTAATCTGATAAGGATCCTTTGTTACTACATAGATCTGGCCTATCTTGTCCATGTAGACACCACCTTCGTACTTGATAGCTGGTATTGGGACTATTTCGGATTTCGTAATGCTTATCATCCTTGTGACTGACCTATTTAGACTATCGAGCTAGATGGGTATCCCTTGCAGGTTAGTGGATACATACTGAAGGGAGGTTCGATACTCTCCCTCTACTGTAGACATAAACCCTTCTCTAGGCACTAAACTATGCATGTCCTTGGAGGCCATAAGTCTTTCCTCTTCAGAGTCACTGGAAGTGTTTGAGTAGATAGAGTGATGGCTTGGTTGGGCTGCACTTCCCGCAGAAGATTCAACACTCCTTCGACTGCCTAACACTCATCCAGATCTCAAGTTCATTCACCGCCTAGGTCTTAGGTCTCTTTTAAGCTCTATTGGCTTTCTTGGCCTCTTCCAATTTCCTATTTCCTCTTACTTTTCTCTTCCAAGCTCTTTTGGTTTCCCAAGATACACGATACCTCTCGGGATGATACCACTCCCACACGATACATGATACTCCCTCACTGATGATACACGATACCACTTTAGGATGATACATGATACTCCCGAATTGACGATACATGATACTTTTGGTACACGATACACGATATCGCCCTTGATGATATGATACAACTTAACTCACAATACATGATGCAAGCTTAGGCACGATATGATACAACTAGACCAATGATACGTGATACCACTCTATGGTGATACACGATACTTCTTGTACCTGATACATGATACCACTTTCTAGACGATACACGATATCATTATTCATGGTACAATACTACTTAACTTGCAATACACGATACCACTTTGGCATGATATGATAGAATTAGACCAATGATATGCGATACCAATCTATGGTGATACACAATACTTGATCAGTATCGTGATACCGCAGGGAGGTGATACATGATACACGATACCTGGCGAGTATCACGATACAAGGGAATTTAGGTATCGTGATACGTGAACTCAACCGACTGTGATACTCTAGCCAAATATGGTCTAAATTTTAAAATTTTAAGTGCAAAGTGCTCGTTACCCACTTCTCTTCTCCCTGGCCCCCTTGTGGCTGAAAAAACTTGCTCACTTACCCTTTTCTCAAACCCATGATACTATTACTATGTCATATCACGTTTGTGGGTGCTCTACTGATTTTCAAAGAGTTGCACAATGAAATTCTCACCTTTATAAGTAGGCCTTCAAGTGCTTGCTCTCAGACAAATGCTAATCTCAAAGTTCTCAGCGATATCACGCCCATGATACCCATCGCAGCTCATCCACGATACTTGTTTCAAGACAAATGATTGAAAACTAATGTGATTTTGTATTTTAGGTACTTGGACGACCAAGTGCCTAAACTAAAAAGAAAAGTTTTTTTTTGGGTTTTCTTGTGGTAACTTACCTATCCTAACCCTAACTTTCCTTCCACTCCTAAATCCTAACTCTCTCTCTCACTCACTCCCTCCTAACCCTACAAACTCATTACACACACCCCTAAAGTGTGAAGTAACAAGTGAAAAAGTGTTTTGTGACTTGTCACTGACTAAAATTACCTCTATTCACACGATTCGTTCACTCCGTAGCTATCACCATCATGTAGGCATCTTGCTTGGACTAGTTCCTTGACAATGGTGCCAAAAACATGTGTACCTAAGTCGTGATGCCTTAGGGACTTGTGCCAGCTAAGACTATACCTCAATCACCCACAAGTGCATATAGTGGTGGATTAATACATGTTTAATTATCAATCCATGAAACTTAGACATATCAAGTGTATGAAGACATGTGCAAACATGATGGTATGTGAAGTGACAATACTACAATGCATGTAATTCAGTTCAGCTACCTCTCCTACTCAATCTTCTGAAAATGCATGTTGTGATACTTGTAACAACAATAAACACAAATTTGGACTTTTCTCTCAGTTTCGAACTACAAATATGGTCAATACCAGGTTTCTTTCAAAGCTCTCAACAAGGCACATCTAATGGTGTTATTTCCGCTCAAATCTCACAAACATAATTCAAGTTATGAGAAAAATAGTGATCTATGGGAAACACTACAGCTCCATGACCTACCAAGCTTCACGCATGCATTACAATCATGAAAACAAGAGGGGAGGAGGTAGGCAACACTCCTAGACACACATTCCAAGCATAACAAACACTCTCAAGCTCTTGGAAAAGAAGATATTCAACAGAGAGGGGGCAAATTCGAAAACCCTACTTGCTTCCACACAATGGCAAAAAGTTCTTACAAGGAGTCATCAAGTGACTTATATACATGTGCCCTAAAAATGGTCCTTTCATACAAGAGACTAACACTACATGACACAACAGAAATACATTGAGAGATTCTTGGAAAGATTTGAGATGACAGATTCCAAACCTATGCAGACACCGATGGATGTCAATGTGTCATTACAGTTGGAAGCAGATTCAAAACCATTTGATGCTACGCTATATAGTCAAGCAGTTGGTTGCTTAATATTTCTATGTAATACACGTCCAGACATTTAGTTTGTAGTTTCTCAAGTATCCGAGTTTATGCACAGTTTGCTAAAAATTCACTAGAGAGCAGTTAAGAGAATTTTTAGATATTTGAAGGAAACTTCCAATTATGCTATGATATTTCCAAAGTCTTCACATTTTATACTTAAAGATTTTTCATATTCTGATTGGGTAGGTGATAAAGACTCAAGAAGAAGCACATCTTCAAGTGAAGCAGCCTATAGGGTTGCCTTTACAGCAACACTTGAATCAGTTTGGTTACAAAAGATTCTTAGTTATCTTGATGTTCACCTTCATCTTCCAGTTTAGATATTTTCAAATAGTCAGAGTGCTATTGCTATTGCAAAGAACCTTGTTCATCATGCTAGGAAAAAGCATATAGAGGTTCATTACCACTATATTCGAAACATGTATCTTAGAAGCACATTGAGCTAGTCTACATACCTACAAGTGAGAATGCTGCAGATATTTTACCAAAGCATTGACCAGGGAAATTCATAGGAAGTTTTGTAGGTTATTGATCCTTGTACCATTGTGACATCGAAGGGGGGATTGTTGGAGTCAATGTCATGATCCAAAACTCCTAGAGATATTGAATCAGAATAATTTGTAGATAGATCATATACAACAAAATCAGCATGGTTGCATTAGTTAAGTCAAAGTACTCCAAAAGCAAGGATCAAGGCTCGATTCCCACTGTTTGCAACAACGAATGCAAAGACTTGTTTTAAAAAAGCTCCTTACGATAGAGACGACTTTATTTTCTCACATATTTTTTTCACGTATTTTTTGTTTTAGGATCACAACATGATTTGGTTCTTTTGCTTTTTTGTTGTAGTGTTTTTAGAGTTCATAATAAACTATATAAAGGCACTATTGCGCATTGTTAAAAAATAATCATTCAAGCAATCCTCTCAAGGAGATGAAGGAAGAGTCTCACATACTTGGAGGAGGTGATCAATCTTCTCCAGCTAGGAGGAGATTTTGGACGCCATCTTGGAGGAGGATTTCTCACACTCTTGGAGGAGTTGTGGTCTACATCTTGGTGATCATCTAGAGGAGATTCTGCCAGCTTACCATCAACATCTATTGTTGATTTACTATGAGTAAAAAGTCTATTTTTGTTCTTACTTGCTAGGTCACTCGTTTTTTATTTAGGTTTATCAGAATTAAGGTTTGCTCTAAAATAGTTCTAAACTGTTTGTATTCTCCATATTCTCACACACACTCTTCATAACTCTTAGGCACACAATCTTTTCTATCTAGTTCCGATTTCTGCCTAGATACAGATATTGTCAGTTTGTATCATATACACACATTGTAATTTGGCATTCATATACAAGTTAGTGTAGGTGAGCCTCATAGCTTACCGTACACTTTCAAAATCATGTCTATTCTCTGTCTATATCTCACTCATCATCTTTTTGAGTCTTAAGGTGTGTATGTTAAGGTTCATATGTTCGAAGATACTATAAACCTATGATTTATATTGTTATTGTGGCCCACTCCACTTCCAGCATTTGGTATTCAGACCTTAGAATGCCAAGAGATGTAAGATCACTAGTGGAAATTCCATTTTTAGAGATTATGTGGCCTTGTATCTTTCCTTATCTCACCATCAATATTCACTTCTTGGGATTTAAGCACACCATGTATTGTTTGTACTTGTCAAATATACATCAAAGTTCAAGGATGTGATATGCTCTTTGAGATGAGTAGGTGCACGTGATCAGCATAGACTTCCTTACATTTCCTTAGGAACTCCTTAAATACATGAAACATTAATCTTTGGAAAGTTTTGGGTGCATTAGTCAAGCCCAAACACTTGACCCAAAAAGCATAGATGTCCCATTCAATAGAAAAGGTTGTCTTATGTTGGTCTTCAGGAGCAATAGCTACCTAGTTATAACCTAATAAACCATAAGGGAAGCTTTACACTTCCTTGCCTACTACTCTTTCCAAAAGATGATATGTAATTGGGAGTGGATAACTATCTTTATTAGTGGTAGCATTAACTTTCATCAAGTTGATGCAAACCCTAAGTTGTCATTCTTTTTTGGCATTACCACTATGGGAGAGTCACACTTAGTATGCTTTATTTCATATATGAACCTTGCAAATCGTACTTCATTTATTTTTTCCTTTTATCTTGGTTAAATAGACATCATTGTATGTATAGGATCTATGCTTGGAAGATCTAGCTTCTAGAGTCGTAAGTATCTTATTTGAGTAGATATCTAGATCAACTCCTTTTAGATCCTTATAAATCCATGCAAAAACATCCCTATACTCTCATTTCAAGTAAATTAATTGTTGCTTATCCTCTAAAGACACATCTTTGCCAATGAAAGTACATCTACCCTCGCCATCTTCTTTATTTATTAGTACCTTCTTGGTCTACTCTCTATTTTCATAAACTACCCCATCTTTAGCCTCTCTCTTAGGCATCTGAATGACTATCCTCCTTTCCTATACTTTGTATCTTTTAGCATCCTATGGGTCTTCAAAACAATCTTTTGGGTGCTTTTCTTCCACTCTTTCTGTATAAGAACTTGATCCATAGGACATTCCTCTGTGGAGAATATATTAAAGTATTCATCATGATGGCTTGCACCTAATTATTCTAAATAAGACTTCTCCTATTCAAACTTGGGTCCAATTATGATACTTTGACTCTCACAATCCTCATATGATTGTTTTTCATCAGATTATTCTTCACAAATCATCGCCATGAATAGACTTAAGTCATATGCGTCTTAATCCACACACTCAGTCATAATGATGAATTGCTCATTCACACACATATCTAAGGTGGCTAGTATTTCCATCCATGCATGTGGTTCAAAGGCTCCATTTGGAAATATTTGAGGCATGTATGTTGGATCCTCTATCAACCTCTTTTCTTTGCACATTGGCATCATACTCTGAAGCCCATTTTCTTCTCTCTTGGTTGTCCTATAGATCCATAGATGTGTATTCTTATGCATCAATATTGATCTCCTGAACCGGAATGGATTCCATTGGAGAGGGGCAACATCTCTATAAGAGATTTTGTGTGATTCCATCTTGGTTGTAGTCCCCTAGTGGCTGGACATATAAAGAATATCTTCTCCAATCTTGGACCACCTTAACTTGATGCATCAAGGGTCTTGTCAAGATCCTCTCATAGTTTCTTGCTTTGCCAAATCAACATATAGCCAAGGTACATTCAAACTTCACCCAAAATTCGCCAAAGTGATATTTTCCAATAGACATAGTGGGCATTCTACATGACCATCTTCTAACTATAACTTCATTCTAGTCGGTCTTAAAGCAAGTTTGTTCCATTTCTCACAAATATCTTTGGTGGAAATGCACACTCTTGCACCTATATCTGGATGAACTTTAGTCATGTATACATTGAAAACAACTAAGAGGCAAGTGTTTCACTCATCCTCTTCACTAAAATCTCCAACTTTATCCACTAAGACTTTCATTGTAGGTTGCCCCCCCTTGGAAAACTTAGTCTTATTAGTGCTTTTGCTATTCTTCATTTGAATTGCCAATTTTCCCCACAAATGAGGCTTCACTTGTAAAATTCTTCTAAGGTCAAAATGCATCTCACTTTTACCTTCTTCATTTCCTCCATAGTTCTCAACTTCTCCTCAACAAATCTCAATCTCTTACATCTCAAGGTAGGATCATGAAGACAATCGAACTTGTGTTTATTGTCACCTATGTAATTAGGAAGATTAGGAAAACTAATTGCATATTCTAGATGTACATTTGGCTTATAAGAAGTAATAATCCAAAAATTGTTGGCCATAAACTTGATTAACATAGTCACTGATTATAGATGATGCCACAAGGGCAACTACATTTCAATATTATCCTCACACTTAGTTTACTTGAAAAGTTGTTCTAACGGAGTGACATTTGCTGACCCAAAAAGAGCTACGGTTGTGGATAAATTTGAGGTTCATAAGGTCTTTGAGTAGGTGGACATCCTTGATATTAAGGCAAATTGTAGCCTCCCTAAATTGATCTCTTGTAGAATAAGCATATGTCTTATATGCAAATGGTTGAGTATGCCTTACTTATTGTCTATTGTATAGGCAATCATCAATTGTGTGATTGGTATACTTTTGCTCAATATATTAGTAGTAGCTTGGTCCTTGCATAGGTGGTCTTCCATAAGAGCATTGAGGTGCAATAGGAGGTCCTCCTCTTGCACAAGCATGAGTTGGATGATCTCCACCACACTATAGCTACCTCCTTAACATAGGTACCTTCATCTATTGAGATGGGTACTGCTTAGGAGTAGGTTGATTTTGGACTCCTATTTTCTTAGCAATCAACTCATCCAATTCATCCACATATGGGGTGTGGGAAGATGTAATTCTTGAGGAGTAACCACACCTTGATGGGGTCTAGGTTATCTTCAAAACATTAGCTAAATTGTCCTCAATATCTATACAATCCTTTAGGCACACATCTAAAGAGTCATGCCTCTTCATATATACCAAATTTCTCGTGTGTAAAGAAAGTTAAGTCTTTTGAGAGAAGGGAATTCCCAAACAATGAATGCTTTCAAGAATTGTGCAATGTGATTGGAAGCACGCGAGTAGTGAGCCCACTATAATAGAAATGCAATAAGGACCAAACCAAATTCTAATAACTCTTCGAGATGCAATTGAATTGGGTTTTTTAATAAGATTTCCAAATCGGACAGAAAGAACAATACAACCAAAACAAATCAAGAGAATGAACAATATAGCCAAAGTCCATGTCTCGTAGGGCAGTTGGTCGAGCTTTGGCCTCTTGAGGCGAAGGTCCAAGGTTCAAGTCCCGGGCTGGACATGTAATGGCTTATGCCAATCAAACTAGTTATAAACAAGTTGTCTCCTTGTCTAGCCCCTACTTTGTGGGATATGGGGGTCCCATGGGTACTATGCCGATTCACTTGTACAATTGCCATTTCAAAGTTAAAGATCGGGGGAGTAGGCTTCAGCTGAACCTCCATTTAAATATATATATATATATATATATATATATATATATATATATATATATATATATATATCCAAAACTTTGGAACCACAAATATGCTGACACGTTTTTTTTACAAAATCCAAGAACAATTCGGTAAAACTTTGGGATCTTTTGGAGGTGCACCATTGCAGGATAATGGAGGTGCACCGTGCTTGCTCTCCATTGGCGACCATAATTGGAGGTGCACCATGCTTGCTCTCCATTGGCGACCATACTCTTGAGCTTTAGGGAACGTCCTCCGAACACACCCTTCCCATAAGAAAAACCTATCTTTGGGGGGATGAGGAGGATGATAATACTTTGTTCGAAAGGGAATCATCTTGTGAATAATATGAATCAACATTGGAAACTGAAATTTTGCCCAAAGCATGGTAGTGGTACTTTAGCTACAAGAGATATCACTTCAGCCCAAACCTCAAGGCCCAAAGCATGGTAGTGGTACTTTAGCTACAAGAGATATCACTTCAGCCCAAACCTCAAGCCTGATCTCCTAAGCTAGGAAAAATGAAAAAATGTGTAGGTATTACTACGCTTGGAGGTGATGGTAGTGTTCAAGCTAGAGTTCTTTTGGTAGTGGTTTTGCTTCATCAACAAATAGAAGGTTTCGGTCATCATCTTGGTGTTTGTAAAGAATTTTCCAATACTTTTTTCCCAATCATCCGCCCTCCCATCCTCTCTCTCTCTCTCTCTTGGTGTTCCTTGATGGCATTTTGCAATTTTAGTTATGAACCTCATCATGTTAAATTATTCATATACACTCTTGTGGTGGTTCTATACACATTTTAGTGGCATACGCATCCTTTTGGTATAATTTTTGGTGCCTCTTTTGGTATATTTAAATAAGCTCTTGATGAAACTCATCCCTTTGTTGAAATGTTATAATTCTTAGTGATATATCTCACATCTCATCTTGATGAAGTTTTTGAGTCAATATTGTCCTCATCAACGATAGATACTAAGATATTGAGATCCTATTGGGATACTTGGCTCTTACTTGAGATCATGGTTTTTGGTGTTGATATATTTACGTGGCGATGTGTGAGAACACACTAGGACCATCGAGGCACTTTTTTCCCTCTTTAGGAGGTTTTTTTCCCTAGCTTGTATATATGCCTATTACCCTAATGGGTCACTTACCTTTGTACATTCTATTGGTTATACATTCAATATTGTGTGTTGTGCTCCATGTTGGTGCAAGGCAATCAACAATTGAAGGTTTGATGAAGTTTTGAAGTCAAGGATTGAAGAAAAGATCAAGATATGAAGCATGAAGAGAGTACATGTTCAAAGAATGAAGATATCTATACATATGTACATTAATTTAGAGTTAGTTCACTTATACTTTTGTATGATGTACATATTTACCTATATATACAAGGAAAAATGTCGGGGCAAATATGAGAGAGCATGTGAATAGAGAAATTAGAAGTTGTATGAGCCATTCAACACTTTAGAAGTGAGTAAGATTTCTCTCATCACTGAGATGTAAAGTTTTCCAAAAATGAAGAAAAGTTGCACCCGATATTTCTGAGAGTTCTCTCTTTGTGTTGAGTATTTTGTGAAATGCTTTTGTACAAGTCTAAGTCTATAGTTGACTGACCTCTGTACAAATTTTCAGCTTCTAATTGTGATCAAGATGAGAGGATTGAGTGTAGGAACATTTACATGTTTAAATGTAAAGAAGAGAAGTTACAGGAGGTGCAAAATTTGATGCTAATGTTTTGGTCAGTTCTCCTTCCGCAGTGTAAAGTTTTGAGCAATCAAGCACTCACTCTTTAAGTTGGAAGGTAAGCTACCTATGGCTAAAACCATTTGATTAAATGGCTTCTAGTTTGGGAGAACCAAGCTTTAGAAGTTGCAGGTGTCAAAGTCGACTATAAATAACTATAGTTTTAGACATAGGTAACTTGTTAAGATCATTTCTCAAGATCTACTGAGTCTTTTGTAATGATTTAACTTGGAGGAGGTGTGCAAACTATAGACAACACCTTGGGCAAAGTTTTATAAAAAAATTTACACATTTGTTAAGTCAATGAGTGAGTTATGTGCAACAGACTTTCTGTATAGTCACCTTCTTCACAGTTTGTTCAAGATTTTCGAAATTGAGTATTGATCCTCCAAATTGGTGAAGGTTTTAAGTTATTCTTGATATAGAGGTGCTCTAATTTCAAGGATAACTTGTTCTTTTGGAGATTAACACTCTTCATCACTCCAAGCTTCTTCTTCTTCTTCATGTTGTTTGTGTGCTTCCACAGACCTTGAACTCCAACAATTGGTATCAGAGCAGGTCCCAGCTTCATCTAGGGGATTGTCGACACCTCTCTTGTCAAAGTCTCAAAATCACACAAAAATTGGTGAGCATACTCAAGGTGATTAGGAGATCGAAACTTCTTCACCCTGTCGTGCTGAAATTGTAATTTGAGCTCGTTTCGTCCTCCAAACACACTATCGTAGTGCGTCTGTAGGCAAGTTTGTCTTTTTATGCCAAACATATATACATGTTTTGGTTCGTGAGTATAAGCATCTCGAAGTCTCCTATAGGTTTAACAAAACTCGACAAGGTAGTTTTGTTCAAGTTTTTGAGATACAATAATTTTTCTACATCACGGTATTTTAGTCAGTGGCCATGGCTGAAAGCAATGATGTATTTCATAAGTTGGTTGTTGAGGATAAGTTGGACGGTACCAATTACCCATTGTGGGCTTATATGATGCATCATGTATTGGTTGCAAAAGGACAGTGGAATATTGTGCAAGGTGTTGAAAAACATCCTATTTCACTTGCAAACACAGTTACTGAAGGTGATGCAGATGGGAAGATGGTCATACTCTTCATGTTCGTGTTTTTGTTGCAGTTCCTACTATGCCTACTGTAAAGCAAATTCATTGGGATGGCAGAGATGCTCAGGCACATGCATTGATAGCCTTATCTATCAAATGTGCCATTATTCCTCACATTCGCTCTCGTAGAATAGCTAAAGATGCTTGGGATACACTTACCACTTATACCAAGCAAGGAATGAGGCTCGTATTGCTTACCTCTGAAAACAGTTGAGAATGAACACATGAATGAAGGAGATTCCATGGATAGTTTTTTGACAAAGATCAAAGATTTGAAAGAACATTTGATCTCTTTTGATGAATTCTTTCATGACAGTTCACTGTGTAGATTGTTCTGAATGGTCTTCGCGATTCATATAAGAGTTTTGCTTCTACTCTTCGTTTGATGATGAAAGGCAATCAAAATGCCTTAGCATTTTAGGAGTTATTCTTTGTTTTGTTGCAGGAAGATCAGTCTAGGCAGAACATGTCCATTATGCATGTTGCAGATCAAGCTTTCCTGGCTAGTCAGAAGTGCAAAGGTAAATGGAGCTCTTCTACTAGTAAGTAGAAATCTGCCAATTCTACACAATCAAACAAGGATGATAAAGATGAGAAGAAAATAGAAAAGTAGAAATTGTTTTGGAAATACTGTAAAGGAAATGATCATGTCATAAAGAATTGTCCAAAATTGGCTGCTTAGGAGGCAAGAAAAAAAGAGGCTAGAATGGTTGTTGCAGAGGCCTCTACACGGAAAACAAAGTGTATAAATCTTGTGGAGAATGAAGAATGGTTGTTTACTACTATTTGCAGTTTTGACCCATCTTCTCATGAGCAGTGTATATCTATAGTAAACTCAGATGTTTGGTACTTTGATAGTGGGGCAACCAAACGTATTACCTTGATGAGCAGCTTCTTCACTTCACTTGAGCCTACCCCTAGAGGGAATACTATCACATGTGCCAAAAACTCCTCTTATCCTGTTATGGAAGTTGGTAAGTTCATTCTGACTACTGCTGATGGTAGTTCTTTTGCATTGTCAGATGCTTTATTTGTGCCAGGGATTAAGAAAAATATGTCATCAGTTTCAACATTTAGCAAAGATTGGCTTGGTCATGAAATTTGTTGATGTTAGATGTACAATTCATGATCTGTCAAATGGCTACATCATCATTGCTTCTAGCATTTTATGTCGTGGGTTTATAAGCTCATAGATTATGCAAAATCTTTGAATGATTCAGCATGTGCAGTTCAAGATTCTCAGGCTATGTCAAATGCAAAGCTTTGGCATGCACGCTTTGGTCATTTGAATTTTGCTAGTTTGCTACGCCTGCAAAAATTTGAAATGGTATCCTCTTTGCACAAACTTGAGGCACCTGGAAAACATGTATGTGAAGGCTATATTTTGGGCAAAATCAGTGTTTCTCCTTCCCAAAAGATGGTTCAATTTGAGCTACTCAGAAATTGGGGCTTGTTCATAGTGATGCTTATGGTCCTATGCAAACATCTTCTTTTGGGAACTATCTTTACTTCATGACTTTCATGGATGATTTTTCTAGGCATGCATGGGTATATCCATTGAAAGCAAAGTCCAAAATGTTTATGGAGTCAAATAGTTTTTAGTTTTGGCTCAAAATATGTCAACATGGAAAATGGGCACCCTCCATTCTCATCGAGGGGTGGAATATATTTCGTTTGATTTTAATGATTTTTTGGTTGAATGTGGGATAAAACATCATTGTATAGTGCCATATACACCTCAACAGAATGGAGTAACGAAAGAAGAAGTCACTCATGGAGATGGTGAGATGTATGGTCAAGAGTGAGGTTTTACCACATAATTTCTGGCTTGAGGCTGTTATGTGTGCAACATATGTAATTAACAGGTGTCCCACTAAAGCACTACAATCTATCACTCCATATGAGGCTTGGCATGGTCGCATGCCATCTGTTGCTCACCTACATGTTTTTGGTTGTCTGGCATATGCATTAGTGCCTGAACAACAATGCAAGAAATTGGATGATAAAGTAGTGAAATGTATTTTTGTTGTGTATAGTTTTGAAAGAAAAGGCTATCACCTGTATCATCCATAGACTAAATGCATTTTGGTTAACCATGATGTTCTTTTTTGTGGAAGATGCTATTTAGTCATTACTTTCATGTACTAAGGAGACATCAGTTAGCTCTAAACACATGTATGACATTTGCTGCCTCTTTTTACAGGAGGAGAATCTTGTGCTGGTCCTAATGAGGCAACTTCTTAACCTTTACAGGTTTCATGTGATTATGTAGATCATTCCATTTCTGATGTAGATTTACATGATGCACTTGTTGATGAGAGCTGATTTTGAGGAGGCAAAAACAATGCAAAATGGTTGGTGCAAACTTTGCATGATAGCAAATCAGATGCACCTCTATCATATTGTATTCATTTACGCTCTCATAGTGCTTCTTTTGCATTAGATTGCTATGCTATGGCTACCTTTGGTCTCCGTGATGAGAATGAGCCTGTTTTGCTTGATGAAGCACAAAATTCTGAAAATTGGATGGCTGGTATGCAATCAAACTATGATGCTATTATGAAAAATGGTACATGGTCTTTATGTGACTTGCATCCAACAAGAAGGCCATTGGCACTAAGTGGGTATACAGGCTAAACCGTAAGCCTGATGGAACAATTGACAAGTATAAGGCCAGGCTTGTTGCAAAGGGTTATGCTCAAGAAAGAGGCATTGATTTTGATGAGACCTTTGCTCCTACTTACCGAATTACTACTATTCATAGCATCTGTGCACTTGCAGCTCATCATGGTTGGAATGTACATTAGTTGGACATTAAAACTGCATTTTTGAATGGTGACTTGCATGAAGAAGTGTATGTTTTTTAGCCTTGTGGCTTTGTACAGAAAGGGAATGAAAACCAAGTGTGCAGGTTGAAAATGGCATTATATGGTTTGAAGCAAGCACCACATGCTTGGTATGAAAGATACATGCCTACCTGATTGCACATGGTTTTGAGAGAAATCCAATTGAGAGCACCTTATCTATTAAGCATGCAAATGATGTGTTTCTGATCATTGTTGGGTATGTTGATGACATGCTGCTCATTGGTCCTCATGAGAAGCATGCTCATTTTAAGGCTGATCTACACGCCTCATTTGAGATATCAGATTTGGGCCATTTGCATCATTATTTGGGCATTTAGTTTATGCAAGTTGATGGTGGAATAGGTTTGTGTCAAACAAAATATTGACATGTTATTGAAACATTTTGGCCTTGAAGACCATAAACCTATTGCCACTCCTATGGAGACAAGTTTATGATTGAGTCTTCATGATGCTGGAGATGCATTTGATGTTGTTCTCTATTAGCAAGCTATTGGATGCTTGATTTACTTATGCATTACTCAGCCAAATAGTCAGTTTTTTGTATCACAAATGAGCAGGCTTACGCATTGCCCAGGTGTCAAGGCATTGGCAAGCAGTTAAGCACATCTTTTGCTACTTGAGCGATACCGGGCTACGTGGATTATTTTATCCCAAGGGGGGATCACTACCATGAGATTTACACGTATTTTTTGATTCTGATTGGGTTGGTTGCTATACATTCGTGTGTCCACTAGTGGCTTTTGCTTCATGCTTGGTAGCTCATGTATATCTTGGTTGAGCAAGAAGCAGCCTACTATGGCCACTTCCACTCATGAGGTTGATTATAGGGCAGCTTTCATAGTGATTGTTGAGTGTGTGGGGCTCAAATGCCTTATGGCTGATTAAGGTGTTGGTTAGTCTTCTACCACCACCATCTTCACTGACAGTCAGAGTGCATTGGCAATTGCGAGGAACCCTGTGTTCCATGCTCCCACTAAGCACATTGAGGTGCACTATCATTATGTTAGGGAGATGTTCTCTACTGGAGAGATCAATTTGGCATATGTGCCCACACAGGAGAACATTGGAGACCTTTTCATGGAGGCTCCTTCTAGGAAGAAGTTTGAAGCTTTTCGCAAAGCTTTGGGCTTACTTACTTTTGTGGATTGATTCCCATAGCTTGGCACTTCCTTATACATGAGTGCTAGCTCCCTGTTCACCACATCACTCCTAGGGGGGATTTGTTGATATATCTAGGTAGTAATGTGTGTGAACACTAGGACCGTCAGGGCACTTTTTTGCCTCTTCAGGAGGTTTGTTCCCCTCGGCTTGTATAAAAGCCTATAACCCTAATGGGTCACTTATCTTTGTACATTCTAATGGTAATACATTCAACACTGTGTGTTGTGCTCCAAGCTTCTTCTTCTTCCTTGTGTTGTTTGTGCACTTTTGCAGACCTCGAACTCCAACATTTGATCTCATTGGCAATTGTGATTATAAGTGGGATGGATATATATTATTGCTTGGCTCACGCCAAATTTCCTAGGAAAGGAAGAAGCAACCAGAAATTGCACTTTCATTTATGAAGGCATGGGACAATTTCTTTGGAAAGTAAGAAGCAACCAAAATTTTCTTTTTCATCTACAAAGGTAGAGCATCGAGCATCTTGTTGTACAACACATAAGTTCATCTAGATTCGATTCCTACTATTTGAAATTGGTATTTTATAGGAATATCTTACATGCATTCAGACTAATGGTGAGTTTGCCTTAGACATCACCAAGAATCTAGTTTTCCATGCTCCAATGAAGTACATTCAGATCTAGTACCACATTCACGAAAAGATCTCACCCCATGATCCTTCTTTAGAGTAACATTTTTGTCAAGGAAACTTGGTGGACATGTTCAGAGAGGCCCTAGTCTAGTTCCAGTCTTGGGTTTGGTGGACCATTGCGACATTCAACATCTCCAAAATGGAGTTGTAGTGGGGTAGCTGAAGAGATGATCATCCCGATTCTTTAGTCTTCGAGTTGTCCTATTCATCTCTAGTTCATTTCTATGAGTGCATATCCATTTTGTTTACTATAACTATACTTGGGACAGTTGCCATTTATCTTGATTTTTGTACTCATCCAACTTTCAAGAGATTTATCCCACATTTGATTTATTTAGATGAATCTCTTTCCAAATCTATAAAGGAGGCACCATCTTCATTTTTTACTTGGTCAGAAGCTTGAGAGCTTTCTCTATGATCGTACAAGCTCACTCTAATCCATATGTGAGTTTTTCCATTTCATGAATTCCTTGTGATTTTGAGTCTCACTCTTTTTATTAGGAGTACATTTTCTAGTTTCTTTGCCTTTGCATTTGTACTCTCTAGCTTTCCATAGTGGAAAGTTATAGTCATCACATCAAGAAGATGTCCAAAAGTTGAAAAGGTTGGAAGGAACCAAGACACTAGAAAGCTCAATTGTAAGTTGATACTCTACAACGATGAGATCACAACTACATACCCCTATGCATAAATCCCATCACAACATCCAACTAGGGAGGAAAGTATTAGCCATTCTATGCCATACAAATGCACCAAGTTGGAGCATAAACTTGTTCACCAACTCTACGATGACGTGCTGAATGTGAAATTTTTATGAAAGAAAATCAACAACAAACATTCAAAATAAGCAAAAGGGAAAGTGAATGAAAACCTATCATATAAAACTTGTCACTCATCCAAACAAGTAGGGACACTCTATATAGAATTGAGGTGTGAATGAAAATCATTTCAGCTCTCGCTTGAAAATTGTATCTCTCACACCAACTAAACCACTAAACCATCTATCAAACCTAAAATTTATGAGTGGGAAGAGACCATTTTCAAGCTCTATTGATATATAAAATGAATGATCTTTCTTGAAATGAGACCCCATTGTTATTATGTAAGATCAAGGCTCTTTGAATTATACAAAATTGAGGGTTGCCCAAAAATTTGATACTCCATTGGCTTCTCCTCCAACAAATTCCCCTTGTTTGGATTCTGTGATATGTGAGAGGGTTGTATTGGGATGTATTTTGATGGTTTACCATGCCTTTTAATTTTGAAGATCATCTGAACACAATATCGTTTTTTTATAAATGGAGGTTCGGCAAGCACCTCCTCCCCTAAGTCTTAATTTTGAAAGAGCAATTGTAGAGGTGAATGAGCATAGTACCCGCGAGACCCCCATATTTCACATAGCAAGGGTTAGACAAGTTAGACAAGGGTAGAATTCATTTAACTTTTGGCCAAAGCCATTACATGTCCATCCTGAAAGTTAAACACAAGACCTCCGCCTCAAGAGGATAGTGCCAAACCAACCCACTTACGAAACATGGACAATAATCTGTATATTTCACATCTTTGGTGTAATTTATGAAGGTCTCTTGAAAAATATGAGCTTATTTTAAGGTCTTACATGGCCAAAAAACAAGCAATACGTTCGTCAAAAAACAACTATGGTTCCTCGCGTAATGTCTCACAATGGTTGTCGGTTTAAGGGATAAGCTTGATGATGCACTCCGATGTGATGTGCCTCACAATCTCATCTTTTTATGGAGTTTTGTAGGCGATATTGAAAGGGCACACGCACTTTCAAGCTTTATATCTCGAAACGGAAAGAACTCAGCTTTTTTGTCACATCGTCTTCTTGGCTTCTATGTACTCAACGATCGCGATTTTACCTTTTTTTTTCTAAGTACGTAAGAGCGAAAGGGTGTCTTTCTTTTTGTGCATGTGCATCAAAGTGAGAGACTTATATAAGCACGCATCTCCATGTGCACCACTACATTTTCTACACTTGAATGTGAATTCAAACTCAAATCTTGAATCCCTTTTTTTTTTAATTCCCTCCTCCCTTTTTTTTTTAATTCCCTCCTCCTCATAAGGAGGTGACTTAAACATGACCTCCTACCCAAGAGGTTTGTCTATATCCACCATGCCCATTCATTTGTTTGTTTGTTTTTTTTTTTTTGAGGAAACAAGAAAAAGCTGATTAATCAATGAGGGGAGTATACATCAAGTGCAGGGGGCAAGACCCCAAGGAGTCTTCATGATGTTGGAGATGCACTTGATGTTGTTCTTTATCACTAGGTTGTTGGATGCTTGATTTACTTATGCATTACTCAGATAGATATTCAATTTGTTGTCTCACAAATGAGCAGGTTTATGCATTGCCTAGGTGTCAAGCATCGACAAGCAGTCAAGCATTGGCAAGCGGTTAAGTGCATCTTTCACTAATTGAGTGGTACCCGACTACTTGGATCGTTTCATCCTGAGGGGGATACTACCACCAGATTTACATGCTTTTTTTGATTCTGACTCGGCTGGTTGCTATGACACTCGTGTGTCCAATAGTGGTTTTTGCTTCATGCTTGGTAGCTCATGCATATCTTGGTTGAGCAAGAAGCATCCTACTATGGCCACTTCCAGTTCTGAGGCTGAGTATAGGGCAACTTTCACAGTGACTATTGAGTGTGTGTGGCTCAGATGCCTTATGGCTGATTTGGGTGTTGGTCAGTCTTCTGCCACCACCATCTTCACTGATAGTCAGAGTGCATTGGCAATTGCAAGGAACCATGTGTTTTATGCTCGCACTAAGCACATTGAGGTGCACCATCATTATGTTAGGGAGAGATTCTCTACCGAAGAGATCAGTTTGGCATATGTGCCCACACAGGAGAACATTGCAGACCTTTTCAAAAAAGCTCTGCCTAAGGAGAAGTTTGAAGCTTTCTGCAAAGTTTTGGGCTTACTTTGTTTTGTGGATTGATTCCACGTAGCTTGGCACTTCCTTATACATGAATGCAAGCTCCTTGTTCACCGCATCACTCCTAGGGGGGATTTGTTGATATATTTAGGTACTAATGTGTGTGAACACACTAGGACCACCGAGGCACTTTTTTCCCTCTTTAGGATGTTTTTTCCCCTCGGCTTGTATACACGCCTATAACCCTAACGGGTCACTTGTCTTTGTACATGCTAGTGGTAATACATGTTGTATTGTGTGTTGTGCTCTAAGCTTCTTCTTCTTCTTCTTCTTCCTTGTGTTGTCCGCGTGCTTCCATAGACCTCAAACTCCAACACCCTTAAAACATTTTTGTCCCATAAATGTGTAGAAATATAGTACATGCAGTATTCCTTTGTGTACCATGATCTATAGTCTAGTCATGGCCATCTATCTCTTTTAGATTCATCTCCCATAATCAGATAAGGGTTACTTCCTCTCAAATCATAATCCCTACCCAAATTACTTTCCCTCAATCCAACTGGATATACATACATCCTGTGTACATATGGATTAGTGAAATGGGTGGATTTCTCTAGTGCTCTTAACTTAATTTTTTTCCTTTTGGAACTTTCATAAGTATGAAGATCCATAAAAGCTTACATTTTTGTACACATTGTATCTTTCTGAAAATGATAACTTTAGGAGTATCCAATGTTGGGTGCATGAGAGGGTGAGGAAGCACGAATAGAAGTGGAAGAGCTCTCTATAGATAGATGATGAACAATGATATATGAGAATGAGTGAACTGATATCTATAAGTGAATCCCTAATACTATGTAACACCACATATGAATATATCATGTATACATTTTTATATAAAAAAACAATATCTAGCCAACTCTAGAGTAAAAAGTGCTCATAATTAGGGAAACAATTCACATGAAAGCTATTCAAGCAACACATAAGTGTAACAAACCCTCGTGAAGTGAATGATATGAAGACATAAAGGGAGTGATTGATCAGCCTCCACAAAGTGATAAGCCTAAACTTTGTGAAAAGCTTCAAACTTTTCTTGCGGAAGAGCTTTGGTGAATATGTCTTCCACATTATCTCATGTAGGCACATATACCAAATCAATATCTCTTAGCATGAAGGCACTCTCTAACAAAATGATAATGAACCCCAATGTGATTTATGTATGCATGAAACACCAAATTCCTTCCAACCCCCAATGCACTCTCACTATCTATGAGAATATGTGCAAGTGTAGGAATTTTCATGCATAGATCCATCAATAAGCATCTCAACCATATACACTCCACTATGGATTTGAATATCACCCTATACTCAGCTTCAAAACTTGATATGGCCACAATAGGTTTCTTCTTACTCAATGAATATATGCATGATCCTAAGGAAAAAAATTACCACGAGTGGACACTCATGCATTATAACAACTAGCCAAATCACTATCTATAAAAGCATGCAACCATGGTTAAGCATGTCTACCATAAAAGAGACCCAAACGAAAAGTGTCTTTGTGATATCAAAAGACACATTTTACCACTTGCCAATGCTTAGCTCTAGGGCTATGCATAAGCCGACTCAACTAGGAAACATGGTCATATTCAAATGCACCACATTGAAACAAAGGCATGAGTGTATCAAACACATATTGTGAACTAATTGTTGGCTGAATTTTGCATTCAAGTAAATGATAAGTTGAATTTTGAGAGAATCTGACATCTCGACTTACATAATTTTGTCCATTAATGGATGTTATACTCATAAACTTTATGCTCACTACTATATCCAACATATATACATTTCCCAACCTTGCCATCAATTTTGCGATTGTTGTGGCAACGAGAATGCAAAGAAAAGGATAAAAGAGAGAAAAATATTGAAGCAATGAATAAGAGAAAAGGCCACGCCAAAATTTTTATTTCAAAGATCCTTCTTGATATTGTAATGACATATTTTCAAGCCTTGTATATGTGCACTATGAGAATTCCTCATGCGATCATGTAGTCTAGTCAACTAACTCTTAGATTCTTGGTTATTTTTGAATGCCCCTCCAAAGTGTGAATGGACATGCATATGGGCACTTGAATATAGGTCTTTGACCCTTTTTGTAGATACTTTTGTTTTGAATGAAAGAACTAACTTGAGAACAAAAAGTCCCATCACTTCTTCTTCTTCTTCTTCTTGACCTCTTTTATGCTTCTTTGTGAGCTTGTGTACATGTTTATGGCTTGGAATGTGTCCTAAAAGGTGTTCTCGATCCCTTTCCCACATTTTTTTCATTTTCTTGCTTGTATGAAGCGTAGGGAGTCTCAAAGTGTAGGTAGGCGATTCTCAACACCTGTTTTGGCCATGACTATGTGTAGCAAACTCAAAATACTTCAATCATTATTACTCGGTATTAACTGTATTGAGATAGTTGAGCTAAGAGAAAACTCTATTTTTGTGTCTATTTTTGTTGTTATAGGTGTCCTAGTATATTCAAGAGTGTAGAAGGTGGTTGTCTGAGGTGATTCGCCCTTAGTGAATGTTCATTTGTCCATTGAATGCATTAACCATCATGTATGTGCACACGATTCTATGCACTTGGCCAAGTCAACTCTTGGTTTGACAATTTGACATGTTTAGTGAAGCCACCACCAGAGTCTACTCATAAGATGTATGATTGCTAGCTAAGATCATTTTTCAATGATTTTACACAATTACATTATGTGCATGAAGGAGATGTTGGACTGAAGGCAAGGTCATATTTTTTGCACTTGAAATACACTTTTTTGCATGTTGGTGTGTGGAGAAAGTTGGTAGTTTTAGGAGAGGTTAGGGTTTCTAAGAGAAGATTAAGAAGATTAAGATTCATTGAAATACCAAATAATACAAAAATAAAATTTCTTGAGTTTGCATTTAATTGCCCTAAACATCACATTGGGGGCTTATTTGAGAGTAGAGAGAATAGACAGAGAGAGAGAGGTGTAGGTGTCATGGGAATTCAAACACTCATATCTTGTATTGTGTTGCACCATTTGGCCCAAGAATTAAGACATAAGACCTTTGACGTATGCATTTTAAGTTTGTAAACTTTATTTTGGGAAAACAACATCAGACAAGGAGAAACAACATCATTCTAATATCATGAGTATTTTTCGGCCTACAAGTGATACTTATTGCATCTACACAGATAAGGGGAAAGAGGAGAGCACAAGGAGCACAAAGATCACCTTAAATTTGTATTTATACAAGAAAAAGTCCAAGTGTTATAGTATTTGGTTGATTTAGGTGTCAATAACACCTATCTCTCAAGATATCACTAACACTTGGCCTCATTTTGCTGACATTCATCGAGTGTTGTGATATTTGTAAGGTGGTATCATTGATACCTAAAAGGTATCACGACACTTGGAGTGTCCTTGACATCAAAGTGTCATCGACACTTAGGTATCATTGACACTTCCAACTATCAAAAGGTAATGCAACACTATTGTGTCATGATCCAAGTATCATTGCTACCTCAAGAGTGTCATGGTGTTGCCAACACTCACTCACGGAATGCCATGATATTTCCAACCTTCAATAGGTGACATCATTGCTCAAGTGTTGAGTATCATGTATCGTTGGTCATCTATCATGTGTTGTGAGTTGAGGTTTCATGTGTCACTTGCTCTCGTATCATGATTCATAGATCATTTGATTAAGTGTTGTGTGTCGTGGACCTCAAGTATTGTGTGTCATGAGGTTGGTGTCATTGATACTTGCTAAGTACCATCATATCTAGATATCGTGGGAGTGATATTGTTGACACTTGGTAAGTGTCACAATAATCGCATTGCCAAGAGGTGTCATTGACACCTAGGTATCATGTGTCACTTGGATCAGGTGTCTTTTGGAAATTGATAGGATACACTCAAAACCTCACAGGAAACTTAGGAATTTCATCATTTTTTATATTTGGAGACACTCAAAACCTCACATGGTTCTAATCAAGCAAACAAATGGGCTAGAAAAAGAAAGCTAAAATCTAGGGTTTTGTTTTCAAGAAGAACCTTTCAAGATAAACCTATGGCAAAGAGGGTTAACTAGCACTGAGACTAGAGGATATTTAGAATTCACTTGGAGTTGCATCCCTGATTGAATTTTCCTTTGTGTAGATTGTAGGTCTAAATGAATGAGAGATAATTATTGTGTGTGAGAGAGAGTGAGAGTAAGGAGAGCAGGTACTCCTAGAGAACCTTGAAAACCTTAATTCTAATTCTCACTCGACTACTTGAAAATTGATTAGGAACAACAATTGGCATAGGAAAACAAGCAAATTGGTAAAGATACCACAAGGATTTGGTGAGAGAAAAGGGCTTGAGGGGGTTTGTCTAATTATTGATGAACTTGAGATCAGGGAGAGTATTAGGCAACTGCCAAAGTGTAGTCTCTTTAGTGGATCGCACTACAAATAGGAGCATGCATTCAATCTATTTTGATTCATCTAGTTATTCTAACTGTGCGAGCATGACAACCTCTGAGGATATGCATACTACTAGCTTGATTGTTGAGGTTATCTCCACAATTGAGGGTAATATAGGAATTCCTTGCACTTTGTATCTACAAACCCACTCGAAGTCATAGTATACCTAGATGGAATCAATAGATCAGTAGTGAAACTAAGAGACTTGAAAGTCAACCAAGTGATTCAAATTCAAGCTGTCAAAATAGGGTGTGTACATGGACAAGAAAGATAGTCTACATATGGTTATAGATCAGCCTCAAAAGACTAATGATATGGGTTTCATTAAATATGTTTAGCCTACTAACACTAGTGGTGAAGAAACCATTACCACTCCTAGGGGGAAGTCAATGGTCGTCAATATCTTGAGAGGAGACACATTCCTCAAGTTGTTCTTGATAGAAATCTATTTGATATAGGACACTTATAGGGTGATGTATGCATCACCACCAATCATAGGAATATTTTCAAATCTAGCCACCATCTATGAACAACATGATCTTGAGGATTTGGCTAGGGTCATTTACCTATATCAATCCAAGTGGAGATATATGGATTTGTGAGAGGTTAAGAGGTCAAAGTTCAAATACATGGGCTTGTATTGTTTCCCTTCAATGGAGAAGCATCCCCACTAGGCAATCCAAATGGAAATCAAGGTAATATAAGAAACCCTAATGTTAGGCAATTCAATTGGATCAATGTTCCTCCTTCACGACATGTGCAATTCACAATTTCAATTACTACTACTATGCCTTACCCAATATTGGGAGAAGCAACACTGAATAGAACACCCTTTCCTAACTAAACTCCAATAGGTTAAACGATGAGGCATGCATCCTATTATTTAGGTAGTGCCTAGACCACTAGATGGATATAGAAGCTTAAGACCGTCTAGTAGCTAAGTATATGAAGAACCATTATGATGGATTAGGTGATAAATATGATCACATATCTAAATTTAAACAACTCTTGAGAGAAGAACAAGTAGAAAAGTTCTTTTTGTTGGAGTTTGAGGTCTATGGAAGCACGTGAATAACACAAGGAAGACGAATAAGCTTGGAGCACAACACACAATAATGAATGTATTACCACTAGAATGTACAAAGATAAGTAGCCCATTAGGGTAATAGGCGTATATACAAGCTGGGGGAAAAACCTCCTAAAGAGGGAAAAAAGTGCCCCGATGATCCTAGTGTGTTCACACACATCAGGCTACCCTATACTTAGCCTCACAATTGGAAGTGGCCATAGTAGGCTTCTTCTTGCTCAACCAAGATATGCATGAACTACCAACATGAAGCAAAAACCATTGGTGGACACTCGAGTGTCATAGTAACCAGCCCAGTCAGAGTCAGAAAAAGCATGTAAATCCGATGGTAGTGATCCCCCCTTGGGATAAAACAATCCAAGTAGCCGAGTACCAGTCAAGAAGCAGAAGATGCACTTAACTGCCTGCCAATGCTTGACACCTAGGCAATGCATAAACCTGCTCATCTGTGAGATATCAAATTGAATATGTGGCTAAGTAATGCATAAGTAAATCAAGCATCCAACAACCTGCTGATAGAGAACAACATTAAATGCATCTCTAGCATCATGAAGACTCAATTGTAAACCCATGTCCATAGGAGTGGCAATAACTTTACAGTCTTCAAGGCCAAAACGCTGCAATAATGTGTCAATATATTTTGTTTGACACAAAGTTATTCTGCCATCAGCTTGCATAAACTGAATGCCCAAATAATGATGCAAATGCCCCAAATCTGAGATCTCAAATGAGGCATGCAAATCAGCCTTAAAATCAGCAATATGCTTCTCACGAGGACCAGTGAGTAGCATGTCATCAACATACACAACAATGATCAAAAGTACATCATTTGCATGCTTAGCATATAATGTGCTCTCAGTTAGACTTTTCTCAAAACCATGTGCAATGAGGTAGGCATGTATCTTTTTGTACCAAGCACATGGTGCTTGCTTCAAACCATATAATGCCTTTTTCAACCTGCACACTTTGTTTGCTTTCATAACTGTACCCAAAAAAAATACATTTTACTACTTTATCATCTAGTTTCTTGTGTTATTGTTCATGCACTAATCCATATGCTAGACAACCAAAAACATGAAAGTGAGCAACACATGGCTTATGACCATGCCAAGCCTCATATGGAGTGAAAGAATGCAATGGTTTAGTGGGATACTTGTTAAGTACATATGCTGCACACATAACAACATCAAGCCAGAAACTATGTGGTAAAGCTTGACTCTTGACCATACACCTCGCCATCTCCATGAGTGACCTATTCTTTTGTTCAGTAACTCCATTCTGTTGAAGCATATCCGACACCATACACTGATCTTTTATCCGATGTTCAAGCAAAAGATGCATTAAAGTTAGAAGACATATATTCCCCCGCTCGATCAGAACGGAGGGTGTCCATTTTACATGCTGACAAATTTTTGGCCAAAACTAGAAATTGTTTGAAGCACATAAACACTTTGGACTTTTCTTTCAATGGATATACCCATGCATGGCTAGAAAAATTATCAATCAAAGTCCTGAAGTAAAGATAGTTTCCAAAAGAGGGTGTCTGTATGGGACCACACATATCACTATCAACAAGCTACAATTTCTGAGTAGCTCGAACTAAACCATCTTTTGCAAATGAGGAATGCTGCATTTTGCCCAAAATATAGACTTCATAAACATGGTTACCATGTGCCTCACGTTTGGGCAAAGAGGACACCATTTTAGCTTCCTGCAAGCATAGCAAACTAGCAAAATTCAGATGACCAAAGCATGCATGCCAAAGCTTTGCATCTGACATAGTCTGAGAATCATGTATTGCACATGTTGAATCATTCATAGATTTTTCATAGTCTATGAGCTAAGTCCATGACATAAAATGCCAGAAGGAATAATGACATCGGCATTTGACAAATCATGAACTGTACATCTATCATCAACAAATTTCACAAGCAAGCCAATCTTGGTTAAAGCTGAAATTGATAACAAATTCTTCTTGATCCCTGGCACAAATAAAGCATCTAACAATGTAAAAGAACTACTATCAGCAGTAGTGAGAATGATCTTACCAACTCCCATGACATGATAAGAGGATTTTTTGGTGCATGTGATAGTATTCCCTATAGGGGCAGGCTCAAGTGAAGTGAAGAAATTGTGCTGCAAGGTAATATGTTTGGTTGCCCCACTATCAAAGTACCAAACATCTGAGTCTATTGCAGACATACACTACTCATGAGAAGATGGGTTAAAACTACAATCTGTAGTAAATGCCCATTCTTTATTTTGCACAAGATTAGCAGGCTCTGTTTTTGGTGTAGAGGCCTCTGAAACAACCATTCCAACCTCTTTCTTCTTTGCCTTTTTTGTATCAATATTTGCAAAACAATTTTTGCTTTTTTGTTTTCTTCTCGTCTCTGTTATCCTTCTTCGATTTTGCAAAATTAGCAGAATTCTGCTTACTATTAGAAGAGCTCCATTTACCTTTGCCCTTTTGACTAGCTAAGAAAGCTTGATCTGCAACATGCATAATGGACCTACTCTGCCTAGACTAATCTTCGTGCAATAGAGTAAAGAATAAATCCTCAAGTGTTAAGGCATTTGGATTTCCTTTCATCATCAAATGAAGAGTAGAGGCAAACCTTTGATATGAATGATCTATTATCAATTTTTGCATTAGTCAAGATTGGCTTGGTTTCATAGACTGTGAAAGATCTGTGAATGATTCGGCATGTGCAGTACATGATTCTCAGGCTATGTCAGATGCAAAGCTGGCATGCACGCTTTGGTCATCTGAATATTGCTAGTTTGTTACGCCTACAAAAATCTGAAATGGTGTCCTCTTTGCCCAAAGTTGAAGCACCTAAAAAACATGTCTGTGAAGGCTATATTTTGGGCAAAATGCAGCATTCAAAAGATGGTTCAGTTCGGGCTACTCAGAAATAGCAGCTTGTACATAGTGATGTATGTGGTCCTATGCAAACACCTTCTTTGGAAAACTATCTTTACTTCGTGAATTTCATTGATTATTTTTCCAGGCATGCATGGGTATATCCATTGAAAGCAAAGTTCGAAGTGTTCATCTGCTTCAAACAGTTTTTGGTTTTGGTTGAAAATCTGTCAGCATGTAAAATGGGCACCCTTCATTCTCATCGAGGGGGGGGAATATATGTCTTCTGAATTTAATGCATTTCTGGTTGAACGTGGGATAAAACATCAGTCTATTGTGTCGTATACACCTCAACAGAATGGAGTTTCTGAACAAAAGAACAGGTCACTCATGGACATAGCGAGGTGTATGGTCAAGAGTCTGGCTCTACCACATAGTTTCTGGCTTGAGGTTGTCATGTGTGCAGCATATGTACTCAATAGGTGTCCCACTAAAGCACTGTAGTCTATCACTCCATGTGATTCTTGGCATGGTCGTAAGCCATCTGTTGCTCATCTGTGTGTTTTTCGTTGTTTGGCATATGCATTAGTGCCTGAACAACATCATAGGAAATTGGATGATAAAGTAGTAAAATGTATTTCTGTTGGGTACAGTTCTGAAAGCAAAGGCTATCATCTATATCATCCACAGACTAAACACATTCTGGTCAGCCATTATGTTGTTTTTGTGGAAGATTCTATTTAGCCTTTACTTTCATGTACAAAGGAGACATCTATTAGCTCCAAAGACATGTATGATACTTTGTTGCCTCTTTTTACAGGTGGATGGTCTAGTGCTGGCCCTAATGAGGCAACTTCTCAACCTTTACAAGTTTCATGTGATGATGCAGAACATTGCAATTCTGATGCAGATTTACATGATGCACTTGTTGATGAGAGAGCTGATATTGAGGAGGCAAAAACTATGCCAAAATGGCTAGTGCAAACTTTGCGTGACAGCAAATTAGATGCTCCTTTGTCATAACGTACTTGTTCTGGCTCTCATAGTGCTTCTTTTGCATTAGATTGCTATGCTATGGCTGCATCTAGTCTTTGTGATGAGACTAAACATGTTTCATTTGATGAAGCACAAAATTTTGAATACTAGATGGCTGCAATACAATCTCAATATGATGCTATCATGAAAAATGGTACCAGGTCTTTATGTGACTTGCCTCCTGGCAAGAATATTATTGGCACTAAGTGGGTATACAAGCTGAAGCATAAACCTGATGGAACAGATGACACGTATAAGGCTAGGCTTGTTGCAAAGGGTTATGCACAGGAAAGGGGCATTGATCTTGATGAAACCTTTGCACCTACTTGCCGAATGACCATTGTTTGTAGCATATGTGCACTTGCAGCTCATAATGGTTGGAATGTACATCAGTTGGACATTAAAACAGCATTTTTGAATGGTGATTTGCATGAAGAAATGTATGTTTTTTAGCCCTGTGGCTTTGTGTAGAAAGGGCATGAAAACCAAGTGTGCAGGTTAAAAAAGGCATTATATGGTTTAAAGCAAGCACCATGTGCTTGGTATGAAAAGATACATGCCTATCTGATTGCACATGGTTTTGAGAACAGTTCTCTGGCACAAATAAAGCATTCGACAAAGTGAAAGAACTACCATCAACAATAGTTAGAATGATCTTATCAACTCCAATGATAGGATAAGAGGAGTTGTTGGCGCATGTGGCAGTATTACTTGTAGGGGCAGGCTCAAGTGAAGTGAAGAAACTGGGCTCTGAGGTAATATGTTTGGTTGCCCCACTATCAAAATACCAAACATCTGAGTCTATTACATATGTACAATGCTCATGAGAAGATAGGTCAAAACTACAAACAGTAGTAAATGCCCATTCTTCATTCTACACAAGATTAGCAGACTCTAATGACATGATCATTTGCTTTACAGTATTTGCAAAACAATTTCTACTTTTTTGATTTCTTCTCATCTTTTTCTTCCTTCTTCAAATGTGCAGCATTTACACATTTTTGCTTACTAATAGAAGAGCTCCATTTTCCTTTGCCCTTCTGACTAGCGAGGAAAGCTTGATCTACAACACACATAATGGACTTGTTCTACCTAGACTGATCTTCTTGCAATAGAACAGAAATTAACTCTTCAAATGACAGGCCATTTGGATTGCCTTTCATCATCAAACAAAGAGTAGAAGCGAAACTCTGATATGAGTCAGGAAGACCATTTAGAATGGTCTGCACAAGTGAGCTATGTGGTATAACTTCATCATCAAAAATCAAATGTTTCTTTCAAGTCTTTGATCTTTGTCAAAAAACTCTCCATAGAATCACCTTCATTCATGTGCTCACTCTCCAAGTATTTTCAGAGGTAAGCAACACAAGCCTCATTCCTAGCCTAGTACAATGTGGTCAATGTATCCCATGCATCCTTTGTTGTTCTGCAAGAGCGAATGTGAGGAATAATGGCACGTTTGATAGAAAAAGCTATCAATGCATGTGCCTGAGCATCTCTGCCATCCCGACAAATTTGCTCTATAGTAGGTGCAACAGAAACTGTAGCACGAATAGGAATTTGCAGAATATCACTATCTTTGACACCATCTCCATCAGCTCCAGTATCTGTATTTGCAATACCTATATTCACAAGTGTAACAGGATGTCTTTCAACACCCTGCATAATATTCCATAGTCCTTTTGCGACCAATACATGACGCATCATATAAGCCCACCATCCAACTTATCCTCAACAGCCAACATACGAAATACATCACTGCTTTTAGCCATGGCCACTGACTAAAATACCTTGATGCAAAAAAATGACTATATTTGAAAAAGTTGAACAAAACTACCCAAACGAGTTCTACTAGACTTGAAGTAGACTTTGAGACGCTTATACTGGCAAACCGAAATTGGTATATATCTTTGGCACAAAAAGATAGAATAGCCTGCACAAGCATTGTGATAGTGTGTTCAGAGGCTGAAACGAGCTCTCATCGCGATTTCGGCACCACACAGCAAAGCTGTTTTGATCTCTAAAACATCTTGAGTATGCTCACCAAATTTCAGGTGATTCTGAGACTACGATCGAAGAGGTGTAGATGACACCCTAGATGATGCGGAGACCTGCTCTGATACCAATTTTTGGAGTTAGACGTCTGCGGAAGCATGCAAACAACACAAGGAAGAAGAAGAAGCTTGGAGCACAACACACAATACTGAATGCATTACCACTAGAATGTACAAACATAAGTGACCCATTAGGGCAATAGGCGTATATACAAGTTGGGAAAAAAAACCTCCTAAAGAGGGAAAAAAGTGCCTTAGAAGTCCTAGTATTGATCTTTCAATTGTAGTAACTCTCCTTGGAATTCTACCTATTATAAGGTTATATCAAGGCACTAAACAATTAAACTTCATCAGAGTGTGGAAGTTAGAGCATCAATCATCAACTATGGATACTTACAACATGAACTAGCTTGATGGTGATGCACCATGGTGTGCTCTCCTTCTCAAGAGCTCCACAATGATATCCTCATAGTAGAAAATTAAGCTCCAAGTGATGCACACGGTACTCTGCACAGAGGCTGTAGAATACCCAGAAAAAGATAGTACACATGGAGCATGAACACAAACTTCTTAGCTGTTACAAATGCGGTCGAACATACAATCTGTGGTTGATCAGGCCACTATATGTTTTATTAAAGGACATATACAAAAGTGTCCGATGGCCGTCTGGCCTTTCACATGGACACTAATGGTAACAATCTCCCACTAAAGGCCAATATGGCCAAAGTAACTATGGGAGAAAAAATGAAGAATGATAAAGAATACTTGAGTGTACGTATACAAACTATACCTCCCAATTGATGGGCATGTTACACAATTTACTAGGGATGGTGTAAGATGATGAATTAAGTAACCCCCATCAAGTGACAATAGTGTCGAAAGCTATCCTGTAGTAGAGCTTTAATCAAAGCATTTGCATCATTACCTCGAGTATGAACCTTCTCAAGACTAATGTGTTAGTGGCTAAGCAATCTCAAATGAAGTGATACCTCACTTCAATGTGCTTAGTCTTTGCATGATAGACCAGATTCTTAGCCAAAGCAATGACACTATGACTATCACTAAGCAAATGAGGTACATGCTAAGGTAGAACCATATCAGAAGCAAGATTAGAAAGCCACAATGCTTCCTTACATGCCTCACTTGCTTCAACATGCTCTGTTTCTGTGGTGAAAACAACTGTACATTCTTGAAGATGAGATCTCCAAGAGATGGCACCTCTAGCAAAATGAAAAATGTACCCTGCTGTAGACTTATGATTGTCTACACAACCAACATAGTCAGAATCTCTGTAACCAATAATGGATGCTTTCCCCCTACCTAAGCATAGAAACTTATTCTTGGTGCCACTTAGATATCTCAAAATCATCTTAATCACTTCCCAATGTTTCTTGCCAAGATTATACATATATTTGCTCATAAATCCCACTACAAATGCAATGTCTAGTCTTGTAGCTACCATAGCATACATGAGACTACCAACAATAGAATGATAAGAAATTTTGGTCATCAATTCCTTTTCCACATCTGATTTGGGGCAATCATCCTTACTCAATTTCTCATATGTGGATAAAGTTGTACTCAATGCCTTTCCACCCTGCATATTGAACTTGTGAAGTACTTTGGATATGTACTCACTTTGAGCCAAGTATATGCATCTTTTACTCATATCATGAGTAATGTGTATGCCAATAATATGTTTAGCATCCCCCAAATCCTTCATATCAAATGTCTGACTCAACTTCTTCTTGAGAATTGACAAGTCATAAGAGGACTTTCCAACAATCAACATATCATCAACATAAAGTATCAAGCATATCAAGCTGCCATCTAAGGCCCCAATAATAATAAATCATAGGTTTACAGGATCTTCCAACAGATGAACCTTAACATACACACCTTAAGAAACAAAAATAGATGAGTGAGAGATAGAGAGAGAATAGACAAGATTTCAACTGTAACGGTAAGCTATGAGGGTCACCTATACTAACTTATATATGAATGTCAAATTACAATGTGTATATATGATGCAAATTGACAATATCTATATCCAGGCAGAAATAGGGACTAGATACAAGAGATTGTGTGCCTAAGAGGTATGAAGGGTGTGTGTGTGAGAATATGGAGAATATGAATAGTTTAGAACTTTTTTACAACAAAACCAAATTCTGATCAACCTAAATCAGAAACGAGTGACCTAGGAAGTAAGAACGGAAATAGACTTGCTACTCACAGTAAATCAATAATGGATGTTGATGGTGAGTTGGCAGAATCTCCTCCAGATAATCACTTAGATGTAGACCACACCTCCTCCAAGTGTATGTGAACACTCCCTCCTAGAGGGCCTCCAAGATCTCCTCCTTGCTCCTTGAGAGTGAGAAGAAATCTCCTTGATCACGAAGTATCTTGAAATCTCCTTGAGTGATTGCTTGAGTGATAATAACAATGGGTCAAAGCTCTTCTTATATAGGAGTGTGTGTCCTTTGAAAAGCTACACCAAAAAGCACATATCGAAAAACTTAAAACAAAGCTATGCGATCACTAAAAGCAAAAGCATAAAAGAAGGAATTATGATCGCTACTCGGCACGTGAAAAAATCTTCTGCCAAGCTCCGTTTGTGCTTTTTATTTTTGAAATATTTTATCTCCAAAAGAATATCGGTAGCACGACACTGTCCATGGGATTGGAACTCTGGTCACAATGTTAAGACTGTGCCCTTTTATCCAAGGCACTCACATGACTTTCATTATAAATGTACATAAAAGACAAGACATATGTTATTTTCGACCTGTTTTGGACCATGGACCATGTACTATAGGACATTGTTTCCAACAATCCCCCCTTCAATGTCACAATGGTACAATGTTCAATAACTTGCAAAACTTATGATGTTTGCAAATATCTCTTGTTTGATTTCCACTGAATCTTGAGCTGACTGTGCATGAACCTAGATACTTGAGAAATTGCAAACTGAATGTCATGTCGTGTATTGCATAGATATATCAAGCAGACTACTGCTTGACTATATAATGTAGTATCAAATGGTTCTGAATCTGCTTGTGATTGTAATAACACATTAACATCCATAGGTGTCTGCATAGGTTTAGAATCTATCATCTCAAAACTTTTCGATAATTTCTTAATGTATTTTTGTTGTGTCATGTAGATACACTCATCTCTGTACTTGAACTCAATCTTGAGACTTGTGATAATCATAACACTTTATAGTGCATCTTGACACTAGCTGGTTCATTCTCAACTGAAGTAAGAGCTAAAACCTTATGAATCTCAAATTATTCTGCATAATTTACCTGGTCTTTTTGTTGTCTCTTGGTTTGACTTCTAGTTCTTCCTGTGTATTCTTGTATACCACTGTCCTTCCATGTTTGATATAACCACTTTGGCATATTCCTAAAAAGTGGTGGTATCTCTTTTGGTTCTTCAATATCACTTTCTTCTGGAGCTTTGGAACCTTCTCCAACTTCATAAGTCAAAACTTCAAGAGGTATTGATGTAGGTAATAAAATTCTCTCTTCACCTGTATCTCATAGGGTTTGAGAAGGTTCATCACCCCCCTTCTATGGTTGAATGTAACCATACGAATTCCTTCTAAAAAATGCATAGTCATCTGCCTTTATGAAATTTGGAATCTCTTCTTTCTTATCATAAATCTATCTTTCTGCAATATATGCATTGCGTGAGAGTAGGATATCACCTGTATTTGGAACATAGAATCTGTATCCTTTGCTTTCAATTGCATAACCAACAAAGACTGCTTTAATGGCTTTTACATCAAACTTACCACGATCCTTCTTCTCAATGTGAATGTACGTTGGGGAACCAAAAACTTTGAAGTAATTCACATTGGGCTTCTTCCCATAATGAGCTTCATAAGGCGTAATGACCTTCAAAGCTTTTGTGGAAGACCTATTTAGAATGTGATTAGCTGTATGTACTGCATCAAACCAAAACTTGGGAGAAAGCCTTTCGGATGACATCATACTACACATCATCTCAACAAGTATCCTATGCTTATAACACCATTCTGTTCTGACGTGTAAGCAATAGTGTGTTGATGAGAGATACCTTTGTCTTCAAGAAAAGACTTAAAGTCTTTAGACATGTACTCTCCTCCTCTATCACTTCTCAAAATCTAGATCTTTGGTTGACTTTCATTTTCAACCATAGTTAAGAACTTCTTGAAAGTAGGAAAAACTTTTGACTTCACTTTAAGATCGTACATCCATGAATATCTTGAGAAATCATCAATGAACATAACAAAGTACCTGTAACCTTGAATAGAATCTGTTCTCATCGGACCATTGACATCTGAATGTATGATTTGAAACTTCCTTGTGGCCATGATAAATCCATGTTTCTTGAAAGGTAGTTGGTGAAGCTTTCCTTCAAGACATCCTTCATATGGCTTTGCATCATCTGGTAAAGAAAAAGTAGGCAAACTCTCCACCATACCTTGATCTTTGATATGCTTGAGAGTTGTGTAACTGATATGGCCAAATCTAGCATGCCATAACTTCATGTTCTGCATAGGTGTAGTAGACCTAGCAACATTAGCATGACTAATTTTGGACAAAAAAAATGCCACTTCTGTTTTCACCTTGAAGTAGACAATGCTTCTCATCAGGTGAGAGGATCTGACATGAATCTTTCTTAAAGACTACTTTATAACCATCTGATAAGAAAGTCGAGATAGAGAGCAAATTCTTCTTTATTTCTAGAACATAGAGAACATTGGAAATTGTGAAATTTCCACCTGCTCTGGACTTAAGGTTCACTTCTCCAACACCAAAACCATCCAAATCATTGTTGGAGCATCAATCTTACACTATGCTTGAGGTCGATTTGATCTACATCAAAGGCTATCGCGTTGAAAGAATATCCGTTGGAGAGTTCTTTTTCTTATGCTCACTTATTCTATTTTTTAAAAAGATTTTTTATGGATCATTTAACGTTGTAAAAGCCTTGAGCTTTAAACATGTAAAAGTAGAAAGATAGAGCCCAAATCCCACGAATTTTTGGTGGTTGATCTGCATTCAATCAAGCAATCAATCACATAAAAGTAGGTCAAGCTAGATTTTCACTTTTCCTAGATTGTAGGAAAGTGAATTGATTCCCTCCAACAACCATTCCCACCTTCATTTGAATTCAAAATCCACTTGTAGAAGTCATGGAACACTCCTAGAGTCTATATAAAGACTTCAAATCACTTGTAAAATACATGGAAGTAATACACATACACTTGTGACCATCATTGTCTTGCTCCTTCAATTTTTTGCATCATCTTCTTCGCCAACAATAATTTTGCAGAGGCTGTTGCTCTCTCTTCAAAGCTCTAAATTTGATGAGACATGGCTCATTAGAAAGGTATTATTTTCTAGTTTATGCTTATACATTTTCATTATATTTGGTTCAATAAATTGAGAGAAATCTTAGTTTGTCTGTCTCGGGGAAATCTCTACATATTCCTGAAAAATAGGAGGTACCACCATTGAGTGTTTGATTCATTCCTATAGCATATTTTGCTTATTCAGTATAATTTTGTGCATTCTATACACTCGAACCTATGTGTATCACTCCCATAAAAGGATTTTTTTCTAATTGTAATCACGCTGGTCGCTATGGGCCTTTGAATTTCATTGTCTCTTCCATAGATAGTAAGTTTTTTGAGCTAGTCGACGTGCGAACCTATCTGTTTTGTATCAACTCTTTCTCCTTGATGCTCCAAAGTACATAGTGCATTTCTTTGCACTTATCGGATGTTGGGATCATGCACTACTCAGAGTATGTATATACGAACTCTAGTGTTCAGCATATGACATTCCCATTGAAAGAGTCCTTACAAGAACTAAGTTACAAGCTTTTAAGAGCACCCATTCAGTTACCTCCAAGTCTTCCAAGAATATTAGGGGTATTATTTTGTGTTTACAATGAATTGAAACCTCACTATTGCCTCAACCATCACCTCTAGGCCCACACCTTGTGATCCTACCCATCTGCATCCATCTTTCATGACCACCAACTTCAAAAGGACCTAGCAATATAGAACTAGAACAACGTATAATAACCATGCCAACAACGACCACTACATAAAAACCCATAGTGATAAAACAAGATACCACAAGACGTGTAGATATAGCTACAATAGAGGGATTTATCTACCCTCCATCGTATGTGGGCACAAAAGAGTTCACAACAACATTTGATTTTGAAATCCCTAATCCGATCAACACTGACTTTCAATTTTCAGTCAATTTGTCTCACAAGAGTTTGAGCATCCTAGCTATCCCAACTCACAAATAGATAACGAGGGAGCCACACTTGCATTCATCACAAAGATGAAGATCGAACATAAATAGAGGATGATGATGAAGAGCAAAGGGATGAACAGGATGAATACAAACACCAAGACATTCAGGGTGAACAAGAAGAAGGTGAAAACACATAAGAAGGTCAGACCCCAAATTGAGATGCTTATAGGGTAACTTTGTAGAGACTCTATGCAACTATGCAAGCCATTCTGTCGAGATCTCATAGAAGAACAAAGCCAAGAACTTCTACAAGAGGAGTTGGATAATAGTGGTTTTGACAGCCCCATTCATTGAGGCCATCAACATGCTTATAGAGGAACTTGGTGCAATGGAAGCACTCAACTACCTCTCACAAAAACCACTCTAAAGATTTGACCCTCATGTTCACCTTCAACCTCACAGAGGACATATCATTCAGGTGCCAATACCACCAAATCTATCTCGTCGATCCGCCCTTTGTGGCCGCACATCCCCACCTATCCCAGCCATTGATATGATCTCCCTAACCAAACCACACGTCATCCTTGTCATCAACATATACTCCTTGTCCTAAGAATTTCAAGACATTTTTGAGACACCACCCCACCCTGCTCACATGTCTCCATTATGTCCCTAGCTCGATCCCCCCCTTGCACATCGATACTCTTTGGTGAAACTGTTATGGTAACATCGCCTCCATCCACCACTTCCTTCACCCCCATCAGCAACGCCCCTTCAATACCACCAATCATTGCACCCCAACCCACTCCTTCACATCCATTCACCCCACTTTGACTATATCCATTCCGTCTTTGTTCCAATCCCTTCTCAACCCCCACGCGACCATACTTATCTCAAATCATCTGACCATACTCCACTCCACCAACCCAATCTTCGTTAATATTCAGTTCTATTTTCCCACCATCACTCATGACTGTCAATACCATGCATGACAGTGATGCAAATAAATTTTTTTTTGTATGCAAACAACCTTCAGGGTATTTGGAAAGATGAAGGCACCCCATGTATCAATGCCTAGATTTAAGCATGACAATCTGGACCTTGTATACGACATGAGTATTATGTCATCCCTACAAATTTAGAATGTCTGTCACTATCAAATCAAGCACCTCCTCGCCCTCGCATGCTATAAACAAACTTTCAAGGAAATGTTTACAATGGGGTCTTGGGAGTATCGTTATGAAGTTTTCATCACCAGACTGACCTAATTACTCCAATTATTTCCCTGTAAATGACTCATGTACTCCACTTACTATCAACCAACCAAAGTCTCTCGTATGAAAAAACTCGAGAGGATCAAAACACTAAATTAGTTCTTGCAACTACACTTGTAAATAAATCAAGCACTAGCCACAACACCAAGTCAATGTTGCCTCCACACATTCACCACTCATGCCAACCACCACCGCAACCATCATGTCAATGTTGCAAGTAAGGAGATGCACATGCTCTACCAAGTCATCCTCAACTTGGTAGACTATCTATTCTATCTAAGCTCCTCAAGTTAGAGGAATCCTCAACTTGCACAAAATGGAGTGCTAAATCACAAAACTAGGACTTTTCAAACACAATGTAGTGATTAGAATCATTGTCGATCATTGCAATGATGTTTATATTCTTCAAACTTGATGTGGAACCCCCTTCAATCATGCTATTGATCTCCTCACATATTCCCTCTTTGTCTGTGCTAACTTCCTCTTCCTCTGGTACTGATAACACACCCCCTCCCTCTAACGTCTGTCATCCCCAATAGATTCTTGTTGCAGGGTTGATCTATGTAGTTCTGAAGTAGGTCCTTAGTGAGGGTGTGCTCATTGAAAGGGAAGCCTCTTGCAAGATCTGCTTTAAATTTGCTCCAATGAATGGTTGGTGGAGTATCTCGTGTCAAGTATCAATAGTAAGTGGAGTACATGAGTCATTTACAGGGAAATAATTGGAGTAATTAGGTCAGCCTGGTGATGAAAACTTCATAACGATACTCCCAAGACCCCATTGTAAACATTTCCTTGAAAGTTTGTTTATAGCATGCGAGGAGGTGCTTGATTTGATAGTGACAGGCATTCTAAATTTGCAGGGATGACATAATACTCATGTCGTATACAAGGTCCAAATTGTCATGCTCAAATCTAGGCATTGATACATGGGGTGCCTTCATCTTTCCAAATACCTTGAAGGTTGTTTGCATACAAAAAAAAATTTATTTGCATCACTGTCATGCATGGTATTGACAGTCATGAGTGATGGTGGGAAAATAGAACTGAATATTAACAAACATTGGGTTGGTGGAGTGGAGTATGGTCAGATGATTTGAGATAAGTAAGGTCAACATTTTCACTAGATTCTTTTGCAAGTTTTCCTTGATGCGGCTCTTCTTTTTTTACAGAATCTTTCTTTGGGTTCTCTTTCATTTGATGCTCTTTAGACTATTGGTCTTTGGGATACAAGTGCACAAAACCTTGATCAGAATTCCATCCACAATCTCTTGGCTTATATTGTCTTGCTTTGTTTTTCTTTTTTGGTGGGATAGTCCCTTGTGCTATTACCTTACCCTTGTCCACCATCTTCTTATGAGTTCTGGTGTTAATGGTCTTGTCCAATTGATTCTCTTTTGGCTCCAATATCAATCACTTTTGAGTGAACTCTTGTGCCCCAATATCAAATTCTTGGGCCTTCTATGACTCTTTTTTTTATCATCAATCTATTGAAAGATAATTGTACAATTTTTCTTTTCCTAAAAAGAATCTAGCTTGGTGAAGAGCTAAATCTAGATACTCCAAGATCTATATTTTCTAGTTTGAAGAAAAGTGTTAGAAGACCTACCAAAATCTTAAGTCAAAGCAAGATGTGCCCATAGTAATCAATGTATTAATGGATACATCTATGTGTCTCCACAAGTGCCTCATTAAAAAATACCAAAGGGAAATATCGGGCAAGGATTCCAACTCCTACTTGAAATACAAAAGATGAAGATGAGGATGCTTGACCAAAGAATATGAGTTAAAAAATCCACAATGGCAAAGGAATTTTCTAGCTACGCATGAAAATTGTATGCACATGCAGATGTTGATGACACTCTACCTCAAGTTAGACCCCGCATACAACCTTTTAGGATGATGTTCGCCATGGGACATTTTTTGGAGAATATGAGAAAAATCAAGCGATCACACATGGCTAAAGTACCCTAAGCTAGCATTATCCCCTTCGGTACAATGGCCATTCAAGGATTATATTTTTTAGATTTCTGCTACAATCAAAGATAAATATTACCTGGTTCAAGACATTTATTGCATAGTGATGTGAAAAATTCTATATGTGATCAAATTCTACCTCACCACCTTTGATTACATTCAGAAATCAACCTCAGTAACATGGTAGATATCAATGGAGTCACATTGCCCTTGTACAAAACATAATCGAGGATCCTAATAACAAATGCTTCATGGCATATTTTGCAAAACCATCTACTTAGAAACATTTGAAGAGGCATTTTTTATAGGTTTCTTTAGAAAAAATCGAATATCTTCGTTTCCATCTAGATTGCTACAAAAATGCACTTTGGTGACCTATGAGGTGGGCTACATGGCAACAAGGTCCTCGCTTTCATATGCATGAGAAGATTTTGTACAAGGCATCCATTGGGATAAAGTTTTAAACAATTTGGTGAAAAAATGCAACAAAAGAGAGAAAAAGAAAAAAAATACAAGATCGTAACAAATAAGGAAGTATTTTGCTGTTGATTGTTGCATAGAGCAATAGGAAGAGTTCAAGAAGTGGGAACCATAGGGTGCCATTTCTTTCCTACTACAAGTACAAATACAAAACCAAATACTCACATTTACAATTGTCTATCTTCCATAGTCATTCAACAAACCAAATTTATCATTAATTTCTAAATTTTCTATAAGAATTACAAAATTGGGGGACACCATCCCCCATATCTATAAATGTTGTCGAGCTGTTAGGTCAATCTTTATTTTGGTAAGAAGCTTCTTTAAGGTTTCTTCATAAATGTAATAACATTCAGAAAATCCTAACTTTTCACTTGAGCCAATAGTAGAGCACTTTTGGCGTGAAATTTGGGTGTCGGGAGAATCATTTCTTTGATAAAGACAACACTCTTCCAAGTTTCTTACATAACCTATTGAATGTAGCAATAGCTTGCAATGTGTAGAAGTGAGATTCAGTACCTCTTTTCAGAAGAGGTGTAGACAAGGTTCCTAGGACTCCTTCTACTCAAAGGGGGTTCTTCCTTAGGGAAGTATACCTTGCAACATGTTTGTGTGCAGAGAGAGGATTCACAAGTGAAGATTATAATGATGAGAAAACCACAAAACGTTAATCACTAAGGAAGGTTCTCATAGGATCAAAATAGCTAAATGAACATTACAAAGCAAGCCAAAGATACCCAATTACATTGACGGGCTTTTTGTCACACAAATAAGTAGCCAAGACTTTGTATAATTAGCATATTCGCCACAACATACAATGAGCAAATAAAGAGAGCTTAGAATGGGAGTATGACCATATGAAATAGATATGAGAGTATATGAGATACATCTACGATGGGAAACGGGTGACCAACTACTGCTTCTTTTATAGACTATAGAGGTCCAAGTTGAGTGGCCTTGCCAATTCCAATCATTAACTGTTGCATGCTTCAAATGACGTGACTGGTGGTAGAGATAAGACAATTTTTGGCAAGTCATCTACCCACATTTGGGCCTTCCTTTTAGATTTTTTGGCATCCGCATGGCCTTGCACCAGCTCCTCTTGCAATATCTAACCCTTTTACCTCTTAGTGACAAGTCTTGGAAGAATCACTTTTTATCCTGCATCTTATCAAATGCCATGGGTGATCACACTATCACCTTAGGATGGTCATGCCAAAATTAGGTGGAGATGCCTTAATTTGGAAGTGCCAAAAATAGGTGGTAGTGACACCCTAATTTTTGAAGTGCAACAAGCTTGGGCTTTGTGATCCCTTATTGGACTGGAATGTGGTGGGTGGTCCTCCATGATAATGTGAGGTAATGAGATGGGGGTCACCTAGATTTCCCATGCAAGACCCATATTTCCACTTTTCTCATTGTTACTCTTTGCAGAGCCCGCTGCCATGTTGAACCACTTGTTGCTTATCCCTGTGTATGCCATTTATGCATTTCCTCATGTTTCCTATTAGGCTCGCCCTTATGATGGGGAGGAGGAGTTGCCATTCCCCCCAAGGCGAGGGGCTGCCTTAATTAAATTGAGGGTGACCATGTGCCTATATGCTCCATGCACAAGGGTAAGGGTGCACCCTCCTTGAGTCCTACTACCAAAATTGGGTGTGGGTGCCACTACACTTCCTAGCTAGGCAAGTGTATCTTATCCAAGTGAGTGGGCCACAAGAAAGAAGGGTTCCCCTAGATGTATCACAACTTCTTATGATTTGTAATTGATACATCAAGCATATTATACCCATGTTCATAGTAAGATGACATGAGAAGTAGATGCCAAAGTTCATACTTATGACCACAATATCCCATTCTATGTGCTCACTAAGCTCTTCAACCATCTCTCCCTCTTTCCAAACTTGACACGCCTTGTCAATTTATTGGAAAATATGAAATCACTTCAAGGGTAATGATGTCCTATCTGTCTTTTGCAATCTAATCCAAATTATTGTATTATTGATGGGGTTATGCTTTGCGTATATATCTAGTGATGTTTCTCTTTAATTGGCTTTCTATGTAACTCAAGAAGCTCATCATTCTGTTCTTTTTGTTGATGTTAGGCAACCTTAAATTGACTTGGAAGACGAAAGATAGTGAATTTTGCAATGATCTTTGTAATGTTCATTCAAATTTTCAGAATCATGTTGCAAAATAGAATTTTCATCCGGGTGGATTGTGACTTGCTCTACAGATGTTCACATTGTTGTTGAAGAACTAAATCCTTTGCATGTAAACGAGAGGCAAAATCCTAAAGATACTAAGATACTAAGAAATTGGTTAGAAGAGGAACATAGGGGAAGGGAAATGATGGTAAGGGATCCTTGATGAAGTGAGGTTGGATTTCTGGAGATGAGGATGGTCATGGAGATAGTGAAAGATCACCAAACTCTTCATGAACTACATGGAAACTATCCAAATATAATTGCAAGGGAGAAGACACAATATGAATGGGTAAGTGGTCACAAGTGGGGGCAAAATTATCAACGCCTAAAATTTGAGCCTCCTTCTTAAGTAAAAGGAAGTCTCATGGAAATAAATTTGAGCCTTCTTGGAAATCGGGTTCGTTGGGCAATTTTATTCGCATCTTTACTCTTAAAAGAAGGGCTTTTGAAAGAGCATCAATTTCCTCATCCATTGGTGTGGTTGTTATTTGGGTAGTAAGTCTTGGAAGAAGAGAGGTGGGGATAAACAAAATATTAGATCCTCTTACAAGGCTGGCAGTACAAAATTCATTTTTTGTGAAGGTTATTTTTTATAGTTTTTTAATTTCTAGAATATTGTATATTTTGTTGTGCTAATGTTAGTGTCCATGTGAAAGGCCAAATGGCCACTCGACACTTTCGTATATGTTTTTTAATAAAAAACATATAGTGATCTGGTCAACCACAGACTCTATGCTCGATTGCATTTGTAACAGCTAAGAAGTTTATGTTCGTGGTTCTTGTGTACTGTGTTTTTCTCCATACTTTACAACTTTTGTCCAGAGTACCATGTGCAATGCTTGGAGCTCAGTTTTCTACTCTGAAGATATCATCGTGGAGCTCTCGAGAAGGAGAGTGAATTGTGGTGCATCACCATCGAGCTACTTCATTGGTATCATAGCATCTCGATGCAAAATCTTTGTTCCTTTTGTGCGAGTGAAGCGAGCACTAGCCCACACACCCAAGGCCTTCTCCAAGGATGGCCACTAAGGCAATGACCAAGGCATAGACCTTGGCATACCTTTTCATTCGAGTCATCGAGGTCACCATTGGCATCATTGGCTACACATGAGGGAGGACCTCAACAATCAAGGAAGACGGAGGTTCCCGGTACTTCTCGAGAGGTCACCCATCCCAATATTGTTCCCCTCGGAGCTTGCTTAACTATTGCAATCTCTTGCCACTAAGCTACACTCTTCTGGTGCTTGAAGAAGGGGAAAGACTAAGGTTCACATTATCTTCAACAAGTTTGGGCCCCTCAAAGCTTCATTCTTTTCTTTCAACGTCTATTTTTGGTTTTGGGGTGATTTTTGGAGCATTTCCGAGTACTTTCGTGCATAGTTCTCTCCACAAAGGTCCAAGAACATCAAGAAGAGTGTTCTTTGTACTTCTTTGACAACGAATGTTGACCTTTTGGGCTATGTTTTCAGCCACACTAGTTAATCTATAGGTTTGTTGAAAGGTTTAAGTTGTGGTGGGAGCAGCCACTACAAGTCTATGCAAGTTTGTTGAGCTTAAATAACACAGTTGAGCCAGTGTTTGGGTAGTGAATTCAGCTTTTTAGTGCCATTTTACTGCATATATTGAGCACATATACACTATGTACATTGGACACCGCTTATGTACGTCCATGTGGTCATTGATATCGTAGTTACATTTTTGCATAAAGGCTTTTATGTTTGATAAAGAGGGTCATGGTGAGGTTTTCTTAACTAAGAGACACCCAGATGTCAGGATCTCTTCGTTGATGCATGTGGAAGACTTACCCAGCCTTGCCATAGGAGATGTATGATAGTTGTTCATAGGTGCTCGATAAGCCTAGTTGGCTTCTTTTGGATAACTGATCATATGCAGTGGAGTCAGTGATTCACTATGCAAGTAAACATGTTAGTACTTGCAGTTTTATGATATTTTGACACAGGTCATATGCTCATTTTCCAGAGGATACTCTGGCAAAAGTTTTCCAAATTTCTTGGTTTTGTCAACTATACAAAGATTGATTCACTCCTTGGCACTTATTGGTGCGATCACATTTATTCACACAAAATCCTTTTGGTTGGCCATTACTATTTTTCTAGAAAGCTTGCTAAATTCTCTCACAAATCTGACATTTGGTCATCCTTTTTTGAGCTTTAGTGGTGTTTAGACTCTTCTAGCTCCATTATCATTCTATTCATATCTTTACCATTATGGCATCAAAGATCTCAGGCATGTCTGGTGGATCAAGGTCTAGTGCCAATGTTCCAAATAGGAGCTACAACTTGCAAGGCAAAGGCCATTTTGAGAATCAAAAATTTGATGGCACAAACTTTGCTCTATGGAAGAATCAGATTAATGATGTGTTGATTCAGAGGAGGCAATGCAAGAATGGAATCTCAAAGAAGCATACTGACACGGATGAAGATGATTGGGGTGAGTTAGATGAAATGGCCAGGTCTACTATTTGATTGCAGCTAGCAGATAATGTTTGCTTTATAGTATTAGACTATGAAAGTGCAGAGGAGCTTTGGAAGAAGTTATACATTACATATGAAAAAGAGACGGCATCAAATAAAGTGTATTTGATGAGAAAGTTATACGACCTTCACATGAAGGACACAAATAGTGTTCTTGATCATCGAAATGATTTTGATGCTATATTCTCCCAATTACATGCTCAAAAAATTGATATGGATAATGAAATGAAAGAAGTTTTGTTGTTATGCACCTCGCCATCATCATGGGATATGTTTTGCACAACTATTAGCAATAGTGCACCTGGTGGTAAAATGGTCTATGATGAATTTGTTAGTATCAAAGGACTTATGGAATAATGTCAATGGCACTTATCCAATGCCAAGAAAAATTGGAGAAGAGGCTACTTCATCTTCTAGAAGACCCCTTGTTCCTATTTTTGCTCAATAGGAGGTTGATGAAGAATAAGGAACCACTCCATCATCAGGAGTCCATACTACTACCAGATTACTTCCTACAGAAGAGCAATCCAAATGCGATTCTCTTGTCAGGCTTGGTTGGAGTTAAAGAATCTCTATTAGAGCAGAAACCGTGCTAGGAAAGCTCATCTAAGGAGACAACTAGCCAACACAAGGATAAAGTTGGTGAATCGGTTCAGATACATATTTTGAAGCGTAAAGATTTACGAGATCAGTTACTCAATGTTGGAGTCAACATTTCAAATGAAGAGATGGTAGACACACTTCTAAACTCACTTCCATCAGCATATCGTGCTTTTGTTGCTTCTTTATCTCTCTCATAGAGATAGAGAAATTTCATTTGAAGAGCTACAAGAGATAGAGAAATTTCATTTGAAGAGCTACAATTCCTATTACTTCAAGATGAAGATCAACAAAAGGGTATGGAAGAGAATGATGAAGCCATGTTATCATTGTCGAAGGGAAAGAATAAGAAGGAGACAAGGAAGGAGCAGAAGATTCAGCAATCTAAGAAGAAAACTAAGTCTTCTAATCCTAAGTTTTCAAGTTCTACCCCTAGTGCTTCCTACACACCCAAAGAAAAATCTTCGACTACATCTGATTCAAAGAAAGGAGTATGACATTACTGTAAGAAGCCAAGTCATTTCATAGCAGAATGTAGAGCAAGGATTTTCAATGAGAAGAAGAAAGCATCAGGTAATAGTATTGAAGATTATCCAAAACCTAAATCTTCAAAGGTAGATTCATATGCACATGCTACTATTGAAGAGATAGTTTTTTATTGGGCAGTGTTAAATGCAATCTTAGATAATCCTTGGATTTTTTATTCTGGAGCTACTAAGCATATGATTGGTTGCAAAAAGGTATTTTCTTCCCTTTCAAACTCTTCAAGTAGAAGAGTGACCATTGTAGATGGTCATGATTGATAGAACTTGGAGAAGCTTGTAGGAGGTAGAAAAGTGCGTTTCAAAGCGATGAAGTTTGGTCTAGCCAATTGGCACAAGACCAGACCTTGAGCTTATGGAGACTCACCTAATGCTTGTCACTAGAGTTCGTATATGCATACTCTGAGTAGTGCATGGTCCCAACATGTGTAGGGTGATTCGTTGATTTGTTACAAAGCATTTGAAGTGATGATTTATTACATGGGTGTTTGGTAATGAAAGGTTCCCTTAAGGGATTACAATTTTTAAAGAAGTTTTGGAATGATACACTTTATTAGCAGTTTTTGAGCATGATTGCTCTTGGGGCTGTTTAGGCACCCATTTCCACAAGCGTTGAGTCGTCGTCTTACAAGGTTGTTTAGATACACATGCTATTTTCTTAGGCATATGATGGGTGGGAGATAGAGATTTCCTATGAGCCGAGAGTACATGACAGGAAATCTAGGCGTTCAAGCAAGTCTTAGGCACCCATATGCCTGAGCTATTGGGGCCAACTATCATTGAATGCTTTGGTACTCAAATTTGTTGAACTTTCTATGGATGAATTCTTTCCTGCTTCCTTGGTTGTTGCATCAGACTCACTTTTTGCTTCTTTGATGGGGACTTTGCTTGTGGCTGAGTAGTCCATTGCTTGATCTTTTGCACCTATATATCCGTCATGCCCAAAATGAGTGTCCATCTGTTTTGCTTTGGCTCCATGATGGGGAACAATTCTTTGACTTGGTGTTTGAGCTATGTTTGAGTGGTCGATGTGACACTACTATTTGGGAAAGAAGGGAGATCCAACACTTTCATGACTTGCCCATCGGAAAGTGAGACATTTTGTATAAAAGATCTAGGGTTACATGCACCAAGTGTGGAAATATGACTAGAGAATCCGGGGTCTCTTGCTATCTAGATGTTGATCTTTCACCATCGTTAACAGCTGGCTAATGTTGGGATATTAATCTTGCAATGTCCTTACTAGTATTGTGTTGGAGAAATGCTGATGTTTTGATGCCAACTTTTGGTGCCAACACTAGTTCTTTCCTAGTTGAATATTGATCTTTCAATGCCATTTTTTCTAGTTGGAGAACTAGAGTACCCGACAGTTGACCCTCTGGTGCCATTTTCTTTGGTGTCAAGACTCAAAATCCCCGTAGTCAGCTCATGGGCACTCTTCATAAGGGTTTCTAATTTTTCCTTAATGTGTTTTCTATTCTCCCCTAAGTGGAGAATGTGTCTTGGGAGGTTTAGGTCAACTGCATGATCATATATCCAATCTTGACCCAATATCAAATGTTTTGTAATATCTTCATCATGGCAAACTAATAGTTTTACTGTCAAAGGGACATTCTATATGAGGATTGGAATTTACATCTCACCCATGCAAGGGGTTTCCATGCCTCCTAATCCTATGAGGTAAGCCTCAATCGAATGCAATCTCAAATTCATGTACTAACAATACAAATACCTAATAACACTAGTAGCTGCACCTGAATCGATCATGGCCCTAATCGTCTTTCCTGTATTGCTTGTCCTAGATAGTTTGAAATGAATGGTCATCTATCAAATATGCTAGGAGAGGTATTCCTCTTTGTTTGGAAAATTGCCATGTGATATCTAGGGGCATTTGATTGGAGAATAACATTCACAAGATGAGGCCGTCCTACACCCTCATTTCTATATAGATCCATGCCATGTCGTCTAACTTCATACATTTAATGCACTCTAGAGATTTATCCTGAGATTCTTCTTGGATTCTTTTCTCTTCCTCTTTATGCCTGTTAGCCACATTGAGTCATCTAAGAACCTCCTCTATCAAGGGTTCTTGATATAGCTTGAGTCTACATCCATTAATGCAACTTGGCATTACATTGCCTTCTAAGGTGGCTAACTGCACTACAATCCTTGTAGAAATTCTATTGATAACCATAGGTTCATAACCATGTTTTTCTAGCTTATGAGCATGTGTTGCTGCTTCTCTTAATCTAGTCTCTCCTGAGCATTCTAACTCCATGATTCTCGATGATAGCTCATGACTAGTCCACTAATGCTCATGTGCAACCTTCAAGGTGGAATAAAAAAATCCAAGGGAAGCACACCATTCTGACCAAATACTATATGAAAGGGAGTTGCATTGATTACTACTTTATAGACCACTTGATATGCCCAAACATCATGATGTGATTGTTTGTCCCAATCATAGTGTTTGTTGTCTATGATCTTAGTCAATACATTGCATAGGATTTTGTTATTACTTCTGCTTTTTTGTTTGCTTGTGGATGATATGGTGCTGACTTCTTATGAATCACCATAAAATCCTCAAATAGGTATTTAATCACTTCGTTTAGGAAATGAGTTGCTTGATCACTCACCAGCTCTATAGGCAAACGATATCTTGTGAATACATTTTCAAACAAGACGTTTTCCATGATTTGTGCATTATTCTTTCTTGTGGATTTGACTTCTACCAATTTGGTAAGATAATCCATGGCTACTATTATGTATTCAATATGAGAACCTCTAGCTGGGGGGTTGATAGGACCTACAAAGTCTATGCTCCAATTAGAGCATGCACATCCACAAATCATGGGTCTCAGTGGCATCTTGTCCTTGCAAATAGATATTGGTATGTGCATCCATATGAAGGGTGGGCCACCAAAGGCCTAAAAATAATATAGCTTTGATCACTCGATCAGGTCGAAAGTGTCCTCCTACAACACCTTGGTGTGTAGTTTCTAAGATTTTTGAGTATCTGCTCTCATGTACATCTAATCTCAAATACCAGCCTCATCCATGCTTATACGGATTACTGACAATGAGCTTATAGTCTTGAGCTTCTTACTCTAGACTCCTTCTTCGCGCTATGTTATCTCTTGGGGAAACATTTTCATCCTTAGAAAGTCAAAAAATGGACTACTCCAGTCAGGTATTAGTGACACTTGATATAGAGTGGCATGTTCTAGAGGGGGTCTGCTAATACATGTTGGACAATCCTTAAGAAACCTATATACATCTTGATCCATTGTTGGCCAATATATGCCTAATCTTTTCAATGTCTGTAGGGTTCTGTGTTTTGAGTGATGTTGCCCTAATGCACTTATGTGTTCTAATTGCAACCATTCATCATGCTCTTCTTCCTCCACACAACAAGCTAAGATACCTAGGTCATTCTGCTTGTCAAGACTCCCTGCAAGTATTTGAGTTTTTGAGATTTAAATATTTCTTCATCTTTCATATCTATCATTGGATTCTTTGATCCAAATATAAGAATAGGCACTAATTTTTTTGTCTAGTTTGGAACTACTTCTAGGTTGAAAAAAAGGGCATCAGAAGTTCAACTACTTAGTAAGAGAAACCATCTTACTAACTTGCCTGTAGGTTTGTTCACCAAATATAGTAAGGCTTGATGGTCTATAAAGAACTTGAACTTATTTGGAAGCAAATAATTTCTACACTTCTTGAATGCATAGACCATACCTAACCCTTCACATTTAATAGTTGTGTAATTCCTCTCTACTGCATTCAACTATCTATTTACATAAGCTATGGGAAGGTTAATATTTCCTTCAGTTTTTGGTTGTGTTATCATGCATCCAATAGAAAAATTGGAGGCATCCATGTGGACATGGAATGGCTTGTTCCAATCTGGCATTATCAATACGGGAGCTAAGTATAAATGCTGTTTTACTTCTGTAAATGATTTCTCACATTCTTCATTCCAGTCAAAATTCATCAAAAGGTTGTATGGAGGCTTTGCAATAATTGTGTACGTGGATAAAACATCAGTAGTACCCACAATGGCCCAAAAAATAGTATTGTATCAAAAACTTGATGAGGCCTTATTCCTTTCACAATACCAACGTGACATCCTTGAATATTATGAATATTATTGAGTTAGTGAGTGTTATGTGTGAGGTGAGTGTGGGTGAGAGTGAATATGGTTAGTGGATAACCTAGATGCATACTTGGGGAATGCAATCAGCTCAGAATGGATCTGATATTGTACAGAGGTGTTACACAGTGCGGTCAGGGGTTTCACCACATGACTTGACTCTCCATACTTCCTTATGGGATTTCTAGTTATATATATATATATATATATATAAGGGTTTCAAGGATGACTTCTCCTGGTCATGGGACTTTTTAGGTACCCATTTTCAAGTAATACTAGGAGAGACTTTACATGAGGGTTTGTGTTCAATGGTTTGAAGCATAAGTTTTTGAGGGGTTGGGATCGATGAGAATTGTTTAATTCCTAAGAGTTCATGTGTGGCTAGTCTAGCTCCTAAGCAGGCCTTAGGCACCTAGATCTGTCTAGGATTATTGTCTGCCTTCATCGACCGCTTTGGTAACCGAATGGAGAGTGCATGATGTGAAAGGAATCTTTGATGTACTGCTTGAGGTTGCATTAATTTTATCAACTTGTTCTTAGGTACTGGTTGTCCTAGCAAGGGAACAAGTGGGGACTCATCCCTGTGAACCCAAATTTGCTTCACACCATGGATCACTTTGCCGCAAGATGTCATCTTCCTCTCGGATTCCATGGTCCTTATAAGTCATTTATCGTGATTCCTTGCTTGAGATACTGAGACTATTGGTGCATTTGGAAAAGAAGGGAGTTCCATCCTCTGTCTTGCTTATTCTTCAACAGCCAAATCCTTTTGCATCATATAGTTTTGGACAAGAACATCATTTCTCTTCATGAATAACCCTAGAATAACTAAGATTTTGTGGTGTGCCTAGATCATTGATCATGCAACTTCCTAGTTTGATGGTAACATGTAGTTCATTTACCTGAACCTGAAGAATTCCACTTCTTAGGTTTAAGTTGACTGCATGATTATAGATCCAATCTTGACTTAGGATGAGAGATTTTTAAGGTCCTCCTCATAGCAAGCTATCACTTTGATTGTCATATGGGTGTCTTTGATGGAGATGGGAAGCTCCACCTTAACCATGCAAGGAGTTTCCACTCCTCCTAATCCTACAAGATAAGCTTCCATAGGACTAATTGACAAGCCCATGTTCTGATAGCAAGAATATCTTATCACACTAGTAGCTACCCCTGAGTCAATCAAAGCCTTAACTGTTTGCGAGGTCATGCCCTATCCTAATTCTATTGTTATAAAAGGACTTCTATCGATGATATGATGAGAGGGAACACTCTTGGTCTAGTCCCATGAAAGGATTGCAATCTATCACTCCATATGAGGCTTGGCATGATTGCAAGCCATCTATTGCTCATCTACATGTCTTTGGTTGTCTAGCATATACATTAGTGCCTGAACAACAACATAGGAAATTGGATGATAAAGCAATGAAATATATTTTTGTTGGGTACAATTTTGAAAGCAAAGGCTATCATCTGTATCATCCACATACTAAATGTGTTTTAGTTAGCCATGATGTTCTTTTTGTGGAAGATGCTATTCAGCCATTACTTTCATGTACTAAGGAGGCATTGGTTAGCTCCAAAGACATGTATGACACACATGTATGACACTTTGCTGCCTCGTTTTACAGGTGGATAGTCTAGTGCTGGTCCAAATGAGGAAACTTCTCATACTTTATAAAATTTCACATGATGATACAGACCATTCCATTTTTGATGCACTCATTCATGAGAGAACTGATATAGAGGAGGCAAAAACTATGCCTAAATGGATGGTCTATACTTTGCAAGATAGCAAATTAGATGCACCTCTAACATATCGTACTTAGTTAGGCTCTCATAGTGCTTCGTTTACATTAGATTGCTATGCTATGATAGCATCTAGTCTTTGTGATGAGAATGAGCCTGTTTCCTTTGATGAAGCCAAAATTCTGAAATTTGGATGGCTGCTATGCAATCAGAATATGATGTTATTATGAAAAATGGTTCTTGGTCTTTATGTGACTTGCTTCCTAGTAAGAAGGCCATTGAAACTAAGTGGGTGTACAAGCTGAAGCATAAGCTTGATGGAATAGTTGATAGGTATAAGGCTAGGCTTGTTGCAAAGGGTTATGCTCAAGAAAGAGGCATTGATTTTGATGAGACCTTTGCTCCCACATGCCGAATGACTACTATTTGTAGCATATATGATCTTGAAGCTCATCATAGTTGGAACGTACATAAGTTGGACATTAAATTGCATTTCTAAATGGTGACTTGCATGAAGAAGTGTATGTTTTTTAGCCCCGTGGTTTTGTGCAACAAGGGCATGAAAACAAAGTGTGCAGATTGAACAAGGCATTATATGTTTTGAAGCAAGCACCACGTGCTTGGTATGAAGAGATACATGCCTATTTGATTGCACATGGTTTTTAGAACAGTCCAATTGAGAGCACCTTATATGTTAAGCATGTGAATGATGTGCTTCTAATCATTGTTGTCTATGTTGATGGCATGCTGCTCATTGGTCCTCATGAGAAGCATATTGCTAATTTTAAGGCTGATTTGCATGCCTCATTTGAGATGTTTGAGGCCTTTGCATCATTATTTGAGCATTCAGTTTATGCAAGTTGATGGCAGAATAGATTTGTGTTAAAAAAATATATTGACACATTATTGGAACATTTTGGACTTAAAGACTGCAAATCTATTGCCATTCCTATGGATATAGGTTTATGATTGAGTCTTCATGATGATGAAGATGCATTTGATCCTATTCTCTATCAACAAGCTATTGGATGCTTGATTTACTTATGCATTTCTCGGCCACATATTGAGTTTGTTGTCTCACAAATGAGCAGGTTTATGCATTGCCTAGGTGTCAAGCATTGGCAGGCGGTTAAGTGTATTTTTTGCTACTTGAGTGGTATGTGACTACTTGGATTGTTTTATCCCAAGGGGGGAGATCACTATTGGTAGATTTACATGATTTTTTTGACTATGACTGGGCCGGTTGGTATGACACTCATGTGTCCACCAGTGGTTTTTGCCTCATGCTTGGTAGCTCATGCATATCTTGGTTGAGCAAGAACCAGCCTACTGTGGCCACTAGTTGTGAGGCTTAGTATAGGGCAGCTTTCACAATGACTGTTGAGTGTGTGTGGCTTAGATGCCTTATGGCTGATTTGGATGTTGGTCAGTATTCTGCCACCACCATCTTCACTGATAGTTAGAGTGCATTAGCAATTGCGAGGAACCTTGTGTTCCATGCTCGCACTAAGCACATTGAGGTGCACTATCATTATGTCAGAGAGAGGTTCTCTACTAGAGAGATTAGCTTGGCATATGTGCCCATGCAGGAGAACATTGCAGACCTTTTCACAAAGGTTCTGCGTAGGGAGAAGTTTGAAGCTTTCCGCAATGCTTTGGGCTTACTTCATTTTGTGGATTGATTCCACATAGTTTGGCACTTCCTTATACATGAGTGGTAGCTCCTTGTTTATTGCATCACTCAGAGGGGGGATTTGTTGATATATTTAGGTAGTGATGTGTGTGAACACACTAGGATCACTGGGCACTTTTTTCCCTCTTTAGGAGGTTTTTTTCCCTTGCCTTGTATATACATCTATAACCCTAATGGGTCACTTATTTTTGTATATTCTCTTGGTAATACATCAAGTGTTGTGTGTTGTGCTCCAAGCTTCTTTTTCCTTGTGCTATTCACGTGCTTCCACAACCCTCAAACTTGAGCACTTATATGGGACATAGGGGCATACAAAGCACAATTTGTACTTGTAAATATTTCTTCTTTTGGCAGAATATGGAAAAAGATATTGCCCATTTTTTTTGACAATGCATTTTGTGTTATTGTGTTGAACATCATCATGGTAAAACATTTGGATGGTTAATGCCACTACCTATTCCCAATGAACTATGGGAACAAAATTCTATGGATTTTATTACTGGTCTTCCTATGACCATCTCATAATGACATGATTTGGACAATTGTTGATAGATTTACTAAAAATGCATATTTCATTCCATGTGAAAACATCTTTTCTACACCTCATGTTGCTAAGTTGTCTATTAAAAGTGTTTTCCCACATCATGGTTTTTGCAAAGTTATGTTATCTGATCGTGATGTTTGTTTTTGCAATCATTTTTGGGCTGCATTATTTCAAAATTTTGGGTCAAAACTATGTTCCACTTCTGCATTTCATCCTTTAGAACCATAACACATACATTGGTTGTGCCCCTTTAGCACTACTATTGATTTATTGCATTTTTATTCTCTCAATAATCCAACTAATTGGGATGAGAAGTTACCATTACTTCAATTTTCTTACAATAACATAACACATAGAACTACTCGTCCTGCACCTTTAGAAATAGTTTATGGTAAAAATCTTTCCATTCCTATATCACTCACTCAAACTGATATTCATAAGGATGATTCTATTGCTCAACTTCACATTTCTATACTTCACAAAGTTCACAAACACATTAAGAAGAGTCAAGAATGTTACACTCATAATGTTAATAAGAAACAACTAGCAAAACAATAAAATGAAAATGAGTTAGGATGGTTACATATTATTGATCAAAGTTTAAAAAAATATTTTACAACATCCTAAAGTTAAACTTGCACCATGCTATTATGGAGCAATTTGCATTATTCAAAAGGTCAATGAAAATTTGTTTAGATTAGACATACCATCTAATTGGGGTATAAATAACTCCTTTGATATTGGTTTATTAAAACCATTCAAAGGAACTATACCACTCACTCCTATACTTGATGATCCTCCTTTGCTTAAAGAAGAATCTGAAATCTTAATCCCTAGGAAAATAATCGATCATGACATAACTAGTACACATATAGGTACTCAATATCAGTGATATTTGGTATAAAGATCACTCTATTAAAGAATATGCGTGGATCCATAAGACTTCATCAACACCTCATTATGATCACATAAGTTTTGCATATCATTCACAATCATAATATTTTAACTCTCCAAACATACATTTTTATGCATGTGCTTTTACATGGACCATGCCTATTTTTGTTCAGTGAAGGGACATGACTGACCATCCATGTATATTTTCTTTCTCATAGAAAAGCACAAAAAAATTTTCAAGTATTTTAAGGAGAATGATAATGTCATTACGTGTTGCCCTAAACTAGCTTCAAAAGGGGCAAAGAAGAAAGAGGTTAGAATGGTTGTTGTAGAGGCCTCTACATCTAAAATGAAATCTCCTTACCTTATTCAAAATGAAGAATGGGCATTTACTAATCATGATGATGACCCATATTCTCATCAATGTATCCCTATAGTAGAATTGGATGTTTGCTACTTTAAATAGTGATGCATCCAAACATATTACCTTGTAACATAGTTTCTTCACTTTGCTTGAGCCTGTTGCTATAAGGAGTATTGTCACAACTCCTCTTATATTATCATGGGATTGGGAAAGATTTCTCACTATTTTTTATGGTAGTTCTTTCACATTGTCAGATGGCTTATATGCATGAGGGATCAAAAAAATGTGTTATCAATTCGAGCACTAGCCAAGACTGGTTTGGTTGTCAAATTGTTAATCCTAGATGTGGATTTCATGATCTCTCAAATGATGGTGTTATCATGGATCTCACCCTTGATCTCATTGGGTTTATAAGCTCATAGATTATGGAAAATCTGAGAATGATTTTTCATGATTTTTCAGAATGATTTAGCATGTGTAGTTCATCATCCTCATGCTATTTCAGGTGCAAAACTTTTGGAATGCATGCTTTGGTCATCCAAATTATGCTAGTTTGTTACCCTGCAAAATTCTAAAGTGATCTCCTCTCTACCCAAAATTGAGGCACCTTCTAACCATGTCTAGGAGGGCTTCGTTTTGAGTAAAATCAAGCGTTCTTCCTTCCCCAAAGATGGTTCAATTAGATCTCTACATAAATTGCAACTTTTTCATATTGATGTCTGTAGTTCTATGCAAACACCTTCATTTGGGAATTACATATACTTCATGACTTTCGTTGAAGATTTTTCTAGGCATGCATGGATTTACCCATTGAAAACAAAGTCTGAAGTGTTTTTGCTCTAAATTGTTCCTAGTTATGGCTGAAAATTAAAATGGACACCCACCATTCTGATGGTGGGGGGGTATATGTCTTTTGAGTTTAATGCATGTATGGTTGAGCATGGGTAAACAATCAATGTACAGTGCCATATACACCTCAACAAAATGGATTTACTAAGAGGAAGAACATGTCTCTCATGGAAATGGCAAGGTAAATGATCAAAAGTAAAGCTTTACCACATAGCTTTTCTAGCTTGAGGTTGTGCAACATATGTACTTAATAGGTGTCCCACCAAAGCATTTTACTATATCACTACACATGAGGCACAACATGGTCTCAAGGCATCTATTGCTCATCTGGATGTTTTTATTGTGTGGAATATGCGTAAATGCCTGAAGAGCATCATAAAAAATTGGATAATAAGACAATGAAATATATTTTTGTGGGGTTGAGTTATGAAAGAAAAGGCTATCATCTACATCATCCATATGCTAAGCACCTTTTGGTTAATCATGATGTTTTTGTGGAAGTTTCAATTCAACCCTTACTTTCATGCCCAAGGAGACATGAGTCATCTCAAAGGATGTGTATCATACTTTTCTATGTCTTTTTACAGGTGGATAGTGAAATGCTACTCATAGTAAGGAAATTTATTAACCTTTAAAGGTTTCAAATAATAATGTAAATCAATCTATTTCTCATGCAGATTCACATGATGCAATTATTGATGAAAGTTCCTTGATGGTTGGTGAAGACTTTGAGAGATAGAAAGTTGGATGCACCTTTGTCATATTGCACTCATTTAGGATTTCATGATGCTTCTTTGTGATGAGAATGAGCCCATTTCTTTTGATGAATCACATAATTTGGAAAATTGGATGGCTATTATGCAATCAAAATCGGATGCCATTATGGAGAAAGGTACTTGGTTTTTATGTCATTTTCCTCTAGAAAAAAAGGCCACTAGCACAATATGGTTATATAAGCTGAAAAGTAATCCTGATGGAACAATTGATAGTTACAAGGCTAGGCTTGTTGCTAAAGGTTATGCCCAAGAGAAGGACATTGATTTTGATGAGACCTTTGCCCCCACGTGCTAAATGGATACTATCCATAGCATTGTGCACTTGCAACTCATTGTGATTGAAATGTACATCAGTTTGGCATTAAGACTACATTTATAAATGTTGAGTCACTTATATGAAGAATTGTATGCATTTTCGTCTGATTTTTTTGTGTAGAAAGTGCATGAAAACAAAGAGTACAAGTTGGAAGAGGCATTGTATGGATTGAAGCAAGCACCATATCTTTGGTATAAAAAAATACATGCATACTTGCTAGCTCATGGATTTGAAAACCTTCCAATTGAGAGCACCTTGTATGTTAAGCATGCACATGATGTAATTTTGATCATTATTATATATGTTGAGGACATTCTAATTATTGGTCCTAAGGAGACACATATTACTGAATTTAAGGCTGATTTGCATGCCTCTTTTGAGATGTCAAATTTGGGACATTTGCATCACTATTTGGGCATTGCATTTATGCAAGCTAATGGGGGAATAGCCTTGTCTCAAACAAAATACATTGATACATCATTGGAACATTTTGGCCTTGAAGATTGAAAACCTATTGTCACTCCCATGGAGATAGGTTTGGTTGAATCTAAATGATGCTAGAAATTCATATGATGTTGTTCTCTATCAGCAAGTTGTTGGATGCTTGGCTTACTTATGCATAACTCAACTTGGTATTCAGTTCGCTATTTGTTAGAGAGCTTTGAAGAGGCCCACATTCTTCAAATTTCTTCAATATATTTCCAATTTTATCCACTTTTAGATAGATAACCCTTATATTTTTATCCAAGCTTATAAAAATAACCTTAAATTTTGTAATAAATAAGAGTTGTATATTTAAAAAGCTTTACTAGCATTTCTTTGTAGTTGTAAGGAAGAGCCTTTCCTAAAAAATCCTACGAGAGAGAAGAGTTTTAGAGTTTTTCCTTTTATTCTTTTAGATATTTTTCAAATAAAAAGGGGATGATATTGGGAGAAGCCTATATAAGGCCTATTCAGGAAAAACAGGAATTACTCAGGATTTTGAGATAGTTCTTTGTGTCTGATTGTTTTAGGTTTTGACTCATTCACACACTAAAACATGTTATTATCTCTTGATTGGAATATATTAAATTGACACTTTAATATTATGCATAATTGTATTATAAATGGAGTATTAAGGTTGTGCTCAAACATAAGAAATTAACATAGAAAGTAATATAAATGGGACTTGAATAATTCCCAAATTCTTGAATAAGCACTATATAAAAGTCAAGTCCTCACTTGTAAAGAGATTTTTTGGGTGGAATGGAGCTGTGAGCTCTCTTCTTAAAAAATTGTATCTGGGTTTTTCGTGCATTTTAGGTGATTTGTGGGTTTGTAACACTTGTTTATGAGTTATGGAAGTATCATCTATCTTTTCCTGCATCATTTTGAAGTGATTAAACAAGTTTAAACTCTTATTTTTAGGTGCTTAACACTTGAAAAGAAGTAAATTTGTAGGTTTGTTAGCTCTATATAGGGCTTTAGAACTTCTATTTGAGTATTTTTGCCTCTTACAAATCGTAATGCTTGTTGAGAGCCTTGAAATGAGCTAAGATGCACATTAAGCAAACGAGTATTGAGAGAGTTACATATTTTTGTAATTCAAACCCATTAAAAGCATCAAACAACATTGTGCCTTTGGAAATGTCATATAGCATGCATTCTTGAATGCATCGGACAGCAAGGGCTTGAAAGCATCAGATATCATGCATCCTTGAATGCATTAGACAAGAAGATCTTAGAAGCATCAAATAGCAAGCATCCTTGAATGCATCAGACAACAAGTCCTTGGAAGCACCAAATAGCACGTATCCTTGAATGTAGATAGCAAGGGATTTGAAGCATCAGATATCATGCATCCTTTAATCATCAAATAGGAAGGGCTAGGAAGCATTGAATATGTGCACACTCAACTCCATCAAGTCTATTGGAACTCAATTTGGAGAAGGACATGCTTGTGGATCTTTGAGGAGGCTAACGAGGGGAGAGACTTTTGTCACTATACTTGACAACCGCCCATCACATCTCCTTATGCCATCGATGGCAACTAGCTTGAGATCTACTCTTTGTGGATTGATAAATTAGAAGTGTGTGAGCACACCCTATGCTATGGGTTGACATGTGCCATTTTTGGGGGAGAGCAATGATCGTGCCTAGGTAACTTGTGTGATGGACATTACTATCATGCACGAGTATTGCTTAGCAAGATTGCCAAACTTTGCATGGAAGAAGACTCTTTAATGCTCAACAAAAGAGTCATTCAAACATTGCCCTTGCCATTAGAGGTGATATCATTGAGTTAGTGAAGTTAGGTGTTTTTGATTTCATAGGTAGTACAACCATTTCATTTTTGGTCTTTGTTTTTATTCTTTTATTGTAGTTCCTCTACCATCATTAACTTGGGTATCAAACAAAATTTTTGGAGGAGTATGGAATAAAATCCAAGCATTGGCTATCACGTCAAGTATCATTCAAAGAGTGCTTTCCCACCTGAAGTATCAAATAACTTGACACACATGGGAGCAAGACCTTGGAGCGACAAACACTTAGTATCAAGCTTAGTTGGAGTAGCCATGCATTGATTAGGACACACCTTCCAAAGTGTTGCCTGAAAAGAATCACTCAACATGTTCAACAGGAAGGATTTGATAAGCTACACATCACCTAGTTTGACTGTTAGAAGGATAAAAAAACACGCACACCAAGCATCACATAGCAAGGCTTGGAGATAACTGTTTGAGTCATCAAGCAAGGAGCATTGCCTAGCAAGGAGTATTGCCTAGCAAGGAGTATTGCCTAGCAAGGAGTATTGCCTAGCAAGTAGCATTGCCCATCAAGGAGAATTGCCTAGCATCCTCTTTTGGAGCATCACCTAGCAAAGAGCATCACCTAGCATCCTCTTTCAGAGCATTGATTAGAAAGGAGCATCAACTAGCATCTTTTTTTGAGCATTGACTAACAAAGCATCAATTAGCAAGGAGCATCTCTTATCAAGGAGGAGTATCGTCTAACATCCTTTTCTGGACAAGCTTGAGTGAATTTGGGTGCTGCTATCACTCTAACCTTGATTAATAATTTGCTCATAATTTAAGGTAGGGACATTCGATTGATATGGATTCAACTTGGATTGTGCAGTTTATGAGAAAAACTAATAGTTTATAGAAGATCACAAATTTTAATTCACATTCGAATTCTATAAAAAATGTGCTCTATCTCCTATCAAGAAAGAAACTCTACCCTTAATCAGTGTTTTGCCCTTGATTTGAAATAAAAATATCGGATTGATGTGATTCAACTTTGGTTGCATAACTTATCAAAAGGAATAAAAGTTTATATAGGTTTACAAAGCTAATATGTACTCAACGTTCATAAAAAAGGAACTCTATCACTTATAAAAAAGAAGCTCTACCCATGACTAGTATTTTGTTCATAACTGAATTAGAAATATCATATTGATGCAATCCAACTTGGATCATCTAACTTTTCAAAAGAGCTACAAATTTATAGAAGATATCAAAAGTTGATTCATATCAGAAGTCAGATAAAGATGCAATTATCATCTATTTTAGGTGTTGGCATCACTCTATCCATGATTAGTGTTCTACTCATTACTTGAGCTAGGAATGTCGGATTGACACGATTCAACTTGGCTTGTGTAAGTTGTAAGAAGATCTACATATTTTTAGATACTATAGAGCTTGGCACATATCAAAAGTTAGGAAAAATTACAATCTATTGCATAATCTTGATGAAATTTATGTGATTGTTTTGTTTGTTGCCTGTGTGTTTCCTTTGAGCTAAAACTTAGGGACTGCTTTTTTTGAGAAATTAACAACTAGAAAAGCAATATTTTTTTTGAAACCATCCTAAAAAATATTTGATGATTTTGGAGTGAAAAATCATTACACAATTTTGATGATTGTTTCCAAAAAATAAAAAGCATAAAATAAAATATATGAAGAGTGCTCGCAAGTGCATGTAAGCTAAACCAATGATCGGGATGCTAAAAAAATTTTGATGAAGTTTTTCCCTCTTTCATGATAAATAATGAGCAACAAAACTCAACCCTTGTTGACATCATGCACACAATACTAAAGGAGAAACCAAAACCTAATAAATAAAGATAGAAAATTGCATTTCAAAGATCCTTAATGGGAAAAAAACAACAGTTTTGTTTGATTGGTAGTTTGAATGTGCTATTATTGCAAACATTGAAGAAAAGAACCTCATGTATGGCATCACATTTGTTTTATGAAGTTCGAATAGTGAGTGTAAATTCTATTGAAATTGCCATGCACACACATGCACATCCCTCCCAAAAGCTTGGAAGTCAGTCTTTCACTATTTGTATGTGCATTTCACATCCATAAAAACATAAGGACAACAAAAATCTATAAAAATTTCTCTCTCTTTAGTAGGAATTAGTTTCTAACCTTTTATCCACATAGGAGAATTCTCATCAAGTAGTGAGGCCGAGTTAAATTGGGATCATATGGCAAGTTTTGGAAGGCATGCATACAAAAACCATGAATCCTAATGAGGCAATACTATCAAGGAGACACCATTGAACCATTCAAGAATTCCAGAAATTTCCCATAGGGTAGATGTCTATCTAGATGGAGTCAATTGACAAGTGGTTAGGCTTAAAAATCCTAACTACTTGACTCTAGATCCAGTACTCGATAGTTAAATCTTGCATTGACTACTACAAAGACAAGGAATGGACTCTCTACTTTCTAAATTTTGATCCTAAATACACAAATGAGAAACGAGATATAGTAATCTTGGTTGGCGAGGGTGATGATCATACACCTAAAATTTTGGCCACACCACTAGAAGGAATGGTAGTAGCAAGCATGCATATACTCGAGTTTGTAAATGTTGAACCTTCATGGAAGGTCATCTACATGGATAGGACTATGCAAAAGAAATAATAGACTAATAATGCAACTACTTCACTCGCGAGGAGAGTTGTAGTCTATGAGTACAATAATCAATATACTCCTACTATGTTGCTTGAAATTAGAGACAAGATCGATAACTCATATTAGGAAGTCATAGAACCTAAAGGATCTTTTGCGAGGGCTAATCTTTAGTCTTTGAGTGGAAACTTAGGACCTAAAAGATCCAATAGGAAAACCTTAGGACGAAGGCCTACAATGAGTAACAACCCGTTTGATGTTCCATTGGATAATATCGATGAGGAAGTTAGCTCTAGATTTCTAGAGGCACCTCCAATTCCAAATGAGAGTGACATTGCAAGAGCAATATACTCATGTAGCACCAGCTTATGAGGAAGTTAATCCTTAAGTAGTGAACCTTGTGATTTGAATGCAAGGTTCAGGACATCACCTTTGACCATCCCAAGTGGCTAAATGCATGAATAATTATTATGATGGGTCTATTGATCTTTATGATCACATAGTCAAGTTCAAGAAAGTCTTGAGAGCTGAACAACTCATTGCCTTTTTCAATCAATATGAGGCATTCAAATTAACACAGATTGGAATAGTGTTGTCATGGTTTGAAACATTGACATTGGGCATGCTCAGAAACTTGGACACTCTTTCGGAAGACTTCATTGTAGAATTTTTTCGAATGAGGAGTTAAGCATGATTCAACTTCTTTAATCTATATCTCCAAGCAAGCTAGCCACAAATATGTGTGAATAAAAACAAGCCAATGTCACATCTTAGAGGTTGTATGAGAACACCTCTTGGGGTGAGGTGGCAAGGATGCCACATGGCACCTATTTGGAATTATGTCTTATGGTAGAACAATGAAGAGGATATTATCTCATATGACAATATAGGAAGAGCTCGGCGGCTGGGAGGTTCGAAGAAGTACATTCTCTGTGTTGTAGATGATCGTCCGTGAACATACAAGCAAGTAAAAGAGAATCGATCGTAAAATTTGGTATCAGATCATGCGATCTACTCCGTTTTCGTGCACGCATGGGAGTGGAAGGCGCAGGGATTAAACCCGCGACCTCATGGAGACAAGAACATGCCCTATCCAAGCTGCCCACTCACATTGGATGACAATCAGGCTTCAATTTCTTTAAAGAAACATCCTACTAGCGTGAAAAATGGAGAGGGAAAGGTGGGTGACCCCATAAGCTTGGATGTACCATATTTCATATTGAAAAGGGAGAGGTGGGCAAGCCCTTAAGCTGTTCCTCTTGGCCACTTGGAAGAGAGCTCCTTAGTGATGGGAAAGGAAATCCGAAGCAGCCATTTGAAGAGGAATCCATCATGGATAGAGGAATCAAACATACGTCTTCCCTACTATAGAGAATCATTTCGACCACTTGAAGTCCTCGACAATTGTGGAGCTAAAGTTGATATGATCAAGGGAGAAGTGGAATGTAGAGAAGAGCAGGTATCATCTCAAGCAAAGGTATGAAAAGTTTTGTTATTTCCAGGAACTAAAAGATAAAATTCCACTTTGAGAGAAGGACAACAAAGGGTTATGGGCTAAGTATTAGGAGGGAAATCATGTGTATGGAGAGTTTTAGATATATACTCTCATCTTGAATCAAGAATTCCCTCAAAATATAACAAAGAGTAAGCTTTAGGTACCTCCAAAGTAGCCTATTTTTTATGATTTTTACATAAATTTCAGGAGCTATTTTGGATAAGTAGCCATGTTGGGAAGTGTTGATATATTTAGGTAGTGATGTGTGTGAACACACTAGGACCGTCGGGGCACTTTTTTCCCTCTTTAGGAGGTTTTTTTCCCCCGGCTTGTATATACGCCTATTACCCTAATGGGCTACTTATCTTTGTACATTCTCTAGTAATACATTCACTATTGTGTGTTTGTGCTCCAAGCTTCTTCTTCTTCCTTGTGCTGTTCGCGTGCTTCTGCAGACATCTATCTCCAACAATTGGTATCAGAGCAGGTCGTCGCTTCATCTAGGGCGCCGTCGACACTCCTCCATTTGCAGTCTCACAATTGCATGAACTTTGGTGAGCATAGTCAGCGTGTTTCCGAGATCAAAATAGCTCGTTTCAGCCTCCGAACGCACTATCGCAGCACTTGTGCAAGCTATTTTGTCTTTTTGTGCCAAAGGTATATACCAGTTTCTGTTCGCCAGTTTAAGCGTCTCGGAGTCTGCTACAGGTCTAGCAGAACTCGTCTGGGCAGTTCTGTTCAACTTTTTGAGATATAGTCTGGCTAGTCAGACGGGCAAAGGAAAGTGGAGCTCTTCTACTAGTAAGCAGAAATCTGCAAATGCTTCACATTTGAAGAACCAGGATAAAGATGAGAAGAAATCAGAAAAGCAGAAATTGTTTTGCAAGTACTGTAAAGGGAATGATCATATCATAAAGAACTGTCCAAAACTGGCTGCAAAAGAGGCAAAGAAGAAAGAGGCTGGAATGTGTTGCAGTCTACACCAAAAACAGAGTTTGCAAATCTTGTGTAGGAAGAAGAATGGGCGTTTACTACTGTTTGCAGTTTTGACCCATCTTCTCATGAGCAGTGCATGTCTGCAGTGGACTCAGATGTTTGGTACTTTGACAGTGGGGCAACCAAACATATTACCTCGCAGCGTAGTTTCTTCTCTTCACTCGAGCCTGCCCCTACAGGGAATACTGTCACATGCGCCAACAACTCCTCTTATCCTGTTATGGGAGTTGGTAAGATCATTCTGACTACTGCTGATGGTAGTTCTTTCACCTTGTCAGATGCTTTATTTGTGCCAGGGATCAAGAAGAATCTCTTATCAGTTTCTGCATTAGCCAAGATTGGCTTGGTTGTGAAATTTGTTGATGACAGATGTACAGTTCATGATCTGTCAAATGGCGATGTTATTATTGCTTCTGGCATTTTATGTCGTGGGTTGTATAAGCTCATAGACTATGAAAGATCTGTGAATGATTCGGCATGTGCAGTTCATGATTCTCAGGCTATCTCAGATGCAAAGCTTTGGCATGCACGCTTTGGTCATCTGAATTTTGCTAGTTTGCTACGCCTGCAGAAATTTGATATGGTGTATTCTTTGCCCAAGCTTTAGGCACCTGGAAAACATGTATGTGAGGGCTGTATTTTGGGCAAAATGCAGCATTCCTCCTTTCCAAAAGATGGATCAGTTCGGGCTACGCAGAAATTGCAGCTTGTACATAGTGATGTCTGTGGTCTTATGCAGACACCTTCTTTTGGAAACTATCTTTACTTTGTGACTTTCATGGATGATTTTTCCAGGCATGCATGGGTATATCCATTGAAGGAAAAGTCCGAAGTGTTTTTGTGCTTCAAACAGTTTTTGGTTTTGGTTGAAAATCTGTCAACATGTAAAATGGGCACCCTCCGTTCTGATCGAGGGGGGGAATATATGTCTTCTCATTTTAATGCATTTCTCGCTGAACATGGGATAAAACACCAGTGTACAGTGCCGTATACACCTCAACAGAATGGAGTTGCTGAACGAAAGAACAGGTCACTCATGGAGATGGAGAGGTGTATGGTCAAGAGTCAGGCTTTACCACATAGTTTCTGGCTTGAGGCTGTCATGTGTGCAGCATATGTACTTAACAGGTGTCCCACTAAAGCGCTACAGTCTATCACTCCATATGAGGCTTGGCATGATTGCAAGCCATCTGTTGCTCATCTGCAGGTTTTTGGTTGTTTGGCATATGCACTAGTGCTTGAACAACATCGCAGAAAATTGGATGATAAGGCAGTAAAATGTATTTTTGTTGGGTACAGTTCTGAAAGTAAAGGCTATTGTGTGTATCATCCACAGACTAAATGCATTCTGGTTAGCCGTGATGTTATCTTTGTGGAAGATGCTATTCAGCCATTGCTTTCATGTACTAAGGAGACATTTGTTAGCTCTAAAGACATGTATGATACTTTGATGCCTCTTTTTACAGGTGGACAGTCTAGTGCTGGTCCTAGTGAGGTAACTTCTCAGCCTTTGCAGGTTTCATATGATGATTTAGATCATTCCATTTCTGATGCAGATTTACATGATGCACTTGTTGATGAGAGAGCTGATATTGAGCAGGCAAAAACTATGCCAAAATGGCTGGTGCAGACTTTGCGTGACAGCAAATTAGATGCACCTTTGTCATATCGTACTCGTTCAGGCTCTCATAGTCCCTGCTTTGCATCAGATTGCTATGCTATGGCTGCATCTAGCCTCTGTGATGAGAATGAGCCTGTTTCTTTTGATGAAGCACATAATTCAGAAAATTGGATGGTTGCCATGCAATCTGAATATGATGCTATAATGAAGAATGGTACATGGTCTTTATGTGACTTGCCTCCTGGCAAGAAGGCCATTGGCACTAAGTGGGTATACAAGCTGAAGCATAAACGTGATGGTACAGTTGACAGGTACAAGGCTAGGCTTGTTGCAAAGGGTTATGCGCAGGAAAGAGGCATTGATTTTGATGAGACCTTTGCACCTACATGCCGTATCACTACTGTTCGGAGCATTTGTGCACTTGCAGCCCATCATGGTTGGAATGTACATCAGTTGGACATTAAAACAACATTTCTGAATGGTGACTTGCATGAAGAAGTGTATGTTTTTCAGCCCCGTGGCTTTGTCCAGAAAGGGCATGAAAATCAGGTGTGCAGGTTAAAGAAGGCATTATATGGTTTAAAGCAAGCACCACGTGCTTGGTATGAGAAGATACATGCCTATCTGGTTGCACATGGTTTTGTGAACAGTCCAACTGAAAGCACCTTATATGTTAAGCATGCTAATGATGTGCTTCTGATCATTGTTGTCTATGTTGATGACATGCTTCTCACTGGTCCTATTGAGAAGCATATTGCTGATTTCAAGGCTGATTTGCATGCCTCATTTGAGATGTCTGATTTGGGGCATTTGCATCACTATTTGGGCATTCAATTTATGCAAGTTGATGGTGGAATGGCTTTGTGTCAAACAAAATATATTGACACATTATTGCAGCATTTTGGCCTTGAAGACTGTAAGCCTATTGCCACTCCTATGGAGACAGGTTTACGATTGAGTCTTCATGATGCTGGAGATGCATTTGATGTTGTTCTCTATCAGCAGGCTGTTGGATGCTTGATTTACTTATGCATTACTCGGCCAGATATTCAGTTTGCTGTCTCACAGATGAGCAGGTTTATGCATTGCCCAGGAGTCACGCATTGGAAGGCGGTTAAGCACATCTTTCGCTACTTGAGTGGTACTCGGCTACTTGGGTTGTTTTATCCCAAGGGGGGATCACTATCGCCAGATTTGCATGCTTTTTCTGACTCAGATTGGGCTGGTTGCTATGACACTCGTGTGTCCACAAGTGGTTTTTGCTTCATGCTTGGTAGCTCATGTATATCTTGGTTGAGCAAGAAGCAGCCTACTGTGGCCACTTCCAGTTGTGAGGCTGAGTATAGGGCAGCTTTCACAGCGACTGTTGAGTGTGTGTGGCTCAGACGCCTTATGGCTGATTTGGGTGTTGGCCAATCTTCTGCCACCACCATCTTCACTGACAGTCAGAGTGCATTGGCAGTTGCGAGGAACCCTGTGTTCCATGCTCGCACTAAGCACATTGAGGTGCATTATCACTATGTCAGGGAGAGGTTCTCTGCTGGGGAGATCAGCTTGGCATATGTGCCCACGTAGGAGAACATTGCAGACCTTTTCACGAAGGCTCTGCCTAGGGTGAAGTTTGAAGCTTTCCGCAAAGCTTTGGGCTTAATTCCTTTTGTGGAGTGATTTCCACATAGCTTGGCACTTCCTTATACATGAGTGCCAGCTACTTGTTCACCGCATCACTCCTAGGGGGGATTTGTTGATATATTTAGGTAGTGATGTGTGTGAACACACTAGGACTGCCGGGGCACTTTTTTCCCTCTTTAGGAGGTTTTTTCCCCGGCTTGTATATACGCCTATTACCCTAATGGGCTACTTATCTTTGTACATTCTCTAGTAATACATTCACTATTGTGTGTTTGTGCTCCAAGCTTCTTCTTCTTCCTTGTGCTGTTCGCGTGCTTCCGCAGACATCTATCTCCAATAGGAAGGGGGAAAGAGAAGGTATTTTTCATAGAGTTATGGAAAGAACCATGCACACTTATGGTCTAGTGTATTGACTTCCATATACAATCAAGAAATCCAAAATATACCTCAGTATGATGGGAGTTTTAAGCTCCACAAGACCCCCTTCCATCACAGTTTGAGAAAAAATTTCAGCACCTGAATCTAAGAAATTCCCATTTTGGAAGAGGGAAAAAGAGGTGCAATATTTATGGATGGATGGGACAAAGTATATATACTGAGAGTATGGTGTATGGACTTCATAGGTGAATCATTAGATTCATCAAAAAATAAGTTAAGGAGGAATTCTACTTCCTCAAAAACCCCCTTCCCATACATTTTGGAAAAAAATTTAGATGTTAATTTTTGCCAAACTCCACTTTTTGGAGTAGGAAAAAAGACCATTTAGGACGCTTCCCATGGATTATTGCATACATACATGAAGTATGTGTATATATTACCATGGAGAAAAAGAAAACCCAAGAAAAATCCACATTTAGAGTGGATTAGAAGCTTGCTAAAACCTCCCATTTAAGTTTTTGCATAAATGTAAAAATCTTGTTTTAGGCCTCTTTTGGGGAGCGAATTAGCATGCACGAAGGGAGGATTTGGAAAGTTGAAAATAGGCCAAAGCATCTTCATATGTTTCTCTCTGAGATTATGGAGAGAAGCTTAGGATTTGCTTGATGGAAGAATGTTTTTGGGCACCCCAAAAAACATATTTTCATACTTTTTCCAGCCCCTCCAACAGTCCACTAGTTTGGCATGTCCCGCTTGGAATCGCCATATCTTGGGCTAGAAAACTCCAAATTGGACGTGCTATGGCTCGTTTTGAAGAGCACAAGGTCTACTTTGAGTTTATTAAAAGAAATTTTGGACCTCAGGGAGGAAGGTGCAGAGGTTCCGAAGCTTGTCGAGAAGGATTGGATGCATGCAATTTCAATACAAAACTACTCAGGGACGTATGCTTTATGCTTTCAGGCATCTTATTTTATGTTATGGCATGTTTGGTATCTACATGCATAAATTGTATTGCATACATCAAATGTTGATCATTGTTCAAATTCTTAAAGTATGGATCGAGAGGCAAGAAGTATACTTTTGATTGTTTGGAGGAAAGAGGATTACAGAAACCATATGGCTATACAACACAGGGAATTGTTGCTAGCAATTGCTCTTATGTTTTTGCAGGTTATGGAATTCATATATAAGTTTATGGCGTGCATGCCATGGGCCTGTCAAGCCCTATGTTGTTGGGTGGCCCGTGTGCCACTGAGCTTACGTTTAATTTTTTTGGGATTCCATTCCTACTGATTTTCTTACAAAAGAGTGCTAGGAATGACACCATTCAATCTAGTGTATGGGCAGAATGCAATATTGCCCATAGAATTTCTCATTCCTACATTGAGAATTCCAAAAACATACAAGTGGAAAGGTCACAAGTTATAGCTTGTATATATGCATATAAACCTAACAAGTCACTTATCTTTGTACATTCTCTTGGTAATACATTCACTATTGTGTTTTGTGCTCCAAGCTTCTTCTACTTCCTTGTGCTCTTCGCGTGCTTCTACAGACCTCAATCTCTAACAAGGAGTAGAGATGATGAGGAAGGAGGTATAAAGTGAAGAAAAATAGACTTACCTATGATTCCAGCATCAAATCTCTATGTCTTACCATCACACACTCCTCCTCGAGGCTCGCTCCCTTGCAATGGCACCAAATTTGGTGTCACTTTAGCACAATAGTGAGAAACAATGTGAGGAGATCTGCTTCATAATTGTCAATCCACGGAGACGTGAGGGTAGCATGATGACCATGTGCAAGTGGGGTGCACAAATGCATGAGTGAGAAGCACACTAGCATGCACACACATACACACACATGTGCACACAAGTCAAGTCAAAGAGAGGGAACAATGGAATCTTCTATTACCCCCTTTTCAAGATATGAAATGTGTTCATATATGCTCAATTCCCAAAAATGCTAACCTCTAGAATGAGCTCTCTAGCTCTTTTTATAGTTTCTAGACTAGCTTTGGACCAGTTCAAGCCTAGTGTCTATCCTAGTTAAAAATTAGGTCCCTAAGCCCATTTGAAGGCTCAAATGGATTTAGGAAATTATGAAATTTAATGTATAGGTTGTTCTACTACTCCCCAAGCTCAAGGACTCCTCAACTTGAACAAAATGGAGTTTACTCTACCAAAAATGGAGTGTACAATGAAGTGTAGTGATTTAAATCATTGTTCAAATAAAATTATGTTTAAAAAAGTAATAGGCCTAATTGTCAGATCTTCATTGACTACCTTGTATGCTTACTCCTCCTTGATCTTCTCTCTATGGCTTTTACCTTTGGCTACCTTGCCTCATGCTCCCTTGATGTGTTAATCCGCCTTGATGGATAAAAAAGAGTACAATGATCAACAAGCAAAACAACAAGAAGGAAGTGAAAGACGTGAGACCTAGGAGGGATTGAAGAAAGAGGCTAAAACAAAAAGCAAGATCAAGAAAATACCAACCAAACAGAGTCTCTTTGATAAAAACTCTAGAGGATCCAGACATGAAATTAGTTCTTGTAACTACAACTATAAATAAATTAAGCACTAGCCACAACACCAAGTCAATGTTGCCTCCACCCATTCACCACTCATGCCGACCATCATTGCAACGAACATGGTCCTCATTACAAGAAGGAGATTCCCATGCTCTACCAAGTCATCCACTTGAACAATCGAGACTGGAACTATTTCATCCTTGATTTTTTCAAATCATACATGCAATTAGGTTTGACATGAGGCGACATGGGTACTCAACAGAGGCATATCTTTTGGGCATACTCCTATCTTTGCAAACTATATGAGATTCAAAATTTCATCCTTTATCATATCATGTGCACGAAAAGTTTTCCTCTCCTCTCCTTCATAGTCTCTACTAGCAAGTAAGTTTCCTCTTTGCCATTGTATGATTCACAAGCTACATGTTTTTTATAAGATTTTACGTTCATTACCATGCAATGTTCCATTGTATATCTCTTGTGGTGTTCAAGGCATCAATGAGCTCTAATTCAACTACTTAGTTGTTCAAATTTTTGTGGTGTTCAAGGCATCAATGAGCTCTAATGCAACTACTTACTTGTTCAAAATTTTTGTGGTGTTCAAGGCCTCAATGAGCTCTAATGCAACTACTTACTTGTTTAAATTTTCTAGATATTTCTTCTTTTTTCTTTTACATTTTCTTCTTCTTCTTCTTATCCAACTTTGAATTTTCGATCTCATGGTTCCAATTTTTATATCTTGTTATGATTGGATTTTAAATCACATCCTAGGCTTCACACCTATCCTAATATTATCACTTATCCTTGACGTGCAAAGACTCATTTCTTGCTTCGTTCTCTAGTGGATTAGGTTTACCAATTTGAGCATGGATCATGAAAGTGACCATAACATCAAATCCCTTTGCATCCCAAAATTGGGTTGGGATGATCTCATTTACACACATCTAGCATTGTTGATAATTGACTCCATCCCTATGGTTCAAATCTTTATTGAGGGATCTTTGAGGCATGCATGCCAAGTCTTCCACACTTCTTTTTCTACTCAACAACACACCCTTCTCTTTATTTTTCTTTATATAAAACTCTCGCTTAGCTACTTGCATACCCAAATTTTTGTGTGATCCTTATGCAAAGATTTCAATGAGATTGAAGAGCTTATTTTATCATCTTCTATCTCTACAATGGATTCACTTTCTTTATGGGTTTATGGGGAGCATTTTACAATCATGGGAAGATTGCTTGGTAATGGTGAGTCCTTATATTGACTCAAGTCACATTACCCAAGTGTTGAAATAAAGGAAATATTTTTTTCCACACTACATTCAAATTGACATATAAATGGAAATTCCAATATTACATCATATGAGCATGGCTAGGTAAACTTTACGAATGCATGTTCTAATAGTCCATCTGCCAATTGAGCTTCACATGAGTAATATGTAATTTTTTCTTACCCCATTCCTTCCATACCTTCTTTTTCACAATATCCTCATTAGCACTATTGTCCAAGATGGCCTTGACCTTGAAGGAACCATAGTGAAGAGGCAAGGTAGTATTACCCTCTTCTCCTTCATGATAGCCATCTACTTTTTCTAGAGGTACTTGCATCATGTTGGCTACTACATGTATGATGAGGCTTTTGGATGGCTTTAGATTAGGCATGGGTGCTTGCTCTATATGTTTCTTCTTCATGGCCAGAGAATGCTTTTGAGCTATTTCCATAGGACCAACACTAGATTGTCCACCTGTAAAAAGAGGACGCAAAGTATCATACACGTCTTTGGAGCTAACAGATGTCTCCTTAGTACATGAAACTAATGGTTGAATAGCATCCTCCACAAAAACAACATCACGGCTAACCAAAATGTGTTTAGTTTGTGGATGATACAAATGATAGCCTTTGCTTTCAAAATTGTACCCAAGTGAGCAACAGATGGTGTATGACCATGCCAAGCCTCATACAGAGTGATAGACTATAATGCTTTAGTGGGACACATGTTAAGTACATAGGCTTCACACATAACAACCTCAAGCTTGAAACTATGTGGTAAAGCTTGATTCTTGACCATACACCTTGCCATCTCCATGAGTGACATGTTCTTCCTTTTAGCAACTCCATTGTGTTGAGGTGTATACGGCACTATACATAGATGTTTTATCCCACATTCAACAAGAAATGCATTAAAGTCAGAAGACATATATTTCCCCCTTCGATCAAAATGGAGGTGCTCATTTTACATGCTAACAAATTTTCACCCAAAACCAAAAAATGTTTGAAGCACATAAACACTTCAAACTTTTCTTTCAAGGGATATACCTATGCATGCGTGGAAAAATCATCAATGAAAGTCACAAAGTAAAGATAGTTTCTAAAAGAGGGTGTCTGCAAGGGCCATAGACACCACTGTGAATAACCTGCAATTTCTCAGTAGCTTGAACTAAACCATCTTTTGGAAAGGAGGAAGACTACATTTTGCCCAAAATACAACCGTCACAAACATGTTTACCAGGTGCCTCAAGTTTGGCCAAAGAGGACACCATACAGATTTTTGTAGGCATAGCAAACTAGCAAAATTCAAATGGTGAGGGCATGCATGCCAAAGCTTTGCATCTGACATTGCCTGAGAATCATGTACTGCACATGCTAAATCATTCACAGATTTTTCATAGTCTATGCACTTGTACAACCCATGACATAAAATGCCAGAAGCAATAATCACGCCACCATTTGATAGATCATGAATTGTACATCTGTCATCAACAAATTTCACAACCAAGCTGTCTTGGCTAAAGCTAAAACTAATAACAGGTTCTTCTTAATCCCTGGCACAAATAATGCATCCGAAAATGTAAAAGAACTACCATTAGCAATAGTCAGAGTTATCTTACCAACACCCATGATAGGATAAGAGGAGTTGTTGGTGCATGTGACAGTATTCCCTTTAGGGGCAGGCTCGAGTGAAGTCAAAAATTTACACTGTGAGGTAATATGTTTGGTTGCACCACTATCAAAGTACCAAACATTTGAGTCTACTCGAGACATACACTGTTCAGGAGAAGTTGAGTCAAAACTGCAAACAATAATAAAAGCCCATTTTTCATTCTACACTAGATTAGCAGACTCTGTTTTCGGTGTAGAGGCCTCTGCAACAACCATTCCAACCTCTTTTTTCTTTGCCTCTTTTGCAGCACGTTTTGGACAATTCTTTATGACATGATCATTTGCTTTCCAGTACTTGCAAAACAATTTTCGCTTTTTTGTTTTCTTGTTTCTCTATCATCCTTCTTTGATTGTGCATAATTAGCAGATTTAGCAGACTTCTAGATGCTTATACTGGCGAACCAAAACCTGTATATATATTTGGCACAAAAAGACAAAATAGCCTACAAAAGCACTACAATAGTCCATTCAAAGGCCGAAAATAGCTCATATCGCGATTTTGGCACCACAAAGTGAACATGTTTTGATCTCTTAATCCCCTTGAGTATGCACACCAGATTTCATGCAATTCTGAGACTGTGACACAAGGGTGTCGATGATGCCCTAGATGAAGCAGCAACCTGCTCTAATACCAATTGTCAGAGTTTGAGGTCTGTGGAAGCACGCAAACAACACAAGTAAGAAGAAGAAGCTTGCAGCATAACATGCAATACTGAATGTACTATCACTAGAATGTACAAAGATAAGTAACCCGTTAGGGCAATAGGCATATATAAAAGCTGGGGAAAAAAACCTCCTAAAGAGGGAAAAAAGTGCCCTTGATGGTCCTAGTGTGTTCACACACATCACTACCTAAATATACGAACACTCTTATCCTATCATGGGAGTTGGTAAGATCATTCTGACTACTTCTGATGGTAGTTCTTTTACATTGTCAGATGCTTTATTTGTGCCAGGGATCAAGAAGAATATGTTATCAATTTCAACTTTAGCCAAGATTGGCTTGGTTGTGAAATTTGTTGATGATAGATATACAGTTCATGATGTGTCAAATGGCAATGTCATTATTGCTTCTAGCATTTTATTTCATGGGTTGTATAAGCTCATAGACTCTAAAAAATATATGGATGATTCAGTAGGTGTAGTACATGATTCTCAAGCTTTGTCAGATCCAAGCCTTGTTGGAGCAAGTCTATGACAAGCCTAAGTATTGGCTTGAGTCTCACAAAGTCATAAAAGAAGCCTTAAAAAGAAGACTATGTAAAGTTCACTTGTGAACTACCTCTTGTAACTTTTGAAGAGTTTACTTAATGTAAAAGTAAGAGAATCTTAAGTGGTTGAGTCCACTTGATCAAGAATGGAAAGAGGAGCCACGAATTCGTGATTTGTGGTAGGTAGAGAATCAAATCAATCATTGATTGATTGGAGAGTGATTGAGGGAAGTTAGCCTCCCAAACTCAACTATAAATAGATGGCAGTTTTAGTCGTGGTTAGAGAGACCTATGTGAAGACCTCCAAGATCTGAGCTTTATGCCATATCAAGGTGTGATTACAAGGCACACATATGTATCAGTAAGTCATTGTATTGTACAAGCAATATACTTTCATTTTCATGATTATTTGAGTTCATCTTTCCATGTTCTTGTGAAGTGTACTACTCACTGCCATTACTCTCAGTTTTCTCAGTCAGCTTGCAGAGATGTTTTCTCTGAGCTTGGTGCATCATTTTCAGTGATTTAACTTGGTAAAGTTAGCTCTATAAGTCTACTATATTCTCACAAATTTTCATGTCATTTGGATGTTGCAATCTTCAGTTATGTTCATTTGAAGTCAACAGGGTCTGTTCATCTTAACTTCTCTGTTAGGTACCCGACTTTTTCACTCATCTTGTCAGAGCCATTTCTCAGTGGTTACTCATCCAAATTCAGTGATTTAAAGCTTTTTGGATTCAGCTTACTGTCTAGTATAACCATACAAATTTTCATAATCATTGGATTTCTACTTTTTGAGTTATGTTGATTTTTCTGCTCACTGGTCTATTTCTGTAGCAGCCCGTGAAAATCGGGATGATGTCATCACTTGTTAAAACTCATTCTCAGTGTGTGGTTCATTATTTTTGATGAGATTACTCTTGAAAGTTAGCTCTTTAAGTTGCCTAGACTTCCCCAAGAGGAATTGAGCTAATTGCTGTTGTGCTTAGAGAATTATGTAAAACACTCGGCAGGTGTATGAACCAAGAATAGCAAGTTTTCACCTCTGAGCTAACTCCAACTTATCTGTTTTGATCTATCTTTTTGAGAGTGATATTCCAAGGTACATAGGGTGTCTAATACATCCATTGGCAAGCTAAAAGGGCCCACCATATACTCCTGGAGTTCAATTGGCTGGTGTAGATCAAGGATTTTGCAACACCTCTTCATCTTCAAGCACATACCTATCCATCTCTTCACAGTGGTATCAGAGCAAGGTTGGACAACATGGCAGATGGATTTCCTTCATCAATTGACAAATTGGACAGAGGTAACTACTCAGCTTGGTCATTAAGAATGGAAGCTTATCTCCAAGGTAGAAGTTTATATGGTTATGTGGCTGGAGATGAAGTTATGCCAAGTTTCAGGAACAAAAGTCAACCAACACAAGAAGAGCAAGAAAGATTGAGCACATGGTGCTCCAAGGATGCACTTGCAAGGTCTTATCTCCTCAACTCTATCTCAGATTTTTTGTTGCCTCACATTAGAAGTTGTAAGATATCTCAGGAAGTGTGGGATGCACTTGAAGCTTTCTTTTCTTCAAGTACCAAAGCTAGGAAGCATCAACTATGGATGGAGTTCACAACTCTCAAGAAGGCTCCCAAACAAAATGTGACTGATTTTGTCACAAAGCTCAAGGACATAGCGGATCAGTTGGGAAGCATTGGAGAGGTAATAGATGAAGAGCAAATTGTAAGGCAGGTCATCAATGGCTTGAAGGCAGATGATAAGTGGGAAGCATTCACCACAGCTATGGATTTGTACATGGACATGCATGTACCTGATTTCAACACACTCATTGGACAACTACTTACTCAAGAGGCAAAGCTTATCAAAAATGGAGAAAGCTCTAAAGGTAATCAATCTTCAGCTTTATACACGGATAAAAGCAAGTCTAAAGATAACAAAGGAAAGGCAAAGAAAGTGGATGATGAAGCAGGTACATATCAAGCTAACTATGCAGGTAGAGGAAGACATGGCAGAGGTAGAGGAAGAGGAGGTAGACAAGGCAGGGGGAGATCCCAAGACTCCAACTCATGTTCTATTTGTGGATTAACTAATCATACAACTGAAAATTGCTTTAGGAATTCCAGGAATCAAAGAGGCAGAGGATACAATAGAGGAAGTTATGGCTACTCAAGAGGAAGGTTCAACAACTACCATGGCAACTACAACAACTACAATCATTCAAACTATCAAGGAGGCTACAAAGGAAGGAGAGACTACAATAACTACACAGAAGACTCAAACAAAGAGGATTCATTATTGATCATGAACATGGCTATGCCACAAGGTAAATCTGATGAGCATGTTTTCTACATAGATTCAGGTTGTTCAAATCATGTGGTAGGAAATGTGGCACTCCTATCAGGTTTAGAAGATCCAAGGAATAAGCATGAGGTACAAACAAGAGATGATACAAAACATCCTGTGGAGAAAATAGGCAATGTCAAAGCACCTGATGGAAACATCAACCTACTCAGTAAGGTACTCTATGTCCCTACCATTACAAAGAATTTGATAAGTGTTGGGCAGATAGTAGAGAAAGGGTTGCAAGTCAGGTTCACAAAACCAGGAGCATTTGTTGAAGATCCAAGTCAAGGATTCAGAAGAATTGCAAAAGGTGAAAAGACAGGTAGATTGTTCACATTTGAATTACAGGACACTAGAAACATTGCTCTCTTAAATTATGGTAGTCAGACACTCACAGAATTGGAAGTATGGCACAAAAGGTTAGCACATATTGGTGAAAGGTCATTAAAGCAAATCTGCAGGGACCAAAGTGTACTTGGACTTCCTAATTTATCAAAACAACATATGATTTATAAGTGTAGTGCATGTCAATTTGGAAAGTCTCACAGGTTACCATTCATGAAGAAAGGTTATATGCATGGAGATCTCTTGGAGTTGGTTCATACAGATGTATGGGGACCTAGCAAGGAAGCTTCAATATCTGGATCAAGGTATTATGTTTCCTTTATTGATGATTGCAGCAGATGGACTATCCTATTCTTTATGAAACACAAAGATGAAGTTTTTTCATGTTTCAAAAGATATTTGGCTCTTGTGGAGAATCAAACAGGTAAATCACTAAAAAGGCTAAGATCAGATGGAGGGGGAGAATACTTCTCCCATGATTTTGATTCTTTTCTTCAAGAAAGAGGAATCAAAAGAGAGGTAACTACAAGGTACACTCCTGAGCAAAATGGAGTGGCAGAAAGGAGGAATAGGACAATTGTTGAAGCTGCAAGGTCTATGTTAAATGAAAAGCATTTACCTAATTACTTATGGGCTGAGGCTATATCTACAGCCACTTACTTGATTAACAGGTTGCCTTCAAAATCCCTTGATGGGATGACTCCATATGAGGCTTGGAATGGAAGTAGACCAAGCTTAGATCATTGTAAAATTTTTGGATGTATTGCTTTTGCTCATGTTCCTTCACAGGTTAGAGGCAAGATGGATCCAAAGGCAGAAAGGTGTGTATTTATTGGATATGACAACAATCAAAAGGGCTATAGGTTATACAACCCTACCAACAAAGGATTCTTGGTAAGCAGAGATGTAGTTTTTGATGAGAACAATTCATGGTATGAAGATTCATGCAGGAAGGTCAATTTACCATATAATCTTGAAGAAGATTTTCCAAAGCTTGGTAGAGAACAACAGAAGATTGAAGAACAAGACACTTGAGAGGATGATGAAGAATCTCACATGGAAAAGATCAAAGCATGGAAGTCTAAAGGTAAAGCAAAATTGCAGGAACTTGGACATGAGGCAGAATCATCACATCATGGCCTAAGAAGATCTATGAGGGAAAAGAAAAATCCAGAAAGGTATGGGTTTGACACCTCATTAGTAACTAAACATTCTATCTACATAGCACAGGACATAAACCAAGAGGAGCCATCATCATTTGAAGAGGCCAAAGCAAAAACAGAATGGAAGCATGCAATGAAGGAAGATATTGAAGCACTTGAGGAAAACAACACTTGGGATTTGGTGCCCAAGACTTCATCCATGAAGGTAATAGGCTCAAGATGGGTCTATAAACTCAAGAAGAATTCTGATGGTTCAATTAACAGGTATAAGGCAAGGCTTGTAGCAAAAGGCTTTGCACAAACTCAGGGAATTGATTATGAGGAGACCTTCTCTCCTATGGCAAAGATGCCTACTATTAGGGTTTTGCTTGGTATTGCCTCTTCCAAGAATTGGAAGATACTTCAACTAGATGTAAAGAATGCATTCTTGAATGGTTGGATAACAGAAGAGGTATATATGGCACAACCACCTAGTTTTGAGAATCAAGTTTATCCTGATTATGTGTGTAAACTTAACAAGGCATTGTATGGTGTCAAGCAAGATCCAAGAGCTTGGAATTTCAGGCTTGTTTCATTCTTGCAGGACAAAGGCTTTCAACCAAGCAAGGCAGATCCTTCACTCTTTATTAAAAAGAGTAATTCCGAGGTCATCTACCTATGTGTATATGTAGATGATATTATATTGACAGGAAATGATGCAGATGGTATGAAGAAGATCAAAGATCAGATGAGAGAAGAGTTCAAGATAAGTGATTTGGGTTCACTTACCTACTTCCTAGGTTTGGAAGTTGTCTACAAAGATCATGGTTTGTTTCTCACTCAAAGAAAGTACATTAAGGACATGTTGGCAAAATTCAAGATGCAAGATTGTAAGATTGCAGGTACTCCAATGGAGGTCAATCACAAATTGAGCTCACATGAAGGTGAACTCATAGAGGACATCACATCATATCAAAGTCTAGTGGGTAGTCTCAACTATGCCACATTGACAAGAGTAGATATATGTTACAGTGTGAGTGTGCTAAGTCAATTTATGCACACACCAAGGAAACCACATATGGATGCTGCCAAAAGGATTCTCAAGTATCTCAAAGGAACCATAAATGAAGGACTTTATTATCCTTATGTATCTGATTTAGGTTTGAAGCTATTTTCTGATGCAGATTGGGCTGGCTCCAAGGAAGATAGAAGGAGCACTTCAGGTTATCTTACCTTTGCAGGTTCAAAGCTTATTTCATGGTCATCCAAGAAGCAACCCACAGTTGCTCTCTCTTCTACTGAAGCTGAATATAGAGGTCTTGCCATAGCTACACAAGAAGCTATGTGGATGAAGACATTATTCAAAGATCTTGGATTGGAGTTTGGAACTCCAACTATTTTTGGTGACAATATGAGTTCTATTCATTTGGCTGCTAATCCTATTTTTCATGCAAGGACTAAACATATTGAAGTTCATTATCACTATGTACGAGAGAAGGTTCTAAGCAAAGAGATTCAAATATCATATGTGTCCACTCATCAACAATGTGCATATATTCTAACCAAAGCATTGGATGGTACAAAGCTTTGCAAATTCAAGGCTATGATTGGTTTGCAGGTAATCTTGGAAGATTGAAGACCTCAAGCATACTTGCCTTGAGGGGGAGCTGTTGGAGCAAGTCTATGACAAGCCTAAGTATTGGCTTGAGTCTCACAAAGTCATAAAAGAAGCCTTAAAAAGAAGACTATGTAAAGTTCACTTGTGAACTACCTCTTGTAACTTTTGAAGAGTTTACTTAATGTAAAAGTAAGAGAATCTTAAGTGGTTGAGTCCACTTGATCAAGAATGGAAAGAGGAGCCACGAATTCGTGATTTGTGGTAGGTAGAGAATCAAATCAATCATTGATTGATTGGAGAGTGATTGAGGGAAGTTAGCCTCCCAAACTCAACTATAAATAGATGGCAGTTTTAGTCGTGGTTAGAGAGACCTATGTGAAGACCTCCAAGATCTGAGCTTTATGCCATATCAAGGTGTGATTACAAGGCACACATATGTATCAGTAAGTCATTGTATTGTACAAGCAATATACTCTCATTTTCATGATTATTTGAGTTCATCTTTCCATGTTCTTGTGAAGTGTACTACTCACTGCCATTACTCTCAGTTTTCTCAGTCAGCTTGCAGAGATGTTTTCTCTGAGCTTGGTGCATCATTTTCAGTGATTTAACTTGGTAAAGTTAGCTCTATAAGTCTACTATATGCTCACAAATTTTCATGTCATTTGGATGTTGCAATCGTCAGTTATGTTCATTTAAATTCTCAGTGTGTGGTTCATTATTTTTGATGAGATTACTCTTGAAAGTTAGCTCTTTAAGTTGCCTAGACTTCCCCAAGAGGAATTGAGCTAATTGCTGCTGTGCTCAGAGAATTATGTAAAACACTGGGCAGGTGTATGAACCAAGAATAGCAAGTTTTCACCTCTGAGCTAACTCCAACTTATCTGTTTTGATCTATCTTTTCGAAAGTGATATTCCAAGGTACATAGGGTGTCTAATACATCCATTGGCAAGCTAAAAGGGCCCACCATATACTCTTGGAGTTCAATTGGCTGGTGTAGATCAAGGATTTTGCAACACCTCTTCATCTTCAAGCACATACCTATCCATCTCTTCACAGTGGTATCAGAGCAAGGTTGGACAACATGGCAGATGGATTTCCTTCATCAATTGACAAATTGGACAGAGGTAACTACTCAGCTTGGTCATTAAGAATGGAAGCTTATCTCCAAGGTAGAAGTTTATATGGTTATGTGGCTGGAGATGAAGTTATGCCAAGTTTCAGGAACAAAAGTCAACCAACACAAGAAGAGCAAGAAAGATTGAGCACATGGTGCTCCAAGGATGCACTTGCAAGGTCTTATCTCCTCAACTCTATCTCAGATTTTTTGTTGCCTCACATTAGAAGTTGTAAGATATCTCAGGAAGTGTGGGATGCACTTGAAGCTTTCTTTTCTTCAAGTACCAAAGCTAGGAAGCATCAACTATGGATGGAGTTCACAACTCTCAAGAAGGCTCCCAAACAAAATGTGACTGATTTTGTCACAAAGCTCAAGGACATAGCGGATCAGTTGGGAAGCATTGGAGAGGTAATAGATGAAGAGCAAATTGTAAGGCAGGTCATCAATGGCTTGAAGGCAGATGATAAGTGGGAAGCATTCACCACAGCTATGGATTTGTACATGGACATGCATGTACCTGATTTCAACACACTCATTGGACAACTACTTACTCAAGAGGCAAAGCTTATCAAAAATGGAGAAAGCTCTAAAGGTAATCAATCTTCAGCTTTATACACGGATAAAAGCAAGTCTAAAGATAACAAAGGAAAGGCAAAGAAAGTGGATGATGAAGCAGGTACATATCAAGCTAACTATGCAGGTAGAGGAAGACATGGCAGAGGTAGAGGAAGAGGAGGTAGACAAGGCAGGGGGAGATCCCAAGACTCCAACTCATGTTCTATTTGTGGATTAACTAATCATACAACTGAAAATTGCTTTAGGAATTCCAGGAATCAAAGAGGCAGAGGATACAATAGAGGAAGTTATGGCTACTCAAGAGGAAGGTTCAACAACTACCATGGCAACTACAACAACTACAATCATTCAAACTATCAAGGAGGCTACAAAGGAAGGAGAGACTACAATAACTACACAGAAGACTCAAACAAAGAGGATTCATTATTGATCATGAACATGGCTATGCCACAAGGTAAATCTGATGAGCATGTTTTCTACATAGATTCAGGTTGTTCAAATCATGTGGTAGGAAATGTGGCACTCCTATCAGATTTAGAAGATCCAAGGAATAAGCATGAGGTACAAACAAGAGATGATACAAAACATCCTGTGGAGAAAATAGGCAATGTCAAAGCACCTGATGGAAACATCAACCTACTCAGTAAGGTACTCTATGTCCCTACCATTACAAAGAATTTGATAAGTGTTGGGCAGATAGTAGAGAAAGGGTTGCAAGTCAGGTTCACAAAAGCAGGAGCATTTGTTGAAGATCCAAGTCAAGGATTCAGAAGAATTGCAAACGGTGAAAAGACAGGTAGATTGTTCACATTTGAATTACAGGACACTAGAAACATTGCTCTCTTTAATTATGGTAGTCAGACACTCACAGAATTGGAAGTATGGCACAAAAGGTTAGCACATATTGGTGAAAGGTCATTAAAGCAAATCTGCAGGGACCAAAGTGTACTTGGACTTCCTAATTTATCAAAACAACATATGATTTATAAGTGTAGTGCATGTCAATTTGGAAAGTCTCACAGGTTACCATTCATGAAGAAAGGTTATATGCATGGAGATCTCTTGGAGTTGGTTCATACAGATGTATGGGGACCTAGCAAGGAAGCTTCAATATCTGGATCAAGGTATTATGTTTCCTTTATTGATGATTGCAGCAGATGGACTATCCTATTCTTTATGAAACACAAAGATGAAGTTTTTTCATGTTTCAAAAGATATTTGGCTCTTGTGGAGAATCAAACAGGTAAATCACTAAAAAGGCTAAGATCAGATGGAGGGGGAGAATACTTCTCCCATGATTTTGATTCTTTTCTTCAAGAAAGAGGAATCAAAAGAGAGGTAACTACAAGGTACACTCCTGAGCAAAATGGAGTGGCAGAAAGGAGGAATAGGACAATTGTTGAAGCTGCAAGGTCTATGTTAAATGAAAAGCATTTACCTAATTACTTATGGGCTGAGGCTATATCTACAGCCACTTACTTGATTAACAGGTTGCCTTCAAAATCCCTTGATGGGATGACTCCATATGAGGCTTGGAATGGAAGTAGACCAAGCTTAGATCATTGTAAAATTTTTGGATGTATTGCTTTTGCTCATGTTCCTTCACAGGTTAGAGGCAAGATGGATCCAAAGGCAGAAAGGTGTGTATTTATTGGATATGACAACAATCAAAAGGGCTACAGGTTATACAACCCTACCAACAAAGGATTCTTGGTAAGCAGAGATGTAGTTTTTGATGAGAACAATTCATGGTATGAAGATTCATGCAGGAAGGTCAATTTACCATATAATCTTGAAGAAGATTTTCCAAAGCTTGGTAGAGAACAACAGAAGATTGAAGAACAAGACACTTGAGAGGATGATGAAGAATCTCACATGGAAAAGATCAAAGCATGGAAGTCTAAAGGTAAAGCAAAATTGCAGGAACTTGGACATGAGGCAGAATCATCACATCATGGCCTAAGAAGATCTATGAGGGAAAAGAAAAAACCAGAAAGGTATGGGTTTGACACCTCATTAGTAACTAAACATTCTATCTACATAGCACAGGACATAAACCAAGAGGAGCCATCATCATTTGAAGAGGCCAAAGCAAAAACAGAATGGAAGCATGCAATGAAGGAAGATATTGAAGCACTTGAGGAAAACAACACTTGGGATTTGGTGCCCAAGACTTCATCCATGAAGGTAATAGGCTCAAGGTGGGTCTATAAACTCAAGAAGAATTCTGATGGTTCAATTAACAGGTATAAGGCAAGGCTTGTAGCAAAAGGCTTTGCACAAACTCAGGGAATTGATTATGAGGAGACCTTCTCTCCTATGGCAAAGATGCCTACTATTAGGGTTTTGCTTGGTATTGCCTCTTCCAAGAATTGGAAGATACTTCAACTAGATGTAAAGAATGCATTCTTGAATGGTTGGATAACAGAAGAGGTATATATGGCACAACCACCTAGTTTTGAGAATCAAGTTTATCCTGATTATGTGTGTAAACTTAACAAGGCATTGTATGGTCTCAAGCAAGATCCAAGAGCTTGGAATTTCAGGCTTGTTTCATTCTTGCAGGACAAAGGCTTTCAACCAAGCAAGGCAGATCCTTCACTCTTTATTAAAAAGAGTAATTCCGAGGTCATCTACCTATGTGTATATGTAGATGATATTATATTGACAGGAAATGATGCAGATGGTATGAAGAAGATCAAAGATCAGATGAGAGAAGAGTTCAAGATAAGTGATTTGGGTTCACTTACCTACTTCCTAGGTTTGGAAGTTGTCTACAAAGATCATGGTTTGTTTCTCACTCAAAGAAAGTACATTAAGGACATGTTGGCAAAATTCAAGATGCAAGATTGTAAGATTGCAGGTACTCCAATGGAGGTCAATCACAAATTGAGCTCACATGAAGGTGAACTCATAGAGGACATCACATCATATCAAAGTCTAGTGGGTAGTCTCAACTATGCCACATTGACAAGAGTAGATATATGTTACAGTGTGAGTGTGCTAAGTCAATTTATGCACACACCAAGGAAACCACATATGGATGCTGCCAAAAGGATTCTCAAGTATCTCAAAGGAACCATAAATGAAGGACTTTATTATCCTTATGTATCTGATTTAGGTTTGAAGCTATTTTCTGATGCAGATTGGGCTGGCTCCAAGGAAGATAGAAGGAGCACTTCAGGTTATCTTACCTTTGCAGGTTCAAAGCTTATTTCATGGTCATCCAAGAAGCAACCCACAGTTGCTCTCTCTTCTACTGAAGCTGAATATAGAGGTCTTGCCATAGCTACACAAGAAGCTATGTGGATGAAGACATTATTCAAAGATCTTGGATTGGAGTTTGGAACTCCAACTATTTTTGGTGACAATATGAGTTCTATTCATTTGGCTGCTAATCCTATTTTTCATGCAAGGACTAAACATATTGAAGTTCATTATCACTATGTACGAGAGAAGGTTCTAAGCAAAGAGATTCAAATATCATATGTGTCCACTCATCAACAATGTGCATATATTCTAACCAAAGCATTGGATGGTACAAAGCTTTGCAAATTCAAGGCTATGATTGGTTTGCAGGTAATCTTGGAAGATTGAAGACCTCAAGCATACTTGCCTTGAGGGGGAGCTGTTGGAGCAAGTCTATGACAAGCCTAAGTATTGGCTTGAGTCTCACAAAGTCATAAAAGAAGCCTTAAAAAGAAGACTATGTAAAGTTCACTTGTGAACTACCTCTTGTAACTTTTGAAGAGTTTACTTAATGTAAAAGTAAGAGAATCTTAAGTGGTTGAGTCCACTTGATCAAGAATGGAAAGAGGAGCCACGAATTCGTGATTTGTGGTAGGTAGAGAATCAAATCAATCATTGATTGATTGGAGAGTGATTGAGGGAAGTTAGCCTCCCAAACTCAACTATAAATAGATGGCAGTTTTAGTCGTGGTTAGAGAGACCTATGTGAAGACCTCCAAGATCTGAGCTTTATGCCATATCAAGGTGTGATTACAAGGCACACATATGTATCAGTAAGTCATTGTATTGTACAAGCAATATACTCTCATTTTCATGATTATTTGAGTTCATCTTTCCATGTTCTTGTGAAGTGTACTACTCACTGCCATTACTCTCAGTTTTCTCAGTCAGCTTGCAGAGATGTTTTCTCTGAGCTTGGTGCATCATTTTCAGTGATTTAACTTGGTAAAGTTAGCTCTATAAGTCTACTATATGCTCACAAATTTTCATGTCATTTGGATGTTGCAATCGTCAGTTATGTTCATTTAAATTCTCAGTGTGTGGTTCATTATTTTTGATGAGATTACTCTTGAAAGTTAGCTCTTTAAGTTGCCTAGACTTCCCCAAGAGGAATTGAGCTAATTGCTGCTGTGCTCAGAGAATTATGTAAAACACTGGGCAGGTGTATGAACCAAGAATAGCAAGTTTTCACCTCTGAGCTAACTCCAACTTATCTGTTTTGATCTATCTTTTCGAAAGTGATATTCCAAGGTACATAGGGTGTCTAATACATCCATTGGCAAGCTAAAAGGGCCCACCATATACTCTTGGAGTTCAATTGGCTGGTGTAGATCAAGGATTTTGCAACACCTCTTCATCTTCAAGCACATACCTATCCATCTCTTCACAGTGGTATCAGAGCAAGGTTGGACAACATGGCAGATGGATTTCCTTCATCAATTGACAAATTGGACAGAGGTAACTACTCAGCTTGGTCATTAAGAATGGAAGCTTATCTCCAAGGTAGAAGTTTATATGGTTATGTGGCTGGAGATGAAGTTATGCCAAGTTTCAGGAACAAAAGTCAACCAACACAAGAAGAGCAAGAAAGATTGAGCACATGGTGCTCCAAGGATGCACTTGCAAGGTCTTATCTCCTCAACTCTATCTCAGATTTTTTGTTGCCTCACATTAGAAGTTGTAAGATATCTCAGGAAGTGTGGGATGCACTTGAAGCTTTCTTTTCTTCAAGTACCAAAGCTAGGAAGCATCAACTATGGATGGAGTTCACAACTCTCAAGAAGGCTCCCAAACAAAATGTGACTGATTTTGTCACAAAGCTCAAGGACATAGCGGATCAGTTGGGAAGCATTGGAGAGGTAATAGATGAAGAGCAAATTGTAAGGCAGGTCATCAATGGCTTGAAGGCAGATGATAAGTGGGAAGCATTCACCACAGCTATGGATTTGTACATGGACATGCATGTACCTGATTTCAACACACTCATTGGACAACTACTTACTCAAGAGGCAAAGCTTATCAAAAATGGAGAAAGCTCTAAAGGTAATCAATCTTCAGCTTTATACACGGATAAAAGCAAGTCTAAAGATAACAAAGGAAAGGCAAAGAAAGTGGATGATGAAGCAGGTACATATCAAGCTAACTATGCAGGTAGAGGAAGACATGGCAGAGGTAGAGGAAGAGGAGGTAGACAAGGCAGGGGGAGATCCCAAGACTCCAACTCATGTTCTATTTGTGGATTAACTAATCATACAACTGAAAATTGCTTTAGGAATTCCAGGAATCAAAGAGGCAGAGGATACAATAGAGGAAGTTATGGCTACTCAAGAGGAAGGTTCAACAACTACCATGGCAACTACAACAACTACAATCATTCAAACTATCAAGGAGGCTACAAAGGAAGGAGAGACTACAATAACTACACAGAAGACTCAAACAAAGAGGATTCATTATTGATCATGAACATGGCTATGCCACAAGGTAAATCTGATGAGCATGTTTTCTACATAGATTCAGGTTGTTCAAATCATGTGGTAGGAAATGTGGCACTCCTATCAGATTTAGAAGATCCAAGGAATAAGCATGAGGTACAAACAAGAGATGATACAAAACATCCTGTGGAGAAAATAGGCAATGTCAAAGCACCTGATGGAAACATCAACCTACTCAGTAAGGTACTCTATGTCCCTACCATTACAAAGAATTTGATAAGTGTTGGGCAGATAGTAGAGAAAGGGTTGCAAGTCAGGTTCACAAAAGCAGGAGCATTTGTTGAAGATCCAAGTCAAGGATTCAGAAGAATTGCAAACGGTGAAAAGACAGGTAGATTGTTCACATTTGAATTACAGGACACTAGAAACATTGCTCTCTTTAATTATGGTAGTCAGACACTCACAGAATTGGAAGTATGGCACAAAAGGTTAGCACATATTGGTGAAAGGTCATTAAAGCAAATCTGCAGGGACCAAAGTGTACTTGGACTTCCTAATTTATCAAAACAACATATGATTTATAAGTGTAGTGCATGTCAATTTGGAAAGTCTCACAGGTTACCATTCATGAAGAAAGGTTATATGCATGGAGATCTCTTGGAGTTGGTTCATACAGATGTATGGGGACCTAGCAAGGAAGCTTCAATATCTGGATCAAGGTATTATGTTTCCTTTATTGATGATTGCAGCAGATGGACTATCCTATTCTTTATGAAACACAAAGATGAAGTTTTTTCATGTTTCAAAAGATATTTGGCTCTTGTGGAGAATCAAACAGGTAAATCACTAAAAAGGCTAAGATCAGATGGAGGGGGAGAATACTTCTCCCATGAGTTTGATTCTTTTCTTCAAGAAAGAGGAATCAAAAGAGAGGTAACTACAAGGTACACTCCTGAGCAAAATGGAGTGGCAGAAAGGAGGAATAGGACAATTGTTGAAGCTGCAAGGTCTATGTTAAATGAAAAGCATTTACCTAATTACTTATGGGCTGAGGCTATATCTACAGCCACTTACTTGATTAACAGGTTGCCTTCAAAATCCCTTGATGGGATGACTCCATATGAGGCTTGGAATGGAAGTAGACCAAGCTTAGATCATTGTAAAATTTTTGGATGTATTGCTTTTGCTCATGTTCCTTCACAGGTTAGAGGCAAGATGGATCCAAAGGCAGAAAGGTGTGTATTTATTGGATATGACAACAATCAAAAGGGCTACAGGTTATACAACCCTACCAACAAAGGATTCTTGGTAAGCAGAGATGTAGTTTTTGATGAGAACAATTCATGGTATGAAGATTCATGCAGGAAGGTCAATTTACCATATAATCTTGAAGAAGATTTTCCAAAGCTTGGTAGAGAACAACAGAAGATTGAAGAACAAGACACTTGAGAGGATGATGAAGAATCTCACATGGAAAAGATCAAAGCATGGAAGTCTAAAGGTAAAGCAAAATTGCAGGAACTTGGACATGAGGCAGAATCATCACATCATGGCCTAAGAAGATCTATGAGGGAAAAGAAAAAACCAGAAAGGTATGGGTTTGACACCTCATTAGTAACTAAACATTCTATCTACATAGCACAGGACATAAACCAAGAGGAGCCATCATCATTTGAAGAGGCCAAAGCAAAAACAGAATGGAAGCATGCAATGAAGGAAGATATTGAAGCACTTGAGGAAAACAACACTTGGGATTTGGTGCCCAAGACTTCATCCATGAAGGTAATAGGCTCAAGATGGGTCTATAAACTCAAGAAGAATTCTGATGGTTCAATTAACAGGTATAAGGCAAGGCTTGTAGCAAAAGGCTTTGCACAAACTCAGGGAATTGATTATGAGGAGACCTTCTCTCCTATGGCAAAGATGCCTACTATTAGGGTTTTGCTTGGTATTGCCTCTTCCAAGAATTGGAAGATACTTCAACTAGATGTAAAGAATGCATTCTTGAATGGTTGGATAACAGAAGAGGTATATATGGCACAACCACCTAGTTTTGAGAATCAAGTTTATCCTGATTATGTGTGTAAACTTAACAAGGCATTGTATGGTCTCAAGCAAGATCCAAGAGCTTGGAATTTCAGGCTTGTTTCATTCTTGCAGGACAAAGGCTTTCAACCAAGCAAGGCAGATCCTTCACTCTTTATTAAAAAGAGTAATTCCGAGGTCATCTACCTATGTGTATATGTAGATGATATTATATTGACAGGAAATGATGCAGATGGTATGAAGAAGATCAAAGATCAGATGAGAGAAGAGTTCAAGATAAGTGATTTGGGTTCACTTACCTACTTCCTAGGTTTGGAAGTTGTCTACAAAGATCATGGTTTGTTTCTCACTCAAAGAAAGTACATTAAGGACATGTTGGCAAAATTCAAGATGCAAGATTGTAAGATTGCAGGTACTCCAATGGAGGTCAATCACAAATTGAGCTCACATGAAGGTGAACTCATAGAGGACATCACATCATATCAAAGTCTAGTGGGTAGTCTCAACTATGCCACATTGACAAGAGTAGATATATGTTACAGTGTGAGTGTGCTAAGTCAATTTATGCACACACCAAGGAAACCACATATGGATGCTGCCAAAAGGATTCTCAAGTATCTCAAAGGAACCATAAATGAAGGACTTTATTATCCTTATGTATCTGATTTAGGTTTGAAGCTATTTTCTGATGCAGATTGGGCTGGCTCCAAGGAAGATAGAAGGAGCACTTCAGGTTATCTTACCTTTGCAGGTTCAAAGCTTATTTCATGGTCATCCAAGAAGCAACCCACAGTTGCTCTCTCTTCTACTGAAGCTGAATATAGAGGTCTTGCCATAGCTACACAAGAAGCTATGTGGATGAAGACATTATTCAAAGATCTTGGATTGGAGTTTGGAACTCCAACTATTTTTGGTGACAATATGAGTTCTATTCATTTGGCTGCTAATCCTATTTTTCATGCAAGGACTAAACATATTGAAGTTCATTATCACTATGTACGAGAGAAGGTTCTAAGCAAAGAGATTCAAATATCATATGTGTCCACTCATCAACAATGTGCATATATTCTAACCAAAGCATTGGATGGTACAAAGCTTTGCAAATTCAAGGCTATGATTGGTTTGCAGGTAATCTTGGAAGATTGAAGACCTCAAGCATACTTGCCTTGAGGGGGAGCTGTTGGAGCAAGTCTATGACAAGCCTAAGTATTGGCTTGAGTCTCACAAAGTCATAAAAGAAGCCTTAAAAAGAAGACTATGTAAAGTTCACTTGTGAACTACCTCTTGTAACTTTTGAAGAGTTTACTTAATGTAAAAGTAAGAGAATCTTAAGTGGTTGAGTCCACTTGATCAAGAATGGAAAGAGGAGCCACGAATTCGTGATTTGTGGTAGGTAGAGAATCAAATCAATCATTGATTGATTGGAGAGTGATTGAGGGAAGTTAGCCTCCCAAACTCAACTATAAATAGATGGCAGTTTTAGTCGTGGTTAGAGAGACCTATGTGAAGACCTCCAAGATCTGAGCTTTATGCCATATCAAGGTGTGATTACAAGGCACACATATGTATCAGTAAGTCATTGTATTGTACAAGCAATATACTCTCATTTTCATGATTATTTGAGTTCATCTTTCCATGTTCTTGTGAAGTGTACTACTCACTGCCATTACTCTCAGTTTTCTCAGTCAGCTTGCAGAGATGTTTTCTCTGAGCTTGGTGCATCATTTTCAGTGATTTAACTTGGTAAAGTTAGCTCTATAAGTCTACTATATGCTCACAAATTTTCATGTCATTTGGATGTTGCAATCGTCAGTTATGTTCATTTAAATTCTCAGTGTGTGGTTCATTATTTTTGATGAGATTACTCTTGAAAGTTAGCTCTTTAAGTTGCCTAGACTTCCCCAAGAGGAATTGAGCTAATTGCTGCTGTGCTCAGAGAATTATGTAAAACACTGGGCAGGTGTATGAACCAAGAATAGCAAGTTTTCACCTCTGAGCTAACTCCAACTTATCTGTTTTGATCTATCTTTTCGAAAGTGATATTCCAAGGTACATAGGGTGTCTAATACATCCATTGGCAAGCTAAAAGGGCCCACCATATACTCTTGGAGTTCAATTGGCTGGTGTAGATCAAGGATTTTGCAACACCTCTTCATCTTCAAGCACATACCTATCCATCTCTTCACAGTGGTATCAGAGCAAGGTTGGACAACATGGCAGATGGATTTCCTTCATCAATTGACAAATTGGACAGAGGTAACTACTCAGCTTGGTCATTAAGAATGGAAGCTTATCTCCAAGGTAGAAGTTTATATGGTTATGTGGCTGGAGATGAAGTTATGCCAAGTTTCAGGAACAAAAGTCAACCAACACAAGAAGAGCAAGAAAGATTGAGCACATGGTGCTCCAAGGATGCACTTGCAAGGTCTTATCTCCTCAACTCTATCTCAGATTTTTTGTTGCCTCACATTAGAAGTTGTAAGATATCTCAGGAAGTGTGGGATGCACTTGAAGCTTTCTTTTCTTCAAGTACCAAAGCTAGGAAGCATCAACTATGGATGGAGTTCACAACTCTCAAGAAGGCTCCCAAACAAAATGTGACTGATTTTGTCACAAAGCTCAAGGACATAGCGGATCAGTTGGGAAGCATTGGAGAGGTAATAGATGAAGAGCAAATTGTAAGGCAGGTCATCAATGGCTTGAAGGCAGATGATAAGTGGGAAGCATTCACCACAGCTATGGATTTGTACATGGACATGCATGTACCTGATTTCAACACACTCATTGGACAACTACTTACTCAAGAGGCAAAGCTTATCAAAAATGGAGAAAGCTCTAAAGGTAATCAATCTTCAGCTTTATACACGGATAAAAGCAAGTCTAAAGATAACAAAGGAAAGGCAAAGAAAGTGGATGATGAAGCAGGTACATATCAAGCTAACTATGCAGGTAGAGGAAGACATGGCAGAGGTAGAGGAAGAGGAGGTAGACAAGGCAGGGGGAGATCCCAAGACTCCAACTCATGTTCTATTTGTGGATTAACTAATCATACAACTGAAAATTGCTTTAGGAATTCCAGGAATCAAAGAGGCAGAGGATACAATAGAGGAAGTTATGGCTACTCAAGAGGAAGGTTCAACAACTACCATGGCAACTACAACAACTACAATCATTCAAACTATCAAGGAGGCTACAAAGGAAGGAGAGACTACAATAACTACACAGAAGACTCAAACAAAGAGGATTCATTATTGATCATGAACATGGCTATGCCACAAGGTAAATCTGATGAGCATGTTTTCTACATAGATTCAGGTTGTTCAAATCATGTGGTAGGAAATGTGGCACTCCTATCAGATTTAGAAGATCCAAGGAATAAGCATGAGGTACAAACAAGAGATGATACAAAACATCCTGTGGAGAAAATAGGCAATGTCAAAGCACCTGATGGAAACATCAACCTACTCAGTAAGGTACTCTATGTCCCTACCATTACAAAGAATTTGATAAGTGTTGGGCAGATAGTAGAGAAAGGGTTGCAAGTCAGGTTCACAAAACCAGGAGCATTTGTTGAAGATCCAAGTCAAGGATTCAGAAGAATTGCAAACGGTGAAAAGACAGGTAGATTGTTCACATTTGAATTACAGGACACTAGAAACATTGCTCTCTTTAATTATGGTAGTCAGACACTCACAGAATTGGAAGTATGGCACAAAAGGTTAGCACATATTGGTGAAAGGTCATTAAAGCAAATCTGCAGGGACCAAAGTGTACTTGGACTTCCTAATTTATCAAAACAACATATGATTTATAAGTGTAGTGCATGTCAATTTGGAAAGTCTCACAGGTTACCATTCATGAAGAAAGGTTATATGCATGGAGATCTCTTGGAGTTGGTTCATACAGATGTATGGGGACCTAGCAAGGAAGCTTCAATATCTGGATCAAGGTATTATGTTTCCTTTATTGATGATTGCAGCAGATGGACTATCCTATTCTTTATGAAACACAAAGATGAAGTTTTTTCATGTTTCAAAAGATATTTGGCTCTTGTGGAGAATCAAACAGGTAAATCACTAAAAAGGCTAAGATCAGATGGAGGGGGAGAATACTTCTCCCATGATTTTGATTCTTTTCTTCAAGAAAGAGGAATCAAAAGAGAGGTAACTACAAGGTACACTCCTGAGCAAAATGGAGTGGCAGAAAGGAGGAATAGGACAATTGTTGAAGCTGCAAGGTCTATGTTAAATGAAAAGCATTTACCTAATTACTTATGGGCTGAGGCTATATCTACAGCCACTTACTTGATTAACAGGTTGCCTTCAAAATCCCTTGATGGGATGACTCCATATGAGGCTTGGAATGGAAGTAGACCAAGCTTAGATCATTGTAAAATTTTTGGATGTATTGCTTTTGCTCATGTTCCTTCACAGGTTAGAGGCAAGATGGATCCAAAGGCAGAAAGGTGTGTATTTATTGGATATGACAACAATCAAAAGGGCTACAGGTTATACAACCCTACCAACAAAGGATTCTTGGTAAGCAGAGATGTAGTTTTTGATGAGAACAATTCATGGTATGAAGATTCATGCAGGAAGGTCAATTTACCATATAATCTTGAAGAAGATTTTCCAAAGCTTGGTAGAGAACAACAGAAGATTGAAGAACAAGACACTTGAGAGGATGATGAAGAATCTCACATGGAAAAGATCAAAGCATGGAAGTCTAAAGGTAAAGCAAAATTGCAGGAACTTGGACATGAGGCAGAATCATCACATCATGGCCTAAGAAGATCTATGAGGGAAAAGAAAAAACCAGAAAGGTATGGGTTTGACACCTCATTAGTAACTAAACATTCTATCTACATAGCACAGGACATAAACCAAGAGGAGCCATCATCATTTGAAGAGGCCAAAGCAAAAACAGAATGGAAGCATGCAATGAAGGAAGATATTGAAGCACTTGAGGAAAACAACACTTGGGATTTGGTGCCCAAGACTTCATCCATGAAGGTAATAGGCTCAAGATGGGTCTATAAACTCAAGAAGAATTCTGATGGTTCAATTAACAGGTATAAGGCAAGGCTTGTAGCAAAAGGCTTTGCACAAACTCAGGGAATTGATTATGAGGAGACCTTCTCTCCTATGGCAAAGATGCCTACTATTAGGGTTTTGCTTGGTATTGCCTCTTCCAAGAATTGGAAGATACTTCAACTAGATGTAAAGAATGCATTCTTGAATGGTTGGATAACAGAAGAGGTATATATGGCACAACCACCTAGTTTTGAGAATCAAGTTTATCCTGATTATGTGTGTAAACTTAACAAGGCATTGTATGGTCTCAAGCAAGATCCAAGAGCTTGGAATTTCAGGCTTGTTTCATTCTTGCAGAACAAAGGCTTTCAACCAAGCAAGGCAGATCCTTCACTCTTTATTAAAAAGAGTAATTCCGAGGTCATCTACCTATGTGTATATGTAGATGATATTATATTGACAGGAAATGATGCAGATGGTATGAAGAAGATCAAAGATCAGATGAGAGAAGAGTTCAAGATAAGTGATTTGGGTTCACTTACCTACTTCCTAGGTTTGGAAGTTGTCTACAAAGATCATGGTTTGTTTCTCACTCAAAGAAAGTACATTAAGGACATGTTGGCAAAATTCAAGATGCAAGATTGTAAGATTGCAGGTACTCCAATGGAGGTCAATCACAAATTGAGCTCACATGAAGGTGAACTCATAGAGGACATCACATCATATCAAAGTCTAGTGGGTAGTCTCAACTATGCCACATTGACAAGAGTAGATATATGTTACAGTGTGAGTGTGCTAAGTCAATTTATGCACACACCAAGGAAACCACATATGGATGCTGCCAAAAGGATTCTCAAGTATCTCAAAGGAACCATAAATGAAGGACTTTATTATCCTTATGTATCTGATTTAGGTTTGAAGCTATTTTCTGATGCAGATTGGGCTGGCTCCAAGGAAGATAGAAGGAGCACTTCAGGTTATCTTACCTTTGCAGGTTCAAAGCTTATTTCATGGTCATCCAAGAAGCAACCCACAGTTGCTCTCTCTTCTACTGAAGCTGAATATAGAGGTCTTGCCATAGCTACACAAGAAGCTATGTGGATGAAGACATTATTCAAAGATCTTGGATTGGAGTTTGGAACTCCAACTATTTTTGGTGACAATATGAGTTCTATTCATTTGGCTGCTAATCCTATTTTTCATGCAAGGACTAAACATATTGAAGTTCATTATCACTATGTACGAGAGAAGGTTCTAAGCAAAGAGATTCAAATATCATATGTGTCCACTCATCAACAATGTGCATATATTCTAACCAAAGCATTGGATGGTACAAAGCTTTGCAAATTCAAGGCTATGATTGGTTTGCAGGTAATCTTGGAAGATTGAAGACCTCAAGCATACTTGCCTTGAGGGGGAGCTGTTGGAGCAAGTCTATGACAAGCCTAAGTATTGGCTTGAGTCTCACAAAGTCATAAAAGAAGCCTTAAAAAGAAGACTATGTAAAGTTCACTTGTGAACTACCTCTTGTAACTTTTGAAGAGTTTACTTAATGTAAAAGTAAGAGAATCTTAAGTGGTTGAGTCCACTTGATCAAGAATGGAAAGAGGAGCCACGAATTCGTGATTTGTGGTAGGTAGAGAATCAAATCAATCATTGATTGATTGGAGAGTGATTGAGGGAAGTTAGCCTCCCAAACTCAACTATAAATAGATGGCAGTTTTAGTCGTGGTTAGAGAGACCTATGTGAAGACCTCCAAGATCTGAGCTTTATGCCATATCAAGGTGTGATTACAAGGCACACATATGTATCAGTAAGTCATTGTATTGTACAAGCAATATACTCTCATTTTCATGATTATTTGAGTTCATCTTTCCATGTTCTTGTGAAGTGTACTACTCACTGCCATTACTCTCAGTTTTCTCAGTCAGCTTGCAGAGATGTTTTCTCTGAGCTTGGTGCATCATTTTCAGTGATTTAACTTGGTAAAGTTAGCTCTATAAGTCTACTATATGCTCACAAATTTTCATGTCATTTGGATGTTGCAATCGTCAGTTATGTTCATTTAAATTCTCAGTGTGTGGTTCATTATTTTTGATGAGATTACTCTTGAAAGTTAGCTCTTTAAGTTGCCTAGACTTCCCCAAGAGGAATTGAGCTAATTGCTGCTGTGCTCAGAGAATTATGTAAAACACTGGGCAGGTGTATGAACCAAGAATAGCAAGTTTTCACCTCTGAGCTAACTCCAACTTATCTGTTTTGATCTATCTTTTCGAAAGTGATATTCCAAGGTACATAGGGTGTCTAATACATCCATTGGCAAGCTAAAAGGGCCCACCATATACTCTTGGAGTTCAATTGGCTGGTGTAGATCAAGGATTTTGCAACACCTCTTCATCTTCAAGCACATACCTATCCATCTCTTCACAGTGGTATTAGAGCAAGGTTGGACAACATGGCAGATGGATTTCCTTCATCAATTGACAAATTGGACAGAGGTAACTACTCAGCTTGGTCATTAAGAATGGAAGCTTATCTCCAAGGTAGAAGTTTATATGGTTATGTGGCTGGAGATGAAGTTATGCCAAGTTTCAGGAACAAAAGTCAACCAACACAAGAAGAGCAAGAAAGATTGAGCACATGGTGCTCCAAGGATGCACTTGCAAGGTCTTATCTCCTCAACTCTATCTCAGATTTTTTGTTGCCTCACATTAGAAGTTGTAAGATATCTCAGGAAGTGTGGGATGCACTTGAAGCTTTCTTTTCTTCAAGTACCAAAGCTAGGAAGCATCAACTATGGATGGAGTTCACAACTCTCAAGAAGGCTCCCAAACAAAATGTGACTGATTTTGTCACAAAGCTCAAGGACATAGCGGATCAGTTGGGAAGCATTGGAGAGGTAATAGATGAAGAGCAAATTGTAAGGCAGGTCATCAATGGCTTGAAGGCAGATGATAAGTGGGAAGCATTCACCACAGCTATGGATTTGTACATGGACATGCATGTACCTGATTTCAACACACTCATTGGACAACTACTTACTCAAGAGGCAAAGCTTATCAAAAATGGAGAAAGCTCTAAAGGTAATCAATCTTCAGCTTTATACACGGATAAAAGCAAGTCTAAAGATAACAAAGGAAAGGCAAAGAAAGTGGATGATGAAGCAGGTACATATCAAGCTAACTATGCAGGTAGAGGAAGACATGGCAGAGGTAGAGGAAGAGGAGGTAGACAAGGCAGGGGGAGATCCCAAGACTCCAACTCATGTTCTATTTGTGGATCAACTAATCATACAACTGAAAATTGCTTTAGGAATCCCAGGAATCAAAGAGGCAGAGGATACAATAGAGGAAGTTATGGCTACTCAAGAGGAAGGTTCAACAACTACCATGACAACTACAACAACTACAATCATTCAAACTATCAAGGAGGCTACAAAGGAAGGAGAGACTACAATAACTACACAGAAGACTCAAACAAAGAGGATTCATTATTGATCATGAACATGGCTATGCCACAAGGTAAATCTGATGAGCATGTTTTCTACATAGATTCAGGTTGTTCAAATCATGTGGTAGGAAATGTGGCACTCCTATCAGATTTAGAAGATCCAAGGAATAAGCATGAGGTACAAACATGAGATGATACAAAACATCCTGTGGAGAAAATAGGCAATGTCAAAGCACCTGATGGAAACATCAACCTACTCAGTAAGGTACTCTATGTCCCTACCATTACAAAGAATTTGATAAGTGTTGGGCAGATAGTAGAGAAAGGGTTGCAAGTCAGGTTCACAAAAGCAGGAGCATTTGTTGAAGATCCAAGTCAAGGATTCAGAAGAATTGCAAAAGGTGAAAAGACAGGTAGATTGTTCACATTTGAATTACAGGACACTAGAAACATTGCTCTCTTTAATTATGGTAGTCAGACACTCACAGAATTGGAAGTATGGCACAAAAGGTTAGCACATATTGGTGAAAGGTCATTAAAGCAAATCTGCAGGGACCAAAGTGTACTTGGACTTCCTAATTTATCAAAACAACATATGATTTATAAGTGTAGTGCATGTCAATTTGGAAAGTCTCACAGGTTACCATTCATGAAGAAAGGTTATATGCATGGAGATCTCTTGGAGTTGGTTCATACAGATGTATGGGGACCTAGCAAGGAAGCTTCAATATCTGGATCAAGGTATTATGTTTCCTTTATTGATGATTGCAGCAGATGGACTATCCTATTCTTTATGAAACACAAAGATGAAGTTTTTTCATGTTTCAAAAGATATTTGGCTCTTGTGGAGAATCAAACAGGTAAATCACTAAAAAGGCTAAGATCTGATGGAGGGGGAGAATACTTCTCCCATGATTTTGATTCTTTTCTTCAAGAAAGAGGAATCAAAAGAGAGGTAACTACAAGGTACACTCCTGAGCAAAATGGAGTGGCAGAAAGGAGGAATAGGACAATTGTTGAAGCTGCAAGGTCTATGTTAAATGAAAAGCATTTACCTAATTACTTATGGGCTGAGGCTATATCTACAGCCACTTACTTGATTAACAAGTTGCCTTCAAAATCCCTTGATGGGATGACTCCATATGAGGCTTGGAATGGAAGTAGACCAAGCTTAGATCATTGTAAAATTTTTGGATGTATTGCTTTTGCTCATGTTCCTTCACAGGTTAGAGGCAAGATGGATCCAAAGGCAGAAAGGTGTGTATTTATTGGATATGACAACAATCAAAAGGGCTACAGGTTATACAACCCTACCAACAAAGGATTCTTGGTAAGCAGAGATGTAGTTTTTGATGAGAACAATTCATGGTATGAAGATTCATGCAGGAAGGTCAATTTACCATATAATCTTGAAGAAGATTTTCCAAAGCTTGGTAGAGAACAACAGAAGATTGAAGAACAAGACACCTGAGAGGATGATGAAGAATCTCACATGGAAAAGATCAAAGCATGGAAGTCTAAAGGTAAAGCAAAATTGCAGGAACTTGGACATGAGGCAGAATCATCACATCATGGCCTAAGAAGATCTATGAGGGAAAAGAAAAAACCAGAAAGGTATGGGTTTGACACCTCATTAGTAACTAAACATTCTATCTACATAGCACAGGACATAAACCAAGAGGAGCCATCATCATTTGAAGAGGCCAAAGCAAAAACAGAATGGAAGCATGCAATGAAGGAAGAGATTGAAGCACTTGAGGAAAACAACACTTGGGATTTGGTGCCCAAGACTTCATCCATGAAGGTAATAGGCTCAAGATGGGTCTATAAACTCAAGAAGAATTCTGATAGTTCAATTAACAGGTATAAGGCAAGGCTTGTAGCAAAAGGCTTTGCACAAACTCAGGGAATTGATTATGAGGAGACCTTCTCTCCTATGGCAAAGATGCCTACTATTAGGGTTTTGCTTGGTATTGCCTCTTCCAAGAATTGGAAGATACTTCAACTAGATGTAAAGAATGCATTCTTGAATGGTTGGATAATAGAAGAGGTATATATGGCACAACCACCTAGTTTTGAGAATCAAGTTCATCCTGATTATGTGTGTAAACTTAACAAGGCATTGTATGGTCTCAAGCAAGATCCAAGAGCTTGGAATTTCAGGCTTGTTTCATTCTTGCAGGACAAAGGCTTTCAACCAAGCAAGACAGATCCTTCACTCTTTATTAAAAAGAGTAATTCCGAGGTCATCTACCTATGTGTATATGTAGATGATATTATATTGACAGGAAATGATGCAGATGGTATGAAGAAGATCAAAGATCAGATGAGAGAAGAGTTCAAGATAAGTGATTTGGGTTCACTTACCTACTTCCTAGGTTTGGAAGTTGTCTACAAAGATCATGGTTTGTTTCTCACTCAAAGAAAGTACATTAAGGACATGTTGGCAAAATTCAAGATGCAAGATTGTAAGATTGCAGGTACTCCAATGGAGGTCAATCACAAATTGAGCTCACATGAAGGTGAACTCATAGAGGACATCACATCATATCAAAGTCTAGTGGGTAGTCTCAACTATGCCACATTGACAAGAGTAGATATATGTTACAGTGTGAGTGTGCTAAGTCAATTTATGCACACACCAAGGAAACCACATATGGATGCTGCCAAAAGGATTCTCAAGTATCTCAAAGGAACCATAAATGAAGGACTTTATTATCCTTATGTATCTGATTTAGGTTTGAAGCTATTTTCTGATGCAGATTGGGCTGGCTCCAAGGAAGATAGAAGGAGCACTTCAGGTTATCTTACCTTTGCAGGTTCAAAGCTTATTTCATGGTCATCCAAGAAGCAACCCACAGTTGCTCTCTCTTCTACTGAAGCTGAATATAGAGGTCTTGCCATAGCTACACAAGAAGCTATGTGGATGAAGACATTATTCAAAGATCTTGGATTGGAGTTTGGAACTCCAACTATTTTTGGTGACAATATGAGTTCTATTCATTTGGCTGCTAATCCTATTTTTCATGCAAGGACTAAACATATTGAAGTTCATTATCACTATGTACGAGAGAAGGTTCTAAGCAAAGAGATTCAAATATCATATGTGTCCACTCATCAACAATGTGCAGATATTCTAACCAAAGCATTGGATGGTACAAAGCTTTGCAAATTCAAGGCTATGATTGGTTTGCAGGTAATCTTGGAAGATTGAAGACCTCAAGCATACTTGCCTTGAGGGGGAGCTGTTGGAGCAAGTCTATGACAAGCCTAAGTATTGGCTTGAGTCTCACAAAGTCATAAAAGAAGCCTTAAAAAGAAGACTATGTAAAGTTCACTTGTGAACTACCTCTTGTAACTTTTGAAGAGTTTACTTAATGTAAAAGTAAGAGAATCTTAAGTGGTTGAGTCCACTTGATCAAGAATGGAAAGAGGAGCCACGAATTCGTGATTTGTGGTAGGTAGAGAATCAAATCAATCATTGATTGATTGGAGAGTGATTGAGGGAAGTTAGCCTCCCAAACTCAACTATAAATAGATGGCAGTTTTAGTCGTGGTTAGAGAGACCTATGTGAAGACCTCCAAGAGCTGAGCTTTATGCCATATCAAGGTGTGATTACAAGGCACACATATGTATCAGTAAGTCATTGTATTGTACAAGCAATATAATTTCATTTTCATGATTTTTTGAGTTCATCTTTCCATGTTCTTGTGAAGTGTACTACTCACTGCCATTACTCTCAGTTTTCTCAGTCAGCTTGCAGAGATGTTTTCTCTGAGCTTGGTGCATCATTTTCAGTGATTTAAATTGGTAAAGTTAGCTCTATAAGTCTACTATATGCTCACAAATTTTCATGTCATTTGGATGTTGCAATCTTCAGTTATGTTCATTTGAAGTCAACAGGGTCTGTTCATCTTCACTTCTCTGTTAGGTACCCGACTTTTTCACTCATCTTGTCAGAGCCATTTCTCAGTGGTTACTCATCCGAATTCAGTGAGTTAAAGCTTTTTGGATTCAGCTTACTGTCTAGTATAACCATACAAATTTTCATAATCATTGGATTTCTACATTTTGAGTTATGTTGATTTTTCTGCTCACTGGTCTATTTCTGTAGCAGCCCGTGAAAATCGGGATGATGTCATCACTTGTTAAAACTCATTCTCAGTGTGTGGTTCATTATTTTTGATGAGATTACTCTTGAAAGTTAGCTCTTTAAGTTGCCTAGACTTCCCCAAGAGGAATTGAGCTAATTGCTGCTGTGCTTAGTGAATTATGTAAAACACTGGGCAGGTGTATGAACCAAGAATAGCAAGTTTTCACCTCTGAGCTAACTCCAACTTATCTGTTTTGATCTATCTTTTTGAGAGTGATATTCCAAGGTACATAGGGTGTCTAATACATCCATTGGCAAGCTAAAAGGGCCCACCATATACTCCTGGAGTTCAATTGGCTGGTGTAGATCAAGGATTTTGCAACACCTCTTCATCTTCAAGCACATACCTATCCATCTCTTCACAAGCCTTTGGCATGCATGCTTTGGTCATCTGAATTTTGCTAGTTTGGTATGCCTACATAAATTTGAAATGGCATCCTCTATGCCCAAACTTGAGGCACCTTTTAAAAGTGTATGTGAAGGCTATACTTTGGGCAAAATGCAGCATTCCTCGTTCTCAAAAGATGGTTCAGTTCGAGCTACTCAGAAATTGCAGCTTGTTTATAGTGATGTCTGTGGTCCTATGCAGACACCCTCTTTTGCAAAATATCTTTACTTCATGATTTTCATTGATGATTTTTCCATGCATGCATAGGTATATCCATTGAAAGAAAAGTCCGAAGTGTTTATGTGCTTCAAAGAGTTTTTGGTTTCGGGTGAAAATATGTCAGCATGTAAAATGGGCACCCTCCATTCTGATCAAAGGGGGGGAATATATGTCTTCTGACTTTAATGCATTTTGGGCTGAACGTCGGACAAAACATCTATGTACAATGCCATATACACCTCAAGAGAATGGAGTTGCTAAAAGCAAGAACATGTCACTCATGGAGATGGCGAGGTGTATGGTCAAGAGTCAAGCTTTACCACATAGTTTCGAGCTTGAGGTTGTTATGTGTGCGGCATATGTACTTAATAGGTGTCCCACTAAAGCATTACAATCTATCACTCCATATGAGGCTTGGCATGGTCATAAGTTATTTGTTTCTCACCTGCATGTTTTTGGTTGTCTGGCATATGCATTAATGCCTGAACATAAATGTGGGAAATTGGATGATAAAGTAGTGAAATGTATTTTTGTTGGGTACAGTTCTAAAAGCAAAGGTTATCCTCTCTATCATCCATATAGTAAATGCATTTTGGTTAGCCGTGATGTTGCTTTTGTGGAAGATGCTATTCAGCTATTACTTTCATGTACTAAGGAGACATCTGTTAGCTCCAAAGACATGTATGATACTTTGTTGCCTCTTTTTACAGGTGGACAATCTACTGTTGGTCCTAATGAGGCAACTTCTCAGCCTTTACATGTTTCATGTGATGACGTAGATCATTCCATTTCTGATGTAGATTTACATGATGCACTTGTTGATGAGAGAGCTAATATTGAGGAGGCAAAAACTATGCCAAAATGGTTGGTGCAGACTTTGCCTGAGAGCAATAGATGCACCTCTATCATACCATACTTGTTCAGGCTCTCATACTGCTTTTTTTGCATCAGTTTGCTATGCTATGGCTATCTCTAGTCTATGTGATGAGAATGAGCCTATTTCATTTGATGAAGCACAAAATTTTGAAAATTGGATGGCTGCTGTGCAATCAAAATATGATGCTATTATGAAAAATGGTATCTGGTCTTTGTGTGACTTGCCTCCTGGCAAGAAGGCCATTAGCAATAAGTGGGTATACAAGCTGAAGCATAAGTCTGATGGAGCAGCTGATAGGTATAAGGCTAGGCTTGTTGCAAAGGGTTATCTTCAAGAAAGAGGCATTGATTTTGATGACACATTTGCTCCTACATGCCAAATGACTACTGTTTGTAGCATATGTGCACTTATAACTCATCATGTTTAGAATGTACATAAGTTGGGCACTAAAAACTACATTTGTGGATGGTGATTTGCATGAAGAAGTGTATGTTTTTTAGCCCCATGACTTTGTACAAAAAGGGCATGAAAACCAAGTGTGCATATTGAAAAAAGCATTATATGGTTTGAGGCAAGCACCACATGCTTGGTATGAAAAGATACACGTCTATCTAATTGCACATGGTTTTAAGAACAATCCAACTGAGAGCACCTTATATGTTAAGTGTGCAAATGATGTGCTTCAGATCATTGTGGTATATGTTGATGACATGCTGGTCACTAGTCCTAATGAGAAACATATTGCTAATTTTAAGGCTGTTCTGCATGCCTCATTTGAGATGTCAGATTTGGGACATTTGCATCATTATTTGGGCATTCAGTTTATGCAAGTTGATGGCAGAATAGCTTTATGTCAAACCAAATGTATTGACACATTATTGCAATGTTTTGGCCTTGAAGACTACAAACTATGCCACTCCTAAGGAGACATGTTTACAATTGAGTGTTCATGATGATGGAGATTAATTTGATGTTGTTCTCTATCAGTAGATTGTTGGATGCTTGATTTACTTATGCATTACTCAACTAGATATTCAATTTGTTGTCTCACAAATGAGCAGGTTTATGCATTGCCCAGGTGTCAAGCATTGGCAGGCAGTTAAGCGCATCTTTCGCTACTTGAGTGGTACTCGACTACTTGGATTGTTTTATCCCAAGGGGGGATCACTACCGCTAGATTTGCATGCTTTTCCTGACTATGACTTGTATGGTTGCTATGACACTCGTGTGTCCACCAGTGGTTTTTGCTTCATGCTTGGTAGCTCATGCATATCTTGGTTGAGCAAGAAGCAGCCTACTCTAGCCACTTCTAGTTCTGAGGCTGAGTATAGGACAACTTTTATAGTGACTATTGAGTGTGTGTGCCTCAGATGCCTTATGGCTGATTTGGGTCTTGGTCATTCTTCTGCCACCACCATCTTTACTGATAGTTAGAGGGCATTGTCAATTGTGAAGAACCGAGTGTTCCATGCTCGTACTAATCACATTGAGGTGCACTAGCATTATGTTAGCGAGAGGTTCTCTCCGGAGTCATCAAATGGCATATGTCCCCACACAAGAGAACATTGTAGACCTTTTCACAAAGGCTTTGCCTAAGGAGAAGTTTGAAGCTTTTCGCAACGTTTTGGGCTTACTTAGTTTTTTAGAATTGATTCCTCATAGCTTGGCACTTCCTTATACATGAGTGCCCACTCCTTGTTCACCGCATCACTCCGAGGAGGGATTTGTTGATATATTTAGGTAGTGATATGTGTGAACACACTAGGACCATTGGGGCACTTTTTTCCCTCTTTAGGAGGTTTCTTTCAATCGGCTTGTATATACACATATAGCCCTAACGGTTACTTATCTTTGTACATTCTAGTGGTACTACATTCAGTATTGTTTATTGCGCTCCAAGCTTCTTCTTCTTCCTTGTGTTGTTCGCATGATTCCAGAAACCTTGAACTCCAACACCATGAATGCTTCTATGTGACATTTGGGTCTTGTTAGATGCTCCTTGGTTTGACAAATATGATTTGTGATGCTAAAACATCAACAACTTTTTGTGTCATTGTCAGTGAGCATTCTCTTGTCACTTACGTGATGGTTTACGGCATGAAAGTGATGTTTACAAGTTTTTCATGAGGATTTTTGAGCTCTTCATTTCATTACTCTCTTGTGAGCATTTGTGGCTTTCAAGATTTACAATAACTTGTACAGGATGAGCTATTTGTGATGGTAAGAATCTCCATCATGGATGATTAACCATTCGCATGTAGTGATCCATCAAGGTTACAAAAAGGATAAAGAAATGAGGATAGATTAAGTCATTTTGTACATTAGGTTGTTGTCGATTCTTAAGTTGTTTTCTTTATTATGTGTGAATAAATATCTTATAGGGGTTTGTGAACAACAAAAAAACAATGGAGCTGAGCATTGAAGAACATCAATAAACATGGAATGATGAAGTTCATGAAGGATGAAATTTTTGAGATCATGGACGAGACAAATAAAGGAGATTAAGCAGCGACCATATGATGATCATGAAAGATTGGGCACAGATGCCTCTGAACTGGAGGACAAGTAGCATGCAGGAGTGATTGAAATCAAGATGGTAACACCTTTGACGTGGTTGACATAGAAACTTACATTTCTAGACCAAAGACCATCATGCAACTCATGAATGTGGATCGATTGACATGAGAGAATGTATGGAGGTTTGGCCCAGGTCTACTCTTTTGAGCTTTAACTTTGAAATTGCAACTGTACAAGGAAGGGCATAGTACCCATGGGACCCCCCTTATCCCACAAGAACAGGGGTCTACATTGCTTGGGATTTCCACTATGAGTCCATGAGAGGAGTCTAGGTGTAGTGAAGGCATGCACAGTTGCCAAATATAGTTTCTTGTTAGAAACATCTGTTTCTACAAATGTTTCTAAATTTAGATTGAACAACTTGGATAGATCAGAGGGTTATGAGCATAAAAAATTGATTGTGCCTACATAGCATATATGACCCTTGTGTTTGTTATTTCAAAGATGTTATATGTATAGCCATAGAAATAAATCATTTCTTATACGTTCTAATTAAAAGAAGTAGGATGCTTGGAGTTATATGGAATCACAAGACCCACCTGTTTTGTTTCTCAAACTTAGAAAGATATTCTTCAATATGTATGAAACTTTCTTCTAAGTGAGATAAAAAGAACTAAACTTCACCCCATGGGGAGATAATTTGGGATTGGTTCCATTGACATGATTTTGGTTTCAAAGTTTTTAATATTGAATATATCGATGACCATGAAAATATGATTTGATGACCATTGATTTGTTTAGGAATATCACTCTTTTTGTTCAAAGTTCATTTTTGGGAAAGGACATGACTATGTTTTTGACACTTGGAATATGAATGTCTTACAAGATTTTCTTTAAAAACTTATCAAAATACCTTAGTGGAATGTCTCTTTAGTATCAACCAATCCTTGGAATTTGGGGGATTGTGATTTCGCTCTCTACATTGAAATTTTGTGATTTGGAAACTCATGACACGATACCACATGAGAAATGTTTTTACCGATTGATGGGCATACATGATTTCTTTGTCCATGCCTCTCTGTAGGATGTCACTCTATGCCTCACAGTGTTTAGAATAATTCTATGCGTCATAAGAAAACAATACATTATCATGACTTGTCATCTATTTGACCTCTCTAAGTTTGTACTATAATGTAAATAGGTCAAAACTTTGCTGTTTTTCATTTGGTGAACCCCTATTTCACATATTTTTTGCATCTCCAAAGAAAAATTAAAACTCAAAAACATTAAAAACCAGAAAAAACTAAAACAAATTCTAAAAACTTTCGAAAAAGCCAAAAAGAAAAGTTCATAAAAACATGGGAAAAAATAAAGGTAAAGAGAGAATGAAAGGGAAAAAGAAGAAAACAAGGGTAGAGGAAAAAGAGAACTTGGAAATTTATAAAGAAACAAAGAAATAGAAACAACAACCTCACTAAACAAAAATTCCTTGAGATTGAAATTGAGAAATCCCAACTTATATTTGGGGATGCACAGTTAGGAAATTGTTCTAGGGTGTTTTATGCAGCAATTAAGCAATAATGTGAATGGAACTTTGTGAGTATTCATGTGGTGCCCCTCGTTAGTGAACAAATTCTTCCTAGTTGTGATTTTTTGCATTGTTTGGGCATGATGGAAGCAAGTGTGGCTGTGAATGAAGTATGCTCTAGGGAAATTTTCTATGTTTTTGATTGTATGAATGAAGATGTCATGTTAGGTTCCATATGGCTCACAAAATATAGGGAAGAGGAAAGAGCCTTCATTTATGAAAACCGTGAAACCCTTCCTACTCATGATGTATTTGACGATCCTAATATGCATCCTCATTGCAACCAATGTCTTCATGAGTGTCACAAGGAAGGAGATAAGGAAGAGAGCTCACACACACACACTCACAATCAAAGATAAGCACACACACATAGATTGAGGCAAGGAAAGATGATCTTCTTCTTCTTCTTCTTCTTCTTCTTCTTCTATTACATAAAAGGAATGTACAAGAATGACATAAAACAACAATACAACAAGTACAATATATAAAGAACAGTACATAAGGAAAATCCTAATGTCCATGAATGAGCGAGCTGGCAAGAAACAAATGTGCCATCACTCTCGGTAGATAAATCTAGTAAAGCTCAATGAACTATCCTTGACATATATTGACGTGACCACTAGACATGTCAGAGAAATGGAAAAATGATACGTGTCATCCTGGATCATCACATGTTGAGCATGATATCTCAACACTCCCCCTCAAGCTCAACATCATGTCCTATAATCCAAGCATCTTTTGAAACTTCTTCAACTTTTTTGCTCCAAGTGCATTAGTGAAAATATCAGTAACCTGCTCATCTGTTCTCACATAAACAAGATCAATATCACCTGCTAATACCTTCTCTCTGATGAAGTGATAATGTACCTTGATATGCTTTGTTCTAGCATAAAAAATAGGATTCTGTGCTAACTGTACACCGCTAAGATTATCACAATAGGTGGTGATAGGTTTTTGCACTTCCACACCTAAATTTGCAATTTGTAGCATCTCTAGCCATCATACCTCACATGTTACCATTGTAGCGCCTCTATACTCAGCCTCTGTACTCGACAAAGCAACAGTGGATTACTTCTTACTGTTCCATGTAATAGCTGCACTCCCAAGTGAGAATATAAAGCCACTAGTAGATCTTCTATTTGGAATGCTACCAGCCCAATCTACAGATTCGGTGTATCCATGAAGTTGCAAATCTACACCAGCCTCATAAAACAATGCATAATCCAAAGTAGCACTCACATACCATAGAGTGTGCCTCAGAGCATCTAAATGTGGCTTCTTGGGAATTGACTTTCAAGTCCAACAGTGTAGCTTAGATCAGGCCTTGTAATTGTTAGATATATCAAACTTCCCACAATTTTCTTGTACATGGAGTTCGAGTCCTCACCAAGATTCTTTTCTTCAATAATCAACATGGACACCAAACTAGAAAAATTCAGAATATTTTCCCTGGTCTAAATGGATGTTTTGGATTGTATATATATAGCTTCTAAACCAAGAAGACACACTTCAACCTTATCATCATCATCTACATTCACGCCAATAGATGCAAGTGATGCTTTTGATTTTGAGGGTGTAGTCACTTACCGACATGCCCTTTTTCTCCAAAGTATGCAGGTCGTTCTTGAGTTGCAATTTCGGTGCCTTTGTATTTTATTTTTCTCCAAAGTATCTTTGTATTTGTATTTTTCTCCAAAGTATGCCTCGTTCTTGAGTTGCAATTTTTGTGCCTTTGTATTTGTCTCATACAAATACACCAAATTGTTCCAAGCCTCTTTCAGAATCTTGGCATCTTGTATGTGTCCAATCATGCTATCATGTATGCTAAAAGATAGCCAATACATTATCTTTCGTGCTCCTCCATTCCATTCCTCATATGGTCTTAACTAGTCCACAGTCGCATTCCTCTCTAGTAATTGAAGAGCATTTTTGTTCTCTCCTTCGATGTACTTCTAGTAGCCTTTTCCCATCAAGGAATTCGTCATTCTGAATCTCCAAGCATGGAAGTTGTTCTTGTCTAGCTTATCGCTCATAAGCTAACTCATTCCATCTGTGTTCACCATTTTTGTAGCAATTCACAACACTCCAAATTACTACAAGTAGTACTTCCGCTTGAACACTGTCGCACTATGATGTGACAGTTTGATCTCAAAAAAATAAAATTTTCATGTATCGAAAGTACATGGAATTGCTTGAAATTCTAGATCTAGAATATGTAAATATTGCCGAACAGGACGCAAGTTACAGTTTTGTAAACTAACCTGGTTTTTTATGGGCACCACCTTGCAAGCTTGAAATGGAGGTTAAAATCGCTCCGAAACTCTGATCTGAAAAAAACAAGTGATCCTAAAGGGATAACTCACGCAAATATTTTGATGCCTTCTACCTTCACGCCAATGTTTGTAGCAATCAGAGGTCATTTGTGAATCACGCTTTCTCCACGCCTTCTCACAGACTCTTCACCGTCGGCCTTCTCCATGATCACTTTACAGCCACAATGGATCTGATACCATGTCATGAGGAAGGAAATAAGGAAGAGAGCTCACACACACACACTCACAATCAAAGAGAAGCACACACACATAGATTGAGGAAAGGAAGAATGGTCTTCTTCTTCTTCTATTACATAAAAGGAAAAATGATATGTGTCATCGTGGATCATCACATGTTGAGCTTGATATCTCAACAATGAGCATTTTTTTGTTGAGTGCCCATATCATCCACATCAACTCTCTCCCCTAAGTGAAAGCAACATCCACATCAACTCTCTCCCCTAAGTGAAAGCAACATCCATAATGATTGGTATATTGAAAAAAAAGAAAATTGTTCTTCTCACTCTGATTTACTTGAGTCACGAGAATTTTCAAAGAAGGGAGCAATGGAGGAATTCAAGAGCTTGGAGGATATGGAGGGGCCCTCTTTTCTCTACGTTTGGAATCTTCTCACAAATCCATGAGCAAAGATGTTCTACACTTTGATCATCAAGAGGGACATAAGCAATTACTTTGTACCAATACTATGGAAGGTAATGTGGCTTCTATGATCAATCATGAAGATCCATTCCCCATTTGTAACTCTAGAGATTCTAAGTATAATAAGGAAGAATGTGTTGATGAATCTCTAGATCAATCCCAAACCACACATCCTAGTAATCCATTGAGTTATATGTTGTATGCATAGAAGATCACTTAGACCTTACCTCACCCATTGTTGGGGGATTCTTGGACAAGAAGGGATTTGAGTGTTTGTAGGAGAAAAGGGAAAGACAATAAGAAAGATACACACTGGAAGCCTCTGTTGATTGATTATATGAAGACAAATACAATGGTGATGCACAATACAATCCAATGCTTCTGTGCAAAATCCCACTATGCTCAATCACAAAATACCAAATACCCAAGGGTCTTGTTGCTGCCGGCCTTCTCTACGCCAGACCTCCACCTTCTCCAAGCCTGCGCTTGTGCACACCTTGCACCAAGCTTCCAATAAGGGGGAGGGATGGACACCTTCTGTCGGCATGCACACAGCTTCAATGGGACCTTGGTATCCTTGGGGGACTAGCTTAGCACTTCTCTGCACACTTCCTTAGTCACTCTTCATGCACACCTTGCACTTCACTTCTCTGCGTCACACACTATGTCTTTTGCACTTCTCTCTCTTGCCTAGCTTAGACTATGCTCACCTTGATTAGTCTTGCTTAGTCCAAGAATATTCCTTGCCTTGATTTGAGTGTCGATTCACGTACGTTCCTAACTGCAAGAGTATCTTGGTGCTCACTTTGATGTCCCAAGATTGTCTCCAAAAGTGGGCAGCCAACGAATCCCTATTTTTTCCTGTAGTGACTTTAGACTAAAACAAAAATTTTAATTGGGGGGGCCATACTTTCACTTTTGCGTACGCTACCGCTTCACATACCTTCACATTTTGCCTTTTAATTCTTCAATTGTGCACCTAAGAGAGGGTTCACCTGAACCTTCCAAAACATTTTAAAAACACTTTGAACCTTAGGGAAATTACAGAAATACCTCTGCAACCTGCAACCCACTTTCTGCAATTTTACCCTTTGTGAATAATTAAGTGTGCACTACCTGTGCACCTTGACACCTGCACTTCGAACATTTTGACTTTGCCCTTGTTGACTTTGACCTTGACCTTGTTGACTTTGACCAATGTGACTTTGACCTTTTGACTTTGACTACAATTGACTTTGACTATAGTTGACTTTGATTGTAGTTGACTTTGACCAATATGACTTTTATGGGCTCAATAGTTGCCCACCACCTAATGTGCTCTCTGTCCCGGAGAGCTACAAACAAAACTCAGAGCAAATATGACACCATGATTCATGTGCTGCAAAATCTTCAAAAGGACACCTGAGCAGCTACCAAGTCCACCAAAAGCAGGAGAGAACAAGCACCAGAGAAGAACCCAAAATTGGAATTTTTGCATGTAAAAGCAAAGGAGGGCAATGGGAGGTTAGAAAGGAGGGGGAAGGGAGGGCTGAGGGGCTGAGATGGATAGGATAGGGAGGGCTAAGGATGGGGCTGGGCAGAAGGGTAGAGGGAGGGTGAGGGTGTAGGATAATGGGGTCTGGAGAGGGCGAGAATGATCAAACAGTACAACTACAGAGGGTGCATATGGGAAATGTTGAAACATAAGGGAAAACAAAGTGAGAATAGATCATATGGACCATGTGGGTAAATAAAAACATGTGATAAATGTGCTCAAAACATGTGGTTTTTTACCAAAAGTTAGAGAAAAGGTGGGATTTTGGAGAAATTAAGGGAAAAAATGAATCTAGTGGTGCCAAAATACATGAAAATGACCCCAAATTTGAAAAAAATTTCCATCCGAAGTGCAATCCAAAACCAAAAGCATTGGACCATGAATATATATATATATATATATATATATATATATATATATATATATATATATATATATATATATATATATATATATATATATATATATATATATATATATATATATATATATATATATATATATATATATTCTTTTTTTTTTTGAAATATCAAAATAAGAAAGAATAGAAGGTATCCTCTCTTTTAAATTTTTTTTTTTAATATAACTAAACGAACGTAGTGGGTCATAAGCAAAATAATAAATAATAAATAAATTAAAAATAAAGTAATAAATAAAAATAAAATAATAATAAAAAAATAAAAATCAAAACAATAAAATAAATAAAAATAAAAAAATCCAGGGGGGGTTGGGGGGGGCCAGGGGGGGGGGAGGGAGGGGGGGCGGGGAGGGACGGGAGAGAGAGAGAGAGAGAGAGAGAGAGAGAGATTTTTTGGGGATATTTTCATGCCCTTTTTTTTGGAAAAAATAAAATCCTTGGGGGGCTTTTTTTTTTTAAATAGCCAAAAAAATGGAGAAAAATACAGAAAAAAATCCAAAAAAATGCAAAAAAAGATCCAAAAAATTCTCAAAAAATTTCCTACAGTATAGGCCAAGTTCTTCACTCAAAACCATAGAGAGCTTTCTTTATTCCTCCAATTTGGCAACAAAATAACATTTGAAAAGGATGAAAAAATGCTATAAAAATTCAAAAAATGCCTGGAAAAATTCCCAAAAAATTTTCAAAAATTAGCTTATGCAAAGGCTATGAAATGGTTGCTAAATTTGCTAAAAACTCAAGGAAGAAGCATGAAAAAAAGGATAAAAACTACTAAAACTTAAACAAAAATGGCATGAGAAGGCTATGTACAACCTGGACGAATTTTGAACGTTCCAGATGATCCATAATTCTTCAGTTGTCTTGATGATAGGCCTTGAGCCTTGATATGTTGACTCAGAAAAACTCCTCCATAATCTCCAATTGTACTGCACTTCATTGGTTTTGTCTTCTTGTTGGACACACTGGTCCTCTGATAGGGGTACCCTAAATCCTTCATTAGAATATTATCCCCTCCATACTGCATCTTTTGTATCTTTGTTTTAAGCAACTTTATAACTTAATCTACAAGATTCCATTTTTACTATTCCAACTTCTTCATCCAATGGAACCATCTGTTTCCAAAGACTTGCAGGAACTCCTTCCACATCCTTGTAAAGCCTTGCACTCACTATCATAAAAATTGACATAACAGATGATATCCAGACCAGTATCTTTAACAAACTAGCCCTTGATATAGGATTTGAAGTAGCTTCATCACTGCTACACTTAAGGGCTTTTCTTTTCTTTTCTCTTCTATGGCCTTTGACTGAGACTGTCTCACTCGAGTCAGTAACCTGAATGATGTCCTCTTTTTCTTCATATGCTTCCTCTCTACTTGAGTTTGGAAAACTTCCATAGCAAGAAGATGGATCTTCTGCATGGAGCCAAGCCAACATGTTTTCATCTTCATATAGATTTGCTCCTTCAAATAAATCTGCTTCTGGGTTGTCCAACAATTCTTCCTCCATACAAATACCAATTGTCTGCATCATGCTGGTATGTCTTTGATTGTCTGGTCCTTCTTCTAAAATTATCTACTGCAACTCTTTTCCCTCTTGCTTTACCCACATTGTGTCCTTGCCCCAGTCATGCAGCACATTGGCATGCCTTAACCAAGGTCTCCCAATTAATAGGGGAAACTTCCTTCTACCTGTGGGAGCCTTAAAACAACAAAATCCAAGTTAAAGATGGTACATTGTATCTTGACTGGGACTCCAGGGACCACTCCCATAGGCTTTACTATACTTTGGTCTGCTAGTGTTACAGTGAAGTTTGCAAGTTTTGAAGGGTATAGTCCAATCTTTTTCATGGTATATTCAGGCATCAAGTTAATGCCAGAACCACCATCCACAATAACTCCTTGAAACTCATGACCTTTGATAGAGACTGTTAGTCGAGGGCTCTTATAATCTGTGAGGGGTGCTTCCCCTACAATTTTATCTTTAGGCATATCTGCAGCCTTTGCCACTAAACTTGTTGTGGACATTTCATCAATTATCTGCAAGAGTTCTGACCTGAATTTCCCATCCATCTTTATTAAATAAAAAATACTGACCTCCTTTTTCATGGACTTGAGTAGTCTGTAAGCTTCTAATTCCTTAAGAGCATGGGCTCCATTTGACTTATCAAACTCCTCATGAGCCCTGTTGAATGCGTGTCCAATGGCATCGCTGGTACCTATGAAATTTTCTTTGTCTTGTATCTGCACATGTGGTGGCTTTGTCTTCAGATGCAACTTTGTCTTTGTTCAATCCATTAATCATTGATTCTTGACCTATGTCCACTTGAGCCTTCCCCTTGCTTCTTGTCTGCACTGTAAAAGATTCAATTTTTTCTAACTGCACCACTCTGGTAGATGGTGATAGCACCCTGACTTGATCTACCATTCCTTCTTTGCACATAGAAATCATTTGAATGTGGGGCACAGATGAAGATGCTTGGTTCTTAGGACAACAATTAGTATAGTGGTCTCTAGCCTCTGGGCAGTTCCTGCAAGGAGGGGCATTTTCTGGTAGAGTGCACCTACTTTGATAATGCCCACATTCTCCACATCTGAAACAAACAATTGGCCTTCTTGGCCCATTTCCAAAGTTATCCCTATGTCTAGGGTTGTAATTGTTACCTTGATTTGCTGCAGCCGCCATCACATTTGCTGGTGGTAGGGCTCCTCCTTGTGTCCAATATGTTGTTGCAGGCATTTCTCTTGATTGGCATTCCTGGGCCTCATGGCCAGCTTTCCTGCATAGTTGGCAAGTCACACTTAACAGAGGACATTCACTTACTATATGACCTTGCTTGTTGCACATGGTACACCAAAGTCCACTCTTGATGCCACCCCCTTTTAGTTCTTGCAACTCCTATTGCAACTAAGCCAATTCCTCTGCTTGGGCTTCCTCCTCCTTTTGGAGCTTTAATGCCTCAATCTCCCTCCTCAACTGAGCAACAGCATTCTCCTCCTCATTGAGGGGCTTATTCCTTTTTAGGTCGTCCAACTCTTTCCTTAGCTGGATCACTGGATCCTCCATTTCTGTAGAATAGGGTAGTTTAGAAGAAATTGCTCCATATTGTTGCCTTATCTGCTCCAGTCGTGTAGCTGTGTTGATGAACTCCTCTATGGAGGCTGTGGGCAACACTAATTCCTTGATTTTACATTGGGTGGTCACTGCAAGTGGCTTAGCTAACCATTTCTTAACAAAAAAATCATGTGGAGGATCTAGCAACTTAGCCATTAGTGCCTTGGCCCTAGTTACAAACTCTAGAAATTTTTCACCTGGACCCAATCTCAAGTTTTCTAATTCCTCTATGATGATTTTTGTAGTATTTCCATGCTGAAATTGAGTTTCCAATGCATCTTTCATTAAGTCCCAAGTTGTAAAATGGTTCTCAGCAAATTGGCTGAACCATTTATCTGTTAACCCTTCTAATGTGGCAGGGAAGAGTATCAAAAAGGCATCCTCTCTTCCCATTAAGCCTCCAGTTTTGCATAGTGCTAAAAACCTTCTAATATGCTCGTCCGGATCTTCCTGAGCTAGGCCTTTGAAAGAAGGAAATTTTATATTTAATCTTGATAGTAGGGTTTCCAAGTCTACCTGACCTGCCATGCTCTTTACTGATGAGGTTGACGAAAGTGGACTGGAGGATCTTCTAATAGCCTTCCTTCTTGTAGCTTTGCAGGTGACTCTCAATGTTTTGGACTGGGTTGCGGTCATGAGTTGTTCATACTCCTCTTAGTATGAGATAATTGATAAGAATCTTTACCTCTTAGCTCAATGAAGTAGCATTGTAGCATTGTGCGGCACTTGACCTCTTTTACACTTTGTTGTCTTCTCCTATGCTCAAATCTCCTTGGAGTCCCACCGTGCATGCCAAATTTTGTTGGGGGATTCTTGGACAAGAAGGGATTTAAGTGTTTGTAGGAGAAAATGTTGGGAGTGATGATTGGATGCACTCAAGAGATCAAGTTGGTGCTGCAAAACCTGCTTCACACCTGCCCTCCTTTGACTCCAGATATGCTTAGTAGACTCCTTGAGCTTCCAAATGACACCAAAAATATGCTATATGTACTTTGGAAATGAGTTGAGTAATGATTAGATCAAAACAGACTACTTGTGATTTCAAGAATCCTGAAAAACTTGCTATATTGGTACTGACACCTGCTCAGTGTTATGCTCAGTGTGTCCAGTGTAGTTACAATTAGCAAAATTCCTTCTAGAGATATTCTATTAGCTTAGTAAGCTTCCATTTGCAAGTGGAATGAGAGGAAATGACAAACTACACTCAGAGAAATCACTTTAGCAAAATAAGGTGTACCCCCGATTTTTTAGGAGACTTACAGTCACAGACCAGTGAGCATCCCGACTGAGATTTCTCTGTAATGGTTGATCCAATAGCTTTGAAACTTTGTAGGTGTATAGTAGACTGTGAGCTGAATCCAATGCACTTTGAATCATCCAATTTGGTTTGGTAGATCTTGAGCTATGCTCTTTTGAAGTTGACAGACTTGAAGAGTACACTCAGAGGATAACAGAGATGATCAATATGAGTATATGTATAAAATCTATCAATTGTACATTCCCATTGGCATGATATGTAATGCTCAATGGTACTCAGAGGTGTAGGCTATGGTGTAGCACTCACACTCTCACTGAATTTGTCAGAAATGCCTCGGGAGAAGTGAAGAACATCCGCGACTTTTTCCTAGTGATTTTTATAGAGATTGAGTGAGATTTTGAATTTCAAATTCATGTCAATCTCCTATAATCTTGTACCTAAAAGTGAATGAGATATTCTCTCAATCATTCACCCACTCAATCAATCAAAGTTTCCACGACTTTCTTAGTTAGGTGTGATTACAAGAGTGGTTAAAGTCATATAGACTTTTACATGAGATAAAAGGTAAGAACCAATAAGACTAGGTTCATATGGTTCTTGATTCTTGTAAATATATCCTTCAAGGGTTCCAAGCTAAGCCTTCAAGGTCCAAGCTTTATGTAAGGTCTTCAATGTTGATATCCAAGCCAAGTGTTAAGGCTTGAATTACACCAACAGCTCCCCCTCAAGCCAAACACTTTGGCTCAAGTCTTCATCTTTAGTCTTCAATTACTTCCTGCAATCCAATCATGGATTTGAATCTGCATAGCTTGCTTCCATCCAGAGCTTTAGTAAGCAAATCTGCACATTGCATATTAGTAGACACATAAGTCAATTGAATGTCGTTGCTAAGTAATTTCTCCCTCACATAGTGGTAGTGAACCTCTGTGTTTTGTCCTAGCATGATAAATTGGATTAGCTGCTAGGTGAAGAGAACTTGTGTTATCCCCAAATATGATTGGTGGCCTTGTATGTAGGCCCAATTCTGAATATAATAGCTTCAACCATATGGCTTCTTGAGTGGCATTTGCTAGTCCTCTGTACTCTGCCTCAGTAGATGATAGAGCCACTGTGGGTTGTTTCTTGGATGACCAAGAAATTGGTTTATCACCTGCAAAACATATGTAACCAGATGTACTTCTCCTGTCATCCTTGCAACCTGCCCAATCTGCATCTGAGTATACCTTAATGTCAATGTCTGATGAATATGGAAAGTACAAACCATGATTTTGTGTTCCCTTTAGGTACTTTACTATCTTCTTTGCTGCCTCTAAATGAGGTACTCTTGGTTTATGCATAAATTGGCTAAGTACACTAACACCATATGATATATCAATCCTGGTTAAGGTAGCATAATTTAGACTACCTACCAAACTTTGGTAACCTGTAATATCTTTGAGTTCTTCTCCTTCATGTGCACTGAGTTTGTGGTTGACCTCCATAGGAATGTTTGAGACTTTAGCTTCCTGCAAATTAAACTTCTTGACCATGTCCTGAATGTACTTCTTCTGAGTAATAAAGATACCTGAATTTGTGTAGACCAATTCAAGTCCTAGGAAGTACTTCAATAATCCAAGATCATTGATCTTGAATTCCTTCATCATCTATCCTTTGATGTGTCTTATTCCCTGAACATCATTTCCTGTAATAATGATGTCATCAACATAGACACACAAGTATATTACCTCTGAATTGTTCCTCTTTATAAACAATGAAGTATCTGCTTTACTCATCACAAATCCTTGATCTAGGAGATAGGTTGTCAACCTGTAATTCCATGCTCTAGGTGCCTGCTTCAATCCATACAGAGCCTTCTTCAATTTACAAACATGATTTACCTTATTGGGATCTTCATAGCCAGGTGGTTGTGACATGTAGACTTCTTCAGATATCCATCCATTCAAGAATGCATTCTTCACATCCAATTGGTACATGTTCCAATTCTTGGATGCAGCTACACTCACCATAATTCTGATAGTTGGCATCTTGGCCACAGGAGAAAATGTCTCCTCATAATCAATGCCTTGGGTTTGTGCAAAACCCTTGGCTACCAACCTAGCTTTATACCTGTTTATTGTACCATCTGAATTCCTCTTGAGTTTGTAGATCCATCTGGATCCTATCACCTTCATGGAGTCCTTCTTGGGTACCAAGTCCCAACTATCACTCTCCTTGAGAGCCTCCATTTCTTCATCCATTGCTTCCTTCCATTCTGGTTTAGTAATTGCTTCTTCAAATGTACCTGGTTCTTCATTCAAGAGATCCTTTGCAAGATATACAGAGTGCTTGGTTACAAGTGAAGTATCATACCCATACCTAATAGGTTTCTTCTTTTCTCTTTGAGATCTCCTCATAGCTTGAGTTGAGGATTCTGGATTGTCTTCTAGTTGCTTCATCTTCATCTTCCCTTTGGATTTCCAAGCCTTGAACTCTTCAATGTTGATGGTGTCTTCATCATCTGAGCTTGTGTCCTCTTTCTGAATTGGTTCTTGTCTGATAAGCTTTGGAAAGTCTTCTTCCATATCATAAGGTAGGCTAACTTTCCTGCACTCATTTTCATACCATGAATCATTCTCATCAAAGATGACATCTCTGCTTACCTTGAAGCCTTTGTTTGAGGGGTTGTAGAATCTGTATCCCTTCTGATTCAAATCATAACCAATGAAGATACACTTCTGAGCCTTAGGGTCTAGCTTTCCCCTTACCTGTGAGGGAATATGCACATATGCAACACATCCAAAAATTTTGCAATGATCCAGAGATGGTCTCTTACCATGCCAAGCCTCATAGGGTGTCATTCCATCAAGTGTCTTTGATGGCAACCTGTTGATTAAGTATGTGGCAGTAGATACACTCTCTGCCCAAAGATAATTTGGCAATTTCTTTTCATTTAACATAGACCTAGTTGTCTCTACAATGAGTCTATTCCTCCTTTCTTCTACCCCATTTTGTTCAGGTGAGTACCTTGTAGTAATCTCCCTCTTGATGCCTCTTTCCTGCAAGAAATCTTCAAAGTCATTGGAGAAGTATTCTCCACCACCATCTGACCTTAGTTTCTTCAAATGTCTACCTGTTTGATTTTCAACTAATGCAAGATACCTTTTGAAACAATTAAATACTTCATCTTTATGTTTCATGAAGTATAAGACAGTCCACCTGCTATAGTCATCAATAAAGGACACATAGTACCTTGATCCAGATATAGATGGCTCCTTGCTAGGTCCCCAAACATCTGTATGTACCAATTCCAGATAATCTTCATGCATAAAACCTTTCTTGGTATAGGGCAATCTGTGTGACTTACCAAATTGACAAGCCCCACACTTGTATATCATGTGTTGCTTGGATACATTAGGTATCCCAAGCACACATTGATCCCTACTCATTTGTTTTATGGTTCTCTCTCCAATGTGACCTAATCTCTTGTGCCAAATCTCCAATTCTGATAGGGTTTGGTCCTTATAGTTGTACAAAGCAATATTCTTAGTGTCTTCAAGTTCAAAGGTAAACAATCTACCTGATTTCTCTCCCTTGGCTATCCTTCTGAATCCATGTCTTGGATCCTCCACATATGCACCATGTTGAGTGAACCTGACCTGTAGACCTTTTTCTACAATCTGACCTACACTCATCAGATTCTTGGTGATTGTTGGAACATACAACACTCTGCTTAGTAAATTCTGATTACCATCACTTGTTTTGACATTGCCTACTTTAACAACTGAATGTTTAGTGTCATCACCTGTCTGCACTTGGTGCTTGCCTTTGGGTTCTTCCAAATCAGAGAGTAAGGCAACATTTCCAGCTACATGGTTAGAGCAACCTGAATCAATATAGAACAAATGATCATCATTGATACCTGACTTAGATGTCATGTTCATAATCAACAAGGAATCATCTTGCTCCTCTGCATAATTGTTGTAGTCTTTCCTATTTCTGTATCCACCTTGATAATTGCCATTGTGATTGTAGCTATTGTTGTAATTATTGTTGTAGCCATGGTAGCCTTGAGATTGGTTGAATCTGCCTCTGCCTTGAGAGTATCCTCCTCTTTGGTGACCTCTTCCTCTTTGGTTCTTGTAGTTTTTGTAGCATTCATCTGTGGTATGGTTAGACAAGCCACAAATATTGCATGGAGATTGGTTATAGGGTCTCCCCCTACCTGACTTACCTCCTCTGCCCCTACCTCTAGAAGATCTACCTCTCCCTGCATAGTTTGCTTGGGAGGTAGAGCCTTCTTCATCAACCTTCTTGCTTTTACCCTTGTCTTTAGTCTTCTTATCAGTATATAGGGCAGAGGGATTATTACCTTTTGATTGCTCTCCACTCTTTGTGATCTTTGCTTCATGTGTAAAGAGTTGTCCAATCAGAGTTGTTAGATCAGGTGCTTGGATGTCCATGTATAAGTCCATTGCTGTGGTAAAGCTCTCCCACTTGTCATCTGCCTTTAGTCCATTGATCACTTGTCTGACTATTTGCTCTTCCTCAATTTCTTCTCCAACACTTGCAAGTTGATCTGCAATGTCTTTGACTTTGGTGACAAAATCTGAGACACATTGTTTTGATTGCTTCCTAAGAGTTGTAAACTCAATCCATAGCTGATTCTTTCTGGCCCTTGTGCTTGATGAAAAGTATGTTGACAAGGTTTCCCAAGTCTCTTGGGAAGTCTTGCAATTCCTTACATGAGGTAGAAGGAAATCAGAAATAGAGTTTAAAAGATATGACCTTGCCAAAGCATCTTTTGCACACCATTGATTGAGCCTCTCATGTTCATCCTTTGTAGGTAGGCCTCTAGTCTTGAATGAGGGCAACTCCTCATCTCCTGATATGTATCCATACAAGCTCCTTCCTTGTAGATAGGTCTTCATCCTTAGAGACCAAGCTTGGTAGTTGTTCTTGTCTAATTTGTCAATGAAGGAAGGGAAACCATCACCCATGATTACCTTATTTGCTCTGATACCACTGTTGGGAGTGATGATTGGATGCACTCAAGAGATCAAGTTGGTGCTGCAAAACCTGCTTCACACCTGCCCTCCTTTGACTCCAGATATGCTTAGTAGACTCCTTGAGCTTCCAAATGATACCAAAAATATGCTATATGTACTTTGGAAATGAGTTGAGTAATGATTAGATCAAAACAGACTACTTGTGATTTCAAGAATCCTGAAAAACTTGCTATATTGGTACTGACACCTGCTCAGTGTTATGCTCAGTGTGTCCAGTGTAGTTACAATTAGCAAAATTCCTTCTAGAGATATTCTATTAGCTTAGTAAGCTTCCATTTGCAAGTGGAATGAGAGGAAATGACAAACTACACTCAGAGAAATCACTTTAGCAAAATAAGGTGTACCCCCGATTTTTTAGGAGACTTACAGTCACAGACCAGTGAGCATCCCGACTGAGATTTCTCTGTAATGGTTGATCCAATAGCTTTGAAACTTTGTAGGTGTATAGTAGACTGTGAGCTGAATCCAATGCACTTTGAATCATCCAATTTGGTTCAGTAGATCTTGAGATATGCTCTTTTGAAGTTGACAGACTTGAAGAGTACACTCAGAGGATAACAGAGATGATCAATATGAGTATATGTATAAAATCTATCAATTGTACATTCCCATTGGCATGATATGTAATGCTCAATGGTACTCAGAGGTGTAGGCTATGGTGTAGCACTCACACTCTCACTGAATTTGTCAGAAATGCCTCGGGAGAAGTGAAGAACATCCGCGACTTTTTCCTAGTGATTTTTATAGAGATTGAGTGAGATTTTGAATTTCAAATTCATGTCAATCTCCTATAATCTTGTACCTAAAAGTGAATGAGATATTCTCTCAATCATTCACCCACTCAATCAATCAAAGTTTCTACGACTTTCTTACTTAGGTGTGATTACAAGAGTGGTTAAAGTCATATAGACTTTTACATGAGATAAAAGGTAAGAACCAATAAGACTAGGTTCATATGGTTCTTGATTCTTGTAAATATATCCTTCAAGGGTTCCAAGCTAAGCCTTCAAGGTCCAAGCTTTATGTAAGGTCTTCAATGTTGATATCCAAGCCAAGTGTTAAGGCTTGAATTACACCAACAGAAAAGGGAAAGACAATAAGAAAGATACACATTGGAAGCCTCTATCGATTGATTATAAGAAGACAAATACAATGGTGATGCACAATACAATCCAATGCTTCTGTGCAAAATCCCATAGAATGCTCAATCACAAAATACCAAATACCCAAGGGTCTTGTTGGTGCCAGCCTTCTCTGCGCCAAACCTCCACCTTCTCCAAGCCTGCACTTGTGCATACCTTGCACCAAGCTTCCAATAAGGGGGAGGGATGGACACCTTCTGTCGGCACGCGCACAGCTTCAATGGGACCTTGGGATCCTTGGGGGCTAGCTTAGCACTTCTCTGCACACTTCCTTAGTCACTCTTCATGCACACCTTGCACTTCACTTCTCTGCGTCGCACACTCTGTCTCTTGCACTTCTCCCTCTTGCCTAGCTTAGACTATGCTCACCTTTCTTAGCTTGCTTTGTCCAAAAATAGTCCTTGCCTTGATTTGAGTGTCGATTCACATATGCTCCTAACTGCAAGAGTATCTTGGTGCTCACTTTGATGTCCCAAGATTGTCTCCAAAAGTGGGTAGCCAACGAATCTCTGTTCTGTCCTGTAGTGACTTTAGACTAAAACAAAAATTTTAATTGGGGGGCCATACTTTCACTTCTACATACGCTACCGCTTCACATACCTTCACATTTTGCCTTTTAATTCTTCACTTGTGCACCTAAGAGAGGGTTCACATGAACCTTCCAAAACATTTTAAAAACACTTTGAACCTTAGGGAAATTACAAAAATACCTGTGCAACCTGCAACCCACTTTCTGCAATTACCCTTTGTGAATAATTAATTGTGCACTACCTATGCACCTTGACACCTACACTTCGAACATTTTGACTGTGCCCATGTTGACTTTGACCTTGAGCTTGTTGACTTTGACCAATTTGAAGTTGACCTTTTGACTTTTATTATAGTTGACTTTGACTATAGTTGACTTTGATTGCAGTTGACTTTGACCAATATGACTTTTATGGGCTCAACATCCATATTTGATCCCTTGAACAATAATAGTATATCTTTTGAGGAGCAAATCAATCCAAAGGATAGAAACACTTTGTGGAATTCTCCATGTAAGGATGAATTTTCCCTAGAGAATCACATAAAAGGCCCAAAAGACCCATACATCAAGAAGAAGAAAACCCAAGTTCCTTGTAATGTTAAGAAAATTTGGGTGGCTACGTAATTACTTAGAGCCAGACCTAATCACACTAAAATATGGGTACCAAAGAAATCCCTTTTACAAAATCAACTAGTTCATGTAAAGCTCCATAATCCATGGTCTAGACCCATCATGCCTTACCTTAAGGAAATAATACTTTCAACCAAAGGATCTTTATTATTCAAGACAAGACCTAAAAGTGATCCTACTAAGAACGTCAAGGCTAACAGAAGCAAACGAAAGACATATTGGTGGCCAAAAACCTCTTCGTGTAGCATCCATGGGTGTCAAACCCAACCTTACCCAATTCACAGCACATGTTCAAGATGCACCTCAAGTGTGCACGCGAGTAGGGCCCCATCCAAATGCCAAGCATTAGGCACCTTAAGTTTAACCTAAGCACAAAGAGGGCACATGTACATACATTCTAAAAAATTGCTTTTCATTTTTTGTTTTTTTTAAGTTGGTGGACAAAGGTATCATCCATTGCAATGGATGATTAAAAGGATAAGACTCTTGGAGTTGGACAATTGGAGAAAGCCTCATCATCGCCTCAGTGCTCACCCTTGAGTACTTTGCTCAAGATCCATTCTATTTTGCACCATTGTTTTTTATATGCATTTTTTGAGTATGCATAAGATAGGGTCTCATCATAAGCCCATGCATAGGCATTCTTTTTTTTACCACCCATGCACCCTTAGTCCCCATGGACTAAGAAGAGATGAGTTAATTTCATCTATATGTATCTATGATCTACATTCCATCATTATATCCTCATACATCACCCATATTTCATCTTTACATTACCATTGTTAAGAGAGAGAGAGAGAGAGAGATGCTAGCATATTCTTCTCACCTACATGAGGCAAAAGACCTAGATAAAAGGTGGCTGACTCCAAAAAAACATGCAAAAAGCAAGATGAAGAAAAGCAACAAATTGACATACTTCGATGACACACTCAAAAGAACTTCTCCATGTTCTTCCATAAAAGGCTTTGTCGAGAATGACAAAGTCAATGAGGGGGGAGTGTTGACAACACAACATATATTTCTTGGATCCACTCCTAATTATCATCATTTGTACCTTTTTCTACTTTTAAATTAGTCTATTAAGCACTCTTGTATAGGTGTGTGTGAGTGCCACACTAGCCAATAAGTGAGATTCATTCTCCTTTTAGTTGAGAAATCACAAATAGCATGTATTTTGTCTATTTTGTATATAAAGAGGTCATTACCTCTCATTTGGGGAGCATTCTTGGCGATAATGAGATCATGCTCCTTTGTGGAATGCTTGCAGAGATCTTGTTGTCTTCTTGATGTGGTTGTCTGCTTGTTCCTTTCTTGGCTCATGCTTGTGACATGTTAGTTTGTTGATTAGCAATGTGATTATGCATGTGATGAAGCTTTTGTGTGTTGTTAACGATGCTTTAATATTATTTCATGCATAATTTGTTGTTAATATTGTGCTAACAAAGCACCATTGAGTCTGCTCAATGCTTCTATGCGACAATTGCGTCTCGTGAGATGCTCTTTGATTTGACAAATATAAGTTGTGATGCTACAATGTCAACAACTTTTATTGGATCCACTCTTATTCATCACCAGTTGTACCTTTTTCTACTTTTAAATTAGTCTAATAAGCACACTTGTATAGGTGTTTGTGAGTACCACACTAGCCAATAAATGAGATTCATTCTCCTTTTACTTGAGAAATCCCACACAACATGGATTTTGCCCATTTTGTATATAAAGAGGTCACTACCTCTCATTTGGAGAGCATTCTTGGAGATAATGAGATCATGCTAGTTTATGGAATGCTTGGAGAGCTCTTGTTGTCTTGTTGATGTACTTGTATGCTTGTTGCTTTCTTGCCTGATGCTTGTGACATGTTGGTTTGTTGATTAGTGATGTGATTATACATGTGATTAAGCTTGTGTGTGTCATTAACAATGCTTTCATCTTATTTCACACATAGTTTGTTGTTAATATTATGCTAACAAATCATGATTGCATATGCCAAAGGCTTCTATGTGACATTTGGGTTTCGTGAGATGCTCCTTGATTTGACAAATATGAGTTGTGATGCTACAATGTCAACAACAATGATTGGATCCACTCTTATTCATCACTATTTGTACTTTTTTCTACTTTTAAATTAGTCTAATAAGCACTCTTGTATAAGTGTGTGTGAGTGCCACACTAGCCAATAAGTTAGATTCATTCTCCTTTTAGTTGAGAAATACCACATAGCATGGATTTTGCTCATTTTGTATATAAAGAGGTCACTACCTCTCATTTGGGGGGCATTCTTGGAGATAATGAGATCATGCTAGTTTGTTTTGTGTATCATTAATAATGCTTTCATCTTATTTCACATGTAGTTTGTTGTTAATCTCGTGCTAACAAAGCACCATTGCATCTGCTCAATGCGTCTATGTGACATTTGGGTCTCGTGAGATGCTCCTTGGTTTGACAAATATGAGGTGTGATGCTACAACATCAACATTCTATCCACCAAAACTTAATCAATTTTGGTCTCCTCTAGTGCTACCTCCGTAGGTATGTTATTTGAGCATAAAAACTTTTTTCCTTTTCCTTGCAAAGAATTTGGAGGAGATTTTTTGCTAATTTTTCTCCTAACATTCTCTCCGCATTGGCCTCTTAATTCCTTTCTTAGGGTTGTCTTCTTTAGTCTTGTCCTCTTAATTCCTTTCTTGTTCAACCTCTTTCTTTTTCCTTAGCTCTTTCTCTTCTTGCTCTCATGATTATATTGCCTCGTTTATCTCTTCCAACTCACTTACTAGGATTTCTTGAGTGCTCCAAGGTAGTAGAACTTGTTAACATGTTGACTCTATTTGAAGGAGAAGTTATATCAGAGTTTAGGGACAATTGTAGATCGAATGATCCTTCCAACAGTCCTTACAGAAGGATCCCTTAATTCAAAGTGTAGTTGCATGAGGAAAATCCCAATGCAAATGGTCTGCATTGCATCTTTAACCGTTCACTTTGGGAAACATGTATGGCTATGATAATTGAGGCTTTCGGATAAGAAAATTTGCACTTATAATATAATTAAACATGGTTGGATCCATCTCTATTCTCATGTCCCTAGCTTCATAGACTACCAATGGAGGTTGTAGGCTCCTTGGGGTTCCGATGGCTTTGTCTAGTAATTTTCATGATGGCAAGTATCTGAATGGTGTAATTTTTGTTATGTATTAGCGAGAAAACACCAATAACTCTAAGTTTATGATCCTTTCCCTTAAGTCCACCAACGAGTCCCCACCAAAGAGTGACCTTTCTTTCATAACTCTTTGTCACAAATTAAGGACTTGATTACATTATTCTCCTTGACTTTGCATTTTATACATCAACTTCAAAGACATATTCATTCCTCCCGTCAATGAAAGATACTTCCCAATGTGCAAATCTTCGTGTTATAAAAGGAAATCTGCACACTATGCGTGTTACTTATTTATTGCGCACAATAGAATAGCGGAGAAATGTCTCCTTTATCCATTTTTCATCTCTCTCTCTCTCTCTCTCTCTCTCTCTCTCAATGTCACTTCCTCCTACGCGCAAAACATAACTTCATCAATGGATTGTCTTACTAAACTTGGAGAGGCAAAAGTGTTCTTGCCAAAGTTGGCAAGTCTTGAACACTTGAGTTAGTGGGATGTGTATTATTTGGTCTGAAGTTAAATGGGTGTTGCCATGGCTATTACTCACTTTCAGGCAAACGAGAACTAGTTCAATGTGGCAAGGCCTTGGGTCTCATTGTGTCTCATGAATATTTTAGCTCTTCAATGGCCTTGGGGTCCAATTGATGTAGCAATTCGGCATTTTTTAACTTAGCGCCTATACCAATTGGGAGTGGAGATATCCTTTTCCATATCCCATTTTGGAAGCCCCTTTGTTGGTATATACATGCTTCTCAAGAAAATGAAGTGCTTTGTAACTTGTATGCTTCCTCCCCATCCAATGAATCGTGAGACCCATGCCAAAAGGAATGGATCTGTGTGCTCTGTGTGTGTTGACCGTGATCATGATCCCAAAATGGGATAATATGATTTTTACTTTTCTCTAAGGTTAGCAAAGTATGCAAGTTCTCGATGGAGCTATTCACTTTGACATGTCTCACAAAAGAAAACACAAAAAAATAATCCCTCCGTTGTCATGCTTTGCTCTTAATCACTCAGTGCTTAAACAAACCTCATCACCACAAGCACTGTTGGTGCCTATATTCCCACACTCACTATCTTGTTATACTCATCTCCATGTTGTCAACAAAGCCAAGACACTTACACTCTTCTCGGTGGATATGCAAGACCTCCATATGCAATTACTTGGCTCACTATTCAAAACAAAAATTGCTTCTGTTCTTGAACCAATCCACACAAACATGCACATGTAGGTAGGGCCAAAACATTATAATCGGCTTCCATTGATGAAAGTTCTATTATAGGTTGCTTCTTTGAACTCCAAAAGATTGCGTTTGAGCCTGATATGAAAATGTAGTCTGAAACACTCCTTTTATCTTCTTTTGAACTTGCCCAATCTGCATAAAGAAACTCTTTGGGCTCCAAAGGGTCATCAGATGCCTTGCTTTATTGTATTCTTGATGTATATCAACACTCTGCTTGTTGCATTAAGATGGCCACTGAAAGAAGTGATGTATTCCGTATGTTGGCTGTTGAGGATAAGTTGGATGGTACCAACTACCCATTATGGGCTTATATGATGCGACATGTATTGGTTGCAAAAGGACTGTGGAACATTGTGTAGGGTGTTGAAAAACGTTCTATCACACCTGCAACTGTTACAACTGCAGCTACAGAAGCTGAGGCAAAAGGTGTCGAAGATGATGATATTCTACATATTCCTATTCGTGCTGCAGTTTTTGTTGCACCTACTGTAGAGAAAATTCGTTCGGATGGCAGAGATGCCCAGGCACATGCATTGATAGCTTTGTCTGTCAAACGTGCCATTATTCCTCACATTCGCTCTTGCAAAACAGCTAAGGATGCTTGGGATACACTTACCACATTGTACCAAGCTAGGAATGAGGCTCGTGTTGCTTACCTCCGAAAACAGTTGGAGAGTGAGCACATGAATGAAGGTGATTCTATGGACAATTTTCTAACAAAGATCAAAGACTTCAAGGAATAGTTTATTTCTACTGATGAGGTTATACCAGATAGCTCACTTGTACAGACCGTTCTAAATGGTCTTCCTGATTCATATCAGAGTTTTGCTTCTACTCTTTGGTTAATGATGAAAGGCAATCCAAATGCCTTGTCATATGAGGAGTTAGTCTCTGTCTTGTTGCAGGAAGATCAATCCAGGCAGAACAGGTCCATTATGTGTGTTGCAGATTAAGCTTTCCTGGCTAGTCAGAAGGGCAAAGAAAAATGGAGCTCTTCAACTAGTAAGGAGAAATCTGCAAATGATGCACATTCGAAGAAGGAAGATAAATATGAGAAGAAATCAAAAAAGCAGAAATTGTTTTGCAAGTACTGTAAAGGGAATGATCATATCATAAAGAACTGTCCAAAACTGGCTGCTAAAGAGGCAAAGAAGAAAGAGGCTGGAATGGTTATTGCAGAGGCCTCTACACCAAAAACAGATTCTGCTAATCTTGTGCAGGAAGAAGAATGGGCGTTTACTACTGTCTGCAGTTTTGACCCATCTTCTCATGAGCACTACATCTTCGCTTTGTGGTGCCAAAAGATCTGAGCTCGTTTCGACCTCCAAACGCACTATTGTAGTGCTTGTGCAGGCTATTTTTTCTTTTTGTGCCAAATGTATATATCAGTTTCTGTTCGCAAGTATAAGCATCTCGAAGTCTGCTACAGGTCTAGCAGAATTCGTCTGGGCAGTCCTATTCAACTTTTTGGGATACAATCAATTTTCTGCATCAAGGTATTTTAGTCACCGGCCATGGCTGAAAGCAGTGATGTATTCCGTATGTTGGCTGTTGAGGATAAGTTGGATGGTACCAACTACCCATTATGGGCTTATATGATGTGACATGTATTGGTTGCAAAAGGACTGTGGAACATTGTGCAGGGTGTTGAAAAACGTCCTATCACACCTGCAACTGTTACAACTGCAGCTACAAAAGCTGAGGCAAAAGGTGTCGAAGATGATGATATTCTGCATATTCCTATTCGTGCTGCAGTTTTTGTTGCACCTACTGTAGAGAAAATTCGTTCGGATGGCAGAGATGCCCAGGCACATGCATTGATAGCTTTGTCTATCAAACGTGCCATTATTCCTCACATTCGCTCTTGCAAAACAGCTAAGGATGCTTGGGATACACTTACCACATTGTACCAAGCTAGGAATGAGGCTCGTGTTGCTTACCTCCAAAAACAGTTGGAGAGTGAGCACATGAATGAAGGTGATTCTATGGACAATTTTCTAACAAAGATCAAAGACTTGAAGGAATAGTTGATTTCTACTGATGAGGTTATACCAGATAGCTCACTTGTACAGACCGTTCTAAATAGTCTTCCTGATTCATATCAGAGTTTTGCTTCTACTCTTTGGTTAATGATGAAAGGCAATCCAAATGCCTTGTCATATGAGGAGTTAGTCTCTGTTTTGTTGCAGGAAGATCAGTCCAGGCAGAACAGGTCCATTATGTGTGTTGCAGATTAAGCTTTCCTGGCTAGTCAGAAGGGCAAAGAAAAATGGAGCTCTTCAACTAGTAAGCAGAAATCTGCAAATGCTGCACATTCGAAGAAGGAAGATAAAGATGAGAAGAAATCAGAAAAGCAGAAATTGTTTTGCAAGTACTGTAAAGGGAATGATCATATCATAAAGAACTGTCCAAAACTGGCTGCTAAAGAGGCAAAGAAGAAAGAGGCTGGAATGGTTGTTGCAGAGGCCTCTACACCAAAAACAGAGTCTGCTAATCTTGTGCAGGAAGAAGAATGGGCGCTTACTACTGTCTGCAGTTTTGACCCATCTTCTCATGAGCACTGCATGTCTGCAGTAGACTCAAATGTTTGGTATTTTGATAGTGGGGCAACGAAACATATTACCTCGTAGGGCAGTTTCTTCTCTTCACTCGAGCCTGTCCCTACAAGGAATACTATTACATGCGCCAACAACTCCTCTTATCCTATTATGGGAGTTGGTAAGATCATTTTGACTAATGCTAATGGTAGTTCTTTCACTTTGTCAGATGTTTTATTTGTGTCAGGGATCAAGAAGAACCTGTTATCAGTTTCTGCATTAGCCAAGATTGGCTTGGTTGTGAAATTTGTTGATGACGGGTATACAGTTCATGATCTGTCGAATGGAGATGTGATTATTGCTTTTGGCATTTTATGTCGTGGGTTGTATAAGCTCATAGACTATGAAAGATCTCTGAATGATTCAGCATGTGCAGTACATGATTCTCAGGCTATGTCAGATACAAAGTTCTGAAAGTAAAGGCGATCATCTGTATCATCCACAGACTAAACGCATTCTAGTTAGTCGTTATGTCGTTTTTGTGGAAGATGTTATTCAGCCATTGCTTTCATGTACTAAGGAGACATCTGTTAGCTCCAAAGACATGTATGATACTTTGCTGCCTCTTTTTACAGGTGGACAGTCTAGTGCTGGTCCTAATGAGGCAACTTCTTAGCCTTTGCAGGTTTCATGTGATGATGCAGATCATTCCATTTCTGATGCAGATTTACATGATGCACTTATTGATGAGAGAGCTGATATTGAGCAGGCAAGAACTATGCCAAAATGGCTGGTGCAGACTTTGCATGACAGCAAATTAGATGCACCTTTGTCATATCGTACTCAATCAAGCTCTCATAGTGCCTCTTTTGCATCAGGTTGCTATGCTATGGCTACATCTAGTCTATGTGATGAGACTGAGCCTGTTTCGTTTGATGAAGCATAAAATTTAGAAAATTCGATGGCTGCTATGCAATCTGAATATGATGCAATAATGAAGAATGATACTTGTTCTTTATGTGACTTGCCTCCTAGCAAGAAGGCCATTGGCACTAAGTGGGTGTACAAGCTTAAGCATAAACCTGATGGTACAGTTGATAGGTATAAGACTGGGCTTGTTGCAAAGGGTTATGCACAGGAAAGAGGCATTGATTTTGATGAGACCTTTGCACCTACATGCCGTATGACTACTGTTCGGAGCATCTGTGCACTTTCAGCTCATCATGGTTGGAATGTACATTAGTTGGACATTAAAATTGCATTTCTGAATGGTGACTTGCATGAAGAAGTGTATGTTTTTTAGCCCCGTGGCTTTGTGCAGAAAGGGCATGAAAACCACGTGTGTGATGGGGGAAGTATCTCAACCCCTAAGCAACGACGAAGCGTGAATGACCTCCACAGGTATCCTTCTTTGACCTCTGCACACCAAAAATGCTCTTACTCAGAGCATATGCAGAGAACTCCAGTGAGTTTTTGTAGACCTGTAGTAGACACCAAGAGCTTTCCAACAAACCAAATTTCACTTCAAATGGATGCCTACACAAGGAGAAACAATGTCTACAACATGAGCTAGTTGAATGCTCACAACTGCCAATCAAGCAGATACCTCACTTCACTCCAGCAAGCTTTTCTCAGAGATTATACAGAGAATGAATATCAAACTTTGGTCAACTTTAGAGGACTCTAATAGCTACCCAATGACACAAAAATCATAGAAAATGGATGCATAGAGAAGGAGAACCAGCCCTTACAACAGAGAGCAAAATATTTCAAAGAGAGCCTACACACTAAGAGAGATATCAATCACACAACTTCACTAAAATGAATGTTGCTCCCAGATTACTCAGAGAATGATCCAGAGAATTTGTGAGCATAAAATAGACTCTAATAGCTATCCAATGAGACAAGAATTACATCAAATGGATACAATATGAGGGAGAACCAATGCTAACAACTCAGGGGTAGAGAGTTGCAACAGTGCCTCCGCACACACATAGATATGCCTACTAAAAGAAAACAAACAAGCAAGCAAGGGGCTTGCTTATCACAACTCCAGCACTTAGTGCTCACTTTACATGAGCTAAAACTCCAAGAAGATGGCCCAAAAGAAGTCGGGATACATGCTCCTTTTATAGTGAGAAGTGTGCCCCTAAAATCTAGGAACTACCTTTCCAAATCAGCCTCCTAACTTGGAGGAATTAGTTGAGATGACTTGGGGAGTGGTTGAGTGACTTTTCTTGATGGAATCTCGTGGCTTTTGGCTTCCTTTGATTGCTCCACATGTCCATAAAAGATTCCCCACGAATTTGTAGCTTGAAGCTTGACTTTTAACACTCCCCCTCAAGCTTCAATTCTTCGTCCTCATCCAAGCTCCTTCATGTTGATGCATTGCTTGAATTTTGAAATCTTCATCCCATCCAAAGCCTTTGTAAACATGTCGGCAACTTGGTCCTTGGTACCAATATGATGTACTGAAACTTCCTTCGATATCACCTTTTCCCTTATGAAGTGATAGTGCACTTCAATATGCTTGGTTCTAGCATGATAGACAGGATTCGATGCTAGATGAATGCTACTCATATTGTCACAAAAAATTGGATATGTGTCAACCTGCAAATTAAGCTCCATAAATAACTTCTTAATCCACATTAGCTCACATGTGACTTGAGCCAAAGCTCTATACTCAGCCTCGGTGGAAGATAATGCCACCGTGGGTTGCATCTTTGAAATCCATGAGATGATCTTGCTACCTAGCATGACTAGGTAACCACTTGTACTTCTTCTATCCTCCTTTGAACTGGCCCAATCGGCATCAGAATAAGCTTTGACCTGCATATCATCATCAAATGAATAGAACAATCCTTCATTTATAGTGGCCTTGAGATATCGTAACATTCTTCTTGCAGCTTGCAAGTGTGTAGTCCTTGGACTATGCATAAATTGTGATAACACTCCAACTCCATATGCTATGTTGGGCCTAGTTATTGTGGCATAATTGAAAGATCCTACAATAGATCGATACAAGGTTACATCCTCTAATGGCTCTCCATCAATGGAGCTTAGCTTTACATTAACTTCCATGGGATTTGAAATAGGCTTGCAATGTAGCATCCCAAACCTCTCAAGTAGGTCTAGAATATACTTCCTTTGTATGAGCATAATACCTTCTTCTTTGTATACAACTTCAATGCCAAGAAAATACCTAAGATCTCCAAGATCAGAGATCCTAAACTCGTTTCCAAGCTTTGCCTTGATCTCCTCAATGCCCTTTGTATCATTACCTGTAATGATAAGATCATCTACATACACACACATGTAGACTACAAGTTCTCCTCTTTGTTTGATGAAGAGAGATGGATCCGCCTTGCATTGATTGTAACCACATTTGATCAAATAGTCCACCAATCTTTGGCTCCAAGCCCTTGGAGCTTGCTTTAGGCCATAAAGTGCCTTCTTCAACCTACAAACATGATGTGGAAACTCTTTATGAACAAAACCTAGTGGTTGCTCCATGTATACCTCTTCTTCCAAGTCTCCATTGAGAAAGGCATTCTTGATATCCAATTGGAAAAGCTTCCATCCCTTGCTAGCAGCCATTGCAATGAGTGTCCTAATGGTGCTCATCTTTGCCACGGGGCTGAATGTCTCTTCAAAGTCCACTCCATATGTTTGTGCAAAACCCTTGGCCACCAATCTTGCTTTGAACCTAGAAATAGATCCATCTGAATTCCTCTTTACTTTATACACCCACTTATTACGTATTACCTTCATGTTATCCTTCTTGGGCACTAGAGTCCATGTTTGATTCTCCTCAAGTGCGTTGATCTCTTCTTGCATTGCCTCTTTCCATTCGGTGTACCTGCTTGCATCTTCATAGCAATCGGGCTCATGATCTTCTACTACTTTGTTCATATATGCATAATGAGTTGCCATGTATGAATCATAAGTAAACCTTTGAGTTAGATACTTAACTCTAGAAGACTTCCTTTCTTCACCTTTGGAGGAATAAACCTCCTTTGCCTTGGGAACTTGATCTCTTTCTTTGACATGGCTTCTTTCTCCATCATGTGTCCTTCATCATCTTCAACTTCATTACCTTCTTCATCCAACTCCACCAATGTTGCTTTGCCTTTGTTGATTGATTGTGCTTCATAGCTTGATGAAGATCTCCCCCTCCATGGTGAATTCATGCTTGAACTATCTTCATTGATGGAACACCTTGGGCCGCTTAGCTCTAGGTCAATTTGTTCTTCATCATGTCCATGCTTTTCTTCTTCATAGTCCTGCATACAATCATACTTCTTATACCAAGGGAGTAGCTCATCAAATGCTACATCCCTTGATATCCTCAAGTCCTTTGTGTTTGGGTTGAAGCACCTGTAACCTTTATGATCATTTGAATATCCTAGAAACACACACTTTTCTGCCTTTGGTTGTAGCTTGTGCCTCAATTCACTTGGCACATGTACATAACAAGTACATCCAAATATCTTCAAGTGGGAAAGATCAGGTTTCTTACCATAATAGGCTTGATATGGTGTCAAGCCATGGATCCCTGAGGTAGGAGCCCTATTCATAAGATACACGGCGGTATTTGCTGCATCACTCCAAAACATGTTAGGTACATTCATCTCATTAAGCATTGCTCTAGCGATCTCGGCAATGTATCTATTTTTTCTCTCTGCTACTCCATTTTGTTGGGGGGTGTACCTGCATGTTACTTGCCTCTTGATGCCTTGATCCATTAAAAAATCAGAAAACTCATTGGAGAAATATTCTCCCCCTCCATCGGACCTTAGCTTCTTGATATATGTACCTGTTTCCTTCTCTACCATTGCCTTGAATGCTTTGAAACATGTAAACACATCTGATTTGTTTTTTATGAAATAAACCCAAACCATCCTTGTGCAATCATCTATAAAAGTGACAAAGTACTTGTTACCTCCAATGGATTGCTCTTTGGTTGGCCCCCACACATCTGTATGTATCAACTCCAATGGATGTTGGCTTATGTAGCCACTCTTCTTGAATGGAAGTCTCGCTTGCTTCCCTAGTTGACAAGATTCACATAAATGCTTCATACCTTGTCCTTGGAAGTTGGGAAGACCTTCAACCAGCCTCTTGAATTGCATTTCCTTCATTCTTTGTATGTTGATGTGACCTATCCTCTTGTGCCACAAGTCCAACTCCGAAATCCTCTTGTTTCCATATGTGAAGTAGACATGTTGAGTGGAATGAGAATTTACCTCCAAAGTGAAGAGTCTCCCTTGCTTCTTTCCTCTTGCTATGACCTTGTAACCTTGCTTAGGGTTCTCCACAAAGCATCCACCTTTGTTGAACTTTACTTGATAGCCTCTTTCAACCATTTGCCCAACGGACACCAAGTTCTTTGTGATAGTAGGTACATGCAAGACATCCTTGAGACATCTTCCCTCCTCCTTGTCATCCAAAGCTACATCTCCAACATGGGAGATCTCATGGGCTGTATCATCACCTGTTTCTACATGTCCTTTACCTTTGGGAACATGTAGATTAGTAAACCAAGAAGCATTGCAACTCATATGGTTGCTACATCCACTATCAATATACCAAGTGCTATCTACTTTGCTTGAATTCCCATTCATGTGCATCATCAAGAGATTGTCATTTTCTGAACTTGTAGAAGCATAATTACCTTGGCCTTTGTATGAAGAACCTTGATTATAGCTCCTTTGGTTTCCTCCTTGGTAGCAATCTCTAGCATAGTGGCCAAACTTGCCACATATGTAACATCCTTCACCATCTTGATTCCTGTTTTGTTGATGTCGTCCTCCTCTTCCTCTTGTTCTTCCTCTCCCTCTTTGTGATGAGGTGCCTTGGTCATGTCCTTGATTGCTTGAGTGGCCTTGCCTTCCTCCAAACCTTCCTTTGCCCCTTCCTTGTCCTCGTCTTCCTTTGCCCCTTTGATTACCTGCATAGAAAACTTGTGCATCCTTGCTTTTAGTTGAACTTCCACCTATGTTCATTTCTTCGGTGACCATGAGAGCAACCAATTGCTCAAAATCGGGAAGATTATCCCTTACATATACTGAAGTGGTAAAGGGTTTCCACTTCTCATCATCTCTCAAACCATTGAGAGTATAAGCCACAAGATCGTCATCGTCTACGTGGCTTCCAATGGATCCCAATGCATCTGATAACTCCTTGACCTTAAGTATGTAGTCATTTATGCTACTCCCTGAGCTCTTCCTAAGGTTGTTGAGCTCATTCTTGAGTTGGATCTTCCTTGCTTTGGTGCTTGTTGAATAAAGCCTTTCAAGTGTCTCCCATACCTTCATGCTTGAATCCAAGTCTTGGATATGGCCGATCATGCTATTGCTAATGTGTTGGGAAAGGATAAAGATAACCCTCTTGTCTCTTTCATTCCATTCCCTAAAGGCCCTTCTCTGATCATTGGTTGGATTCTCATCCAACCTAGGTCTTGGTTCACTTCCACTAATCAACCCCCAAAGGCCCTTGCCCATAAGATAGTTGGAGACCCTAAATCTCCATGGTTGATAGTTCCCTTTGTCTAGCTTTTCAATTTGAGTGTTGAAGTCTCCCATATCTAGTCTTTGATACTTGACCTAGCCCTTGGATAATGCTCCAATGTGTGTAAAATGAAAATGAGGCTCTGAGGTTACCTCAATCCAAAGCTTTCCTTAGATGGACACCTTGTGCTCTTTGAAACTTTGAGTAGAATAGCTCCCCCTTGATGTGAGCTACCTCCAAGAAGCTTTTGTTGATGCAAATCTTCAACCACCAACTCCAAGAGGTCTTCGTGCTTGTATGTGATGCCTCCAAGATGCCCAAATGCTCTGATACCACTGATGGGGGAAGTATCTCAACCCCTAAGCAACGACGAAGCGTGAATGACCTCCACAGGTATCCTTCTTTAACCTCTGCACACCAAAAATGCTCTTACTCCGAGCATATGCAGAGAACTCCAGTGAGTTTTTGTAGACCTGTAGTAAACACCAAGAGCTTTCCAACAAACCAAATTTCACTTCAAATGGATGCCTACACAAGGAGAAACAATGTCTACAACATGAGCTAGTTGAATGCTCACAACTGCCAATCAAGCAGATACCTCACTTCACTCCAGCAAGCTTTTCTCAGAGATTATACAGAGAATGAATATCAAACTTTGGTCAACTTTAGAGGACTCTAATAGCTACCCAATGACACAAAAATCATAGCAAATAGATACATAGAGAAGGAGAACCAGCCCTTACAACAGAGAGCAAAATATTTCAAAGAGAGCCTACACACTAAGAGAGATATCAATCACACAACTTCACTAAAATGAATGTTGCTCCCAGATTACTCAGAGAATGATCCAGAGAATTTGTGAGCATAAAATAGACTCTAATAGCTATCCAATGAGACAAGAATTACATCAAATGGATACAATATGAGGGAGAACCAATGCTAACAACTCAGGGGTAGAGAGTTGCAACACTGCCTCCGCACACACATAGATATGCCTACTAAAAGAAAACAAACAAGCAAGCAAGGGGCTAGCTTAAGCAAGGGGCTTGCTTATCACAACTCCAGCACTTAGTGCTCACTTTACATGAGCTAAAACTCCAAGAAGATGGCCCAAAAGAAGTCAGGATACATGCTCCTTTTATAGTGAGAAGTGTGCCCCTAAAATCTAGGAACTACCTTTCCAAATCAGCCTCCTAACTTGGAGGAATTAGTTGAGATGACTTGGGGAGTGGTTGAGTGACTTTTCTTGATGGAATCTCGTGGCTTTTGGCTTCCTTTGATTGCTCCACATGTCCATAAAAGATTCCCCACGAATTTGTAGCTTGAAGCTTGACTTTTAACAGTGTGCAGGTTAAAGAAGGCATTATATGGTTTAAAGCAAGCACCACATGCTTGGTATGAGAAGATTGCCTATCTGATTGCACATGGTTTTGAGAACAGTCCAATTGAAAGCACCTTATATGTTAACCGTGCTAGTGATGTGCTTCTGATCATTGTTGTCTATGTTGATGACATGCTGCTCACTGGTCTTATTGAGAAGCATATTGCTGATTTTAAGGCTGATTTGCATGCCTCATTTGAGATGTCTGATTTGGGGCATTTGCATCACTATTTGGGCAGTGATGGTGGAATGGCTTTGTGTCAAACGAAATATATTAACACATTATTGCAGCGTTTTGGCCTTGAAGATTGTAAGCCTATTGCCACGCCTATGGAGACAGGTTTATGATTGAGTCTTCATGATGTTGGAGATGCATTTGATATTGTCCTCTATCAACAGGTTGTTGGATGCCTCATTTACTTATGCATTACTCAGCCAGATATTCAGTTTGTTGTCTCATAGATGAGCAAGTTTATGCATTGCCCAGGTGTCAAGCATTGGCAGGCAGTTAAGCGCATCTTTCACTACTTGAGTGGTAATGGGCTACTTGGGTTGTTTTATCCCAAGGGGGGATCACTACCGCCAGATTTGCATGTTTTTTTTTACTCAGACTGGGATGGTTGCTATGACACTCGTGTATCCACTAGTGGCTTTTGCTTCATGCTTGGTAGCCAGCCTACTGTGGCCACTTCTAGTTGTGAGGCTGAGTATAGGGCAGCTTTCATAGCGACTATTGAGTGTGTGTGGCTCAGATGCCTTATGGCTGATTTGGGCATTAGTCAGTCTTCTACCACCACCATCTTCACTGACAATCAGACCACATTGGCAGTTGCGAGGAACCCTATGTTCCATGCTCGCACTAAGCACATTGAGGTGCATTATCATTATGTCAGGGAGAGGTTCTCTACTAGGGAGATCAGCTTGCCATATGTGCCCATGCAGGAGAACATTGCAGACCTTTTCATGAAGGCTCTGCCTAGGGTGAAGTTTGAAGCTTTCTGCAAAGCTTTGGGCTTACTTCCTTTTGTGGAGTGATTTCCACATAGCTTGGCACTTCCTTATACATGAGTGCCAGCTCCTTGTTCACTGCATCACTTCGAGGGGGGGATTTGTTGATATATTTAGGTAGTGATGTGTGTGAACACTCTAGGACTGCCAAGGCACTTTTTTCCCTCTTTAGGAGGTTTTTTTCCCCTGGCTTGTATATATGCCTATTGCCCTAATGGGCTACTTATCTTTGTACATTCTCTAGTAATACATTTTAGTATTGTGTGTTGTGCTCCAAGCTTCTTCTCCTTCCTTATGTTGTTCGCGTGCTTCCACAGATGTCTATCTCCAACACACATCAATTAAGTAATTCCTTTGACTTAGATATACACCACCTTGTACATACACCACTTAAATACCTAAAAATTATTGAGGAGGCCAAGATCTAATATCTCAAATTTCTTTCCAAACTCTTATTTGATCTCCTTTATACATGTTGTATCATCATCTACCAAAATAAGATCATCCACATAACTTTGGCTTCATTCCTCTTTATATAAAGATGGATCACCCTCACTAATACAAATTCCACACTTATGTCGAAGGTACCCAATATATTATTTATTTATTTTGCATTTCGTTATCATGATTGGATGAAGCACAAAGATATTTGACATACTTTGGATGCTCCTTGCAATGCTGAAAATTTCATATAACATTTCACACCATTTAATTACTTTATTCTCTCATGACTTTACCACTTTTAATGTTCAATATAGAATTAGATATAGTAAAATTGGTTTTTTCATTTTAGATATAGCCACTTTGGCAAAACTTCATACCCATTAACGCTGCTTTAATTGGGCATTTTTTGTTTTAACCCTTCTATGGATTTATATATTTTTTACATGGTTGGGGGCCGTCCACATGGTGGATCACCATCCACCATGTGGTCCACTCTCCGAGATGGGGGTGCACACATAAAAATACATGGAATATGGATGTGTCTTCACCCAGATATACACACCTCCTATCTCCACACATGCATACATGCATACATAATTACATAAATACACACATATATTTGTGTAGACGGATTAGTTGATACCTACATAAAGACATAGAGATATACTTATGGAAAAAATTACCAAACATGTGGACTTCAATGTCACTCAAATCAAGGTTTTCAAAGAGATTCACAAAATTTGGAGCTTATGTAGAAGAACCATACCAAGGATTCAAGAAGATAGCAAAGGGGGAAAAGACAGGTATGTTCTTCACCTTTTAACTTCAACACACAAGGAACATAGCATTTTTCAATTATGGCACTCAAACCCGATTCGAGTTAGAGGTTTGGCATAAAAGGTTGGCTCATGTTGGAGAGAGAACCTTAAAACAAATCAATAGAGATCAATGTGTACTTGGATTACCTAATATTTCAAAGCAACATATGATTTACAAGTGCATGTCAATTTAGAAAATCTCATAGGCAACCATTCACAAAGAAGAGAAACATGCATGGAGACATCTTGGAGCTTGCCATCACTGAAGTTTTGGTGCCAAGCAAGGAACCTTGTATCTTAGGGTCAAGCTATTATATTTATTTCATTGATGATTGTAGCAGATGTACCATACTTTATTTTATAATGCATAAAGATGAAGTGTTTGCTTGTTTCAAAAAGTACATCACATTAGTAGAGAATCAATTAGGTAGAACATTGAAGAGGCTAAACTCTAATGGAGGGGGAGAATATTTATCCCATGAGTTTGATTCTTACTTGCAAGAAAGAGCTATTAAAAAAGAGATAACTACAAGATATACACCTGAGCATAATGGGGTAGCAGAAAGAATAAATAGGACCATTGTGGAGGTAGATATTAATGCTCGATGAAAAGAAGTATCCCAATTATCTATGATCAGAGGTAGTATCTACCAGCACCTATCTCATAAATAGGTTACCCTCAAAGTCTTTGGAATTAATGAATCCTATGCACATATTGTTGCACGGTTTGTACAAGCACATGAATAGCACAAGGAAGAAGAAGAAGCTTGGAGCATGACAAAACACTCAATGAATTACCAAGTGAATGTACAAAGATAAGTGACCCATTTCGGTTATAGGCGTATATACAAGCTAGGTTAAAAAAACCTCTTAAAGAGGGAGAAAGGTGTCCTTATAGTCCTAATTGTGTTCACACACATCACTACCAAAATATATAAAAAAAAAAAACCTGGAGTGATGTGGTGAACAAGCCACTAGCACTCATGTATAAGGTAATGCCAAGCTATGTGGAGAAAGATCAACCCACAAAAGGAAGTAAGCCCAAAGCTTTACAAAAAGCTTCAAACTTCTCCCTAGGCAGAGCCTTCGTGAAAAGGTGTGCAATGTTACTTTGTTTGGGCACATATGCCAAACTAATCTCTCCAAAAGAGAACCTATCCATGACGTAATGATAGTGCACCTCAATGTGCTTCGTGCAAGCATGGAACATAGGGTTTCTCGCAACTGTCAATGCATTCTGACTGTCAGTGAAGATGGTGGTGGCAAAAGATTGATAAAAATGCAAATCAACCAAAAGGCTTTGAGCCACACACACACTCAAAAGTCACTTTGAAAGCTTCCCTATACTTAGCTTCACAACCAAAAGTGGCCACAGTAGGTTGCTTCTTCCTCAACCAAGATCTGCGTGAGCTACTAACAATGAAGAAAAAACCACTAGTGAAGACATGAGTATCATAGCAATGAGCCCATTATGAGTTAGAAAAAGCATGTAAATATAGTGGTAATGATCCCCCTTGAAATAAAAAAAACCCAAGTAGTTGTGTACCACGCAAGTAGTAAAAGATGGGATTAACCACTTGCCAATCCTTCACACCTAGGCAATGCATAAACCTACTCATCTGAGACATAGCAAACTGGATATTAGGCTGATTTATGCATAAGTAAATCAGGCATGTAACAGCCTGTTGATAGAGAACAACATCAAATGCATCTCCCGCATCATGAAGACTCACCCATAAACCTATTTCTATACGATTGGCAATAGGTTTCCAATCTTCAAGGCCAAAACATTGCAATAATGTGTCAATATATTTTGTTTGAACAAATCTATTCCCCCATCAACTTGCATAACATATTGTTGAATTTAAAGCTAATTTGCATGCCATCAACATACAAAACAATGATCAGAAGTACATCATGTGCACGCATAACATATACGGTGTAATCAATTGGATTGTTCTCAAAACCATGTGCAATTGAGTAGGCATGTATCTTTTCATACCACACACATGGTGCTTGCTTCAAACCATATAATGCCTTGTTCAACCTATACTTTGTTTTCATGTCCTTTTTGCACAAAACCACAAGGCTGAACAGAGAGAAACTACACCACTACGGAAAGATAGGGATTAGGCATGGTATACACAATCAAGAATATTAGAAATTATTTACTTGCAAATAAGTTTAAGTTTTTTATGGATCACTAGGCTCTACTCTACCTTGTGAACAAACCTTGCAACATAGGTAGATTAGTAAGACAGTTCCTCTTACTAATGGAATATGATTTTGAAGTAGTTGTTAGGAAAGGCAAAACTCACCTTAGGGATGATCACCTTTCTAGGCTTACTTCAAAAGATTCATTGTAAGGAGTATCGTATGAACTTCTTGATGCTTACTTGTTCAACTTGGAAGTAGTACCTAATTGGACTAAAAGTATTGTGCCTATTCTTAATTTTGGACCCAAAAGTCCCATAGTAACAACAAAGGACAAAGAGATTGTCAAATCTAAAAAAATATCATATATTGGCTAGTAGTATATACAAGAAAAACCATCAAGGATTTTAAGCTTGTTGTGTGGAAGAAGAGGAACATGCTAAATGGTTTCAATTAGCACATGTAGGAGCATTAGAGCAACACCATTTGAAACATCAAACCCTACACACTATAAGGATATTATCTGTATATTGGTCAACTATGGAAGCAGTTGTTTATAAGATGTGTAAGGATTGTCCAATTTGTATTTACAAGCCCCCTATAGAGCCTGCTATTTTGTATCAAGTGTCTTCAATACCGGATAGGAGTAATCCCTTAGTTGACTTTGTGAGGATAGAAACACTCCCTCAAGAAATGACTCTAGCAAGAAGAAGGATTCTAGTGCAGGAGGCTCAAGACTATATGCTCATAGGAGATAATCAATATAGGCATGGACGAGAGGTATATCTAAGACTATGTATCGATGAAAGTGAATACTTAAAGATCTTAGACACTACAGACCAAAGTGTCGCAGAAAGACACTTTGGACTTGATTGAGTGATCAAAGTGATTTTGTTCTCATGTTTTTGGTGGCCCACCCTTTGTATGGATACTCATACCTATATGAAGTGAGGCGATACTTGTTAGAGAACTCAGTATCCGATACGCAAGAATGAAATGCCACGGAGACCCATGATGGGAGGAAGGGCACTCTCTAAGTGGGGCATAGACTTTGTAGGTCCTACTAATCCCCTTGCCAAGAGTTCACATGCCGGGTATATCACTATAGCAACAAATTATCCTACCAAATGGGTAGAAGTAAAAGCAACTAAGAAGAATGATGTGAAAAAAAATAGCAAAATTTTTATTCAAAAATATTCACAAGGTGTGGATTACCGATATAGTTGGTAAGTGATCATGGTACCCACTTCTTCAACGAGGCCATTGAATACTTGTTACAATAATTCATGGTCAGTCCCAAGAAGTATGCCCTGTATCATCCACAAGCAAATGGACAAGTTGAGAGCATGAAGAAGATCATGTGGTGTTGACTAAGCTCGTTACTAACAAATGTTTTGATTAGGACAAACAAGCTCGTCACCATGTTGTTTGGGGATATGGAGTACGTACAAGATGGTACTTGATGCCACTCCCTTTTAGATGTTGTTTGGCTAGAATGTTGTTCTACCATTAGATTTTTTGATACCCACATTGAAGGTGGCACAAGATCAACAATGGACTAGTCAAGAGCTATCACCCAAGATCTTTGACCTAGAATGATTGGGTGAAACTAGATTGAGAGAAGTTGCAAGGATATATGTTGCAAAGAAGAGACAAAAGGCATATTTCAATGCACATGTGAAAGATAAAGGCTTGAAAGCAAGAGATCTAGTCCTAGTATATACATTGAAGCAACATGCTTGAAATTTGGAGAAGTGTGGCTATGGACCAATGATCATCAATAGGATATCAACAAGTAGAGCTATCCAATTAGCTACCCTAGACGGTGAGATATTATCAAGCTACACTAGTGGGTGTTGATGGAGATGATTAATCTCCAAAAGACAAGCTACACTTGAGTTTAGAACACCTCTATGGCAAGTATAGCTCATCACCAATTTTGAAGTCTTTTACCAAAATATAAACTCTTAGCTTCTCTATGAAAACTAGCCTCACTTAGAAAAGTCTGCCTCACAAAATTCAGCCATTGACTAATGAAATGATTAAATTTTTTTATGAAAATTTGATACAACACTCTTGTAGTGTTTACGTAACTACTCCAAGTTAAATTTCTTCAAAAGAACTTAGAAAACTTTAGATTTACTTCAAAGAGTAAATTTGTGTCTGAAACAAGCACTTTCTACAGGCGACTTTTACATATGCAACTTTAAACAGTTGGTTCTCACAAAATATAAGCCGTTTATTGAAATGCTTTTAGACATAGATGGCTTACCTTCCAACTTAGATTTTGACTCCTCATTTGTGTAAAACTTTACACTGCATTGAGATCTGATCAATTCTTTGATCATCGAGATTGCGTCTGTTTCAGAAGACACTTATCACTTCTTCACATACAAATGTTCCTACTCACAGTTCTCTCAGCTTGATTACAATTAGACTCTCAAATCTTGACCATAGATGCATTAACCATGGACTTAGACATCTACAAAAGGATTCTTGAAATGATCAAACACAGAAGGAAAGATGGAGAAAAGATCGCGACACAAGTTTCAGAAGTTTTCTTCTATTCTCTTGAAAAACATCTGATTGATGAATCTTATACATTCATCATACACTTTCTTCTTCTACTCATCTATTCTTGTTCTATATCTCTTCTCACATATATGTCCTGACTTTATACTAGTATATATAGGCATATATCTACAAACTCATCACCATTACAAAGCATAAGAAACCTTAATGTTCGTGTATATAAAAATCACTATCTTCTAATTTTTCCTCTTTCCTTCATGCTCCATTCTTTGTTCTTTTCTTCATTTTCACTCTTCAATCTTCATTGTAATCATCAATTAATGATTTTCCTACTCCAACAGCTCCCCCTCAATCTTTAATTGTGATTCTCTGCCTTTTCTTTATACCTTCCATTTCTTTAAACCTCTGCAACTTAGGTCCATCCAAACTCTTTGTCAACATATCTTCAACTTGATCTTTTGTAGGAGTGTACATAATCTCTATCTCTTTATCAATTGCCTTTTCTCTCAGAAAATGATATTGGATCTCAATATGTTTAGTCCTATCATGAAAAAAAGGATTAGCTGCTAAATATAAAGAACTCATATTATCTCCACAAATAATTGGAATACTCTCATTCATGTCAAAACTCTTCGTGAGAGTTTTCAAGCATATCACTTCCTTTGCAACTTCAGCCATGCCTTTATACTCTGCTTCTGTGGATGATAAAGCAACTGTGTGTTGCTTCTTAGAACACCAAGAAATCAATTTATCTCCCACATAACAAAAATACCCATGTGTTGATCTTCTATCATCAGAGTTACCTGCCCAATCTGCATCACTATAAATCTTGATCCTTGTATCTGATGTGAACCCTTAATACAAACCTTCTTCAAGTGTACCCTTGATATATCTTAGTACCCTTTGTCCTGCAATCCAATGTATCTTTCTTGGGCAATGCATGACCTGAGATAAAATGCCAACTGCATATGATAGGTCAGGCATAAATCAAGCTACCCACCAAACTCTGATAAAGCTTCATATCTTTGAATTCTTCTCCTCCATATCTACTCAATTTGTGATTCACCTCCATTGGAGTTGGCGCTATCCTACAATCTTCCATTTTAAATTTGATTAGCAAATTCTTCAAATACCTTTCTTGAGTTATACATACTCCATGTTGAGTATGAAAAATCTCCATTCCAAGGAAGTATGACAAATCTCCCAAGTCACTGATTTTGAATTCTTTCTCCATTTGTTCATTTTTAATGTATATTAACTCAAAAGGGCCTATTTTTTAATATATATGTCAAAAGTCACTTTTTTGGGCCCATTTTTTAAGTTTCTTTAGAAAAAGTATCATTTTCAAACTCCCTCCAAAAGTAAGTGCCACATCATCGAATCCGTGACTATACTTCCCCCAAAAAATGACTTTTTTAAAATTTCAACATTTTCAGCATGCACAGTGGAAAAATACACTTTAACCCATACACATACAAGAAAACACATTTTTTGAGCAAAACATATCCTTTATAGTCCCTTCCAACCATTTTCCCATCTTTGTTTTTGATATTGTTGGTCATTAGCAAAGATGGTGTTGACATGTATCACAAACTTCACAGTAGAACGTCCTCATGCTCCTGCATCAACAAGTATCCATGTTTGTGTGCTTAGAGAGTTTTCTTCAAATACCCGATGCAACAATGATGCCAATTCTCAAAATGAACATCGTGCAGTTGGAGAAAAAAGTATTGATCTTTGGACTCATGGTGCACTATATCCTCTTGATCTAATATCTTCTTACCATCCAACATTCCATAACCTCTCAACTTTACTTCAGTTCATTGGTGCGGGTGAAGCTGGACTATTAGGTTACTACAAGCGATTATCTACACATTCACATGCTACTGCTAAGTATTGGTTCCAACAATATCAGCTCTATCATATGAGGGTGGTCACTTTAGAAAGCACAAACATATCTTTACAAAAACAACTAGCAAATTTTGAACAGGATATGGAAGCAAAAGAAAGCACAATTTCAAAGTTAAATGCCAATCTCCAGCAGCTGAAAGCGACTCCACTTGGTATGAGATATAGGAAAAGAGCATTGTCATCCTTTGAAGCTCTTTCAGTAGGTGGTGGAGCATGCAAACGATGTATATATGCAACATGTGAGTGTTTGTTTTACTTTTATATGTTTTAATGAAGATTTGTAATGGAATCTTTCATTGTGTAGGTCATTTACTCAAGACATAACTGCTTCATAAAAAACACAAGACCAACGAGAACATCTTCTGTGAAGATAGTTTAAAGAAGAAGCAGTTTCTTGTTTTGCATTATACTTGGTCATATTTTAGTAGATTTTGACAAAGAATTACATTGAGAGAAAGAAAAGCAGCAGATATATGTTGTGACTCATATGTGTATGAGTTATGTTTTAGTTGAAATGCTTTTTTGCAAGCAGCTGATATGTTCCCTCAAAGAGTTCTTGAAGTGTCAATACAGAGCTACTTGGTATATGACAAAAAGAAGTATATTTCTTCTTTATCTAACTCTTGAGGTAAAAGAGTTTTTTTGTAGCAGATGTTGGAGACTTGGGTTAAGGTTTTGTGTTTGGAAAAGTTACCTCATATTCAATATTTTCAGAAAACTTCAGAAAATTCAGATTTTTTGATGCACCACTCAGATGGAGAACCTACTTTCTATGTTTGTCTTGATTTTTGGATACATGCTTGTATTCAAAAAGGTGTTCCATCAGATCCTATCACTTGATTGAGAAGTGGAGTTAGCCGAAAGAAATTCAAGCAGATACTTTCACATTTCACCCGGGTAGAATATGAAAAGATGAAGTATCAACTTGCAGCTTTTGGAGTTCTCAAGGTGAGAGTTTGTCCACTTATGTTTCAAGTAGGAGTTGCAGATTCTTGGAAAGGATTTGGTTAAAGAGAAGTTTTACAACTTTATGTGAGAAGCATGAACACTTAGAGACATTAAGGTAACAAAACAAACATTCAGTCATGAAAGTTTAATGAGAGCAGATTCTACACAGGCATTTTGTTGGAGAGATCATTGATCTTGGATGATCTCATATGATCTTGTAAGATCTTGATAGATCTTGTATGATCTTGGATGATCTTGGATGATCTTGAATGATCATGGAAGATCTTGAGTATTTATGAGTCAGTTGTCTATCCTTTATTTGTGAAAATTCTTTAACATTGGAAGATGTAAGTCAAAGATTCAGGTTCTATCAGATTAGTGTTGTAGAGGAATAGAAAAAGATACTTGTTATGTTGCAGAAGGTTATGAATCCTAAAATGCTTTCAGCAAGGTTTTGTTATGTTAGGATCAACTAACCTTATTCGACAATATGGGAAGCTGAAGAGTTACAAAGGATTAGAAAAAGCACTTGTTATGTTGCAGAAGGTTATGAATCCTAAAATGCTTTCAGCAAGGTTTTGTTATGTTAGGATCAGCTAACCTTATTCTACAATATGGGAAGATGAAGAGTTACAATGAAAGCTATTGGCAACTGCAGTGCTAATAAAAAGGCTTCAGAATTTTTGTTTCAGATACATGTGTTTGATCACTAAAGGACATATTTATTGAAAGAAGGAAGACGTTCTAGATTTCATAAAGTCTGATATAAGACGTTCTAGATTTCATAAAGTCTGATATAATTTAAGAATTCTGGATACTAGTGTTAAATCATCCAAGGGGTGATGAAACATGAAGACTTATTTTCAGCCATATGTGAAAGAATGCAAAGTCATACCTACAGGTATTCCTATATCAGGTATTCCTATATTTCCTTTGTCAGTTTCTCTTTATGTTCCAACTTTGAAAGAAGAAGGAAGAAGGAGAATTTCTGGAGACAGTTCCTATTAGGATGTTCCTGTTGGGGAGAAGGTTCTAGAATTCTATTGAAGAGAAGCTTGATATTTCAGAGAGGTATGTTTTAGAGGTGCGCACATATATGTTTATACCAGATTCTGAAGGAAAGATGTATGAAAGACTTACAGATTGAACAAAGATGAAGACATGATGACATCATAGATTTTTTTATGAGACTCATGAGTTGAGTTGACATGACTTGACTTGAAGCACAGTCAGAGGTGAACCAGCTAGTGTTCATAATACACTAAGTTGTGAGTTTTCAGTCACAGGTTCCACGATTCAGTTCTTGATTTTGTTTAGTGTGTTTACATGACACAGCAGAAGTACGTTGAGAAAACTTTCATAAGGTAAATGCAAATATGTGGATCCTAGTGTATGTTTTCAGGTTTGAGAAGACAAGAGATAGCAGGTTCAGAGTCAGTGCATGCTCTATTTCTTGTCAAGGAGTGATTGCTTGATGTGTACACTATTGGATATATAGCTTGTATATTTTCTCAAGTATTATGGTTCATATTCAGCAAGTACAAGTGTTTGAAGTTTGAAGAAAAGTCAAATTCAATGTTGAAGAAGACTTTTGACGAAATTGTTTGAAGGTCAATTCAGGGGTACAAGTTTGAAGATTATGAAGTTTGCAAATCCAGTCTAGTTTGTACCAATATGACATTGCAGGGGGAATTGTTGGACACAATGTCATATAGTACATTGTGCATGGTCATTGGTCCATTTTACTCACACAGTATACAGGATGTGTAGCTATGCATACTAGTCTTTGTACAACAAAAAGCGTCCGACGACTTGGTTAAGCCAAGCACCTCCCAGTCCCGTTCACTGCGATTGCGTGGTGGACTTTTCAAATTCCGTTCGCGAAGATTTTTTTATTCAGCTTTTCTGATAAAAGATGGATCACGATATTGACAGATCGCGTATGATTTTGGTGTCACACTATGATTTGGTTCGCTTGTGCTTTATGCTTTTAGAAAGGCTTTTCAAGGGACAAACAATACTATATAATAAGAGCTTTGGCTCATTGTTGATTCATCCTACACCAATTTCAGCACAAGCTTTTAAGCTTGGTCCCTCAATAGAGGTGGTGCTTCTAGCACATGAGGCAACCATGTTGCTATCTTGGAGCATGTTGAGGAGCACCTATGGAGTTCTTCTTGGAGAAGAAGAGTGTGCTCACACTCTTGTTTATGGAGAGGAATTACCCCACAGCAACTTGGTGGTGTGGATCGGCCATCCACATGATGCATTTGAAGATTGTCTTCCACATGAAGATTTTGGTTTACTTCAAAGACATTGATGGTGGTTAACATAAGATTTGCATCTTATGTTAAGAATTCAGGTACATATTCTCTTTATGCACACAGGTACTAATTGGAGCTTATGGAGGAAGTAACATCCATATCAGGAGGAGTCCTATTTGGCATAGGTACAAGAGAATCAGTACATGTATGCTTTATGCATATTTGGATGAGGTGTTAGAGAAGATATGTTCATATGAGTTTGATGATTTCTGGCAACAAACTTGTTAGCATTCTGTGCTTTGTAAGTATGTGATCTTTTCACACATGCGTCTAACTTAGCGTCTTCCATAGCCTAAGGTTAGATGAGGGTTTTTTTATTATCAGTTTCACACTGATCCTTCCTCTTTCTATCACTCATATTCACTCTTCTATAACCTATTAGGTCACACATCTCATATATATTCAAATTTTTGTCCATACATCTGAATATGTTTGTTACATTTGTATATTCACTCATCCATCTATTTCTGTTCACATAGAGTGCTTGAGAATTTTGACTCCCACATTGCAAATTGACATTTGTATATATGATAGTGTGAGTAAGCAGTGGCTTACGTACTAACACTTTACACATGTTGTCTAAACTCTCTATCTTTGTCTCATCATTTGTATGATTAAATGTGGTATGTTCATGTTTTGTCAATATTGGAAGATTGTTGGAATTTGTGTTGTAGAATCTAGACCTATGGAACTTGGACCTGTGGTATTAGTTATGGGCCTAATAAATTTCCAACATTTGGTATCAGAGCTTTAGGGTTTTGATATCAGAGCATTCAGACTCACAGATCCACAGGCTCACAGATCCACAGGCTCCCAGACTTCCAGGTTTACAACATATGATTTAAGAGCATCTTCTAACATTTGACCTTTGATATACACACTTAATCTAGATGAGTAGAGATTTGAGAATTAGACAATTCATTCACATGTGTATTCATCAGTGTGGAGTATGAAGTTGATGATCTGTTAGCAGCCGAATATTTTTGGAAGAGTATGCAAATACTTTATAGAAGTATTATTTGAAGACCGAGACTTGATGCAGATAAGGCTACTTCAAATTCAAGGAAGAACAATGGTTTTGAGAAGATGAAGGAACCAGATCAACATCAAATCACAGGTATCAATTTCTACTACCAGATTATCATTTGCAGGTCACATCTTAGAAGAGCAGTTATGAAGAGATTTGAAGGATTCAAGGAGTGCTTTTATATACTTTCATTATTTGAAAGTTAAAGGCTACATCAAAACAGGTATGTAGAGGTTTTTCTAGAGAGTTTTGAGAGATCTCTTTCATGGCAAGAAAGCTCATCTAAGAAGACAAATTTGGAGATGGGACGAGTTTTGTGTTCAGCCAATTTTCTGTTGTAAGTTGGTTGGATATCCAGGTACAGAATTTGATCTAGAGAGGTAACTCTAGAAAGGTAATTCATAATTTGGCCAAAAGATTGGTGAATACAGTCATATCAGTCACATATGAAGCAAAATTTTGACTCAAAGATATGAGGAGATGATAAAACATGATTCTATATTCACTTTCATTTGTATACCATGTTTGTTTTGTCTCTTACTCTTAGCACTAGAGGAAGAGAAAAATTCATTTGAAGAAGTCAAGCGTGCTTGCTACTTCAAGATGAAGAGAACAAAAGGTATGGAAGAGAAGTTTCAAGATGTTGACATCATCATCAGGTGGGAAAAAAAGATGCAGAAAAAGAAGGTCCAACAATTTCAAGGGAAAGTAAGACTTCCTTTTCTCATATATTTTTCATATAACTTTCCTACTTTATCCTCTACATCCAAAGACAAGTCTATGAGAACATCTTGTGTGAAGATAGTTTAAAGAAGAAGCAGTTTCTTGTTTTGCATTATACTTGGTCATATTTTAGTAGAATTTGACAAAGAATTACATTGAGAGAAAGAAAAGCAGCAGATATATGTTGTGACTCATATGTGTATGAGTTATGTTTTAGTTGAAGATTTTTTAAGCAAGCAGCTGATATGTTCCCTCAAAGAATTTTTGAAGTTTCAATACAGAGCTACTTGGCATATGAGAAGTATATTTCTTCTTTATCTAACTCTTGAGGTAAAAGAGTTTTTTGTAGCAGATGTTGGAGACTTGGGTTGAGGTTTTGTGTTTGGAAAAGTTACCTCATATTCAGTATTTTCAAAAAACTTCAGAAAATTCAGATTTTTTGATGTACCAGTCAGATGGAGAATCTACTTTCTATGTTTGTCTTGATTTTAGGATACTTGCTTGTATTCAAAAAGGTGTTCCATCAGATCCTATCACTTGATTGAGAAGTGGATTTAGCCGAAATAAAGTCAAGCAGATACTTTCACATTTCACCCGGGTAGAATATGAAAAGATGAAGTATCAACTTGTAGCTTTTGGAGTTCTCAAGGTGAGAGTTTGTCCACTTATGTTTCAAGTAGGATTTGCAGGTTCTTGGAAAGGATTTGTTTAAAGAAAAGTTTTACAACTTTATGTGAGAAGCATGAACACTTAGAGACATTAAGGTAACAAAACAAACATTCAGTCATGAAGGTTTAATGAGAGCAGATTCTACACAGGTATTTTGTTGGAGAGATCATTGATCTTGGATGATCTCATATGATCTTGTAAGATCTTGATAGATCTTGTATGATCTTGTATGATCTTGGATGATCTTGAATGATCATGGAAGATCTTGAGTATTTATGAGTTATTTGTCTATCCTTTGTTTGTGAACGTTCTTTAACATTGGAAGAAGTAAGTCAAAGATTCAGGTTCTATCAGATTAGTGTTGTAGAGGAATAGAAAAAGATACTTGTTATGTTGAAGAAGTTATGAATCCTAAAATGCTTTCAGCAAGGTTTTGTTATGTTAGGATCAACTAACCTTATTCTACAATATGGGAAGCTGAAGAGTTATAGAGGAATAAAAAAAGACACTTGTTATGTTGCAGAAGGTTATGAATCCTAAAATGCTTTCAGCAAGGTTTTGTTATGTTAGGATCAGCTAACCTTATTCTACAATATGGAAAGATGAAGAGTTACAGTGAAAGCTATTGGCAACTGCAGTGTTAATAAAAAGTGTTCAGAATTTTTGTTTTAGATACAGGTATTTGATCACTAAAGGACATATTTATTAAAAGAAGGAAGACGTTCCAGATTTCATAAAGTCTGATATATTTCAAGAATTCTGGATACTAGTGTTAAATCATCCAGGGGGTGATGAAACATGAAGACTTATTTTCAGCCATATGTGAAAGAATGCAAAGTCATACCTATAGGTATTCCTATATCAGGTATTCTTATATTTCCTTTGTTAGTTTCTCTTTATGTTCCAACTTTGAAAGAAGAAGGAAGAAGGAGAATGTCTAGAGAAAGTTCCTATTAGGATGTTCCTGTTCGGGAGAAGGTTCCAGAATTCTATTGAAGAGAAGCTTGATATTTCAGAGAGGTATGTTTTAGAGGTGCACACATATATGTTTATACCAGATTCTAAAGGAAAGAGGTATGAAAGACTTACAGATTGAACAAAGATGAAGACATGATGACATCATAGATTTTTTGATGAGGCTCATGAGTTGAGTTGACTTGACTTGACTTGAAGTACAGTTAGAGGTGAACCAGCTAGTGTTCATAATACACTAAGTTGTGAGTTGTCAGTCACAGGTTCCACGATTCAGTTCTTGATTTTGTTTAGTGTATTTACATGACACAGCAGAAGTATGTTGAGAAAACTTTCATAAGGTAGATGCAAATATGTGGATCCTAGTGTATGTTTTCAGGTTTGAGAAGACAAGAGATAGCAGGTTCAGAGCCAATACATGCTATATATGTTGTAAAGCAGTGATTGCTTGATGTGTCCACTATTGGATATATAGTTTGCATATTTTCTCAAGTATTATGGTTCATATTCAACAAGTATAGGTGTTTGAAGTTTGAAGAAAAGTCAAATTCAATGTTGAAGAAGAATTTTGAAGAAAAGGTTTGAAGGTCAATTCGAGAGTACAAGATTAAAGATTATGAAGTTTTCAAATCTAGTTCAGTTTGTACCAATATGACATTGCAGGGGGGATTGTTGGAAACAATGTCATATAGTACATTGTGCATGGTCATTGGTCCATTTTACTCACACAATATCCAGGGTGTGTAGCTATCCGTACTACTCTTTGTACAACAAAAAGTGCCCGACAACTTGGTTAAGGCAAGCACCTCCTAGCCTGCCCACGCGGGTTCAAATCTTGTTCCCTGCAATCGCGTGGAGGACTTTTCAAATTCCGTTCGCGAAGATTTTTTTATTTAGCTTTTTTCAAAAAAGATGGATCGCGATAGCGACCGACCGCGTATGATTTTGGTATCACACTATGATTTGGTTCACTTGTGCTTTATGCTTTTAGAAGTGCTTTTCAAGGGACAAAAAATACTATATAATAAGAGCTTTGGCTCATTGTTGATTCATCCTACACCAATTTCAACACAAGCTTTGAAGCTTGGTCCCTCAATAGAGGTGGTGCTTCTAGCACATGGGGCAACCATGTTGCTATCTTGGAGCATGTTGAGGAGCGGCTATGGAGTTCTTCTTGGAGAAGAAGAGTGTGCTCACACTCTTGCTTATGGAGAGGATTTACCCCATAGTAGCTTGGTGGTGTGGATCGGCCATCCACATGATATATTTGAAGATTGTCTTCCACATGAAGATTTCGGTTTACTTCAAAGACATTGGATGGCGGTTAACATAAGATTTGCATCTTATGTTAAGAATTTAGGTACATATTCTCTTTATGCACACAAGTACTACTTGGAGCTTATGGAGGCGATAACATCCATATCAGGAGGAGTCCTATTCCGCATAGGTACAAGAGAATCAGTACATGTATGCTTTATGCATATTTGGATGAGGCGTTAGAGAAGATATGTTCATTTGAGTTTGAGGATTTCTGGAAACAAACTTGTTAGCATTATTTGCTCTGTAAGTATGTGATCTTTTCACACACATGTCGAACTTAGCATCTTACATAGCCTAAGGTTAGATGAGGGTTCGTTGATTATCAGTTTAAAACTCATCCTTCCTCTTTCTATCACTCACATTCACTCTTCTACAACCTATTAGGTCACACATCTCATACATATTCAGATTTCTGTCCATACATCTAAATATGTTTGTTACATTTGTATATTCACTCATCCATCTATTTCTGTTCACATAGAGCGGTTGAGAATTTTGACTCCCACATTGTAAATTGACATTTGTATATATGATAGTGTGAGTAAGCAGTGGCTTACGTAACACTTTACACATGTTGTCTAAACCCTCTCTATCTTTGTCTCATCATTTGTATGATTAAATGTGGTATATTCATGCTTTGTCAATATTGGAAGATTGCTGGAATCTGTGTTGTAGATCTTGGACCTATGGAACTTGGACCTGTGGTATTAGTTATGGGCCTACTAAATTTCCAACAATATTGATCGTGAAGCCTTCTTCTTGAATGTGGTAAACTTTGCCCATAGTTGTAGAAATTACGCATGCGGAAGCAAAATGAAAAGTAAAGTACTCTCACAAAACAAAGAATGTGTGAGACACAAAATGAGTAGACCATGAATTGGTAAACTCATGTGGATTAGAAATGAGCTTGTCAAGAGCATGGAGTAGGCTCCTCAAGCTTCTAACCAAGTACAAATGAGGGGAGAGGCCCTCCTTATATAGATTTGGGAGGGGCTCTCAAAAGTACATCATATGTGGGATAAGTCTCCTGAAAGGAGAATGAATACAACTGGTAGAAGCACATGGCAAGGTACCCAAATACAAAGGAAATACAATATAAAATGGAAATAGACTAGAAATGGAGTGCCTCTTGGATACCAAATGGAGATGAACTCATGCGGATACAAATGTAGATGAAGTAGAAGCAATCATATCATCAACACCCCCTCTGCAGCTCCATTTTGGAGCAACTGAATGCTACAGAGGTCCACCAAGCGCTGAAGCAGAACCGGAGGTAGAGCCTTCGTGAACATGTCCGCCAGGTTCTCTTGAGAGGTACACTGCTCCAGAGTAATCTCCTAAGATATGAGCTTCTCGTGGATGAAGTGGTACTAGATCTCGATGTGCTTCGTCCGAGCATGGAACATTGGATTCTTGGTGATGGCCAAGGCTAACTCGCTGTCCGTGCGAAGACATGTCGGAGTATCCTGCAAAACACCAATGTGAGATAATAAACATCGAAGCCAGATGGCCTCACATGCTGCAAAGCTGGATGCTCGGTACTCAGCCTCGGCAGATGATAGAGCAACTGTAGGCTACTTCTTACTTGCCCAAGAGATAGGTCATGAGCCAAGCAAGAATATATACCCGGAAGTAGACCGTCGAGAATCAGGATCACCAGCCCAATTTGAATCTAAATATCCGGCGAGTTAGATGCCCCCTCTGTACCAAAGACCATGATGGCGGGTGAGGGCAAGGTATCGAAGTAGTCTCTGAGCAGCATCCCAATGAGTCTGACGAGGTTGATGTGCAAACTAACTGAGTATACCAACTGCATAAGCAATATCTGGTCTAGTGTTGGCAAGATAGAGTAATGAGCCAACAAGTTGTCGATAGTTATGCACATCCACAAGTGATGATGACTCCTCTAGTGTAAGCTTGATGTTGGGATCAAGTGGTGGAGAAACTGAGCTACACTCATCCATGTTATATCTGGAAAGTAGATCAGAACAGTACTTCTTTTGTGATAGGAATATACCTTCTTTTGTTTGCCAAACTTCCATACCCTTATCAAGAAGCCTTTGAGATCGGCGTGGTTGTTGTGAAGTACTTGCTTCTGAGTTGGAGTGTGGAAATACTGAGTCCCCCTCTGAAGTGTAGATAGGTGGACTAAGACTTGTACTTGAATCTTTTCTTGAGAATGAGGAAGCTTCATTGAAGATCACATCCTTTGAAATGGTGATGGAGTGGTTTTCCATATCATATAGACGGTATGCCTTTGATTGGTCACTGGACCCTATGAATATATGTTTCTTGGACCTTGATTGTAACTTGTTTCTATCTTCTTTTGGTACATGGACAAAAGCTTCACTGCCAAAGACTCGAAAGTAATTCACATTTGGTTTTCTTCCATAGTATGCTTTGAAGGGTGTTTTGGTGTGTAATGCACTTGTAAATCCTCGATTAAGCATGTGAACGGAAGTATGCACGGGTTCTGCCCAGAACGTTGTGGAGGTGATCGCAATCCGGGTGGATCGGGTCCGGTCGTGGCACACACAGGGTGTATGAAGCTAATGAATGTTGGAAGGTTTAAGGACATGAAAGTGAAATTAATTTTGAGTATGGAGAAGAGAGAGATGTTGAAATGTTTATGGGAATGGGAATGTAGGAGTGCAAGTTAGATTTATGAACATGAATGATAAGAATGAAAGAGAACCATACACACGAATCAAATTTGGAAGGAAGAATGGTCCATTGAAGGAGCTTCTTAAACACTTCCTAATTCTAATCCATATGCATAGTCTTCTTTGGATGATATGTATGCATGACGTGAATAGATGGAATCCTTACACATAAATTAGTTTCGAAAGGAAGAATGGTCCAATATTGAAGCTTCTTATACACTTTCAGAAACTAATAAATATGTATGGATTATATGCATGCAAGTGAATCATGATGGTAGAGTTTACTCACAAGCTCAATGAGACATCCTCACTGGTTCAACGCAATCGTACGGAGCCTTCTCACACATAGAAGAATATAGAAGACATTTAAAAATACTTAAGAGACTGAGAGACATGCGAGAAGAGATAAGTGACAAGTGACATGAATTAAAAGAATTTGAATTAAATTACATGTAAAATATCGTCGTGGTACGTCATGCTAAGCAGTCTATTGATCAAAGGTGGTTCCGACCCTCAAACCATGACAGTTCAACCGAATGTCACACGTAAGAAGGTGAGTTCCACTCCAGTGACCCTATGTCTGTCTAGGCTCGTAACGTCTAACTAAAGAAGTCTAAGACTCATTAAAATCAGCTCTAACTCACTCACACGCTCCACCGAGGGTGAGTCAAGATAGAGATGTTGGTTTCAAGAGCCTATCCTAGATTGGAGTTCTAACTTAAATTTGAAACTAGGTTCTATACTCATACTAGCTCACCTTGGATCCTCACTCGCTCAACCGAGGGTGATCGTCTCAAGGAAACCGTAAGCTAGCATGAGCCCTATGGATGCCTAACAATGATGCTCTAGGAGTTTGGAGGGGGGTTTATATAGTTTTTTGAATGAATTTGGGCCCTTGGATCTAGAGAAATCAAGTCTCAACTCTAGGATCACTACTTTTGATTACAACCATTTGATTAATCAAATCAATGGCTTGGAATTGTTCTTTCTATCAAATCTAGTGTAAAGGAGTGAAATTTAGGCGCCCTCATTCTCCACCATTGGATCTGGGGATGATCTGGACCGTCGGATGAGTGCTGACATCAATTCGGATAAGATAAGCCACTATTTTTGGAGAAATGCTGCATTATTGATCTTTGATTGTAAAAAAGGTCTTCTTTTATGGAAAGAATTCGTGGATCCTCCTTCCTTTATGCTTTAGTGCATCTCCACCCTTGAATATGAGCTCATCTTGACCGTACAACATGGTTAAATCATATTTTGACATGTGGCAGACATTCAAGCCTTCAATTTTCTTATTCTAGAAAACTGCGGTGACCTTGAAAACTGGACTTTGTGCTCTTTGACCCTCCAAAAAGTCTTTGATGAAGATGAAACATTGTAGGACTATGTTTCCAAAGATCTCCTTCAGGAATATGCAGAAAAAACTCCCATCTGAATCTAACTTGTACAAGTTTGACTACATTTGGAAGCTTGCAAGGTGGCATTAAGGTGTCTAGGAAGCTCGGATAGCCTTGAAACTTTATACAAATATGTAGTCACATATGGTCTTTATACATGCTAAACCATATGGCTAACATAAATTTCTATACAAGAATTTGTAGGGTCAAACTAGAAAAAATACATTTTTACAAAATGAACATAGCATATCAATGTGCTACCAAATCCATTTTCTGCTGAAATTTGGGCTATAGACTGCCTTTGACAATCTTTACAAGTATATGGATTTTCATCTAATTTGGTGACAATGAAATTTTTGCCCTAATTTCCCAACTTTGACCAGCTTTGACCAACTTTGACCGCTACCATGGACTTTCTTGATTTCTTTGAAACTTTGTATGTGACCTTCCTTTGACATCCTTGATGCATCCTGGACTTCTCAGGGAATTCTGGCTACCTTCACCAAATATGTTTTTTGTAGGCCTTCACAAGTGAGAGAGGAGAGAAAATCTTGATGACATTCGCCCCCACTAAACCTGCGATTCCTCCGGAAGCGCCACTCTAGCATCTGTGAAAAACAAAATGTTCCAGGCATCAAATTCTTTTATAGGCAACATAAGAAACATGGAAGGAAAATTGATTATATGCATGAATTAGTAGGTAATGTGACATGAAGCAAAATTTGCATGAAAGAAAGAATTGAAACAGGCAAGATGAATATGCATGAACAAATAGGCAACATATATGCAAATGAACAAGCAACATTGGCAACAATAAAGAAAAAAAACAAGCATCAATATGAAGTGGAAGTGGATGTATTGAGTCGTTTTAAGCATCAGTTCCTCTCATCTTGAAGAAAATTTTGTACCTTTTTCATAAAGCAATCTACCTTAAATATGATTATAAACAAAGATTTAGGATTTTCAAGAGACATCTTTTATCTTTAGCTTATTTTAGATCAACTCCTTTCCTACATAAATATGAATATGCTCTTTCTCTAATAACATGCAAGGAAATCTAACTAAACTCCACTAATGCATAAATCTGCTTATATAGCCCATGATTTATTCTACTATGCCTCTTTATCCTCCTTTGGCTTGCTCTTTTTTTTTTTTTTTCGATGATGATGATGATGATTCGGCAACTTTATGGTTACGATCACTTTTTTGGGGTGGAAGAAAGTGTAAACTTCTTGGTAACATGTAGCTTTTTTTTTTTTTTTGACGAGGAAAAATTAAACCCCGATACAAGGTACAACCATTTTTGATGACGGAGAAAAGTCGTTTAAACTCCGATACAAGTGCTGTGAGATGGACTAAGGATGTAGAAACATGCAATAGCAGGAGCTAGGATTTCAACAATTATGCTTTCGATACTGGATACATATGCATGTTTATATATGAAAGTCATGTCACCAAAATAAACCTCCAAATCTACATGCCCTATCTTTCCACAATCCTAGATTATAATCAATTTCTTAGTAGATAAGTTACTACTTAAGATACAATTTTACACAAGTAGAGAAATCATCATTTGCCTTTTTTGACTCAAGTGATGTGGATATGCAATGTGATGCAAAGACTGAAAAAAACATGCATGAAACAAGCATGGAAAAAAAATAGAATGAACTTGAAAAAAAACAAAGCAACATGAACTTGAAAAATTAATGATGTTTTCATTTTTTTTTTCTTTTTTTATTTTTTATAACATGGATACTCCTGTTTATGAATCGGCCTCATTGTTGTCATCTTCTTCAATGTCCTCATCCAAAATGTACTCGTCATTATCACACTTCTTGAATAACTTTATCCTTTTACCTGCAATCAAAGTTTTTAGTGCAACACCATTTAATTCACAAAGAGCATACGTACCATTGTTGTTGACTTTTGATACAATGTATGGCCCAAACCACCGTTGAGTGAGCTTTTTGCGTGCATCATATGGAGAGTCAAATGTACTAAGATAAATGAGCACCCAATCTCCTACTTCAATTGGCTTAGGACGCAATCGATGAGTTTTATCAAAATAATGCTTGTTCTTCATTCTAGATTCTCTTAATTTTTCAACAGCATCATCAAGTCTTAATTTACCTTGTTCTAACTGTTTAATACGCAAACTCAAAAAATCATCAGTAGACATGTTTTCAGACCAAGGCAAATTTGACCATGCAGAAATATGAGACTGAATTGGAAACAATGGTTTTTGATAGTACATGAGTTCAGCAGGCATATATCTAGTAGTACGTGTGCATGTCATTCTATCTGCCCAAAGTGCAAAAGGTAAGAATTTAGGCCATTGTTTGATGTCACCGTTACATGCTTTAGATATGGCTTTCACAATAGGTGGATGCCCTCTCTCTATTTTACCATTGGCCTCTGGATTATATGCAGTAGTGAGAGACAAACGAATACCGTGACGCTCAAAGAACTCTTTAGCTTCTCTCGCATTTAACTCTCCACGATCGGCAACTACTTTCTCTATGTACCCAAAGCGACTTATGACATCTTCAAGCAAGAATTTGCAAACATTGTAAGTGGTCTTAGATCGTAATGCACGTCCCTCTACATAATTAGTTAAATCTTCTCTTGCAAGTACAATGTAACGCATTTTGTCAATACCTTTAGGCATAGTTACAAGATCTACTACCCACTTGTAGTGAATACAAGGTGGATAAGTAGGATGCAACGGATCTCTATGTTTGACTGATGAATGAAGTTGACAAGTAGAACATGTAGAAACATAGCTACTAATGTCAACATACATCCTAGGCCAATAATAGGTACTTCTAATTTTTTCATATGTTCCAAAAAATCCTTTATGACCGGCCCATAATGTCTCATGCATTTCCTTCATTACTTGCAATTGAAGACCTCGTTTTCCTAGGACTCGTTGTGGATTCTTAACCTTACCCTTAGCATGTCTCCAAAGATAACCATTACATAGGAAAAAGTTATAAGCTCGTTTCCTAATGTTACGGAATCTATTCGTAGTCGAGTTAGGTAATGGTTGTAGTGTACTCAGATACTTTCCTATGTCTCTCCATTCATTTTCGTACTCAGACTCATGAAATTGCTCATACTCATATATATGTGGAACATAGTCAATTAAGTTCACATTCTTTATTAGATCACTTTCAAGATCATCATCAAATCTAGCTCTCGATAACATATCAGCAACTGAGTTTGACTTACCTGAAATATGAACTAACTCAGGATTTATGAACTTAATATATGAGATCCATCTAAGCATGGCTATATCAGGAGATGAACAATTGGCTATCATTCCAATGAGAGGCAAACAATCAGTCTCAACTTTGACATTTGCACCAATGAAATATTCTTTGTCTATTTTCAAAGCTGTTACCATACCCCATAGTTCTCATTTGATCTGTGGATATTTTCGTTGTGTTTCATGTAGAATTTTGGCACCAAACCTAATTGCATATCTATTCCCTTCACTATCGTCTTGACTTATGACCCAACCTATACCAATAGGACTAGTATCAACAGTCAATATAATAGGTTTGTTAGCAGAATAGTCTACACGCTTAAGGATGGGAGCTTTAAGCAATAATTTCTTCAATTTACGCATAGCTTGAGTGTGTTTGTCAGTCCAAATAAATTTTCGTTTCTTCCTCAACAAGTCATAGAGACAATCAGCAACATGAGCAAAGTGTGGGATCCAAATAACATAAAAGATGCAAGCACCAAGAAATCTACGTACCTCACTCACGTTGTTACATGTTTCAGAAATCTTGCTAATGGCATCAACTTTTTGTGGGTATGGCTTTCGACCATAATGGCCACATAAATGTCCAACAATAAGAACCTCGTTGACACCAAAAACAGATTTTTCTATGGAAAATGTGAGACCTACCTCTTCAAATCATTGAAATATTCTTTCACAATCAGAGATATGGTCAAGAACAAATTTACGACATCCAGATGAATCTAAAGTAATGTCCTTTACATGTTCATCACTCCCTTTAATTGGAATATCATCAATGAATGGCATAGTTATATGAGGGATAAAATCATGTAAGACCATATTCATAGCACTCATCATATGAGCCACAGAATTGGTCGCTCCTTGAGGTAAAGTACACATTCGCACTAAGCCTAAAGGAGTTTTCATTGTGGTTATGTCACGACTATCAATTGCTAATTGGAATTGGTCATATCCCGAATATAAATCACCCATTGAATATATAGAATGTCCTGAAAATGATTCAGCAAACTCATCTACAATGGGTCTTGTTCCTACATTCCTTATGGTGACTTTATTGACAGGTTGGAGATCTTGAATAAAACGTAGTTTCCCATTCTTTTTAGGCACAGTGAACCATCTGTTTGAGTAAGGTGCAAAAGATGGCTCTAAAATTCTCATGTTTATCTTCTCCTTAAGTAGTTTCATTAGCTCAGGTAAGTGAGCCTTTGGAACAGGTATAGGATGAAGATTCCATGGAATATGTGGAATAGTAAAGATTATCATGGGTGCAACTAGCTTAGGATCTACACAACCAATCTCATGAGGATACATAGTAAAGGCTTTTCCATGGCTACGTATGACTCTCTCAAATTTATCTCTCTCTGCTGGCAAAAGAAAGTCATCATCTCTACCAATTTTCACCTGTTTGATTGTCTCATCCGTGAATGTATGTCCTATGTTTTTCTTATCCCGAAGAATTGGATCATTTTTCACATCAATAATCTTTTCATTACTTCCTTGAGGTAATGGTTGAGCTATGGGTTTAATTTTTTTGTCTGTAGTTTTGTACTTTGTTTCAACTAAGGCATCATGTGTTTGGTTAAATTTCGAGCACTTTTCAACATTGAGAGCATACTCTTGGATTAGAGCATACTCATCAAGGGAAGAAAGAAGAATAATATGGGAATTAGAATTTTTTTGAAGACATAACTCTAACTCCTCAAGAGTAGAGAAACAATGAGATGTTTCAATCACATGCTCAATGTTCTCATCATGTTCCATGATTTTGTTGTTTTTATAATTTTTTTGGGTTTTTTGGATAAAAGACTTGGACAATTGACTCTTATGAAGAAAATCTAATCTAGAATGTGGAAAACAAAGTGACAAACTATTGTACATGTTGGTTGGATGCGAGATGTCAAACCAATATCCATTGTTGTCCCGCTCAACAATGGATTCTATCCGAAATTTTGATCATATGTAGCTCCAAACATGAATCGAGGTGCACAATCACTACAAGCATGCTCATGACCCTGATTAACAATAGGTTTCTTTCTAATTGACAATCGATTCCTAGGATGATTCACTCCTACTGTCATGACTTGAAGTGATTGCATTCCATCCTTAGACTTGAATCTAGCATAGGTAGACCCATCATCCATGGCTTTAGTTTCCATACGACTCTCACAAATAAAGGGTTGACCTAAGAGAACTTCATAGGAGCAATTATCTTGAATAAAAAAGTGAAATTCTTCTGTGATTCCTCCTATGGATATGGGCACACTAGCACAAGCTCCGTACAGGGTACCTACACCATTATCTTCAGTTCTCATACGCCATCCACAATCTTTATCTATGGGCCATCGAAACTTATCATAGACTTCTCTTGAAATCACATTGATTTCGGAGCCGGAATCTACTAATGCATTTACAGTGATAGTGTTCTTATCATTTCCTATTTTAACATGCATCTCTGATGTACCTCTAGACCAAAATGTTCTTTTAAAGTGACTTTCAGGATTGTTTTCATGATTTTCATGGTCAGGTTGAATAGGTCCTAAGAAATTTTTATTAACATTTACTTCATCATCATCAAAGTCCTCTTCATCAGATTCATCAAAGTTTAAGGCCTCATTCATAGCTTGATCTTGATCTAGAGAATCTTGCATCTCAGTATCTAGATTAAGCGAAAACCTCTTCCTTTTAATTAGGCCGATAAAGTTATCTTTAAAAACAGGCTTTGCAATAGAGAAAACTTGTTCTAAAGACATAGTCACTTGACTCTTAAGCAAAATGTCATCTAAAATCTCCATAGGATCTATTTTTCTCTCAATTTCTGAAATCAAGATGGCTTTAGGTTTTCTCTTTGGTTTCTTTTGTTTTTGCTCAGGGTCTTGTTTTTGTTCATGTTCTCGTGTTTGGTCTTCAGTTTGTTTTGATTGTTCTTGTTTATCTAAAGGCTTTGGTTCTGTTTTTCTTTGCTTTGTCTTCTTCCCTTTTTGTTTCTCCTCTTGTTTTGTTCATTGGGTTCTGATTCTTGTTTTTTATCTTTGGATTGTGATGTTTCTCCTTGCTCTATGATTGTTTCTATTCCCTCTGAGGTTTGTTTTCGAGTCACTCTTCTTTCACTAGGCTCAGCTTCATCTCTTTTTCGTTTTTCTTCTACATTGGATATGTGAGAAATAAGAGATTGATCTTCTATCGGTGACTCCCAAGCTGTTATTCTCCTAATCTCATCCCGTGCTCTTACTAAAGCCTCTATGGAAAAATCAACTTCCTTTGTGGGTTTACTTGATTCCACTTGTTCATCAAGAGCTTCTAGTTTCACTCCTCTAGTTCCTACATCCGTTATGGTTATATTTTCATAGTGTTTTTTCATTCCTCCCTTGCCATAATTTCCTTGCAAAGGTAGCCTAGATCGATAGTCACAGATTTTCTTATCTATGTCTATTACTAGTCGTTGCTCCTTAGCACCCTTCAATAGTTCACAATCTCTCAAAAAGTGCTCTAACGAATCACACCAAGGACACCTACGAGGGCCACGCACAAACCCATTTTGATTTTGAGGATTTTGATTAACTTGTGGTGGGAAATTTTGAAACTGAGGATTTTGTTGATAAGGTATTGCTTGAACAGGATAATTAGGATTTTGAAAAGGCAATTGATGTATTTGAGGAGCTTGGGGAGCAACATGTGGTACTTGAGGTGCAAGAGGAGCTTCCATATTATACGGTTGATGATTTTGAAAATTTTGATTTTGAGGATTTTGAAAAGCTATTTGAGAAGCTTGAGGATACATGTTTTGATACATTTGAGGATTTTGTACATGAGGATGAGGATTTTGCATTGAAGGATTATGCATTGGAGGAACTTGATATGCTTGAGTAGGAGCTACTTGTGGATTTTGATTGGTAGCTATAACATGTTGATTAGGCTCTTGAAAAGTCATTGTGTTCATTTGATTTTGGAAAGTTTTGGTGTAACTAGATTGTAAAGCATCTATAGTCTTGCCCAAATTGGATTGTGTAGCAATAAAACTTTCCATTTGCTTAGTGAGAATATCCACTTGAGATTGTTCAACTACACTTTTATTTGGCTCTACTTTAAAACCTTGAGTAGGCTCCATCATTTGAGGAATAGGAGTAGAGTCAAAAAGCATAGCATGGGATTGTTCTCTAACTTGCTCCTTAGTTTGTGGAAGGCTAGCTTGAGGAAGACTAGTTTGCTCATAAAGCATGGATTGTCTTTGATGTCTATGGGCTACAGCCTCTACTACTTTATGCACTTTTTGCCAATTGTCAGTAAGACCATAGCGCTTATCTGGTTCTTCTAATCGCCGTTCAACTTCCCTACGAGTTTCAGGATGAAGAAGCTTAAGAAAATTGATCACAAGATCAGGTTCCAAAGTTATCTTATCCTCATCAGGAAGTTGTTCATAGCGTCTAATATACTCATTTTGTAAGTGAGTAATAGAGCTACTAGGCTTTGGAGAATTGACCCATCGTAAGAATCCATCCCGATTATGTTGGCTATAATCTTCAAATAAGAATGAAAGAGAACCATACACACGAATCAAATTTGGAAGGAAGAATGGTCCATTGAAGGAGCTTCTTAAACACTTCCTAATTCTAATCCATATGCATAGTCTTCTTTGGATGATATGTATGCATGACGTGAATAGATGGAATCCTTACACATAAATTAGTTTCGAAAGGAAGAATGGTCCAATATTGAAGCTTCTTATACACTTTCAGAAACTAATAAATATGTATGGATATGTATGGATTATATGCATGCAAGTGAATCATGATGGTAGAGTTTACTCACAAGCTCAATGAGACATCCTCACTGGTTCAACGCAATCGTACGGAGACTTCTCACACATAGAAGAATATAGAAGACATTTAAAAATACTTAAGAGACTGAGAGACATGCGAGAATAGATAAGTGACAAGTGACATGAATTAAAAGAATTTGAATTAAATTACATGTAAAATATCGTCGTGGTACGTCATGCTAAGCAGTCTATTGATCAAAGGTGGTTCCGACCCTCAAACCATGACAGTTCAACCGAATGTCACACGTAAGAAGGTGAGTTCCACTCCAGTGACCCTATGTCTGTTTAGGCTCGTAACGTCTAACTAAAGAAGTCTAAGACTCATTAAAATCAGCTCTAACTCACTCACACGCTCCACCGAGGGTGAGTCAAGATAGAGATGCTGGTTTCAAGAGCCTATCCTAGATTGGAGTTCTAACTTAAATTTGAAACTAGGTTCTATACTCATACTAGCTCACCTTGGATCCTCACTCGCTCAACCGAGGGTGATCGTCTCAAGGAAACCATAAGCTAGCATGAGCCCTATGGATGCCTAACAATGATGCTCTAGGAGTTTGGGGGGGGTTTATATAGTTTTTTGAATGAATTTGGACCCTTGGATCTAGAGAAATCAAGTCTCAACTCTAGGATCACTACTTTTGATTACAACCATTTGATTAATCAAATCAATGGCTTGGAATTGTTCTTTCTATCAAATCTAGTGTAAAGGAGTGAAATTTAGGCGCCCTCATTCTCCACCATTGGATCTGGGGATGATCTGGACCGTCGGATGAGTGCTGACATCAATTCGGATAAGATAAGCCACTATTTTTGGAGAAATGCTGCATTATTGATCTTTGATTGTAGAAAAGGTCTTCTTTTATGGAAAAAATTCGTGGATCCTCCTTCCTTTATGCTTTAGTGCATCTCCACCCTTGAATATGAGCTCATCTTGACCGTACAACATGGTTAAATCATATTTTGACATGTGGCAGACATTCAAGCCTTCAATTTTCTTATTCTAGAAAACTGCGGTGACCTTGAAAACTGGACTTTGTGCTCTTTGACCCTCCAAAAAGTCTTTGATGAAGATGAAACATTGTAGGACTATGTTTCCAAAGATCTCCTTCAGGAATATGCAGAAAAAACTCCCATCTGAATCTAACTTGTACAAGTTTGACTACATTTGGAAGCTTGCAAGGTGGCATTAAGGTGTCTAGGAAGCTCGGATAGCCTTGAAACTTTATACAAATATGTAGCCACATATGGTCTTTATACATGCCAAACCATATGGCTAACATAAATTTCTATACAAGAATTTATAGGGTCAAACTAGAAAAAATACATTTTTACAAAATGAACATAGCATATCAATGTGCTACCAAATCCATTTTCTGCTGAAATTTGGGCTATAGACTGCCTTTGACAATCTTTACAAGTATATGGATTTTCATCTAATTTGGTGACAATGAAATTTTTGCCCTAATTTCCCAACTTTGACCAGCTTTGACCAACTTTGACCGCTACCATGGACTTTCTTGATTTCTTTGAAACTTTGTATGTGACCTTCCTTTGACATCCTTGATGCATCCTGGACTCCTCGGGGAATTCTGGCTACCTTCACCAAATATGTTTTTTGTAGGCCTTCACAAGTGAGAGAGGAGAGAAAATCTCGACGACAACGTGTAGGGTAGATCCTTGTGATGAAGCATTGTTCGTGCTATTTCCATCACACTATGTATCTTCCTTTCAGCTACTCCATTCTGAGATGGAGTATGAGGCTGAGTGACTTGTCTTTTGATTCCTTTCTGGTTGAGAAAGTTATCAAAAGTCATGATTGATAAACTCACCACCTCCATCTGATCTAATGGTTTTAACTTTAGTCAAAGCTTCATTCTCAACTTCCTTGATCCAAGTTTGAAACTTAGAGAATGTGTCTGCCTTTGACTTCAAAAAGTACACCCAAATATAGCGAGAGTGATCATCTACTAGAAGATAAAAGTAGAGGGATCCACTCAAGGATGGGGTGTTCATTGGTCCACATAAGTCCATGTGGATGAGGACTAGAGGGTTCCTCGCTCGAGTTGAGGCTTCCTTGGGAACTGGGGCCCTATGTTGCTTTCCTTGGGTGCAAGCTTGGCAGACATCCATAAGTTGCCCTATCTTTGGAAATCCCTTCACAAGTTGGGATGAAGAGATTTTGGATAAGGAAGTGTGGACAAATCTCTGGTGCCACAAACTTGAGGTTGATTCTTTGGATACAAAGCAAGATAGCTTGTAGAGGCCCTTTTCTTCAATAGCTTGAGCAATGACATCCTTTGTATGGGGATCAACTACCTTAACTGAGGTGTTGTCAAACCATACTTGTTTGTCTTGATTTGTAATGGCCTTGACGGAAAGTAGATTCATACATAAATTTCGAACAAAAAGAACATTGGATAAAGACTTGCATTCCCCCTGACGGTTGGTAATTTGAACTTTCTCTTTTCCTTCGATGGGTAAACTTTTGTTGTTGCCAAGATAGACTTCTCCCATGTGTTCTTCGAGTTCTTGAAAGGAGTCCTTGTCTTTGCACATATGGGAGGTAGCTCCGCTATCAAAGATCCACTCATGCGGGGAGCTAGAAGTAACTAAGGCATTGGCTTCTGTGGAGATGAAGAGTTCCTCATTTGAGCAATGGGATCTATGTTGGGATCGTTTGGATGCTTGCCTAGATGTAGAAACCTTCGATGATTGTTTCTTTTTGTAGCAAAACATTTCTAAGTGTACTGATTTTCCACAAAAATTACAGGTGAACTTCCTAGATGAAGTATGTGATCCTTGCTTAGATCCATTGCTAGCCTGATGACTTGTGGTTTTGCCCTTATTGATTGGGCTTTTGGCCTTCATGGTTGACTCTTGTGAGGAAGTCGATTTGGCTCGCGAGTCATGAAGGAGCAATAGTCGACGAACCTCTTCCCAAGGTAAGACTTGGCCGCGATTATACAAAGTTGTGACAAATATCTCGTATGACTTTGGTAACTTGTTAAGAAGCCGAATGGCCATGTCTTCACCAGAGATCTGCCTACCACATAGTGCTAATTTACGTTGGTAGTCCTCAAATTGGGCTATGACCTTGGTAATTGTGTCGTGTGGCCTAATGGTCAAATTATGAAACTCGGCCTCTAATGCATATATCTTTGAAGGGGTTTTGTCTTCATACAAAGCGGCTAACGTATCCCAAGCATCCTTGGACGTCTTGCAGGCAATGATATGTCCTTTCGCCAATTTGTCACAGGGAAGTAATAGGTGACCTAAAGCTCTTTTGTCCTTGACATTCCACACATGCCAATTGTCTAAGTTGGTATCCCTATTGGGTTCGGGGTCTGACCCATCTACTACCTCATGAAGAAGATTCGTGTAGAGGTATGCATGCATGAAATCTTTCCATATATTGTAATTTTGGCCATTGAGGCGTTCATCCTTAGGCATAAAAATAGGGGTGAAAGAGGGTAAGAAGTTAGCCATAGATGATGAGCTACCTTCACTTTTGGTCATTACAAAGCTTTGAGGATAAAGTTTTTAGAAACATTGTCAAACATACTTTGCCAAAAAGTACCGCTTCAAGATAATTTGCAAAGCTTGAAATGAACGACTCAATACCAGACTAAAAAACTCCTTGGGGAGGGGGGGGGGGGAGCTTATAATAGTCCTTCACTTGCACCAAGAATTACAGGAGACACTTCAGGGGGGGCTTAGAATAGCCCTGTACTTTTGCAAAGAGAAACACCATGGAGGGGGAAGATTCGATGATTTCATACACACACAATACTTTTCTTTTATTGCTTGAGTTTACAAGAGAGAGCACTTAGTGCCAAAGAGATAATGCTTTGAGCAAAAGATTAGTTTTGACAAACTTTTATATGATCAAAGTTTTTCTCTATCAGTTGAGTGCATGATGCAGCAAACTAAGCATCTTGAAGTCAAGCATCTTGAAGTCGGAGTGTGTGACCCCCAAAAAATGGTACGAATCCTCTTAATAGAACATTTAATGTGAGTTCATGGAATTTTGTGATAAAATCAAGGCTTGAGACTGACTAAAGACAGCAAAGCATAATGCTATTGAAGAAACACATGGAGCTTCCATCCGTGATCATTAAATTATCACACGGGTTGTTAATGCTCTCACTTCGTGCTGACTTCTGAGAGAAGTCTACTGTTGATCTGAAAAAAACTCGAAGATAATCAAATGTAAGAAATCAAATGATAAATTGTATGTTGCTTTGCTATTTATATGTATAGTGCCATGTGGCAGGAGACTATGCTACACAAAACGTAATTCATGATGTCAAGTGGGCGATATCTGATTCTACTGCTGCTAAATTGCATCGATGCCAGATGCATGCACTCATCTCTGCAGCTCCTCTGAATCATCGCCTACCCTGCAAAGCAACAATGATGCCTATCTCGCCCATTCTCTCTCCTGTAAACTTCTCCGGAAGAGCAGCTAATGCAAAAATACTGTCCAGCTCATTTCTCGTTTAGCAAAACACTCCGGTGGGTATCTGCACTCTTCTCGCTTATTGTGCAGGCCCTTCCTTCCCCTCAAGGGCCACACTGTTTCTACGGCTTTGGAGATCCTTCTGTTTCTACAGTGAAAAGGATTGTTTTTGGTTGTGGTGACATCAACCTAGTGCTTGAATTCAGGATGTTCAGTTTATGCAGCATTTGGCTATGGAAATGGTTATTGGGGCAGATCTCTACACTCTTTCAGCAGTTTGCATAGGGCAAAGTAGAGCTCCTTCTCTCTCTCTCTCTCTCTCTCTCTCTCTCTCTCTCAGCGTGTTGCGGCTCTCTTCTCACTCTCTATATCTAGCTCGTCCGCTGCTTCGCATCACGCCGCCACCTTCGTCAGTGATGTTACAAAAAGACTCCGGGGACTTGTGCACTTCTAGCTATGGCATCTGGACACATTTCTTCTCAAGTTAGTCTTTACAATGCGGTTTTCCTCTGCCCCATATGTACGTCCAATGTCTGCTCTTCTTTTGCGGAAACAGCTTGGATCTTGGTCTCAGTTAAGTGCTCAGTCGCAGGCCTCTGTCAAAGAGCAACTTCTTTTCATTCCTATTCCAATGTGGGAATTCTAACGTGAATCGTCTAAAAGTGAGTGCTTTGCTCATCTTTGGACAGCTCGCACAACATATGGGGCCTCAGCTACAGCCTCACTTCTGGCTACAACAGAAGCATGCGTTCTTTCTCCCAATTCGTTATCTTCACCTTCCTCTCCAGCTTCTTCCTCCTCCAGCTCTGAGATTCACTCTGGCTTCGGCAACACACCACCTACACGCTTGATGTGTGTATGGGCTTTAGCTCCAAGCTTGGGTCGCAGATGAAGTGGCCAGAGGGTGCTGCTAGGCTTCCACACACTGGAACACGCAAGAAACTCCCAGTGTCGCCTGCATGCTGCCATCACCACTCAGCAGTAGAGGGAACAAGCACCTGCTATCTTTAGAAGACAAGGCAACACTAAGTTGTGTGCATACATACCCTGATTGAAGGTGAGCAGAAATGACAAATTGATTGTAGTGTTATGGAGTATCGGTTGCAGAATATAACAAGGAGAATAAGTTTAGAATGAACTAGGTCTGTAGTCAAACAGAATCAAGAGTGTTGATAGACACTATTATGTAAGATCCTCAAAAGCATTGTAGAAAATGACTACAAAAGTGTTACTGATCATGAACAAAGTATTTATAAACACTTCAAATATTATGAGATTAAATATTAACTCCACTTCATGAACACATAAATGAAGGAGACCCGCAACTATTGCTACAATAGAGGGTGGGCGGGAGGAAAAATGGGGTTCAAAACGATCAAGAAAATGGGTGGGAGGGTGGGTAATTTGGTGTAATGAAACCCCAAAGAGTAAAATGATGGCAAAATGCTCCTCCAAATGAGTGGAGAGCAACACCACCAGACTCAAGCACCACCACCAAAATGACCACCAAATGCACCACCAAGACCTCTGCCTAGCGCTCTGATACCATGTAGAGAGTACGCATGCGGAAGCAAAATGAAAAGTAAAGTACTCTCACAAAACAAAGAATGTGTGAGACACAAAATGAGTAGACCATGAAATGGGTAAACTCATGTGGATTAGAAATGAGCTTGCCAAGAGCATGGAGTAGGCTCCTCAAGCTTCTAACCAAGTACAAATGAGGGGAGAGGCCCTCCTTATATAGATTTGGGAGGGACTCTCAAAAGTACAACCTATGTGGGATAATTCTCCTGAAAGGAGAATGAATACAAATGGTAGAAGCACATGGCAAGGTACCCAAATACAAAGGAAATACAATATAAAATGGAAATAGACTAGAAATGGAGTGCCTCTTGGATACAAAATGGAGATGCACTCATGCGGATACAAATGTAGATGAAGTAGAAGCAATCATGTCATCAACAATAGTGATGCTTTCCTTGACTTGGTTGTATTCTGAAAATGCTCCTCCAAAGCACTCCATATATCACTTGCACTTTCATGTCCACTAATATGAGGAAGCAAGTAATCATTTACTACCATGTAGATAACACTCCTTGCTTAAGCATCCTTCTTCATCCAAATCTTTAATTTTGCAAGCTCCTCCCTAGTAGGAACACTAGGATCTTTAAATTATGGCTTTTCTTCTTCTCCTGTGATGTATCCCACAAGCTCGATAGTTCTCTCTATCCAACTTCTCAATTTGGAGACTATCTTCCATCCTTTCTTCACATGTACTACCAAATCTTCAACCTTATGAAAAATGAATGTACCTTAGCTTCAAAATTTACTCCTTTTGATCCTTTTGATTGTTCTCTTGTGTCTCCCTCTAGCTTTTCCTTTACACTTCGTCCTTTTGAATCTTCAAATGCTGAATTCTGTATGTCTGCAATAGTCGGGGTCTTCCTTTTCTTCAAATTTGATTATTCCTACTTTGATACCACTTATGGAGATGATTAATCTCCAAAAGACAAGCTACACTTGAGTTTAGAACACCTCTATGTCAAGTAAAGCTCAAAACTTTCACCAATTTTGAAGTCTTTTACCAAAATATAAACTCTCAGTTTCTCTATGAAAACTAGCTTGACTCAAAAATGTATGCCTCACACAATTCACTCATTGACTGATGAAATGATTAAAGTTTTCTATGAAAAATTGGTACAACACTCTTCTAGTGTGTGCACAACTATTCCAAGTTAAAGTTCTTCAAAAGAACTTACAAAAGTTTAGATTTACTTCAAAGAGTAAACATGTGCCTGAAACAAGCACTTTCTACAGGTGACTTTTATATATGCAACTTTAAACAGTTGGTTCTCACAAAATATAACCCGTTTATTAAAATGCTTTAGACATAGATGGCTTACCTTCCAACTTAGATTTTGACTCTTGATTTGTGTAAAACTTTACACTATGCACTGAGATCTTATCAATTCTTTGATCATCGAGATTGCACCTGTTTCAGAAGACACTTATCACTTCTTCACATACAAATGTTCGTACTCACAATTCTCTCAGCCTGATTACAATTAGACTCTCAAATCTTGACCATAGATGCATTAACTATGGACTTAGACATCTACAAAAGGATTCTTGAAATGATCAAATAGGGAAGGGATAGAGAAAAGATCGTGCCACAAGTTTCAAAAGTTTTCTTCTATTCTCTTGAAAAACATCTGATTGATGAATCTTATACATTCATCATACACTTTCTTCCTCTACTCATATGTTCTTGTTCTATATCTCTTCTCACATATATGTCCAAACTCTATACTAGTATATATAGGCATGTATGTACAAACTTGTCACCCTTACAAAGCATAAGAAAGCTTAATGTACATGTACATACAAATCACTATCTTCTGATTTTTCATCTTTCCTTCATGCTCCATTCTTTGTTCTTTTCTTCAATCTTAATGTACATGCAATCTTCAATCTTCATTGTAATCATCAACTAATGATTGTCTTGCTCCAACAGGTGTATAGTGAAAATTTATCAAGAAACTTTAATAGAGGAGATGCTAAGCCGACTCAACATAGCTAAGAAGCACAATGAAGAAGAGAAAAGAATATGTGAAGAAGCCCAAGTAGAGGCCTTAGAATGTATTAGATGTATGAACTTGAGAAGACAAGGCATAGATAAACCCATGCACATCAATTTCGAAGCTTTGGGGGATCACACTATGTGGTAGACCAAGAGTGTTCCCTCTCATCATATCATTGATAGAAATCCCTTTATGACAATAGAATTAGCATAGGGCATGACCTCGCAAACCATTGTGATTGACTTAGGGCCAGCCACTAGTGTGATAAGATATTCTTGCTATTAGAACATGGGCTTGTCAATTAGTCCTATGGAAGCTTATCTTTTAGGATTAGGAGGAGTGGAAACCCCTTGCATGGTCAAGGTGGAGCTTCCCATCTCCATTGAAGATGCCCATATGACAATCAAAGTGCTATTTTGCTTATAGGAGGACCTTACTGAATCTCTCATCCTAGGTCAAGATTGGATCTATGATCATCTAGTCAACTTAAACCAAAGGAGTGGACTTCTTCATGTTTGGATAAATGAAATAAACATTACGATTGAACTAGGAAGTTGCACGATCAATGATCCAGGACACACCACAAAGTCTTCATTGTTATGGGGTTATTCATGAAGAAAAATGGTGTTCTTGTCCCAAACTATATGATGCAAAAGGATTCAACTATTGAAGAACAAGCAAGAGAGCGGATGGGACTCCCTTCTTTTCCAAATGCACCTATGGTCTCAGTATCTCAAGTGAGGAAGCACAATAAGTGGCTTATAGGGACTATCAAATCCTAGAGGCAGACAACATCTCAAGAAGCAGTTGATAAAAATCAATGAAACCTTAGGTAGTACATTAATTTGGCTACCAAAGTTGTCGATGAAGGTAGACCATAATCCTAGATAGATTTGGGTGCTTAAGACCTGCTTAGGAGCTAGACTAGCCACACATAAACTCTTAGGAATTAAACAATTCTCAATGATGCCAACCCCTCAAGATCTTACGCTTCAAACTATTGAACACAAACCCTCATGTAAAGTCCCTCCTAGCATTACTTAAAAATGGGTACCTAAAAAGTCCCATGACCAGGAGAAGTCATTCTTGAAATCCTTATATGTATTCACATGCAAAACTTGAAATCTCATAAGGGAAGTATGGAGAGTCAAGTCATGTGCCAAACCCTCTGACTGCACTGTGCAACACCTTTGTACAATATTAGATTCATTCTGAGCTCATTGCATTCCCCAAGTATGCATCTAGGTCATCCACTAGCCATATTCACTCTCACCCACACTCACCTCACACATAACACTCACTAACTCAATAACATTCAAGGATGTCACATTGATATTGTAAAGGGAACAAGGCCTCATCAAGTTTTTGATACAATACTAATGTTTGGGCCATTACGGGTACTACTAATGTTTTATCATACACAATTAAGCCTCTATACAACCTTCTGATGAATTTTGAGTGGAATGAAGAATGTGAGAAATCATTTATAGAACTAAAACAACATTTATACCTAGCTCCCATATTGATAATGCCACATTGGAACAAGCCATTCCATGTCCACATGGATGCCTCCAATTTTGCTATTGGATGCATGATGAACCACGCCTTAAGAGAGAGGATTAGGAAGTAATCCTCAACCATGGCTTTATCACACTCCTAACCAGGAGGTTGTGAGTTCAATTCCCAACAACTATCGTGACTTTGGCAGCATATAAATAATGATGCCACTTCTTCAAAGCATGGAAAATTGCATACAACTCCTTCTCATAGATGGAGTAATTCTTTTGATCCGGTTCTAGTTTCTTACTCTCAAAAGCTACTCGTCCACCATCTTGAACTAAAACCACTCCTATAGCAAAATCACTCGCATCAGTCTCAACCACAAAGGTTCATTGGGATCTGCTATATGTAAAAGTGGAGCTGTAGCAATTACTATTTTTTATTTCTCCATACTTTGCTTTTGTTCATCTCCCCAATGAAAGGCTTTCCCTTTCCCTTTAAGTTGTTCTGTCATCGGAAGAGCAATTTTGGCATAATTCTTAATGAATCTTTGATAGAAGCCTGATAAACCTAGGAAGATCTGCAGCTCTTCCAGGTTCCTAAGATGTGGCCATTCCATAATAGCCCTAATTTTTCAGGATCGATCTGGATTCTATTCTAGGAGACTATATGCCCAAGATATCCAACCTCTGTTTTGAAAAATTCACACTTCGACTCATTAGCAAAGAGTGAATTTTCCCGTAACACTTCGAATACTTTTGTTAAGTGTTCCAAGTGCTCCTATTCTAATCCACTATAGATCAGAATATCATCTAGGAAATCTACTATAAAGTGCCCTAGATAAGGCCATAATACACTATTCATGAGCTTCATGAAAGTGCTAGGAGCATTGGTAAGACCAAAAGGCATCACCAAAAACTCATAGTGCCCATATCTAGTCCTGAATGCAATTTTAGGGACATCCTCTCCCCTAATCCTAATCTGATGATAACCTAATTTAAGTTCAAGCTTGATAAAATACCTAGCTTGATGTAACTAATCAAATAGGTCTTCCAACCTAGGCATTGGAAACCTATTTTTGATAGTTACCTTGTTTAGTGCTCTATAATCTATACATAATCTCATAGAGCCATCCTTCTTCTTAACTAGGAGCATTGGCGATGCCGAAGGTGAGTTATTAGGTCTAATGAAGCCCTTATCTAGATAATCATGTAGTTTCCTCTCAACCTCCTCATGTTGAGAAACACTAAGCCTATAAGGTGGCTTACAAATAGGGTTAGTGTTAGTAACTACCTCAATAGCATGGTCAATGTCCCCTCTCTCATGTGGTACCTCTCTAGGTAAGTCTGTGGGAAAAACATCTCTGAATTCAAACATAAGATCTTTAAAACTTTTAACAACACACTCTTGCAAGAAAGAAAAGTAAAAATTCATGTCCATATTTACATTTTTGGCATGAAAATATACATCAGATGAAATGTCTATACAATACTCAAAGTCCTGACTATACAATAAAAAGATCTCCTGTACATGCTGAAAATGACAAAGACTATGAGATGAGCGGTGCATTCGGTACATATCTCTCTCGCTGTATACAAAATTTACTTTCATGTCTTTCAAACTGAAGAGTGTTGTTTTGATAGCTACATTTAAGTGTGTCTCCCAACCCCCATAGCCACTCTCTTCCTAACAGAAGGTCTATCCTCTCCATATTCATGATTTGGAAATCCATGTAGTCAATATAATCCTACATCTTGACTTCCAAATTGGATACCATAGTATACCATATCCTCTTTTCTTCCCCTTGCATCATAGATACTATGTATTTATGTGCATTGAGTTGCTGGGGAATCTTTAGCTTTTTTACCATAGCATAGTTTATAAAGTTATGAGTGGTGGAATCATCTATCATGACTCACACCCTGGTCCTATATACACTACCATGAAGTTTAACCAAGTCATGTGGTCCAAACTAAGGTGACCACAATGGCTGAATCAAACAACATGTGTGCTCAATATCCTCGTGCATCACCTCCACCCCCTTGGAGCTAGAGCTGCCATGAATAGGAAGTGTCTGCACTAGGTGGACCGTCTTTTTGCCCTTATCAAAGGCCGTACTATTAGACTCAAGAAATGACCGACAGGAGACGGTTGAACCACACCCTAAGAGGGAGGGTTAGGAAGTAATCCTCAACCATGGCTTTTGGGGCATGTGGTTAGCCCATCATACTCCTAGTTGGTAGGTCATGAGTTCAAATCCCACATTTGGTATCAGGGCCTAGGAAGTAGGCGTGGGGAAGGAAGGCATGCGTGTCGCTTTCAAAGGTGAGCCCAACATAGATTAGAGTGTATCTCCCAATCCGTAGGTCGGATTTAGATGTATAAGATACCATTGGAAAGCTCTCCGAACAAGCTTTCCAATGGAAACACTAGATTGAGGATTCAAGATACTTAGCATGGGTGCGAACCAGGTTCAAGATCCTGAGCTTGAGAACAAGGGGCTCAAGAGACCAAGGGGCTCAAGAGACCAAGGTTGCAAACAAGGCAAGTCCGTAGGCAAGTGGCCATGAAGCGAAAAGGCAAGGTTCAAGAGACCAAGGTTGAGAGCAAGGGTTCAAGAGACCAAGATTGAGAACAAGAAGGTCAAGAGACTGTGCATGGGTGAGGACATCAATCCAAGGTGAGGTCAAGGATTGATCATTAAGGACAATGATCTCTAGAAGGGGAAGAGAGTGTTAGACTCAAGAAATGACTGACAAGAGATAGTAAAACCACACCCTAAGAGGGAGGATTAGGAAGTAATCCTCAACCATGGCTTTTGGGGCAAGTGGCTAGCCCATCATACTCCTAGCTAGTAGGTCATGAGTTCAAATCCCACATGTACTACTCTATGGTCCTCTCTTCTTTTCTTCCCCCTTATTGAGTGGACAGTTCCATTGTAAATGGCTAGGAGACAAACACCTAAAGCACATGTTCTCTCTTTTGGCCCTCTCAAACTGCTCCGTAGGTAACCTAGGCCCTTGGGATCTTTGTTTCTTAATAAAGATTTTGTTTTTCCCTAATGGCACTTTCTTCTTGAACTTAGTCATACTAAGAGGTTTGAGGGGCTGATCCGTCTTCATAGGAGTATACTGAGGATGGTTATGGTCCTCATAAATCTAGGCATATTTGATTGCCTCCTCAAATGTCTTTGGTCCATTTCTTCTTACCTCTCTGTTGATGGCTTGATCTAAGCCCCTAACAAACCCTCTTGTTTTTTGAAAGTCATCTAATCCCTTAAGTTTCAAAATGATCTCCCTATAGTGGGATGTGTAGACCGTCAAAGGCCTACCTCTCTGGATGATCCTATCCCACTCATCCCAATTCCTTTCTTCCTCATTCTCAGAGGAAAGAGTTTCAAACTGAGTCCAGTCCATAGGGATAATTTTCACCTCCTTTGAGACTCATCCACCACTTATTAGCACAGGGGCCAAGCAAGAGACTTGCCTCCAACACATGATACTTAGGTGGGGTGCCCTTTGGTTGATGCAAATCATTCCACTTTCGCAAAAAAGTATAGATTGCATCCTTGTTTCTCTCACTGTCATCCCTCGTAAAGGTAGGTGGCTTCAAGTCTTTTAGGAGGGGAGCTTCCCTGGAACTCTCTCCTTTATGGTTACTAGGAAAAGAAGGACCTTTCCTAGTCATCTCTACAGGAAGAGTAGGAGTTTCTCTTTCCTTCCTAGCTAGGAAAGAGGTGACATGTGTCTCAAGTGAGATCATTTGAGACTTAAGCTGTTTAATGAGAGGCGTCATGCTACCTACGTCTCTCTCTAATCTAAGGGCCCGTTCTTTTAATTTTGCGAATTGTGACTAACAAACTCATCATGAAGTTCCTCATAGGGGTACTCTTCTTGTTGTGGCTCTTTTTCCTCTAGCTTTTGTTGATGACATGATTGCTCCTACTTCATCTACATTTGTATCCGCATGAGTGCATCTCCATTTTGTATCCAGGAGGCACTCCATTTCTAGTCTATTTCCATTTTATATTGTATTTCCTTTGTATTTGGGTACCTTGCCATGTGCTTCTACGAGTTGTATTCATTCTCCTTTCATGAGATTTATCCCACATATGATGTACTTTTGAGAGCCCCTCCCAAATCTATATAAGGAGGGCCTCTCCCCTCATTTGTACTTGGTTAGAAGCTTGAGGAGCCTACTCCATGCTCTTGGCAAGCTCATTTCTAATCCACATGAGTTTACCCATTTCATGGTCTACTCATTTTGTGTCTCACACATTCTTTATTTAGTGAGAGTACTTTACTTTTCATTTTGCTTCTGCGTGTGTACTCTCTACATGGTATCAGAGCGCTAGGTGGAGGTCTTGGTGGTGCGTTTGGCGGTGATTTTGGTGGTGGTGGTGCTTTATTTTGGTGGTATGCTTTCTCCTCATTAAGAGAAGCCTTTTGACATCAATTTTTGGGAATCATTCTGCCCATTTGCCCACCCTCCCACCCATTTTTCTTCATCGTTTTGTACACCCTTTACCCCCATTTTCTCCTCCCTTCCACCCTCTTTGTGGATTGAGTGTGCTATTGTTTCTGTTATTGGGAAACACATTTATGCAGAGAGTTGATAGTAATTCTCTTTGTTGATAGTGTTTATAAACACTATTATGCATTTATTTGTACACTGGTTTATTACCTGCATGCATTTGGTATTCATAAACACATCAGCAGCGTCATAAACTGTGTTTTTGATGTGCATGTATTGTTCGGCCCTCATTTCCCTCATTTGTTTCTAACCGACGACAACACACTCTGCCATCTGCCATATATGTGTTGTTACATAGTCCATATGTTACTGTAATGCGCACATTACCAGCACCTCTTTGTTCCCAAGAGTGTCATCTCCTTCGTCTAAAGATATGGTAGAGCAGGAGAGAGACTCCTCCATGCTATTGTATTCCCAATTCAGTAGCCACTGTCTCTCGAAGAAGACACATTGGTTAGTAGCTTACCTCACTGAGGTAAGTATTGGCTGATAGCCACTCGAGTTCTTGCGCCATTTCCAAACGAGAGCTATCTGCGCCCTGCCACAGACAAAGTGAGAGAGAGATATATATAGTGGGAGTCGCTCTATTGTCGACCTTCTCTCTGCCGGCACCAATAGAGAAGAATTCTAGATCGAGGGCAATCAGATAACACGGCAGACGAACTAAAGGAAACTCTCTAAAGACCTCCAGTCACAACGGTTCACCATTTTTGTTAGCAAGATTTTTGAGTGCACATCTCCACTTCTCTCTACCAAAGAGGAAGCGGGCGAGTCAAATATCTTGTGCTACACACACACACACACACACAGAGAGAGAGAGAGCAAAACCATTCTTTGTGATGTATCTACTCAGCCATGCAGCCAAGCTCTGATGCATCTATTGTCGCCAATACTTCAGATCTCTGTGAAAGAGAAAGAGAGAGAAACAAACTCTGTGTTTTGAAGTGAGATAAGCACAATGCTCTCTACACAAAGAGAGCGACAGAGAGAGAAGGGGAGAGAGAAAAAAAACAATATTCTCGGTCATATACCATAGTCTCTGTCTCATCGCCCCTCTGAACAATGCAAAAAAACATGTGTATGTCTGACCTTACACTGCACTCCTCACCTCTATATGGCTAATTCTGCAAATCCCTTATCTCGCAATCTCACGAATACACTCTCTCATGATTGATTCCCGTGCATACACTGAATAGCGTTTTTTTTGGTGTTATTCCTTCCATCCATGTGTCAGTAGGGCTGTGGTGATGTCTATTGACCTCAGCTATGAGCCTTTCCCAGATGCGTTGAATCGAGTCCTCTAGTAAGTGTACGAGTGGAGGTGCTCTGCATCGAACAAGAGGATATTGAAAGTGCATTGGGTCCCATTTCATCACATTCTATTCTTAAGCATCTTACCTTAAAGCTATGCACCCAACTTTGAAACATCATTTGGCACCCCTTTGTTTGTATTGATCAAAGGTGATAACCCTCTCCATCAAGAACACAAGTTGGCATACTTTGGCACTAAGTGCCCATCTTTGTACATTAAGAATATAAGAAGAAGACTCGCTTGTGTGTGCAGGTGTGGGTTGGAGGCTACTCTAAGCGCACCCACAAGATCTCTCCAAGTGTCTAAGTCTAAGGCTCCATTGGTGTGCAACGAGCTATTCTAAGCCACCCCCCCCCCCCCCCCCCCCCCCCCCGAATTGTCTCTTCTAATTCTTGGTGCAAGTGAAGGGCTACTCTAAGCACCCGCCCCCCCCCCCCCGCAGTGTCTCTTCTAATTCTTGGTGCAAGTGAAGGGCTACTCTAAGCCCCCCCCCTCCCCAAGGAGTTTTTCAGTCTGGTATCGAATCGTTCATTTCAAGCTTTGCAATTATTTAGAAGCGGTACTTTTGGCAAGTATCTTTGATAGTGTTTCTAAACACTTTATTCTCAAAGCTTTGTCATGACCAAAAGTGAAGGTAGCTCATCATCTATGGCTAACTTCTTACCATCTTTCACCCCTATTTTTATGCCTAAGGATGAACGCCTCAATGGACAAAATTACACTCTATGGAAAGATGTCATGTGCGCCTATCTCTACACGAATCTCCTTCATGAGGTAGTAGACGGATCAGACCCCGAACCCAATATGGATACCAACTTAGACAATTGGCATGTGTGGAATGTCAAGGACAAAAGAGCTTTAGGTCAGTTGTTACTTGCCTCCGACGAACTCACGAAAGGACATATCAGGGCCTGTAAGACGTCCAAGCACGCTTGGGATACATTAGCCGCTTTGTATGAAGACAAAACCCCTTCGAAAATATATGCATTAGAGGCTGAATTTCATAATTTGATCATTCGGCCACACAACATAATTACCAAGGTCGTAGCCCAATTTGAGGACTACCAGCGTAAATTAGCACTATGTGGTAGGCAGATCTCTAGTGAAGACATGGCCATTAGGCTTCTTAACAAGTTACCTAAGTCATATGAGACATTTGTCACAACTTTGTATAATTGCGGCCAAGTCTTAACTTGGGAAGAGGTTCGTCGACTATTGCTCCTTCACGACTCGCGAGCCAAATCGACTTCCTCCCAAGAGTCTGCCATGAAGGCCAAAGGCCCATTCAATAGAGGCAAAACCACAAGTCATCATGCTAGCAATGGATCTCAGCAAGGATCGCATAACTCATCGAAGAAGTTCACCTGTAATTTTTGTGGAAAATCAGGACACTTAGAAAAGTTTCGCTATAAAAAGAAACAATCATCGAAGGCTTCTACGTCTCGGCAAGCATTCAAAGGATCTCAACATAGATCTCACTATTCTAGTGAGGAACTCTTCATCTCCATAGAAGCCAATGCCCTAGTTACTTCTAGCTCCCCGCATGAGTGGATCTTTGATAGCGGAGCTACCTCCCATATGTGCAAAGACAAGGACTCCTTTGAAGAACTCGAAGAGCACACGGGAGAAGTCTATCTTGGCAACAACAAAAGTTTACCCATTGAAGGCAAAGGGAAAGTTCAAATTTCCAACAATCAGGGGGAATGCAAGTCTTTATCCAATGTTCTTTTTGTTCCAAATTTATGTATGAATCTACTTTCCATCAAGGCCATTATAGATAAGGACAAACAAGTATGGTTTGATAACACCTCAGTTAAGGTAGTTGATCGCCATACAAAGGATGTCATTGCTCAAGGTATTGAAGAAAAGGGCCTCTACAAACTATCTTGCTTTGTATCCAAAGAATCAACCTCAAGTTTGTGGCACCAAAGATTTCGCCACACTTCTTACTTATCAAAAATCTCCTCATCCCAACTTGTGAAGGGATTGCCAAAGATAGACAACTTACTGATGTCTGCCAAGCTTGCACCCAAGGCAAGCAACATCGGGCCCCAGTTCCCAATTTTATCTTCTAGTAGATGACCACTCTCGCTATATTTAGGTGTACTTTTTGAAGTCAAAGGCAGACACATTCTCTAAGTTTCAAACTTGGATAAAGGAAGTTGAGAATGAAGCTTCGACTAAAGTTAAAACCATCGGATCAGATGGAGGTGGTGAGTTTATCAATCATGACTTTGATAACTTTCTCAACTAGAAAGGGATCAAAAGACAAGTCACTCAGCCTCATACTCCATCCCAGAATGGAGTAGTTGAAAGAAAGATATGTAGTGTGATGGAAATGGCAAGAACTATGCTTCATCACAAAGATCTACCCTACAAGTTCTGGGTAGGAGCTGTGCATACTGCCGCTCACATTCTTAATCGAGGATTTACAAGTGCATTACACAACAAAACACCCTTCGAAGCATACTATGGAAGAAAACCAAATGTAAATTACTTTCGAGTCTTTGATAGTGAAGCTTTTGTCCATGTACCAAAAGAAGATAGAAACAAGTTACAATCAAAGTCCAAGAAACACATATTCATAGGATACAATGACCAATCAAAGGCATACCATCTATATGATATGGAAAACCACTGCATCACCATTTCAAAGGATGTGATCTTCAATGAAGCTTCCTCATACTCAAGGAAAGATTCAAGTACAAGTCTTAGTCCATCTATCTACACTTCAGAGGGGGACTCAGTATTTCCAAACTCCAACTCAGAAGCAAGTACTTCAAGTCATCCAAGAAGATCTCAAAGACTTATTGACAAGAGACAGCGAGAACAAAGTCATTATGTCAATTACACCTTAATGCATCAGATTCAACAAATCCCAGAACCATCTAATTACAAAGAAGCTCAAGGACAACCTAAGTGGGAAGAAGCTATGCAAGTAGAAATGGATGCAATCGAGAAGAATAAAACTTGGACTCTTGTACCTAAGCCCACAAATCATCAAGTCATAGGAGTTAAGTGGCGTTATAAAGTTAAGTACAAGTCAGATGGCACATTAGACAAGTACAAAGCAAGGTTGGTAGCTAAGGGATACAAGCAACAACATGGCATTGACTATGAAGAAACCTTTGCTCCTATTGCGAGATTCACAACCATAAGAATCATCTTAGCACTAAGTGCTCACTTTAAGTGGCCCATTTATCAGTTGGACATCAAAAGTGCATTCCTCAGTGGAGATCTTCAAGAAGAAGTATATGTTGAACAACCTCAAGGCTTCAAGTTCAAAGGCAAAGAAGGTCAAGTCTACAAGCTTCACAAGGCACTTTACGGACTTAAGTAAGCTCCCAGGGCCTGGTATGAAAAGATTCACAAGTTCTTTGAAGACAAGGGATTTCACAGAAGCAATGTTGATGCTAATCTCTATATCTATCAAAACTCTATGTAGATGACTTGATCTTGACAGGCTCAGACGAAGAACACATCCAGTTTATCATCACACAACTTCATCTTGAGTACTCTATGACAGATCTTGGATTAGTACACTACTTTTTGGGTATGGAAGTTTGGAAAACAAAAGAAGGTATATTCCTATCACAGAAGAAGTACTGCTCTGACTTACTTTCCAGATATAACATGGACCAGTGTCGCTCAGTTTCTACACCACTTGATCCAAACATCAAGCTTACACTGGAGGACTCATCATCACTTGTGGATGTGCATACCTATCAACAGCTTGTTGGCTCATTACTCTATCTTGCCAACACTAGACCAGATATTGCTTATGCAGTTGGTATAGTCAGTCAGTTTGCACATCAGCCTCGTCAGACTCATTGGGATGTTGCTCAGAGACTACTTCGATACATTGCCCTCACCCGACATCATGGTCTTTGCCATAGAGGGGGCATCAAACTTGCTGAATATTTAGATTCTGATAGGGCTAGTGATCCTGATTCTCGACGGTCTACCTCTGGGTATATATTCTTGCTTGGCGCAGGACCTATCTCTTGGGCAAGTAAGAAACATCCTACAGTTGCACTATCATCTACAGAGGCCGAGTACCGAGCATCCAACTTTGCAGCATGTGAGGCCATCTGGCTTCAACGTTTATTATCTGACATTGGTGTTTTGTAGGATACTCCGACATGTCTTCGCACGGACAACCAATCAGCCTTGGCCATCGCTAAGAATCCAGTGTTCCACGCTCGGACGAAGCACATCGAGATCCAGTACCACTTCATCCACGAGAAGCTCATATCTGAGGAGATTACTCTAGAGCAGTGTACCTCTCAAGAGAACCTCGCGGACATGTTCAAGAAGGCTCTAGCTCCGGTTCCGCTTCAGTGCTTGGTGGACCTCTGCAGCATTCAACCGCTCCAAAATGGAGCCACAGAGGGGGTGTTGACGACATGATTGCTCCTACTTCATCTACATATGTATCCGCATGAGTGCATCTCCATTTTGTATCCAGGAGGCACTCCATTTCTAGTCTATTTCCATTTTATATTGTATTTCCTTTGTATTTGGATACCTTGCCATGTGCTTCTACTAGTTGTATTCATTCTCCTTTCAAGAGACTTATCCCACATATGATGTACTTTTGAGAGCCCCTCCCAAATCTATATAAGGAGGGCCTCTCCCCTCATTTGTACTTGGTTAGAAGCTTGATGAGCCTACTCCATGCTCTTGGCAAGCTCATTTCTAATCCACATGAGTTTACCCATTTCATGGTCTACTCATTTTGTGTCTCACACATTCTTTGTTTTGTGAGAGTACTTCACTTTTCATTTTGCTTGTGCATGCGTACTCTCTACAGCTTTTTCTCAACTTCTTGCTCAAGCTCTACCTCTTCCATCCTATGGTCAAGGTCCTCTAGTTGTTCTTTAGATGGAGAAGTGGAGTGTAAGATTTGTTTAACCTTAGAATCCATATTTCACTCCCCTTGTTTACTAAACTAGAGTATGTGAAAGGAATGGAAGTAAACTTAAATATACAAGAAGAAGAGAACTATAATACTAGAGCACTTCCCTGGTACAAAATGAAGCTCCTGAAGTGAAATCAAAGCGATTGAAGCATGAAAGAACTAATCTTCAATCCTCGCCATGCCCAAACAAAAATTTGAAATTTTCGGTTGGTCTGAGGAGGTTCTACTCACCAAAAACCAACAAGAATGATGCCAAAAACATATAACAATAGCCTCAAATGAGTAAAATGAGTCAAATTGAAGCACTTTTATTTTTTTCAAGTCCTCGGCAGTCCAAAATAGGTAGTCCAACACCTATAGCTCCAAAATATGAAGCTATTCCAAGTGAAAAAAGTCGACTCGTATACCAAATGATGAAAAACTAGGCCCTAGAGTGGTCGCCTAGTTTTTGCTAAAGTGCTGCAGAGGGATTTTGGCCAAATATTCTCCAAATCAATCTTCATTCGTTGTTGATTCGAGCTTACGAGTATAGCTTCGTAAGATGATAAATTTTTCTCAAATCGGATGTTGGATCACCAAGCTATGGTCCACAAAAGGCGGGTATGTCAAGGGTAGGAAGTCAAAGAGTAGTTCTTCATGAAGGGGTGACTTTGAAATCCCAAAATTGAGTCTCCAAGCTCTTTCACTTAATCTTATAACCCTCGCTCCATGTCCAGAGCCCAATATACATAGATGCATCCTCTTTTCTCCATTACCATACCGGTATGCTTCTCATATTCCCCTCATAAGTCAAGCAAAAACTCAAATTTAAATGGTTGCATTACCTTTTCCTTCCATCTTTCTCCAATAATAATGCACTGGCTCATTGTGGAGTGGAAATATTCCACATATCAGAGATGAGGCGCCCAAAAACAAGCATAAATAGAGGATTAACTTCCTTCTTTCCTCATCCAAGAGGGAGGGAAGAGGGAGAAGAGAGAGCTTAGCTCTCTCGTGCTCTGAGCCTGGTCATCGTCTGAGCATCTCCACTTCGCGGGCATGCCACCTGTGTTTTGAACACGTGTGTAGTCGTCTCAATGCATGCCCTCACGTATGTGTGTCACCTATGCTCCAATACCAATGTTGCTAACCTCCTGATGATTCCCTCCAATTTGTCAGATTGCTCTCTCTACGCACGGAGATCGAGAGTTATCTCTGCCGCCCAGCCGCGTGCTAAGTCTACCTTCCCTTTTGCTCCCAAATTACCCATAAAGGGCAATTACTCATGGCCTCTCACATGAGTGCCACTTGGCACTCATGTGGGCATCCTATCTATAAATCTAAGAGGTGGTTCCATCTCAAAGGAAGGATACTCGATCTGAGAGTGACATAATAGGGCACAAAAGACCGCATAATATTTGTGAGAAGAATCCACATAACATGTTTGAACTAAATGATGGAGAACCCATAACTTTGAGTCACGAGTAAGATTGAAAGTTGATTTTTACTCAATACGAGATGATCCCATGACATGAGACCATAAGTGTGAATACGAGGTTATGATATCAAGGAAGAAAATATCATAAAAAATATGGGGTTAACACAACATCGTACAAAATCATGAAACGTTCAACATTACATGGTTACAAAGCTCATCTATTTCTCATTGGAAGTCACATCGAGGTGATATGCCTAAGCTCAAGATATATATCTTACATGTAGACCACTTGGTGAGTGGGTGCCTTGCACTTTCAAAAAGGCGAAAATATTTTGTCCAATTTCGAAGTTATGCTTGGATTGTGTCAAGAAAGCCGCCAACAAAGCCCCTGTCAAAAACCAGATGCGTGGTTCACAGTTGTTAGCATTCCAAGTAGAGCTATTCATTCACCACGTTGTAGGTTTCCCCTCATCCATAAGCATAACTCAAATAGAGCGATTAAATATTTGCTTATCATCCACGTGGCTTTAATTGATTCGAGAGAAAGCCTTGATCCACATGGCTTTGTGTGATTCGATGGCAACTTTTGCGTTTTCCACGTGGCGAGAAAAGACTCTCATCCACCTTTGGATGACACTTAACGATTGCCTCTAGAGGCTTTTCTTCTTCATTATGTTAATTTAGCCTACCCTCTTTACGAAGAGGGACATCGCTTTACGCAAATGAAGGTGCCCCCATTTGCTATAACTCGGTCAAAGTCTGCTCTTATCATTTTCTGTATACGTCAGCAAAATATTAAGAAGGGCCACATGTTAACGTACTGCAAGCATTTCATTTTTCTTTTTGTTCGGTCATATATGTCCATGGGTTTTGCCCTCACGAGACAGTGCACTGTGCAATTGCCAATGACCGCTATCGAACGAATCACATGGATTTTTATGTCGAGTCAACTTTGAATGCACTACAGAATAATTGTTGAAAAGAAACTAAAGAGCTCGCTTACGTAGAACTCACGAGGAAATGCACAGGTTTCCGGGCGCAGTGACGGCGTGACGCGGAAAGACTTTTTCATTTCGTATCAGATTCATTTCCTTTCGTTTCCTCCGGCGACGATCACCTTTTCCCATCCACAGTCTTCATCAGGAGGCCTAGTTTTGCAGGTGTGGAAGCTGGTGTGCTCTTCCAGATACGGGATGCGATAATCGTCTTAATTATTCACTTTCTAATCAATGACAAATTCCTCTTTGAGCACAACAGCTGCGAGCCTGCGACGATCGATTTCGGGGTGATTTGATCGACATATTTTTCGTCATATCCGATGGAACGCAAGGATTTGTAGGCTTGGTTCCGCTTCTAAGAGCTCATTAAGAGTTTGAGACTCTTCGTTATCTTACCTATCATACAATTTCTACAGAAGGAATTGCAGGCTATCTAGTATCTACAAGATTTGTTCACTGCCTCACCATTCTGCATCTTGGCCCCTAACCGGCCATTCCATTTTACTGCTTAACACTGATAAGTGCGCTTAAATCTCGTCTCAAGAATCGAGCTACTGTTGCTTACCGGAGTCTTGCTTTGACCACACAGTATATATCAACCATTCGATTACTCTTCCCGATAACTTCTCCTCCACGAAAATCGAGGCCATTATCAAATCTTATTTGTGACTCTTGGGAACGGCATTTCAAAATGCATATACAACGAACGGAGGAGACAACTCCTCATCTTCTTTTCGCTTTAATCCTGATACTATTGACACCCGCAGCAGGTCTAAGTACAGAAGGCAAGTATTCCTGCCTCTTGCATGTTCAATGGGTTATCTGTTTATTTCAATCCGTTGCATCGGATACGCAGTCACTAAGGTCTGGAAACAGGTTAACTATGTATGTTAGATCGTTGAGGCAGCAACTATTTGCTGGTGCAAATTGTAGTTTTGTTCCTATATACTACTCCCATCACTTGTCATAGCTCATTTGTCCCATCCTTCTTTGAAGCCTCACTTTGACTTTCAAGCTAGGGCAAAGGAAGTCAATATGGGTTATGGTTCTAAATGTGTGGGTTTGCCACTTTACTTGTAAGTATACACGGTTTTTCTTGAGGCTCAAGCTCGAGCAATTTGAGATAATATGGTTTATGGTTGTAAGTGTACGGGCCTGCCGCTTGTAAGTGTACACTGGATTTTCCCTTTATTGTTTGGAGACTACTGTGTACAGCCGACTGTACTTGGATTTACACCTGGCAGATTCCGTTTGTTCCTGTTGGGCAGTGGCATTTCACCTAGATATTCACGTTTCCGTAGGTTTAGAATGTGAGATAAACTTCATGCTACGGGCATGCATTTTCACATCTTAATTATATGTGATAGGCATAAGGACTAAACCAGCTATTCTGGCTGGAGACATGTGAGACTCGAGGGTCAGTGTGAAGCTTTTCCCTTCTTGTCTTCCATTAGGGACTATACACAACACACATCTATGCTGTGCATGCAGTGAAAGCAGTAGTTATGTTCCCCATGCATTTTATTCAAGCAGTAGTTATATTCCCCATGGATTTTATTCTAAGGGGTTTACATGCTGAAATATTTCTATGTTATTTTTCCAGGCTGGGCGCTTCTGAATTTTAGGTCCAACATCGAGGATGATCCAACTGGTGCATTGTCACATTGGAGTGTAGATGACAATAATCCATGCAACTGGTTAGGAGTTTCATGCACATTTGGAAACGTCACAAGCTTGTAAGAGTTGTTTTATTCACCTGTTTTGTGTTTTATGCTGTTGGTATCAGTGTTGTGTAATGATTGGATGGCTGCTCATGTTGGGATTTAGAGTTGTGTGTTTCCATACCTGAAGCTTTTTATACAATGTTATTTACATTTGCCATTAATTTCAGGTTCCTATTTTATAAATTCTGACAACCTTTTTTTAATTAATTAATTAATTAATTTATTTTTTTGTTTGGTGAAATTAAATTTGATTTTGTGAACACCGTTATGGCACTTCTAAAGAATTTGAAACATTGAAGAGAGAAAGAGAAGGGTTTCTCATCAGAACACCCTGAGAAGTAGATTGTCTGTTGGAACTTGATGATCATATTCGTTTATTTTGTAAACTTGATCTTGATGGTTTGCATGCATAAGATTTGTCAAGGAGCATGAAGACATCTTCCACACATCTTTGTGTCTCTAAACCTCTATTTTCTTATGTTTGGTCTCTTTTTTTATCATTTGCTCAAATCAACTTTGAACCTTGTACGATGACACATGTTCAAGGCTTGGTTATTGGTTGTTATTCACACTTTATGTATGGAGCTTGTTATGCATACATTCTTGCTATTCTTTCTAGATTTCCGAATTACTTGCCTTTTATTTTTTTAGTTATTGATTTGTTCTTTTTCATTTCTGATTTTGCTTTTTAATATGCATGTATCTTTCCTTATTTGCCTTGATCTCATTCTTTTGTAGTCTCTTATTGTTGGTCTTGTATTTTCTCAAAGTTATCAGGGGATGGTGATGAGTATTGGGGATGGCCGTGTCTATGGTCAATGGATGGAGCTTAGGGTTTTTGGGGAAGGGGACTCATGACGACACTTAAAAAAAATGAAAATCATGTGCAATGATTGTGTTAACATGTGAAATGGGATATAAAAGCAAAACCATAGAAATAAGGTGTTTTCAATTGAAAACATGTATGAAGCATGTTAAATGTTTGTCATTCAGTGTTGAGAGATTATCACATACAAATCTCAAAGACGGAAGAGTCAAAAGTCACATGTATTTCATAGTCATGTCCAAAAGATAGTACATTTGTCATCATATCATCGATAAGAACTAGATTCTAGAAGGTAATTTAGAGGCCATAACATAAATGATAAAATTTAGATAGTAGAGAGAATTTACAAATGTCAAATATAGATCCCTATGGAGGATCCAAGTTATAGATCCCTATGGAGGATCCAAGCGGGGAGTTTCAATTTTTGCAACACAATCATTATTTTGAAATTTATACTTCATGTTGTTCATTTTGCACTTGGTCCTCCTCTACCTCCCATTACCTCCCATTCTCTAAAAGGATATGCTCCCATGCATCGACTCTTGCATAGCATCCTCAAGTTGGCACTGGCAAATGCAAGATCAATGGTACCTTGCACCCTGAACCTCTTCTTAGAGGCTACATATCTATACACATTTCATAGTTGCTCAAGGCAACTTTGGTGCAAGCTTGACTAAGTATGTGTATGGCCAATTGATTGCAAGTGTGGCCTATCAAAAAAGCAAAATCTTCCCACCATAGGGTAGCATCAACTCGTAACCTATTGTCTTGGACATTTGCATAGTGTCCTTCATAGTCTTGTATTTGGAATAGCTGAACTTTAATAAGTCCCATGTCAGCACTATCTGGGATAAGCCTTTCTATTATGATCCTCAATGCATTAGCTACCTTTGGTTCTGCATATTGCTTTTTAGCTTGGAATTCTGGATTCAATATGAATGATGTCGAAGGAAGTGATAGTAAGCATTCCATCGGCTCATACAAATGGCTGATATTTTTTCATACTTATCATTCTCTTACACCAATTTTTTAAGTGATTCAATCGTCCGATCCATAGCTTCGTACACTTTAGAGTGCTTGATTCCATGGAATCCACAACTTTCAAGAAGTGCACAAGTGGGTGCACAATATCTACAATGTGGAAAATATTTCCCACCATGCTTCATCATTAGCTAATCTTATAAATTGCTTTCCTGCTGAAGAAGAAGAAGCCTCTAGCATCCTTGCAAATTCATCACACTACTACATTTCACAACATGATGCATCATTGTGAAGTTGTATGCAAATCTTGTTCTTGAAGACTTGAGCAAAGCAAGGGTTGATCTCTTACTAAACTCATTCTTGACACGAGTACTTGACAAAGCTAACCAATGCATTGTCTGAATGATTTTAGACAATCCACTCCAAATTGCCAATTTCTTTGAGAACGCCATCGAGACAATGAGCCATTCAAAAACAAACAATGATGTGAGGATATAAATTCTCAATAATTGCACGTGAAGCTGTATTTGTCTGCACATGATATGCTACAATGGGAACAACATTTGATGGGTCCACGATTTCTATGGCACTTGTCACTTTACAACAAGTACATAAAAAAGCTTTCTTGTCTTAAATGCATCATGTGATGCGATAAGTGTATCTGCCCTTTAGGAAAAGCCACCACTCCATGGATAGATTGTTGTTGGATATGTCCATCCACGAACAAAGATACTCCACATCTTTCTCATGATTTTTTGATGCTCTCACGTGTGGCTTCAACGAGCTTTTTCTCTTTCTTCAATAAAGTAGTACACAAGCTCTTTGAAGATAGAGGCACATAATGTGCTCCATATTTCCTTGTCTTCTTTGCTATGTATTTCATGTATGGTGATCTATGGAAAAACAAGTAAGAGTTATGAATAATGGAAGTGAAGAGTAATTATAAATAATAAAGATGCCAAATAGTAAAAACTAATATAAACAATAGAGAGTGAATGTTGAAGGATCCAAAGTAAAGTGTTTATTGAACCGCATAGAGTGGTATGTAAATTGTACTTGTGGTAGAAAAACATGTTACCCACGTTTCCATCTCCTCGCTTAATATGGGATTTCAATTTTCACGGAGTGTCCATTGACATTATTGAAATGCGTTGGGCATTGAGCTTATGCTTGACATGTTGGATGGTGTGGAAGAGGGGGTAGGAGGAGAAGAATTATGAGCACAAACCATCACCGATGAAGATGATGCTATTGATATGGATATCATAGAAGACTTCACAAATGATGGCGGATTGATGGGAGCTTGTGACGCACAACAAGCATGAACTTGGGCATCATTGATGTCAAATTTGTTAGGCATCTCTTTCTTTTTCTCCAAAATTATTGCAGAACAAAATCTCATTTCGTTGGAGGGTTATGGAAAAATTGTGTAGACACATTGTTTGCTCTATCGGTTCTCTTGTAGCCTCAAATCTTGCAAATCCATGGCTTTGTGTTATCTCCTCCAGCAGATATGGGAGAATCCACCTCTTCCCACCATGTCCATTCACGTATGACTTCTTGGAGTTGGATGGACTTTGTCGCGGTCAAGAAGCCATAAGGAGGAAGATGTTCATTGCTATGAGAGGAGCATAAAAGAAGGAAAGGGTGAAGAGAGGGTAAAGAGAGGCTGCTGAATATAAAAGGCTGAATATAAAAGGCTGAAGGTCAATCAAGCCTCCATGCACATAAGACTCAAGGTTGAAGGATGAGGATGAATTTTGCCTTTCAACTGCCACAAGACCCTCTATTTATGCTTGTAAAGTAGCCTCGAGGAAGCTTCTAGATGCCCAAAAAATGTGCCAAAAAAAAAAGGTTCGAAGTGCCCGAATTTTTCTGCCAAAAGTGCCCATGAGAAAAAAATTGTTTGATCTTTTTATGACAAGAAAATGTCTTGGGGACACATTTTGGGGATGGATATATGTTATGCATTCTTTTGGGGGATGCCGGCCATCTCGGCTAGTTATCCTCGTACATATGCTTGGTGGGACGATGTCTCGGCATCCCTAGGATCTAGGGATGCATCCCCTTGTCACTTTGATTTCCTTGTGTTTTTGTTTTTGCGTTTAGTATCTTTACTTCATAAGCTTGGATAAATCTGAACTTATGAAAGTATATATGTACTTACCTATGTGCATAGGCACATACAAGGCATACACAAAGGCATGTACATGGGCTACATATCTACGCACATGTTTAAGTGCCTATGTGTATAAGTGCACATACATATCTATGTGCATAGGTACACCTATGTACCTACCTAAGTACCTATGTATCTGTATGTGTATGCATTTACCTAACAGACTAGTGCACACACACCATTACAAACACACACATGCACTTACACATGCACACACTCACACATGCATGCAGATTTGGAGTTTTATTGAGTAGATGTGAAGACTCTTTCCACATGGTGATATAGAATAAGAACTTGACATGAAGCAACTAGTTGGGTTTTTTATCCTTGACAAGGAGCATTTTTATGTGAACTCGAGAAGACTGTGGGATACAAGAGAAGCTCTTGTATGGGACAAGCCCGTAGATCATTATACAAAGAGTTTGATGCATTTATGTTGCCACATGGGTTAAAGAGAAGCCATGCCGATCATTGTTTTTCTACCAACAATGACAAAGTTGGCAGCTCAATACTTGTGATTTTCAAATGAGGATGATGTATTGACTATAGGGGAAAAGATAAGTAAACTTGATGCACTAAAAGTCTAGCTGAAAATAGTGTTTCTAATGAAGGATTTAGGATAGTTGAGCATATATTGGGCATGAAAATCAAAGGGGATAAGTAGTAATCCCTCTACTTGTCTTGCAAAAGCAAGAGTACGAGATTCTAGACGATTGAATGGAAAAGAAAGAAGTTGTATAGAGGGTGTTTATGCATAAGCAAAGCGGAATGTACTCGGAGTAGAAAAATAAGCTGTGTAGAGTGTTTGAAGTAAAAGGAACTGTTCTTACAAAAGAAAACACAAATTATCAAGGGATGGTGACAGGTGCTAGGGACAAGACCCGGCACGACACTAAAAAATGCAGATTTCTCCAAATATATAGAACAAAAACCATGTACAATATTTGTGTTAACATATTAAAAGACAAATAAAAGCAATATAGAAAACATAGTGTTTTTAGATGGAAACCAAAAGCACTAAAAACATGGCATTTTTGTTTTTTGCATTTGTTACCTTTACTTCATAAGCTTGGATAATCTGAACTTATGAAAGTGTATATGTACTTACGTACATACATAGGCACATACAAGGCATACACGAAGGCATGTACATAGGCAACATATCTGCACACATGTTTAAGTCCCTATGTATATAAGTACACATACATATCTATGTGCATAGGTACACCTATGTACCTACCTAAGTACCTATGTATCTACGTGTGCATGCATGTACCTAATAGACTTATCCACACACACAATTACAAACACACACATGCACTTACACATGCACACACTCACACATGCATGCAGATTTGGAGCTTTATCAAGTAGATGTGAAGATTCTTACTACATGGTGATACAGAATAAGAATTGGACATGAAGAAGCCAATTGGGTTTTTTATCAGATGGAGGATTTTTTATGTGAACTCAAGAGAAGATTGTGGGATACAAGAGAAGCTCTTGCATGGGACAAGCCCATAGATCATTATACAAAGAGTTTGATGCATTTATGTTGCCACATGGGTTAAAGAGAAGCCATGCTAATCATTGTCTTTATACCAACAAGGACAAAGTTGGCAGCCCAATACTTTTGGTTTTCAAATGAGGATGATGTATTGATTATAGGGGAAAAGAGAAGTAAACTTGATGCACTAAAAGTCTAGCTGAAAATAGTGTTTCTAATGAAGGATTTAGGATAGTTGAGCATATATTGGGCATGAAAATCAAAGGGGATAGGTAGTTATCCCTCTACTTGTCTTGCAAAAGCAAGAGTATGAGATTCTAAACGATTGAATGGAAAAGGAAGAAGTTGTGTAGATGGTGTAAATTTATAAGGAAAGCGTAATGTACTCACAATAGAAAAATAAGTTGTGCAGTGTGTAGAAGTAAAAGGAAATGTTCTTACAAAAGAAAACACAAATGATCAAGGGTGACAGGTGCTAGGGACTAGACCCGGGACGCCGCTTTAAAATGTGAATTTCTCCAAATATATCAAATGAAAATCACGTACAATATTTGTGTTAACATATCAAAAGACAAATAAAAGCACAAATATTGGCATAGAAGGATAGAGATTGGTTCATGTATCTAGCAAGCTTATGATAAGTGCATGTTTTATGGACATGCACCCACATGCTAAATGCTAAATAATGAACTAAGCTTGACTTGTGTATGCCATATTGTTTTTATCTTTCTATATGTCGCACTACTCTCAACATGCTCTATGTGCAATATTTCCACATGCATTGATACCAATTGTTGATTTTTAAGGCCCACAACCAATATAGAGACAAAAATGAAATAGAGACATCAAAGAGAATAGACAAAGTCATAGAGAGATGAAGGAGCACAACTCCACATATATGCCATACATTCCAAAATATGAAGTACATGAATGCTACAAAGAATCATAAAGTTTGCAGATAAATGCACGAATTTGGAGCATGTCTTCATAACTTCACAATCTCCATAAAGTGAAGATGATCTCCTCCAAGTATAGATAAGCTCCAAGCTCATGTCCTCCTTGACATAGACGAAGAATCACAAACCTTAGTTTCTGCCCTCCTTGTTGAAGAAGGAAATCCTAATCATCTCCTCTAAGGTGAAGAAGACCTTTCCATAGTCAAGCTATAAACTTGAGCTCTTGAAGAAGTGATGAATTGAGTGCAATAGACCTCCTGTTTATATAGGTTTTGTTTCTCCATGAAAAACAAAGTTGAAAAGCACTAAAAAACTCAAAAAGTAGGGTTTCGTAATTTTTGAAACCCTAACTCCAAAAAATTTGGGAACCTCAATTTTGAGCTTTTTATTATTTATTAAAATTTTTGGCTCAAAATTACATGGTCTATTGCTTTTCGCTTTTAAAACTACTTTCCACGTATAAAAACGACTCTTCATATAATTTTCGAAAATTAGGGTTTGACTTTTGATTGTCCATATGTGATCCAAATTCTAAGTTTTATATATCAATGGATAGCTCTTGACTTTCACTTTCCAAATATGTGATCCTTTTTTTGACATATTTTGACCATCATTGACCTCGGATTGATCATGGGTGACTTTGTCTAAAACTGACCAAAATTGATAATATGTGCAATCCCTCTTGTGGAAGGTTGCATTTCCAACAAGCATAGTTGCGAGGAGTTTCAAAAACGGAGAAACGAAAACGTTACGGAAACGGCAAAACCAAAGTTTCAGCCCCTGAGAAGAATGAAGAAACGCGAAACGATATATATATATATATATATATATATATATATATATATATATATATATATATATATATATATATATATATATATATATATATATATATATATATATATATATATACACACACACACACACACACACACACACACACACACACACACACACACACACACACACACACACACATACACACGGCATATACTAAATTCTAATAGCTTAAAAACTAAATTCCAAAATATATTGATTACTTAGAGTAAGGAATTGAGATAAAGAGCCCACAAATGAGCACACATGCGCATGTATGAGCATTTGTAGTCTCTCTCCCATTTATCCATGGCCAAAAGGATGATTATTGAGCCCATACTCATGGACAGCCACACGCATTAGAGTGTGAAATCAAGGGGGGTGTCGTGAGGCTCCCACCCTCTTCCTCTTTGCTTAAAGAAGCTCAATATATAGGCTCACACCATAACATTTGACTTCGTACATGGGGTAAATTCCCCTATGCTTGTGCGACTTTCTAATCATATCCTCTTCGATCTAGGCATATAGAGGCATCCATGAGCACGATGTTTGCACATAGAGGTATCTATGAGCAATTTCTTTTTCTTCTTCTACTTAAAGGATGTTTTACAACAAGAGATGGAGATATTGAAGTTTGTGAAAAGCTATTGATTACTTAGTGTTAGAATAATAACCCCCCAAAAATGATATGCATGAGAAACGCATTTCTGAAGTTTCAAAAATGCCAGAAACGGCGTAGCGTTTCTGAGGGCAAGAAATGCCCGTTTCGTGCGACAGTGCGACTATGCCAACAAGCTTAAGGACCGTTGTGATCAACTTCTAAATGTTGGAGTTAGCATATTTGATGAAGAGAGGATGAATACACTTATCAATTCCCTTCCATCTACATATCGTTCTTTTTTTACTTCTCTCTCCTTCTCTACCAGAGATAGAGACATGTCATTTGAAGAGTTGAAGTTCTTGTTACTTGAAGATGAAGACCAACAGAAGAGTATAGAAGAGAACGATGAAGCTATAGTACCATCATCCAAAGATAAGAAGAAGAAGGAGATTTTCAAGAAGGAGAAGAAAACTCAACAAAGCAAGAAAGAAAGTAAGTCATCTACTTCTAGGTCTACCACATCTTCTTCAACCTCTACATCAACTACTTCATCCTTACCTAAGGAGAAATCCACTCCATCCTCATCTACATCTAAGAAAGGTATTTGCCGCTATCACAACCGACCAAATCATTATATAGCATATGGAGAAAGAGGATTTTCAATGAGAAGAAAAGAGCATCACGTAATAATGATGAAGAAGGATCAAAATCTAAGTCTAGTGAAGAGTCTTTTGCATATATGATGTGTTAGCATAGAAGTAGTGGCTTTTGATGAAGTTGCAGTTAATGCAATATCATTAAGTCCTTGCATATTAGATTTTGGAGCTTTTAAGCATATGAAAGGCTGCAAGAAGCTATTTTCTTCTCTTACTAATTCTACATGGAGAAGGGTGACCATAGTAGGTGGTCATGATTTGGATATCATTGGTGCTGGAGAAGTTACTCTAAAGTCAAGAGTAGATGGTAAAGTCATTATTATCAATGTTTTGTATTCACCATATATGAAGAAGAATTTGCTTTCTATCGCTACTATCTTATGATATGGTTATAAAGTTGTTTTTAAGAAGGATTCATGTCGAATCCTTACACTTAACAAGGAGCATTGTTTATTACAAGGTGAAAACAGAAGTGGTATGTTTGTATTGCTCATATTAGCCATGCTAATCTTGTCAAGCTTTCTACACCAAAGGAGAACATGAAGTTATGGCATGTAAGATTTGGTCATATCAATTATACAACTCTCAAGCATATAAAGATTAAGATATGATTGTGAATTTACCTACTTTTGATTTATGAGACCATGCAGAATCTTGTGGAGAGTTTCTTGAAGGAAAGCTTCATAAGCTTCCATTCAAGAAGCATGGATTCATTACTGCCAAAAAGAAGTTGCCGATCATTTATTCAAATGTTAATGGATCCATACAAGAATAGATTCTATCTATGGACAAAGGTACTTTGTCACTTTTATTAATGATTATTCTGGATATTCGTTGGTTTGTGGATAAAAGACCAAGTCAGAAGCTTTTGTTACCTTCAAAAAGTCTATTGCTATGGTTGAGAATGAAAATTAGTCCAAAATTTAGATTTTGAGAAGTAATGGAGGAGGAGAGTACATATCATATAACTTAAAAGTCATATCTTGAAGACAAAGGTATCTTTCATCAGTTCACTGTTGCTTACACTCTAGAACATAATGCTATTGTAGAGAGAAAGAATAGGACACTTGTTGAAATGGCACATAGTATGATGTCTTCAAATAAGCTTTCACCAAAGTTTTGATATGATGCTGTTCACACAACTAATCACATTCTTAATAGGTCTTCCCCAAAAGCCTTGAAGGTGATTACATCTTATGAAGCATATTATGGTAAGAAATTCAATGTGAATTATTTCGAAGTTTTTGGTTTTCCCTCTTATGTTCACATTGAAAGAAAGATTGTGATAAGCTTAATGGAAAAGCTATCAAAACCGTGTTTATTGGTCACGTAATCTGATGTCTTCAAAGAAGCTTTTACCAAAGTCTTGATATGATGCTATTCACATAACTAATCACATTCTTAATAGGTCTTCCCCAAAAGCCTTGAAGGTGGTTACATCTTATGAAGCATATTATGATAAGAAGCTCAATGTGAATTATTTCAAAGTTTTTGGTCCTCCCTCTTATGTTCACATTGAAAAAAAAGACACATTCAGGGTCCAAACCCTAATTTCAAAAAAACCCTAATTTCCAGAAAACCCTAATTTCTAACAAACCCTAATTTTAAGAAATGGTTCAAATGATCAAAATGTCAAAATGTTTTCATATAAGCTTATAGTTCTCATCAAGAGCTATCTAATGATATATAGCATCTGACCATCAAAGATCATTTAGGGCATCAAGACCCTAACCCTAATTCTGAGCTTTATGCTTTTCAAAAAGTGAATACACCATTTTGAAGAACTCTTCACCTTCATCAGCAGGAAAGTGCATTAGTTTGGGCTAATTTTGCCATTTAGTAGGTTATTTTTACAAATTCATTTTCTACTTCAAAAGCAGGTTAATGTCATACAAACTCACAAAGAGCATGTTAAAAAGATGGAATGCTGCATTTTAGTAACAAAATTCGTGGAGGGCTTAAGATCATATAAAAAGACCCCCTTGGGTCACTTCTAGCATATCTCACACTCACGCTCACACGTGAGCATCCTCAAGTATGATCTAGGTCTCGGAGCTGTTCTAGGAGCAGATTGGAGGTGTTTTTGCTGATTTTTCTTGGTGATTTGTTGCTGCTCTCTTCTCTTACACACACCTCAGAGTGTGTGCCAGCTGAAACTTGTAAATGACTTCATATATTCAGTTACCTTTCAAGAAGAGGATTCCTAATTTTCTGCACCTCTGAAAGTCAAAACCTTAACCATCAAATATATTTGTCAAAAGACTTCAGTATTTGTGTTTGATATAGAAGCAGTCATTATTTGAGATGAAGATCCAAGTTAAAGCTTCATGGGAACCTTCATTCAACATCCCATGTCTTACTGTTTTGGCTGACAAGTACATTGAAGTAAATTCATTTATTCAAGATGTTTTGACTTCTGTTTGTGATATTGTGCAAGAGGACATTTTGAATTTTTGGTGAAACTTCAAAATTATTTTGCAAATTCCACCAACTCATAAATCTAAAAGCTTTCATTTGTGCAAGATCTCTCAGATTGAGCCTGTTTATTAGTTTCATTGCAGAAACTTATCTGGTTTGTCCTTGAGAGGAAAACTTTCTGCACAGCTCGACCAGCTTATTAATCTTCAGGAGTTGTGAGTTCCTTACAACTGCCTCTAAGAAGGCTTGTTTAAATCTTGCATCAGAAGTCTAACTTGAAGCAAGTCATATCAAAATGTTTTATTTTGGCAGGTTGTTAAGAGGAAATGCTCTTACTGGATGTATCCCTTATCAGTTGGGTAGATTATCAAAATTGAAAGTTCTTGATTTAGCAAACAATCAATTCTCAGGAGAACTTCCTGAAGATATAGGGAACCTCTCAAGTTTAAGTAGACTGTGAGTACCTCAATTAATAAACAGGGATTGAAACTTGCCTATATTTGGTGTTATGATTCGATATTTTGATGAAATTACATTGTGCTTGGCAGCTATCTTGAAAACAACAACTTCGAAGGAGTCATACCTGCTGGATTAGCATCACTGGAAAATCTTTGTGAGCTAACTGTCAGTCTCAATAAATTCACAGGCACTATTCCAGGGGATATTTTTACTTCAAATGCAGATGGACAGTAAGTAGTATTCATTCATCACCAAATTAATTCAGGACTCATGACATTGCTAGCACATCAATTTTGCTTGTTCTCAAGTAAAACATTTTATTTAAAAAAAAGAACATTTTATTTTATTCTTTTCTGTCATCTTTAATTTTATTCACACTTCGGGAGGGAGGGTGCAAATAATTTATATTTCTCATTGCAGTCTGAATGGTAGCAGCACCCTTAAATCTGGGGTCTGCAAGCTGCAAAATCTTCAGGTTGCAGATTTCTCTAGCAACTATTTCAAAGGTTGCTTACCAATGTGTTTACAACATCTTCCCAGGTTTTACACTTTGAGTTATATTTTGGTTTTGTTTGTCAGCATTGCACTCTGATGACTGAATCAGTAATATCATGTGTGAGATTACAGTGTGTCCTTCAGTTTAAACTGTCTTAGTGGAGAGGGACTGCCTTATCAACGACCTGTTGAGGAGTGTACAAGGGCTTCTTATCCTGGTAATAATGTGTAATGATTTGCTGTCTTTTGTATAGTGAAAGCAGCATTTGCTTATATGTGTGCATGTTTGCAGTTTTAAGGCGTCATCTTCTCGAAACTGATGGAAAAGTTGTTGATTCCACAGTCACTAATACCACCACAGATACGCTAGAAATATCTCATGGTTCCCCTTCGCCATCACCATCTCCATTATCTTCCTTTGATTTTTCCCCTGCACCATCTGCACCATCTCCTTCACAATTTCCTGTAAACAAAGATAATACTGGGATGTTGGCCCCTGAACCAGCTTCATTTATGTTACCATTGCTTCCTTCAGAGGATCATCCATCTTCTGCGAGCAAAAGAGGGGCAGTCATTGCTGGTATATGCTTATCGTGTCTGTTTGTTTTTGGCATTGCCATTTGGCTGTGCTATCGCCATAAAAGTACTGCAGTGAGGCCTTGGAGAGCTAGTATGAGTGGTGAGCTCAGAAGAGGATTTACAAAAGGTTGGTGGCTGCACTAGGGCTCTTTTCTTAGTGTTGTTCTCTTTGTTTTCAGATAACCTGAAAGATCTGTGTGCTGCAGGTGTGCCTGCTTACAGTCGTGTTGAACTAGAAACTGCATGTGAGGATTTCAGCAACATAATAGGGTTCTCTCCTGATATTGTGCTGTTCAAAGGCATATTATCGAATGGTGTCGAAATTGCTGTGACGAGTATTAGAAAATCTGCGAAGAGTTGGTCAAACAACTCGGAGCTAATATTTTGGCAGAAGGTATTTCCTGGAGATTTGACACACCAATAAACCCCCTTTTATATTTGGCTACTTGAGTGTGCAATGTGCATGCAAATATGTGCATGTTCGTGCATTCATGTGTGCATGCGCACGTGCGTGCGAGTACACACACACACACACACACACACACACACACACACACACACACACACACACACACACACACACACACACACAACATTACCATTACCATATGCATCACATTGCTTTCATCTTATAACTTATGGATGAAGCATGCACTCCCATTCTTGTTTATTTTATCCCTCTCTAGATGGCTTTTGATGGCATCTAGTCTTGTTTGTTCTTTTGAATTGGCATTCTTTATGTATCTTCCCATTCTTTGTTTTCGTTCATCTAATACTCTAAAGTTTGACTATTTGTTCTAGATCTCTCTGCATATCAAATTGATTATCTGCATCTGTTGGTAGTGTACTAGCATTTTTACAAATTTTCATGACTTTCAGCTGGACCGTTTAGTCTGCATCTTTCTCCCCCCTACATTGAATTTTATCTGATATAATTTGTCATGCGTGCAGGTGGAATGCTTATCACAGATGAAGCATCAAAATCTTCTCAATCTGATTGGCTTTTGTGCAGAGGAGGAACCATTCATCAGAATGTTGGTCTTTGAATATGTTCCCAATGGAACAGTGCATGAGCAACTTCATAGTACATTTCTTTCTCTCCAGTTCTTTAATTGATTCATACATGTGGCAGCCTGGTAAATCTTCTGCGTTGTGTTCTATCACAGATAAAGACTCAGAGCACTTAGACTGGGAGACTCGCATGAGAATAATAATGGGAGTAGCTTATGCCTTAGAATATATGCATTATGGTTCAGACTTTCCTGTTGCACATACCAAGTTAGATACAAAGTCAGTGTATTTAACAGAGGACTTTACTCCAAAGGTTTGTGATCTCTTCACTCGTGACTGCAACATTGGGGTTCTTGACATGGATAGCAAGATCATCTTTGGTTTTCGGCCTTGTTCTTTTATTTCTACTTTTAATATGGCCTTTTTAATCTTTTCAGCTTGCTGATTTCGGTGTGTGGAAGGCGTCAAAAATGCAAGTAAATAAGGCCCTTTATGAAAAATCACAAGACCTGGGCCATGAGGAATTGGAGTTGTCTGACAGGCTTGTACCACAATTGGAAAGTAACATTTTTGATTTTGGTGTCTTTTTGCTGGAGATGGTTACAGGAAAATTTGCACCTTCAAAAGAGCAAGCATCTATTCGGGAATGGGTAACATTTACATCGTGCTATTTGGCTGTTGGCATTTTGGATCATTATAGAATGTGAATGTTGGAAGTAAGACTTTTTAAATTTGCAGGCCTCACACTATATCAGACCAACAAAACAAGAAATAGCTTGTACGGTGGATCCTAGTCTCGAATCTTACAACACTCATGAACTGAATGTTGTTGCTGGTGTGGCATATGATTGCTTGCAACCTGATATTTCAAGGTCTCTTACAATGAAGGAGATATCTCTTTCATTGAGCTCTTCACTTTCATCGATCAAAGAACCTATAATAAATAGATCTTCACCATTAGTGTGGGCGGAATTGCAAATTCTTTCTCAAGACTGAAAGGTTTTGAATTATTATAGTGTTTCCCTTGCTCATATGGTATCATGAACTACCATATGATGGAGAATACAAGGCAGATGCGCTTCTCATATTCGTTTTCCACTGCCATGGATCATGTGTGCATTACATCTGTAGTGCTCTATGGTACACTTGTGTGAAAATGTTCCAGCAACTTATCATTGTAAATTAGCTTTATGTGGAATTCTTTGTTGCCGATCTGGCTGTATGAATAGCTGGACACTGGGCAGCACGACTGTAAATTTTTTTTTTACCACTTGTGTATAAGTTGTTCTCCTTTTTAATGATTTGGAGTGTAGCTTTTCTTTGTTTGTCTATGCAGTAACCCACTTTTTGATATGGGCCACTTCTTGCAATCACCTAATAATATATGCTTATATGAATCATAAACAAAAGATTTTGGTCCTTATTTGTTATATTTTCAATGTGTGCATGTGCACAGCATGCACCATGCACACATGCACATGCACACATGCACATGCACACATGCACATGCACACATAAACACACTCCTATACATGTTTGTGTGTATATATGCCCTAAATTGGCAGTTGTAATGTTCTTTTGAGAGTAGACAGCTTCTAATTTGTGAGAGAGGAGAGTGCTTTGGTGTGTGTGAAGAGATGTTTTTTTTTTAATTTTCCATTTCTAGCAGCATCTTGAAAACAAGGGGTTTCTACATGTTTATTTATATATGCACAATGATGAGCTGTGTAACAATCATATATTAATCTTTGTATTTGATTTTTATCCTCCTATATCCTTGTGGCCTTGGATTACTTCCTTTTATTGTGCTACCTGCATGTGCCTTTCTTACTCTTGAAGTCAAGAGCTGGTTCAGAACCACTTGAAACGTCATATGCATCTCTGAACATTGCATTCACATTAGTTATCATAGGGTTTCAATAGCTTTTTCTTTACCGTTGATGTGTTAGTTGATTTTGAATGGCTGAACTTTTCAAACAATCTTCCACTCCATGGATTTGAAGTAGTCCACTCAAAACTTGAGATTCTAGACCTACATTTTAACTTTTCACAAGGATCGACATCAATGCCATCTTTTATGTATGTATACCAACTCATCATTCCATAGAACACCATATCTCTACTTATCATCACTTGAGATTTGATTGGATTGTAGCATTTACATCCCTTTCGTTCAAGGGAATACCTAATAAAAACATACTTCTTTGCTTTTGGATCAAGATTTGTCCTCAATCCTGTGGGACATGAGCATGTGAAGTACATCCAAGTGCTTTATGTGTGATAAGTGAGGCATCTTATCTTTAAACTTCTCCTCATGTGTAACTTGATTTACAACAATAGTTGGACTTTTACTCATAATATAGACAACAATAAACAAAGATTCAACCCTAAAAGAATGGGGCATATTTTTCTCAATCATCAATGCCCTATTTATTTTTGTAGAAGTTTTTGTTCTTTTGTTCACCATTTTGTTGTGGTGTAAGTCTACGTATGAATTGCCTTCTAATATCATTATTTTTGGAAAATTGCTGATTTTTTTGAAGAAATACACTCCTCAATCTGATCTCATTGATTAAATACACATGTCCTTTTCTATAATAGTCTTGAAATGTTGAAAGTAAGCGTACATCACTTTTATCCTTCATGAAATAAACCCATACCTTTCTTGTATGGTCATCAATGAATTTAACATAAAATTTGCAACTTTTCACAGATGTGTTTGTGGTAGGATCCCAAACATCTCTGTACTATCTATAGCTTTCTCGTTGATATGCTTATCATATGGAAAGGAAGATCTTGATCATGTACCAAATTGATATGTTTCTTATCTTTCTACTTTTGCAACTTTAAAGCTTGGCAACTCAGTAACTACTTCCTATGAATGCATGAACTTTAGCTGTTTTGAATATGCAGGTGTAATATGTTTGTGCTAGTATTCTATATCTAGAATGACACTTGCACTTTTTATAAACATGGTTGCATTCGACTAAGGAACTTTCATATTTAGCATGAAGCAAAAGCCACTAGTGGACACACAAGTGTCATAGCAACCAACCTAGTCAGAGTCAAAAAAAGCATGTAATCTAGCGGTAGTGATCCTCCCTTGGGATAAAACAATCCAAGATGCATCTCTAGCATCATGAAGATTCAACCGTAAACCTGTCTCCATAGGAGTGGCAATAGGTTTATAGTCTTCAAGGCCAAATCACTGCAATAATGTGTCAATATATTTTGTTTGACATAAAGCTATTCTGCCATCAACTTGTATAAATTGAATGCCCAAATAATGATGCAAATGGCCCAAATCTTAGATCTAAAATGAGGCATGTGAATCAATCTTAAAATCAACAATATGCTTTTCATGAGGACCAGTGAGTAGCATGTCATCAACATAGATAACAATGGTCAGAAGGACATCATTGCACGCTTACCATATAAGGTGCTCTTAGTTCGATTGTTCTCAAAACCATGTGCAATCAGGTAGGCATGTATGTTTTCATGCCAAGCATGTGGTGCTTGCTTCAAACCATATAATGCCTTTTTCAACTTGCACACTTGGTTTTCATGCCCTTTTTGCACAAAGCCATCGGGTCGAAAAACATACACTTCTTCATGCAAGTCATCGTTCAAAAATGCAATTTTCATGTCCAACTGATGTACATTCCAACCATGATGAGTTGCAAGTGCATAGATGCTATGAACAGTAGTCATTTGTGACGGAGCAAAGGTCTTATCAAAATCAATGCCTCGTTCCTAAGCATAACCCTTTGCAACAAACCTAGCCTTATATCTGTCAATTGTTCCATCATGTTTATGCTTCAGCTTCTATACCCACTTAGTGCCAATGGCTTTCTTGCTAGGAGATAAGTCATATAAAGACCAGGTACCATTTTTCATGATAGCATTATATTCTGATTGCATAGTAGCCATCTAATTTTTTGAATTTTGTGCTTCATCAAATGAAACTGGTTCGTTCTCATCACAAAGACTTGAGGCAGCCATAGCATAGTAATCTGATGCAAAAGAAGCACTATGAGAGCTTGGACGAGTATGATATGATAGAGATGCATCTAATTTGCTATCACGCAAAGTTTGCACTAGCCATTTTGTCATAGTTTTTGCCTTCTCAATATGAGCTTTCTCATCGACGAGTGCATCATATAACTCTATATCAGAAATGGAATGATTTGCATTATCATATGAAACTTGTAAAGGCTGAAAAGTTGCCTCATTAGGAGCAGCACTAGATTGTCCAGTTGTAAAAAGAGGAAGCAAAGTGTCATAAATGTCTTTGGAGCTAACTGATATCTCCTTAGTACATGAAAGTAATGGCTGGATAGCATCTTCCACAAAAACAACATCATGGCTAATCGAAATGCGTTTAATCTATGGATATAAACGACAACTTCCACTTTCAGAACTGTATCCAACAAAAATACATTTCATTGCTTTATCATCCAATTTCTTGCATTATTTTTCAAGCACTAATAATACATATGGCAGACAACCAAAAACATGTAGGTGTACAACAGAGGACTTACGACCATGCCAAGCCTCATATGGAGTGATGGACTGCAATGCTTTAGTGGGAGACCTGTTAAGTACATATGTGGCACACATAACAATCTCAAGCCAGGAAATATGTGGTAAATCTTGACTCTTGATCATACAGCTCACAATTTCCATGAGTGACCTGTTCTTCCTTTCAACAACTCCATTTTGTTGAGGTGTATATGGTACTGTACACTGATGTTTTATCCCATGTTTAGCCAGAAATACATTAAAATAATAAGACATATATTCCCTCCCTCGATCGAAACGGAGGGTGCTCATTTTACATGCTGACAGATTTTCAACCAAAACCAAAAATTGTTTGAAGCACATAAACACTTCGGGCTTTCCCTTCAATAGATATACCCATGCATGCCTGAAAAATCATCGATGAAAGTCATGAAGTAAAGATAGTTCCCAAAAGAAGGTATTTGCATAGGACCACAAATATGACTATGAACAAGCTGCAATTTTTGAGTAGCTCAAACGGAACCATCGTTTGGGAAGGAGGAATGCTCCATTTTGCCCAAAATATAGCCTTTATATACATGTTTACCAGGTGCCTCAAGTTTGGGTAAAGAGGACACCATTTTAGATTTTTGCAGGCATACCAAACTAGCAAAATCAGATGACCAAAAGTGTGCATGCCAAAACTTTGCATTTGACATAGCTTGAAAATCTTGAACTGCAGATGCTGAATCATTCATAGATTTTGCATAATCTATGAGCTTATACAACCAACGATATAAAATGCCAGAAGCAATAATGATATCACCATTTGACAGATCATGAACTGTACATCTGTCATCAACAAATTTCATGATCAAGCCAATCTTGGCTAATGCTGAAACTAACAACATATTTTTCTTGATCCCTGGGACAAATAAAGCATCTGACAATGTAAAAGAACTACCATTAACTGTAGTCAGAATGATCTTACCAACTTTCATAGGAGGATTTGTTGGCGCATGTGACATTATTCACTGTAGGGGCATGCTCAAGTGAAGTGAAGAAATTACGCTGCGAGGGAATATGTTTGGTTACCCCACTATCAAAGTACGAAACATACGAGTCTAATGCAGTTTTACAATGTTCATGTAAAGATGGATCATAACTGCAAACATTAGTAAATGCTGATTCTTCATTCTGCACAAGATTAGCAGACTCTGTTTTGGGTGTAGAGGCCTCTACACCAACCATTCGAACCTCTTTCATCTTTGCCTCTTTTCCAAACAATTTTGGACAACTCTTTATGACATGATCATTTCCTTTACAATATTTGCAAAACAATTTCTGCTTTTCTATTTTCTTCTCGTCTCTGATATCCTTCTTTGATTATGCAAAATTAGCAGATTTCTGCTTACTAGTAGAAGAGCTCTATTTACCTTTGCCCTTTTGACTAGCCAGGAAATCTTGATCTGCAACATGCGTAATGGACCTATTCTACCGAGAATGATCTTCTTGCAACAGAACAGAGACTAACTCCTAAAATGTTAAGGCATTTGGATTGCCTTTCATCATCAATCGAAGAGTAGAAGCAAAAATCTGATATACATCTGGAAGACCATTCGGAACAGTCTCCACAAGTGAACGTTCAAGTAAGACTTCATCAACAGAATTCAATTGCTCCTTCAAATCTTTTATCTTTGTCAAAAAATTGTCCATGGAATCTCCTTCATTCATGTGCTCACTCTCCAATTGTTTTTAGAAATAAGCAACACGAGCCTCATTCCTTGCGTGATATAAAGTAGTTAGTGTATCGCAAGCATCCTTTGCTGTTTTGCAGGAGCAAATGTAGTGAATAATGGCACATTTGACAGGCAAGGCTATCACCTAAGCATCTCTACCATCCTATCAAAGTTGCTCTACATTAGGTGCAACAAGAACCGCAACACAATAGGAACTTGAAGAATATCATCATCTTCAATGCCATCTGCATCACCTTCAATAACTGTGTTTGCAAGTGAAATAGGACGTTTTTCAATACCCTACACAATATTCCATAGTACTTTTGCAACCAATACATGATGCATCATATAATCCTATAATGGATCATTAATACCATCCAACTTATCCTCAACATTCAACATATGGAATACATCACTGCTTTTAACCATGGTCACTGACTAGAATACCCTGATGTAGAAAAATGGATGTATCTCAAAAATTTGAAAACGGAACTATCCTATGGAGTTTTGCTAAACCTATAGCAAGCTCCGAGAGGCTTATATTGGTGAAATGAAACATGTATATATCTTTGACACAAAAAGATGAAATTCCCTACACATGCGCTAGATAGTGCATTCAAAGCCGAAACGAGCTCAAATCGTGATTTTGACACCACATAGCAAAGCTGTTTTGAAATCCTAATTGCCTTGAGTATGCTCACCAAATTTTATGTGATTCTAAAACTGTGATTGGAGGGGTATCAATGACACCCTAGATGAAACAATGACTTGCTCTGATACCAATTGTTGAAGTTTGGGGTCTACAGAAGCATGTGAACAACACAAGGAAGAAGAAGAAGCTTGGAGCATAACACATAATATTGAATGTATTACCAAGAGAATGTACAAAGATTAGTAATCCATTAGGGTAAAAGACGTATATACAAGCCGGGGAAAAAACCTCTTAAAGGGGAAAAAAAGTGCCCCAATAGTCCTAGTGTGTTCACACACAACACTACCTAAATATATTAAGAAGGATATATCACACATCAACATGGTATTTTATCTTTCATTTTCCATGGATAAAGCCATGCATTTGTGCAATAGAATGCTTTGCATCATCCCCATATTTTACAAAACCAATAGTAAATATTTTTTTCAAGTTTATAAACCACTCTATGCATGATTGGTTATATGTTTTAAAGCACCTAAATCAACATACCATGCATTATATGGCTAAAAACATTACCATACATTATATTCTCGTATGATGTTGCACCATCTAAAGTTTCTTTGAAGCAGTGGATGTGCAATTGTTTTGTTGCCTTCGACTATTTTGATTCTTCAATTTACAATCACATTCAAAGTAATCCAATCCATCACAATTTCAATATTCTCTAATATCTTGACTAACTAATTTCATTGATAATTTTTAACTCGTCCACTACCACAACTTCCACCTTGGTCTCTTCCTCTACCAATGTAAAGTACCTATCCATAACTGATTTTTCCTTTGAAGTGGAGTCCTCATCAAGGTTCTTTTATTTATTTATTAGTTGGAAAATAGAAGTTTGGGATGTCCTCCCTAATGCATATGAATGACTTGAACTACTTATATGCAAGACCCAAACCATAAAAGTACACTTGTACCTTTTCATCATCATTTACAATGACACATGTAGTTGTTTTTTGATAACTATATTGCTTGTTTTTGCCATTTTAGGCCATAAAATAAGGTCACAACTCTAAATAGACCTTCATAAATCAAACAAAAAATGTAAAATGTAGGTATGATCTTTAGATAACCTTCAAAATTGAAGGGCATGGTAGATTGTCAAAATACAACCATGACATTGGCACCACTCTCACTCATATGTTTTTGAGTTTTAGAGCTTATTCAATTACCAACATGCTTTTCTTCTATAAGGTATGTGGCTCATTCTATAGTTACAATTTTCATGTATTCATATCCATTGCTTACTTTGGAGTTCTTGCACCTTGTATGCACCCAATAATTTAGATAAACAATACAATATCCTTTGTGCTCCTATGTTCTAGCGTTTGTATGACTTTTTCTCTTATACAATCTCTTGTAGTGAGGGTTCTTCATGGTCTCCTTCAATGTACTTCCAATGGTTTTATCTCACAAGGATCCTTTTTTTCTTGACTCTCCAAGCATAAAAGCTATTTATTTTTAAATTTTCACTCATATTTTGATCCATTTCATCAACATTTCCCTTCTCATAAAATATTATGGTTTTGGAACAACCATTAGAAGTGATAACTTTTTTTCTAATCTTATGATGGTTGATGACTAGAAGGTGCATACTCCAAAAAATGCAGTTTTCATGTATAAACAATGTACAAAATTGACTTAAATTCTAGATATAAATTATCTTGATAAAGCCAAAATAATAAACACCTCATAGTTTTGTAGATCGATTATGAAAGTATTTTTTTGGCATATCTTGTGTTGCCATAAAAAATTGATTATAACCACCCAAAAAGCAACACCTACTTCATCAATCATGCTATCTAAAAAGCCAGAAGGGAAGGTATCTAGAATAATGGTTGCATTCAACTTTTGGTAAGCAATACTTATCCTTAGCTACTTATTCTAATTGGGCACACTAACAATAGGGGAAACCCACTTTGCGTGCTCTATTAGCATGATGAACTCTAGTTTCAATAAGCTTTCCAATGCTTCCTTCACTAATTTTGCATAGGCTAGATTGATGGGCGCTGCAGTTTTTGGGGCGATTGTGGAAGGAGGAGGGAGATCAAACTATGGGAAGAATCTGGCATATATTGACGGGCCTGATCTGACGATGGAGGGGGAAAGCTCTGTGATCTAATGCAGACGATGCGGCAAATTCTGACACAACCTCTGACAATTGCTCATACAACAAATCTGATGACATTTGATCTACTGCGTCGAGCTACACGCAGAGGCCAATACACACGTGATTTTCTTCAGGCAAAGTTATATCAGGCATAATTCATGAGGAGGATAACGATCAGACTGCGTGATTTATCAAAAGAAGGCTAATTTTATGCAACAAGCTGATCTAAGGCCACACTATTCTGTTGGCGAAGGTCAATTTGGCATGACTACTGTATTGATCACCGAGTGCACGTATGAAGAAGGTATGTAGCCCATGATAAATACACAGGCTGCTAGCTCATATCGTTTTTTTTCATCTCCTTCGAACATGACATTAGTGATAGCATCTGCTGCCAATGATGGACTAATTTAATCTCTTTAGCTGCTATTGATGTTAATGCTCGAAAATATGCCCTGTGGGTATACAGTCAGGAGCGGACAGGAGACGAAGAGATTTTGTCATGACTTTATTCTGATGTGTTAATATCTGTGAAGCGCAATACCTGGACTATTGATCTACTGTAATCTTGGCGCAGAAGAAGGCAGGAGAACGACGAATAATTTCTTGTGAACTTTTTTTTTTCCTGTTACTTCCGATATATTCTCTGATGTTTAGTTTTATTTACAATAGCGATCTTATAATCTGGCATTTGACGAAGTTCTGATGACTTAAACTTAAACTAAGGATGGACTTATCTTCAGGACTATCTCATAGCTACATCTTTCAAACACAGGAATCTGTTATTTAGACTACATTCACGCTGACGGCCGAGCAGAATTGACTATTTCAAGGGAATGCCACTGATATCGTTGATAGTTATCACTTATTTCTGACATTCTTCAGCAGATGAGATTGCCGCCTAGTTAGGAATGCGATGTAAGAGCATTTTTGGTGTGCGTGTGCATGAAAATGACATAAAGGCAGTTCATAAAGCATTAAGATTTGAGCGCAGATGAATTCTTATTAATCTGTATGAAGTTTACTAGTGCATGAAAAGTAGTTCAACGTCGCTTGTCAATTTTTGAAGGAATTCTATTCTATATGGACAAATATGCATGTGCAGAGTCTTAGTAATAGTCAAGATGTAATTGTTTTGATAACACGATGAAAAGAAATGGTTGAATGTCAAAAACACAAATCTCTACTATGAATCTAGAAAGTGTTCTAGAAGTGTAGCGTAGGAAGGCAATCGAATTTGATCTTATTGTGACAAGACTAATTCGTTTCATGTATTGCTGGCATAAAAACATGATCTCTTCCTGCAAGCGAATGAAACTTATGGTTTTGCAATAGATTTAAAATTCCATGATGATTATCTGCGCTTATCGTTCATGCCGTGTAACTTCAATCTAAAAAATGGTTATTTCTATGAACTGATTTCTGTGCTTTTACAAAACAACGATTGAAAATTCACACAAACAATTCGGCAATGTCATCAATGTGTTATGAATGATATAATTTCAAAGAGAATCAGTAAATATCGAGTGCGATAAGTTTTATATCCTATGTTCCATGTATAACTATGAATGTTTATTTTCGTCATAATTAATTGATTCACGTTAAGGTGTGTACAAGAAATTGTGCAATTCAGACGAGATACGATTATTAAATGCTATTGATTTGAATTCCTTGATACGATCTAAACAATTGTCTGCACTACTAATTTTATCTTTTGAGTCTTCTATATACCTGAGCTTGCTCCAAGCACCCAGCGTGCGCCGAGATTTCCAGCGGTTGGCTTGATCCACCAGCTGTCACTTTCGCGTCGACAACAATGTGGTGAAGTCAATGATGTATGATAGATGCGATGGATGGCTTAGATGAAAACACTCTAGTAATATTTTCCCTAATCAATGTCAGTAATTTAATCAAGTTGGTGAAAAAGTGCAAGCATACACATTCAATATTAGTATGCAACCATAATGATTATTTAAAGGAGGGGACAAGCCAAAGCTTCACTAGATCATGCTTATGCTCTTAATTTTTCACTTCATTGGTATAGCCAACCTATGCTGGGACTCTATAGAATCTTCCTTATGATAAATCAATGTCTAGAGGAGATATTGACGCCTAATTTAGTGAAATAGTCTATCTATGGATGATGATTCCTTTCCTCCCTGATAATAAAAGAAGACCTCAAAGGGAAGTTGTATGCTTAAAGAGAGTGGGAGAGAGAACTCATCTCTCTCCTCCCCCACATAGCACGTCGAGAGGAAGATGGAGAAAGGGAGTGCTCTACACTCCCTACCATTCCTTTATGCATGTGAAGTGGTGCCAACTAGAGCCTTTTATAGAGTGTTCAAATGGAAAAAGAGCATATGTGGGATATAGGTAGCCTATATATCCTCTTCTCATGCATCCCTAATAGTTCCAATTCCTATCTTTATCTGGGTCCTTATGCATGCATTTCTTCACACATGCATCTTTATTCCAATTCCTATCCTCATGCAAGAATTGATTAGTACCTAGGAAGGAGGGATGAAGATGAATGGATTTGAAAGTATAAAAGAATATGAAACCCAAGCACAAAGAGATTTGTGGAATAAGAGAAAAGAAATATACGCCAAGAAGTTATTTGAATTCTTTTTGGGACAAATGACCATGGGAGAGAGCCACTATGAATGCTCCACTAGAATAATAATTTTAGCATCCTCTGTCTTTTGGATCTCTAGGTGGAAAACTTCAACATACTCCCCTTACTAGTTTGGCTCCTTTAATCAATGGAATCTTGTGTTCTCCAAAACTTATAGGTACTCCTTCCAAATCTTTGTAATTCCATGCAAATACATTCACATAAATTTTCATAAAAGGAGTTAGCTTTGAAATTGTCATTGGATAATTCCATAAGCAAGTGGCCAAATACAAGATGAGGATTTTCCTTATTGCCTAACTAAATTTCTTTGATAGGATTCTTATCCATCAATGCATCCAAAGGTTCTTCTTCATCTTTGGGATCTTCCATCATTTTATCCCACATATTCTAAGTGTCATATGCAAGAGCACTCTGGATATCCATTTTTTCTTCTTTTTCTTGCATCCACCCTGGAAGGATTTCATGAATGGAAAAAGAATTATCTTCAATAGGTTGCTTTACCTTGGATGTAGTTTCCTTCTTGGTATGTGAATCATCTTCATCTATGTTACACTTAAGAGACATTTTCTTCCCTCTTCTATGTCCTGTCACATGTTCACCCAATCCAACAACTTGTATGGTCTCCTCTTTTTTTTCATAAACTTCTATACTCATGTATTGGTCCATACAAATGCCAAACATTTTCATCATGCTGGTTTGTCCCTAGTTGTTTGGTCCTTCTTCCTAATATACATGTTTAATCTCTTTTCCTTCACGTTTTACCCACTTAGTATCCTTTCCAAATCATGTAAAACACTAGCATGCCTTACATAGGGTCTCCCAATCAATAGTGAAAAACCTCCATCCACTTGTGGTAGTCTTAATAAAATGAAGTCCAAAGTGAAGATATTACCTTGTACCTCAATTAGAACCTCAAGGAACCACTACCGTAGGTCTTACTTTGCTTTGGTTGGCCAATGCCACGGTGAAGTTGGTTGGTCTTAATGGTTGAAGCTCAAGATTTTCCTTAGTATGTTCAAGCATGAAGTTAATGCTTGAGCCACCATCCACTATAACTCCTTGTATATGTTGTCCTCTAATAGTGATAATGAATCGCAAGTTCTTATAATCATCATTAAGGGGGGCTTCCCCTATAAATTTACTCTCATTCATAACATTAACCTTTGCAACAAGAGTGGATGTGGAGGCTTCATAATGTTGATATATTTAGGTAGTGATGTGTGTGAACACAGTAGGACCGCCGGGGCACTTTTTTCCCTCTTTAGGAGGTTTCTTTCCCAACCGGCTTGTATATACGCCTATTGCCCTAATGGGCTACTTATCTTTGTACATTCTCTAGTAATACATTCAGTATTGTGTGTTGTGCTCCAAGCTTCTTCTTCTTCCTTGTGATGTACGCATGCCTTCGTAGACATCTAACTCCAACAATTGGTATCAGAGCAGGTCGTCGCTTCATCTCGGGCGCCCTCGACACTCCTTCGTTTGCAGTCTCAGAATCACACGAATTTTGGTGAGCATACTCAACGTGTTTTTGAGATAAAAAAGGCTTCGCTTTTGGTGTCAAAATCGCAATCTGAGCTCGTTTCGGCCTCCAAATGCATATCACAACGCTTGTGCATGCTATTTTGTCTTTTTTTGCCAAAGGTATATACCAGTTTCTATTTGCCAGTATAAGCGTCTTGAAGTTTTTTTTGCAAGTCTAGCAAAATTCGTCTGGGAAGTTCTGTTCAACTTTTTGAGATACAATCAATTTTCTACATCAAGGTATTTTAGTCATCGACCATGGCTGAAAGCAGTGATGTATTCCGTATGTTGGATATTGAGGATAAATTGGATGGTACCAAACTACCCGTTATGGGCTTATATGATGCGACATGTGTTGGTTGCAAAAGAACTATGGAACATTGTGCAGGGTGTCAAAAAAACGTCCTATCACACCTGTAACTGTTACAACTGTAGGTACTGAAGGTAATGCAGAAGGTGTCGAAGATGGTGATATTCTGCATATTCCTGTTCGTGTTGCAGTTTTTACTGCACCTACTACGGAGCAGATTTGTTGAGATGGAAGAGATGCCCGGGCACATGCATTGATAGCTTTGTCTGTCAAAGGTGCCATTATTCCTCATATTCGATCTTGCAGAACAGCTAAGGATGCTCGGGATACACTTACCACATTGTACCAAGCTAGGAATGAGGCTCGTGTTGCTTACCTCTGGAAACAGTTGGAGAGTGAGCATATGAATGAAGGTGATTCTATGGACAATTTCCTAACAAAGATCAAAGACTTGAAGGAACAGTTGATTTTTTGCTGACGAGGTTATACCAGATAGCTCACTTGTGCAGACCATTTTGAAGGGTCTTCCTGATTCATATCAGAGTTTTGCTTCTACTCTTCGGTTGATGATGAAAGCCAATCCAAATGCATTGTCATTTGAGGAGTTAGTCTCTGTTCTATTGCAGGAAGATCAGTCCAGACAGATCAGGTCCATTATGCATGTTGCAGATCAAGCTTTCCTCGCTAGTCAGAAGGGCAAAGGAAAATGGAGCTCTTCTACTAGTAAGCAAAAATTTGCAAATGCTACACATTCAAAGAACCAAGACAAAGATGAGCAAAAATTAGAAAAGCAAAAATTGTTTTGTAAGTACTATAAAGGGAATGATCATATCATAAAGAAATATCCAAAACTGGCTGCTAAAGAGGCAAAGAAGAAAGAGGCTGGAATGGTTGTTGCAGAGGCCTCTACACCAAAAACAGAGTCTGCTAATCTTGTGCAGGAAGATGAATGGGCGTTTACTACTGTCAGCAATTTTGACCCATCTTCTCATGAGCAGTGCATGTCTGCAGTAGACTGAGTTGTTTGGTACTTTGACAGTGGGGCGACCAAACATATTACCTCGCAGTGCAATTTCTTCTCTTCACTCGAGCCTGCCCCTATAGGGAATACTGTTACATGCACCAATAAGTCCTCTTATCCTTTTATGGGAGTTGGTAAGATCATTTTGACTACTGTTGATGGTAGTTCTTTCACTTTCTGAGATGCTTTATTTGTCCCAGGGATCAAGAAGAACCTGTTATCAGTTTGTGCATTAGCCAAGATTGGCTTGGTTATGAAATTTGTTGATGACAGGTGTACAATTCATGATATGTCAAATGGCGATGTGATTATTGCTCTGGCATTTTATGTCATAGGCTATATAAGCTCATAGACATGAAAGATTTGTGAATGATTTGGCATGTGCAGTACATGATTCTCAGGCTATCTCAGATACAAAGCTTTGGCATGCATGCTTTGGTCATTTGAATTTTGCTAGTTTGCTACGCCTACAGAAATCCGAAAATGGTGCCCTCTTTGCCCAAACTTGAGGCACCTGGAAAACATGTTTGTGAAGGCTGTATTTTGGGCAAAATGTAGCGTTCGTCATTTCCAAAAGATGGTTTAATTTGGGCTGCTCAGGAATTGTAGCTTGTACATAGTGATGTGTGTGGTCCTATGCAGACACCTTCGTTTGGAAATTATCTTTACTTCATGACTTTCATTGATGATTTTTCAAGGCATGCATGGGTATATCCATTGAAGGCAAAGTCTGAAGTGTCCATGTGCTTCAAACAATTTTTGGTTTTGGTTGAAAATCTGTTAGCATGTAAAATGGGCACCCTCTGTTCAGATCGGGGGGGGGGGGATATATGTCTTCTGATTTTAATGCATTTCTGGCTGAACATGGGATAAAACACCAGTGTACAATGCCATATACACCTCAACAGAATGGAGCTGCTGAACGAAAGAACAAGTCACTCATGGAGATGGCGAGGTGTATGGTCAAGAGTCAGGCTTTACCACATAGTTTCTAGCTTGAGGCTGTCATGTGTGCAACATATGTACTGAACAGGTGTCCCACTAAAGTGCTGCAGTCTATCACTTCATATGAGGCTTGGCATGATCGCAAGCCATCTGTTGCTCATCTGCGTGTTTTTGGTTGTTTGGCATATGCATTAGTGCCTGAACAACATCGCACAAAATTGGATGATAAAGCAATACAATGTATTTTTCTTGGGTACAATTATGAAAGTAAAGGCTATCGTCTGTATCATCCATAGACTAAACACATTCTGGTTAGCCGTGATGTTGTTTTTGTGGAAGATGCTATTCAGCCATTGATTTCATGTACTTAGGAGACATCTGTTAGCTCCAAAGACATGTAAGATACTTTGCTGCCTCTTTTTACAGGTGGACAGTCTAGTGCTGGTCCCAATGAGGCAACTTCTCAGCCTTTGCAGGTTTCATGTGACGATGTAGATCATTCCATTTCTGATGCAGATTTACATGATGCACTAGTTGATGAGAGCTGATATTGAGCAGGCAGAAACTATGCCTATTTCGTTTAATGAAGCACAAAATTTAGAAAATTCAATGGCTGCTATGCAATCTGAATATGATGCTATAATGAAGAATGGTACTTGGTATTTATGTGACTTGCCTCCTGGCAAGAAGGCCATTGGCACTTAGTGGGTATACAAGCTGAAGCATAAACCGGATGGTACAATTGATAGGTATAAGGCTAGGCTTGTTGCAAAGGGTAATGCACAGGAAAGAGGCATTGATTTTGATGAGGCCTTTGCACCTACATGCCGTATGACTACTGTTTGGAGCATCTATGCACTTGCAACTCATCATGGTTGGAATGTACATCAGTTGGACATTAAAAAAACATTTCTGAATGGTGACTTGCATGAAGAAGTGTATGTTTTTTAGCCCCGTGGTGTTGTGCAAAAAGGGCATGAAAACGAGGTGTGCAGGTTAAAGAAGGCATTATATGGTCTAAAGCAAGCACCATGTGCTTGGTATGAGAAGATACATGCCTATCTGATTGCACATGGTTTTGAGAATAGTCCAACTGAAAGCACCTTATATGTTAATCATGCTAGTGATGTGCTTCTGATCATTGTTGTCTATGTCGATGGCATGCTGCTCATTGGTCCTATTGAGAAGCATATTAATGATTTTAAGGCTCATTGCATGGCTCATTTGAGATGTATGATTTGGGGCATTTGCATCACTATTTGGGCATTCAGTTTATGCAAGTTGATGGTGGAATGGCTTTGTGTCAAACAAAATATATTGACACATATTGCAACGTTTTGGCCTTGAGGACTTTAAGCCTATTGCCACTCCTATGGAGACAGGTTTACGATTGAGTCTTCATGATGTTGGAGATGCATTTGATGCTGTTCTCTGTCAGCAGGTTGTTGGATGCTTGATTTACTTATGCATTACTCGACGAGATATTCAGTTTGTTGTCTCACAGATGGGCAGGTTTTTGCAGTGCCCAAGAGTCAAGCATTGGCAGGCAGTTAAGTGCATCTTTCGCTATTTGAGTGGTGCTCGGCTACTTGGGTTGTTTTATCCCAAGGGGGGATCACTACCGTCAGATTTTCATGCTTTTTCTAACTCTGATTGGGCTAGTTGCCATGACACTCGTGTGTCCACTAGTGGCTTTTGATTCATGCTTGGTAGCTCATGTATATCTTGGTTGAGCAAGAAGAAGCCTACTGTGGCCACTTCTAGTTGTGAGGCTAAGTATAGGGCACCTTTCACAGCTACTGTTGAGTGTGTGTGGCTCAGACGCCTTATGGCTGATTTGGGTGTTGGTCAGACTTTGCCACCACCATCTTCACTGATAGTCAGAGCACATTGGCAGTTGTGAGGAACCCTATGTTCCATGCTCGGACAAAGCACATTGAGGTGCATTATCACTATGTCAGGGAGAGGTTCTCTGCTGGGGAGATCAGCTTGGCATATGTGCCCACACAGGAGAGCATTGCAGGCCTTTTCACAAAGGCTCTGCTAGGGAGAAGTTTGAAGCTTTTCGCAAAGATTTGGGCTTACTTCCTTTTGTGGAGTGATTTCCACATGGCTTGGCACTTCCTTATACATGAGTGCGAGCTCCTTGTTCACCGCATCACTCCCAAGGGGGATTTGTTGATATATTTAGGTAGTGATGTGTGTGAACACACTATGACCATGGGGGCACTTTTTTCCCACTTTAGGAGGTTTTTTCCCCCCGGCTTGCATATATGCGTATTGCCCTAATGGGCTACTTATCTTTGTACATTCTCTAGTAATACATTCCGTATTGTGCGTTGTGCTCCAAGCTACTTCTTCTTCCTTGTGCTATTCACGTGATTCCGCAGACGTCTAACTCCAACACATAAATGATCTACAAAAATTCTAACCTACAAAAATTCTAACCTGAATTTTGCATCCATTTTTAATAGATAAAAAATACCAACCTCCTTTTTAATGGATTTAATTAGTCTTGATGCCTTAGATTCCATAGGGACATGAGCTATGTGCAAATTCTTAAGCTCTTTTTGGGCCTTGTTGAATGCCTATCCAATGTCTTCACTTGTGCTTGTAAGCTCTTCTTTTTATTGGGTCTCTTCGCTTGGCATAGGCCTATCATGAAGTGTATCCTTTTCCTTGTTTTGTCCATGTGTACTTAATCTCGGTGTGTTTCTTCCTGAGGGGATTTCCCTTTGTTCATTGTCTGCATAAAAAAAGATTTATTTTCTTCTAGAATGTGCCATCCTAGGAGATGGTGATGGCATAGTGGTTTCTTTTGTAACTCTTTCCTTGCTCATAGAGATCATCTGAATATAAGTCCCTGACATGGATGCCTTGTTCTTTAGGAAACAAATGGTGTAGTGGTCTCTAGCTTTTGGGCAATTTTTGCAAAGGGGAGAATTCTATGGCAAAGGGCATTCGCTTTGATAATGTCCAAACTCCCCACACCTAAAGCAAATGACTGGCCTTCTAGGACCACTTCCAAAATTACCCTGAGGATGTAGGTTGTGGATGTTACCTTAACTCGGTGCAACAACCATTACATTTGGTGGTGGTTGGGCTCATCCTTGTCCCCAATATGCTTGTGTAGGGATCCCTCTTGAGTGACACTCCTGGGCTTCATGGCCTGGTTTCCTGCATAACTCACAACTAGCACTTAAAAGAGGGAATTCACTTACCATGTGAACCTTTTCGCTACACATGATGCACCATAGTCCATTTTTTATGGCACTTCCACAAAGTTCTTGTAGCTTCTATCGAAGTTTTGCCAATTCTTTTGCCTGTGACCCCTCTTCCTTTTGTAGTTTTAAGGCTTCAATTTCATGCCTTATTTGTGTCACTGCACTTTCTTGTTCTTCATGGTGCTTGTTTCTTCTTAAGTTCTCAAGCTCTTTTCTCAATTCTGTTACTAGGTCTTCACGTTCCATGGGGTATGGTAGGCTAGAAGAGCCAATTCCATATTGGTGTCTAATTTTCTCCAACCTTCTTGCAATGGTAATGAATTCATCAATTGTTGCTGTCAGGAGAAAAATTGCTTGATCTTGCACTATGTGGATATTGGAAGTGCTTTAGCAAGCCACTTTATGACAAAAAAACCATGGGGGGATCTGGTAGTTTATCCATAAATGCTTTTGTTCTAGTAACAATTTCAGGAAATGTATCCCTTGTACTTAGTCATAAGTTCTCTAATTCTTGCATGTTTTTTGCTATATTTCCTTGTTGGAATTGTGCATTGAAGGCATCCTTCATTAAGTCCCAAGTAGCAAAATGGTTGTTAGCAAATTGCTTGAACCATTTCTTTGCTAGACCTTTGAATATCGTTGGGAAAAGGATTAGAAAAGTACCTTCTCTTCACATTAACCTCCTTGTTTTACATAGGGCTAAAAATCTCTTGACATGCTCTTTAGGATCTTCATGTGATAATCCTTTAAAGAAAGGAAATTTGAAACTCCATTGAGAAATTAAAGTTTCTAAGTCTACCTAAGTTTCCCTATTTCCTACTGACGATGTTGATGAAAGAGGGTTGGTGGGCCTACAAGCGACTTTCCTTGTTTTTTTGAAAGAAAATCCTAAAGTTTGTGATTGGGTTGCAGTTATGAGTTGTGCATCTTATTCCATAGGCTTAAGATGATTTCCAAGGAAAAGAAAAAGTTACCTCTTCAATTACACTATCGACACCTTTGCACTTCTTCTTCAATTTGTAATTGTGATCCTCCTACACTCAAGCTACCTTGTCCCATGGTGCATGCCAAAATTTTTTGGGGGATTCTTTAAACGAAAGGGGCTTGCGTGTTTGTAGGAGAAAGATGGAGAAGAAGAAGAAAGAAAAATTGTGCTGGAAGCTTGTGTCTTGATTAGCATAAAAGATTACAATAGCTTTCTCTAGAATAAGACAAAATGTTCTCTATGCATAGCAAGTTAAGCCAAAGAGGGTACACACACAAGTACAAAAAATATCACAATTACTTGTGCAATCAACCTTTGCACCGGACCTTCACCTTGTCCAATAGCTTGCTCTTGTGCACTCCTTGCACTCAAGCTTCCAATAAGGTTGAAATCTTGGTTACTTCTACTATCGATCTACAACATGGCCTTGATGATACTTTGTCACACTTTAGTTGCTCTCTTAGTTGCTCTCTTAGTTGCTCTTTGTGCACTCTCTCTGCATACCTTCTTTGCACACTTTGTCTTTCTCTTTGCACACTATCTAAGTGTGTGTGTCTCTTTCTCTCTCTTGCTCTCATTATGTAGTGTATGCTCTTGCTTTTTATTCTATCTCCAAGAAGGCTCCTTTGATGCTTGCTTTGTTGTCCCAAGAACCTTCTCATGTAAAAACCAACGAATCCCTATTTTTTCTTGTAGTGATTTTATAGAAAGAAAAAATTTAAATGGGGGGTCACAAATAAGCTCTTGCGTATCATCTTCATTTCCTCTTTTCCAATTTTGACCTTAGTTTCTCCAAAATTTGTGCATAAGGGAGGGTTCACCTAGACCTTCCATAACACTTAAAAGCCTTGAAGGGTTCCATAACACTTTAAAAGCCTTAAAAACCCTTCAAAAAGACCTTTTTGCAACCTAGATTTAACTTTTCCTGCAAGACCATTGTGAAAAACTACTTGTGCACTACCGATGCACCCATGCCCTTGGCCACTTTTGCACCACGTGTGTGCCACTTTTCCAAGTCACCACTTTGATCGACTCAATAGATATAGTCGTTACATTTTTGCATAAAACTTTTGATGTTGATGAAGAGGATCATGGTGAGGTTTTCTTAACTAGGAGACACCCATAGTTGGTGTCTCTTTGGTGATGTAGGTGGAAGACTTACCTAACCTTTCCATAAGAGATGTATGCTAGTTCTTCATAGGTACTCAATAAGCCTAATTTTGGCTTTTTTTCACTTAATTGGTTATATGGGTGTTAGTGATTCACTATGCAGGTTTACATATTAGTACTTACAATTTCTTGAGTTTTCTACATTTCTCATCTAATCATTTCGTAGAAGAAACTCAAGCAATTTTTTTCCAAATTTTAGATGTTCAACTATATAGTGGTTGACTTAACTTCTTGAGACACTTATTGGTGTGAGCACATACATTCTTGTTGGTGCAATTAAGCCCAAGCCTACATACTTGATGAATACACATATGCTTGATGTATTAGCATATGACTTGAGAAGCTTCATATGTACAACCTCTTGTAACCTTGAGTCTAATTACTCATTGTAAAAGTGATGTAGACACATGAGGAGTTAGGAAGCTTGGAATCTCGTATCATTTGGTAGTTAAATTCAAGAGAGAATCAATCCTATACTTTAGCATCACTTTTAGGTGAGGATTTGAATTTGAATTTGAATGCTTGGATCCAGCACAAAGCTATAAAATTTGAGAAGAAAATCCCGCATGTATCTTGAGGTTTTGAGATCATTTCCATGTACCTTCATTGAGAAGAGGAGCTCACCTCATAGCTCTCTCATACTACACTCATTGAGCAATGCCTTATTGCCAATGACTTTGTGGTTTTACGTGATTTAGTCAATACATGTTCATTACTTCCTACTCTCAATTCTTTGTCAAACTCTATCAGAATAGTGACCTTGTCTGTGCTGGTTCTCACTGTGTAATGCATCATTTTGCATGATTCAAAGCATGACATCAGCATACTGTCTACTTTGATCCTACAAAGTTTCATTGAATTTGGTTCTATCAATTGTTAGATATCTGCATATAATTTATCATTTTAGGTGATTCCACTCATGAATGGTAGCTTGTTAAAAGTAATTTTACTAATTGCTGTTGTACACAGAGAATCGAGCAAAACACTGAGCATGTGTCTCAACCAAAATAACAAGTTTTGTACATTGAATCATATGCCTACCTATCTGTTTTGATCTTATCGTTTGTGCATCATATTCCAAGCAACATATATGATCATTTATGCTTATTATCTAGCTAAGAATACACCACTCTCTAGCCATCACTTGTAGCAGGTGTGAAGAAGAATTTAGCTACACCAACTCATCTCTTGTGATTATCCACCATCTCCTCCAACAGTGGTATCACAGCAAGCACAATCAAGATGGGAGATGTTTTTCCATCCTTCATTGAAAAATTGTACAGGAACAACTACTTAGCATGGTCCCTAAGAATACAAGCATACCTTCAAGGGAGAAGCTTAGATGGATACATCTCAGGAGATGAAGACATGCCAATCTTCAGGAGCAAGAATCAACCAACAAGGGAAGAGCAAGAGAAGCTAACCACATGGTGTGCAAAAGATGCTCTTGCAAGGTCATATTTACTAAACTCAATCTTTGATTTCTTGTTACCTCATGTTCGAAACTGTAAAACCTCCCAAGAGAGTTGGGAAGTGCTTTCATCATACTTCTCCTTCAACACAAGAGCTAGGAAGAATCAGTTGTGGATGGAATTCACAACTCTCAAGAAGCAATCAAAGCAAGGAGTGGTCGACTATGTAACCAAAATGAAAGATGTTGCAGACCAACTTGCAAGCATTAGAGAAGAGATAGAGGAAGAGCACATAGTAAGGAAGATCATCAATGGGATTAAAGTTGATGACAAGTGGGACTCCTTTGCCACTGCAATGGATCTCTACATGGATATGCAGATACCTGATCTCAACACTTTGATGGGACAACTCTTCACCCATGAAGCAAAGCTCAACAAAAATGGTGACAACTCAAGAGGTAACCAATCTTTTGCCTTTTATACAAATAAGAATAAAGCTAAGGATAAAGGTAAAAGTAAGAAACAAGATGAAGAGTCTAGTACCTCTCAAGCCAATTATGCAAGAAGAGGAAGAGGTGCTAGAGGTAGGGGCAGAGGAGGTAAGCAAGGTAGGGGGAGACCCTACAATAGTTCACCATGCAACATATGTGGTCTCAAGAACCACACTACTGAAGAATGCTACAAAAATACAAGGAACCAAAGGGGAAGAGGCTTCCATAGAGGAAGCTATGGACAAACAAGAGGCAGGTACAACAATGGTGGAGGCAACTACAACCACAACTACAATCAAAGCTACTACAACAACAACAAAAACAACTATCAAGGAGGCTTTAGAGGAAGAAGGGACTTCAATAACTACATTGAAGATCAAGAGGATTCTCTGCTCATTATGAATATGACATCCAAGCAAGGTAAAGATGATGAGCATCTCTTTTACATTGACTCATGTTGTTCAAATCATGTGGCAGGGAATGTAGCACTCTTATCTGATCTTGAAGAACCAAAGGGAAAGCATGAGGTACAAACATATGATGACACCAAGCATGGAGTCAAGCAAAATGGAAATGTTAAGACATTAGATGGTAGTATGAACCTTTTGAGCAAAGTTCTGTATGTGCCTACCATAGCCAACAATTTAATTAGTGTTGGGCAGATTGTAGAGTTAGGTCTACAAGTCAGGTTCACAAAGCATGGAGCATATGTGGAAGACCCCCAAAAAGGATTCAAAAGGATTCCCAAAGTTGAGAAGTCAGGTAAGATCATTTTGACTACCACTGATGGTAGTTCTTTCACATTTTTAGATGCTTTGTTTGTGCTCAAAAAATAAAAATATGTTATTAGTTTTAGCATCAGCTAAGATTAGCTTGGTTGTCAAATTTATTCATGATAGATGTAGAGTTCATGATCTACCATATGGTGATGTTATTATTGCTTTTGGAATTTTATGATGTGGGCTGCATAAGCTCATTGACTATGCAAAATCTTTGAATGATTTAGCATGTGCAGTTCAAGATTCTCAAGCTATCTCAAATGCAAAGATTTGGCATGCACACTTTGCTCATTTGAATTATGCTAGTTTGCTACACATACAAAAATTTGAAATGGTGTTCTCTCTGCCGAAACTTGAGGCACCTTGTAAACATGTTTGTGAAGGCTTTATTTTGGGCAAAATGTAGTGTTCTTTCTTCCCTAAAGATAGTTCCATTCGAGCTACCCATAAATTGTAGCTTGTTAAGTGATGTTTATGGTCCTATGTAGACACCTTCTTTTGGGAACTACCTTTACTTCATGAATTTCATTGATGATTTCTCCAAGCATGCATGGGTGCATCCATCAAAAGCAAAGTTTGAAGTGTTTATGTGCTTCAAATAATTTCTAGTTGTGGCTAGAAATCTGTCAGCATGCAGATTTGGCACCCTCTGTTTTGATCGGGGGGGGGGGAGGGGAATACATGTCTTTTGAATTGAATTCATTTCTAGCTAATAATGGGATAAAACATCAGTGTATAGTGCCACATACACCTCAAAAAATGGAGTTTCAAAAATAAAGAACATGTTTTCATGGAGATGGCAAGATGTATGGTCAAAAGTCAGGCTTTACCACATAGTTTCTGACTTTAGGCCGTTATGTGTGCAACATATGTATTTAACATGTGTCCCACCAAAGCATTCAAATATACCACTCCATATGAGTCTTTCCATGGTCCGAAGCCATATCTTGCTCATCTGCATCTCTTTGGTTGTCTAGGATATGCATTAGTACTTGAACCACAATGTAGGAAATTGAATGATCAAACAATGAAATATATTTTTGTTGGGCACAATTATGAAAGCAAAGGCTATTGTCTGCATCATCCATAAATTAAATGCATTTTGGTTAGCTATTGTTAAAGTGTTGAACTAGCAATGCTGTGTTACTGACAAACGCAAGTCGTTATCGAACAAAGATTAACGTAATACAGAGCTTCACCGTAAACTATGGTTAACTCTAATTATCATTACCGTAAGACATTACCAGATTGTCGTGGGTTCTTGGGAGTGGTAGGGGTCTGTTAAACAGAGGCCCTGTACTATTTTCCCAAATCTTCGTTACAACATCAAGCGTGACTACTCGTCTAGCTCAGTTACTAATCAACATCAATACTTGGTTCTTAGATTCCTACGTCCGAAATTCTCCAGATCAGTTTACTCGAAGAACAGAACAATTGTCCCTTCTACAGATTCATGAACATATAATATATCAAACAGAGTGAATCAGACAGATTCACTCACCACAATACTTCCCGAGACATTCAATTAAAAGTTACATTTACCAAAAGCAATAATCTGTATCAAATCAACTTATGCAGTACTACATTCACTTATACTAACTCAGGGTACTTCAACGGTCGAAGAGCACACAATCTTACGATACGAAAACAGTACTCAACCACATAACTTGACATTTAACATTCACTACGGCGAACTTCAGTATGAGTAGGCGACGCAGACAGAACAGAAATCAATACAAACAATACTCAGAGCTTCACCATAGTGTAAGTAAACTCTGACAATCTCAGAAAGGGCATCCCTCTCTCTCTCTCTAAAACCATATACACAAGCATCTCTCTCGCCATTCTCTTTACATTGCTTTATATATCTTTTTCCAAGATGCACGTACCAACTTTTTTGCACGGATTTTGATAATTCCGGTATATCAGGCGGTCATTACGTCTGTCCCACTCTGGCGGTCGTCTAACACTGGCACGCACGGTGGACTCGAACCCGCAAGGTCCACAAAAATTTTTGCAGAGTTATGTTTAGACTCATTAATGATGTTGGGAGCACCCTGTAGATTCTGTAAACTAACAGTATTTTCTTCGCCACTTTGGTGCGTCTGATTGTTTATGTCAGTGTTCTGCTCCCGATTCACCTGTGTCTGCACCTGTAACAGTTCTCTTTGCAATTCTTGAGTCGTCTGTTTGTATTCTTCAAGCTGATTTTCCTGTCGTTTAATGACTGTCATGAGATCGTTTTCATGGTTGGACAAAAAACAGGACCGCCTTTGATCAATTTGGGGAACAAGTATACTCAACCATCTTCTACGAAAAAGTTTCCAAGTATCATGTACATGATTATACAATTGTTGTTTTAGTGACTCTATATCTATCTTTGTCATCAACGTGGCATCCAATTCAACGCCTTCATTATTTAATAACTGGGTTTCCATTTCCTGTAAAACTTGTATTCTGGAACGCAGAACTACATGTTCTGCCTGCATTGTAGCATTCATCATGGAAAAATTTATCATCTCTTCTTGGATTTGTTTCTGCACTGCTACCTGCCACTAGTTGTTTGTGGTCATTCTGCATTTCCTTCAATAAACCGTCCTTGCTATTCACAACATCCTGTAATTGTTTATTCTGTTCAATCAATGAATTGGAATGATTTTTATTGACAGTTACCTGTTCTTGTATGTTCTGAATGCTTTCCTGTTGTTGCAGTAGGAAGTCGGAAACTTCCTGCAACTTATTCTGCATTGTTCTCATGTTATTATCCGAACAATTACTCTGCAATATTTTTGCACTTACCTGTTGTGATGGATCCTCCATTCTTCTTTTGGTTGATAATTTAAAAGGGGTTCCCAAAATAGGTGACTGTTCACCGCCATCTGTTACCGGAAAAAGACTGTCCGGCATTTCTGCTATGTCCTCGGGCTCTGCTATCTGTTCTTGCCCTGGTCTGCTCAGTGTCTGATTACAAATATTACTTACCTGTTGATATTTGATTAATTGTGCATATTCGAATAAAGCAGCTAAAAAGACTGACAGACGACTACATTTTTGGGACCTGCGCTTGTCCCCGACAAAAATCTGTGTATACAAGTGGTTATACAACCAGTGAGCCCAGCTGACTTTACCACCTCCTTCTGCATGTACTAAGGGTGAAAAATTCTCTCTAGACATTAAATCAAATCTGACGATAAAACACAGTCTCTCTAAATACCATTTGAATTGTTCACGCCGAATGCATGCTGCTTTTTTCATCAGGTAATATTTTCTACGACCTTTGCAATTTCCAAAATCCTTTCTCATGTCATCATTCGAACAATTAGGAATACTGTCATCGTCATACAGAGGCACTTGAAATATTGCTGCGACTAATTGCGGTGAAAATTGTACCTGATTTAGAATTTGTCCTTTTGTTTGTCGCATAATCTGCAAGTGAGTCGTTGCATCTTCATTACCTGTCCAACGCTCCCATGGTAGCTTGGCAAACTGTAGTAGTCCGATTCTCTGAAGCCAGTTCTTATTCCTCATAGAATGTATGTCGAGTTCTGTTTTGAAATCGGTGAATAATGCTTTGTTGTTATGTTGTGCCTTTGTCGTTGCACAAGTCGTTGAATCATCGCTATCATTCTGTAATGTAGTATCAGTGTCGTCTGATGTAGGCACTATCATTCTCTGTGCAGTTGCTCTCCTCCTGAGTCGCCATCTTAGGATATCTGATTCAGACATGGTTGCAAGACTCGCCGAAAATAATATGCTGGAAGTTTGTTAACTAGCACCCAAGCTCGAAGAATACTATACTGAAAAATACTATGCTAGGCATACGCATTTTATAAGCACCAGAGCTTGAACTGCCATTTGCTGGAATGATTATATTTCATTCGGACATGACACTTCATTCCTTTTACCAAAATTGTAGCATAAGTAAAAATCATCATTCTGCATTTTATTCCGTAGATCGATGCTGGACTTAGCAAGTCTTTTACATGTGCGAAAAAGTATCATGAAACAAAACCTTGATATCATACTCAATTCGAACTCATCATTACATTGCGAAATCGCATGACCGAATTTTACTATTCTTCTATGAGACCTTCGAGGTACATATTCCTAGCTAATCTAAATGTACGAGCTATTTTTTTCTTAAGGGTTTCTAATAATTGCTTCAGAGTGTCGGGTTCTAAAATCTGCGCATCTATTCTGACGGAACTAAGTGCAATTGCTTCGATGAGCAAAATTTCGGCCTGTGTTTGCAAAAAGGCCTCCTGTAAATAAAAATCGTTTGATAATGCCGCATCTCTTGCTGTCTTCATGTCCGTTATTTGTTTCTGCATCTCATTGATTCTGTCTTTCTGGTTGCGTACCTGATTATCTAATCTTCCAAACTGTTGGGTCTGGAATTCTATGGTTTGGTAGTAAGCATCCCGTTCTCTGCGGACATTTGCTAAGTCCTTCTGATATTTAGATTCTCTGTTTAGTTGGTGTTTCAGCATGTTGTTGACATCGTCTAAGGATTCTTTTGTTCTTTGTAACTATTCTACTGCCTGCTTTGCTTCTCTCTGCTGCTCTTGGTATTTCTGTATGGTGTCCTGTAACTGGAGTCTTGTTTCTTCTAGTAGATTTCCTAGTGCTATTCTTGTATCGTCTGTATCTTTGATTGTTTGCTTTAACTTTAGTATTTCGGTGTCGGCAGCTGTCAGTAGTTCGTCTTTTTCAGCCAATGCCTTATCTATCTGGTTTGAGTGTTCTTCCTGTGCTTGGAGCGAAGCCTGTAGTTGGTGGTTCAGGTTGGGAAATGGGGTTAACAGGCGGTGTTTTGGGGAGGGTAGAGTCAGTAGTTTGTACCTTGTTTGTTTCTGCATTGTTTGCTTCTGTGGATTCCACTGCCTTCAGTAGATTGTCTAGTGCATCTTGATGAGATTGCTGTTCATCTACCTGTTGCTCTGATTCTTTTTCGGTCGAAATTATTTCTGTTTCTGCTTGATGTTGTTGTTCGTGTTGCTCAGTCGATGATTCATTATGCATTGAAGTAGCTGTATCATGGAATGTCTCTTCTTCGTTCTTTTCTTCTTCTTTATCGTCCTCTTTGTCCTTTCCGGCTGAGCCTTGTGCTTCGCTTTCGGAGGAACTAATCCTGATTCGTTTCTGGCGAAACAACTGATTGAGCTCTTCTTCATCTTCTTCTTCCTCATCTTCTAGTAGCTGAACTGACTCTTCATGCCTTAAAACTGGTCCTCGTTGTGGTGGTTGAGCGGCGAGTATGGTTGGGAAGAGAAAAGAAAGGATGTGGGGAAGTCTGGATCGAGGGGTGGTTCCTTTGTTGACTTGTTTCATGATGGCGACGCACTCCTTATGGATTCGGTGAAAGAAAAATGAGGCAAAATTAACGGGTTCTCGTGCGGCAAGATCGATGGCGGAATAGAATGGGCGGGAGATACCGTATGTGCGTTTTTGGAGGTTAAGAATGGCAATTAAGAACTGTAATGCGGTTTTTTCAGGTTCGGGGCGACAGAGAATGGCGTATTCATTTGATGAATGGCGGGGGAAAAGTTCGGTCATGCGACCTACGGGGATACTTGGGCCATTCTCGCGGCCTTGTGGAGTGAGGCGGAAGGCTTCGGCGAAGGCCTGGAAGGTTATTACGGTTCTAGATGGTAGGGAGGGGAAGAGCCATTGTCGGTCAGCGATGGGGGATTGGGCGATGGCAGAGATGATTTGTGCGAAGAAGGGATGGGCTTCCACTGAGTGCCATGGCAGCTCAGCGAAGTTGGCCAACCCTCGGATACGCAGGTACTCTCCTACCTCAGTAGGGATACCATCACAAAAGGCTGTGTAGTTCGCCAATGCTTCCATTGGGCACGCAAACACGAATACACAGAGCACAGAGCGCGAGTACACAGAACACAGAAAACACAATCACAAGCACAAAAACACCATAACGTTTTTTTTTTTTTTTGGCGCAACCGAAGAGTTTAAGTATAGATATTACGATGGGGGTAGGAAGTGAGGGTTATCATTGTGCGGTGCTGGAATGATACTGCTTCCAATTTGGCGTGCATGCTTGAGTAAAGGAGGGCGGCTTATGACAAAATGCGGCTATTAAAAAAGAAAGAACTGCAGGAAAAATAAAGAAAAAAAACAAAAAAGATGCGGTCCACCACCGAATGTTTTAATGCGGGCTAGCGGCATGTTGATACGGCCGCAGCTTCGAGCCATTGATTGCTTTTGGAAGTGAATTTCCGGTCAACGTAGTCAACCGAAAAGTGGCTGGACCGATTTGTTCTGAGATTTTGTAAGGGCCGAACCACCGTAATTTGAATTTGCCTGCGGATCTATTTGACTTTGCATTATAGAAAAGTACAAGCTGTCCTACCGAAAATACTGGAGTTTTCAGGTTTCGATCGTGTGTCCTTGCCTGTCTTAGTTGAACTTCATGCATTGTTAAGAAACTGAGCCATCTGTCTTCGCCTAATTCTCTGAGCGTGTCCAACCGAAATGACATTGAGTCTTCCAGTAGCAGTTTCTGGGTAATGGCTACTCGTAAACTTGGTATAACTATCTCCATTGGTGCTATTGCTTCTAAGCCGTAAGCTAATTTGAAAGGTGTCAATCCTGTTGTTACCTTGTAGGTAGTTCGGTATGCCCATAACACTGCAGGTAGTAGTTGATCCCATCTTTCTAGTGCTTCCATGATCAGTTTTCGGAGGATATTCAATAGTGATTTGTTTGTACTTTCGGCCAAACCATTGGCACGAGGGTAATACGGAGAGCTGAGTTTGTGTGTCACCTGGAAGGATTGGGTGAGTGCTTTCATTAATTGATTTACAAAGTGAGTACCTTGATCTGTCACCAATTCGAGTGGTAAGCCAAATCGTGGGAAAACATCATTTAACAGACATTTTGCAACTGCAACCGCTGTAGCAGTCCGTAAAGCCCAAGCTTCTGACCATCTTGTTGCATAATCTGTACAGGTTAGTATGTATCTGTTGTTGCTGAAGACTGCTGGAGGTGTGATCGGACCGATAAAATCTAATCCCCATTTTTGAAATGGTTCAAGTGGCATAATAGGCTGCAAGGGGAAGAAGTGTCGTTGCAGTGGTTGTCCAGACCTTTTGACAAGTATCGTAGTGTTTGACAAATTGGGCCACATCTCTGTACATAGTTGGCCACCAGAGACCTCCTTGCAGAATTTTCCGGTGAGTCAAATCTGTGGCAAAGTGACCACCAGTAGGGGTCGAGTGAGCCATCGTGATGACTGAGTTAATTTCATGCGGAGGGACACAGCGGAGTAGGATTCCGGTGTGATCTACATAATATAGTTCTCCAGCAACTAACCGGAATCGGCGACTAAAAACTGCAATTTTCCTTCGTACTGCCTTAGCGGTCTCGGATGGAAAGCATCCTTCGGTGAGAAAAGTTAGAATCTGATCATAATATGTAGGTGGTACTTGTGATTCGGCAGTCTTATCAGTCAGTGGCTCAGAACTATAGATCACTGGGATTGTGTCATCTATGCCTATCGGAGCTTCACCGGAATCTAGACGAGATAGGAAATCTGCTAAGGCATGTGCATTTTCGGGTCGGTGAATAACTTCATAATCGAATTCCTGCAAGAGTAGCATCCATCGTGCTAAGCGTCCGCCTAAATGTTGTTGTCTTACTAGATAGACGAGGGCAGCATGATCCACATGGAATGTGAATTTCCGGCCTAGTAGATAATGTCTGAATTTTTTGATGGAGTAAATTAATCCTAGACATTCTCTTTCGGTGGTAGAATAATTCCTTTCTGCAGGTGCAAGCCTTCTGCTGGCATAATAAACAGGGCGAAACCACTTATGTGTTTGCTGCATCAGAATACTGCCGATCGCAATATCTGAAGCGTCGACAAAAACATGGAACGGATTGTCCCAGCCCGGTGGTTGTAAGATTGGGGCCTGCGTCAATAGATACTTGAGTCGATCAAATGTAGTTTGGCATTCTTGAGTCCATTCGAACTGGCGGGGAGTTTTTGTGATTAGCCTGTTCAGTGGTATAGCCAGATGAGCAAGCCATCGTAAGTGTCTGCCATGCCACCGCACTTGACCCATGAAGCGCATAACTTCTTTTGGTGTAGTGGGCACCGGAGCTTCTAATACTACCGAAATTTTATCTGGATCTACTTGGATACCTTGTGCAGATACAATGTGGCCAAGTAACTTGCCACATGAAACCGCAAACACAGATTTGTTTGGGTTTAAGCAGAGTCTATACTCTCGGCATTTCTGAAAGCAGCACCGTAAATGGAACAGATGTGCTATCCACTTACCGAAAATTGAAAAATCATCGAGATATACTTGCATAAATGAAGTCAGATAAGGAGAAAATATTTCTTGCATACATCTTTGAAATGTGCTTGGTGCGTTTCTCAATCCAAACCACATTACCGTACAAGCAAAGACACCCCAATTGGTAATGAAGGCAGTTTTTGGTATATCCTCTTCAGCCATTCTAACCTAATTGTAACCACTGTATCCATCTAAGAATGAATACATTTCATGTCCTGCTACCCTATCAAGCATGGTATCCAGAAAGGGGATCGGGAAAGGATCCGGTACTGTTGCTGCGTTTAATTTTCGGTAGTCTACATATATTTGCAATTGCTTATTTTTCTTTGGCACGATCACAATTGGTGAAATCCATTCAGCATCTTCTACAGGTATAATGAATCCAACTTTTAATAATCTATCTAGTTCAGCCTTTACCTGAGATGCATAATGGGGATTCATCCGGTAGCTGGTTTGTTTTATCGGCCTTGCTTCTGGCTTCAGCATGACCCTATGCTGGTAGATACGGGGGTCCAATCCTTTCATGTCTTTGTAGTCCCATGCAAAGATGTCAGTGAATTCTCGGAGTAACTGGATTAAGCTTGCTTGAAATGTTTCTGGTAAATTTTGTTTTATTTTTACCGGACGCGGATGATCTTCATCTCCTAAATTGTAAGTAATCAGCTGATCTTCAGGGACATAGAACTGGTGATGTTTCTCTGTGTCGTCTATTGGTTTAAAAAGTTGCTGCAATTCATCGTCATGTGTCGAAACAGTGTCTTCCTTCTTAGCCTCTTCTGTGATGGGTATTACTGTACAAACTGAAGCGTTCCAATTATCTACAACGGACTGTAGATCAATAGTCCCTAAGGAAATTAAGTCCGCGTTACTCTTCGGAAACTCTTCTTCTTCATCATCTGACAATCCATCTAGCATATGGACTGGTTCAGCAAAATACGGTCTAGCGTGTAGCTCGCAAGGTTGTATAGCATCTAATTTTACCACATATCTATGATTGGCATCTTTAAACGTAAGCTCTTGTGCGGACCAGTCCTGTATTACCTTTGCATGCTTCAGCCAGGGTCGGCCGAAAAGAAGGTTGTAATCCAAAGTAGATTCTGGCAGATCTAGTATAACAAAGGTCATGTTAAAGGTCGTACCTTGTAAAGTGATGGGTACATTTCACACAAGTCCTAGAGGATGGACTCTTGATTGATCTGCCATTCTGACAAAAAATTGAACTGGCTCAATTTCGATCCATCCTAATCTTTTGCATAATGCCGCAGTCGCAATGTTAACACCAGAGCCTCCATCAATTAATACCTGCGTAATCTTATGATTCTTATACCATACTATAATCAAGGGAACTGAATGATCAACCGTAGAATCAGGTTCCGGTTGAACTGCTGCTGTTGCCGAAATACAAGAAGGTACCGGACTGAACTGTTGTTGGAACTGTTGTCGAATTCCAGGTACTAATGCCAATAGTTGGCCCAAAGGCAGAGTGATTGATGCCTTAGATAAGATTTCCCAAGCCTGTTGAGATTGATTGACAGGCTCTATTGATGTTGAAGTTGATGCCTCTGTGGATGCGGAGGTGTCTACGGTGGGCAATGTATCTGCTGTTGATGATGTTTCTGCTGCTAACTCCCTTTGTTGTGTTCCTTCCTTTGTTAACGAGGGCTGGGCTACCGGAATAGGCTCTGGAAAGACTGATGGTTCTGTTGTGGTCCATTGACTAGCTTTGTTATACATTCTGTGTTGTTCACGTATCTCTGGTTCAAAAATTTCTGCTCCCGGTTGCAATTGTTTACCGGAACGGGTCTGGACTGCAGCAGCCTGTGTTTCCACCGGTGTGATTTTTACCATGTTGGCCATTGGATTTTGACGTTCCTTCTTCCTTTGATCATACTCAGCTGCATCTTTGCAAAATCTCCTAATATGTCCAAATTCGCCACAAAAATGACAGCGTGGTGGTGGTAAATTGGGATTTTCCGGTGGTGGCCCGTTCTGCCAGCGATTTGGGTTATAGTTGTTATTCCTCTGTCCTCGGTAATTTCGATATCCTTGCTGCTGGTTGTTTCTCATTTGTGGAGGCACATAATGATTGGCTGGCTGCCCTTGTTCCTGGATAATTGCATTGACAGTCGCTATTCCCTGTACTCTAGCGTTGTATGTGCAGTTTTCGGTGGTGTGTCCGGCAATGTTGCAGATAGCGCAAAATGTCTGATTAAGTGCGCAATTGGTGCTGGTATGTCCTGAATTTTTGCATGTGGTGCAATATACTTGTTTGGTCATATCTTCGGCAACATGTCTGTTTGTTTTTACCCATTCCAGATCTTCTGTAAATCCGCCGACTTTGTTTTCCAGCTGCAGAGTCATTGCTATGACTGCATCAAGTGTCATAGCTCCGATACATCTTATGATCATGATCTGCTTAAGTTGAGGAACCAAGCCATTGATGAACCACTGAGTAATAACATCATCTGGTAAGTTAGCATGAGCCGGTGGTAGCTGCCTTAAGTGTGTTCTGAAAAGGGTAGCATATTCCTGTACAGATTGATTCACCCTCTGTCTGTTACTCTGCAGATAATCAAAAATTTCGTCTGGATTCTTTTTTAGCCTGAATCGCTGCAGAAAAGAATCTCGAACTGCTTCGTAGGTGCCAAAATGATTAATATCGTATTCTGTGAGCCACCTGGCTGCTTCATTGACAAGTGTAGATTGGAAGACAATGGCTTTGTAGGCCGGATCTAGTGGATGGTTGAGAACGGCGTAGCTTATCTCGAAAGTGCGTACGTAAGCATCCAGATCATCTCCTGGAAATCCACCAAACTTTGTGTATGTCACTCCCGTTGGAGGTGGCCTGGGTTGACATAACTGTTGTTGTTGTTGTTGTTGTCCGTTCATCGTGAATATATTATAACTTCCGTCTGTATTTCTGGTCTGAATATTTGAACTACCGGAATCTATATCGTCTGATGGCACAATTTCCGGTGAAATGAGCTTGCTTACTATGCTACGAATTTCTGTTTCAAACAACCTTCCTTCTTCCTTGATGTCCAGTGTATGAGAACTTGCTTCCAAGTACGGCAGTTGGGCTGAAGATTCAGCAGAAAATGCTAATTCGTCACCGAATAACTGAGATTCTCTTACCGAAATATCACTGGATAAACCGAACTTGTGCCCGAATGCGGTGTCTTTTTGCCTTCGCTGATTTCTTTGCCTAGGGTGTGTCTAATCGTAAGTGAATCTAAATCTTTTTCCAAGAGTGTTAAACTAGATTCCAACTGCGTCTTGGTAGGTTCTGGAATTACTATATCTTCGACAGACTGTGCCGAAATAGTACTGGAATGTACCAGAGACGTAACACGTTCTACCGGAATATGACCAGAATCAGCTTTAACGTTCTGAACTTTCTTGACAACTGGGTCAGTCCTAGTTGTACTTCTACCTTCCAGAGTTGTCTTTAGTACTCCAGACTGATGGTTCTTGGGATACGTTTCGCCAGACCGAGTCACCGGCATTTATCATTTTCCGTATTAATCGTGGGATATTACTAACGAAACAGTTTGCAACAATCTGGTTCTGTTGCTACTGACAATCAAACAATAATATGATATGATAGATGACTGGCAATCTTGATGCCACTTTCCCACAGACGGCGCCAAGTGTTAAAGTGTTGAACTAGTAATGCTGTGATACTGACAAACGCAAGTCGTTATCGAACAAAGATTAACGTAATACAGAGCTTCACCGTAAACTATGGTTAACTCTAATTATCATTACCGTAAGACATTACCAGATTGTCGTGGGTTCTTGGGAGTGGTAGGGGTCTGTTAAACAGAGGCCCTGTACTATTTTCCCAAATCTTCGTTACAACATCAAGCGTGACTACTCGTCTAGCTCAGTTACTAATCAACATCAATACTTGGTTCTTAGATTCCTACGTCCGAAATTCTCCAGATCAGTTTACTCGAAGAACAGAACAATTGTCCCTTCTACAGATTCATGAACATATAATATATCAAACAGAGTGAATCAGACAGATTCACTCACCACAATACTTCCCGAGACATTCAATTAAAAGTTACATTTACCAAAAGCAATAATCTGTATCAAATCAACTTATGCAGTACTACATTCACTTATACTAACTCAGGGTACTTCAATGGTCGAAGAGCACAACATCTTACGATACGAAAATAGTACTCAACCACATAACCTGACATTTAACATTCACTACGGCGAACTTCAGTATGAGCAGGCGACGCAGACAGAACAGAAATCAACACAAACAATACTCAGAGCTTCACCATAGTGTAAGTAAACTCTGACAATATCAGAAAGGGCATCCCTCTCTCTTTCTCTCTCTCTCTCTAAAACCATATACACAAGCGTCTCTCTCGCCATTCTCTTTACATTGCTTTATATATCTTTTTCCAAGATGCACGTACCAACTTTTTTGCACGGATTTTGATAATTCCGGTATATCAGGCGGTCATTACGTCTGTCCCACTCCGGCGGTCGTCTAACGCTATGATGTTGTTTTTGTGGAAGATGCAATTCATCCATTAGTTTCAAGTAGACATAATGTAGTGTTCTTTCTTCCCTAAAGTTAGTTCCATTCGAGCTACCCATAAATTGCAGCTTGTTAAGTGATGTTTATGGGCCTATGTAGACACCTTCTTTTGGGAACTACCTTTACTTCATGAATTTCATTGATGATTTCTCCAAGCATGCATGGGTGCATCCATCAAAAGCAAAGTTTGAAGTGTTTATGTGCTTCAAATAATTTCTAGTTGTGGCTAGAAATCTGACAGCATGTAGATTTGGCACCCTCTGTTTTGATCGAGGGGGGGGGGATACATGTCTTTTGAATTGAATGCATTTCTAGCTAATAATGGGATAAAACATCAGTGTATAGTGCCGCATACACCTCAAAAAATGGAGTTTCAAAAATAAAGAACATGTTTTCATGGAGATGGCAAGATGTATGGTCCAAAGTCAGGCTTTACCACATAGTTTCTGACTTTAGGCCATTATGTGTGCAACATATGTATTTAACATGTGTCCCACCAAAGCATTGAAATCTATCACTCCATATGAGTCTTTCCATGGTCCGAAGCCATATCTTGTTGATCTGCATCTCTTTGGTTTTCTAGGATATGCATTAGTGCTTGAACCACAATGTAGGAAATTGAATGATCAAACAATGAAATATATTTTTGTTGGGGACAATTCTGAAAGCAAAGGCTATTGTCTGCATCATCCATAAATTAAATGCATTTTGGTTAGCTATGATGTTGTTTTTGTGGAAGATGCAATTCAGCCATTAGTTTCAAGTACTAAATGTTGATATATTTAGGTAGTGATGTGTGTGAACACACTAGGACCGCCGAGGCAATTTTTTCCCTCTTTAGAAGATTTTTTTCCCTGGGCTTGTATATATGCCTATTGCCCTAATGGGCTACTTATCTTTGTGCATTCTCTAGTAATACATTCAGTATTGTGTGTTGTGCTCCAAGATTCTTCTTCTTCCTTGTGATGTTCGCATGCTTCCGCAGACGTCTAACTCCAACAATTGGTATCAGAGCATGTCGTCGTTTTATCTAGGGCGCCATCGACACTCCTCCGTTTGCAGTCTCAGAATCGCATGAATTTTGGTGAGCATACTCAACGTGTTTCCGAGATCAAAACAGCTTTGCCTTGTGGTGCTGAAATCGCGATCTGAGCTCGTTATGGCCTCCGAACGCACTATTGTAGTGCTTGTGCAGGCTATTTCATCTTTTTGTGCCAAAGGTATATACCAGTTTTTGTTCACCAATATAAGCGGCTCAAAGTCTGCTACAGGTCTTGCAAAATTCGTTTGGGAAGTTCTGTTCAACTTTTTGAGATATAGTCAATTTTTTGCATCAAGGCATTTTAGTCACCAACCATGACTGAAAGCAGTGATGTATTCCGTATGTTGGTTGTTGAGGATAAGTTGGATGGTACCAACTATGCGTTATGGGCTTATATGATGCGACATGTGTTGGTTGCAAAAGGATTGTGGAACATTGTGCAGGGTGTCAAAAAACGTCCTATCATACCTGCAATTGTTACAACTACAGGTACTGAAGCTGATGCAAAAGGTGTTGAAGATGGTGATATTCTGCATATTCCTATTCGTGCTGCAGTTTTTGTTGCACCTACTATAGAGCGGATTCATTGGGATGGCAGAGATGCCTAGGCATATGCATTGATAGCTTTGTCTGTCAAACATGCCATTATTCTTCATATTCGCTCTTGCAGAATAGCTAAGGATTCTCGGGATACACTTACCACATTGTACCAAGCTAGGAATGAGGCTCATGTTGCTTATCTCCGAAAACAGTTGGAGAGTGAGCACATGAATGAAGGTGATTCTATGGACAGTTTCCTAACAAAGATCAAAGACTTGAAGGAATAGTTGATTTTTGCTGATGAGGTTATACTAGATAGCTCACTTGTGTAGACCGTTCTGAATGGTCTTCCTGATTCATATCAGAGTTTTGCTTCTAATCTTCGGTTGATGATGAAAGGCAATCCAAATGCCTTGTCATTTGAGGAGTTAGTCTCTGTTCTGTTGCAGGAAGATCAGTCCAGGCAGAACAGGTCCATTATGCGTGTTGCAGATCAAGCTTTCCTGGCTAGTCAGAAGGGCAAAGGAAAATGGAGCTCTTCTACTAGTAAGCAGAAATATGTAAATGCTGCACATTCGACGAACCAAGACAAAGATGAGAAAAAATAAAAAAAGCAGAAATTGTTTTGTAAGTACTATAAAGGGAATGATCATATAAAAAAGAACTATCCAAAATTGGCTGCAAAAGAGGCAAAGAATAAAGAGGCTGGAATGGTTGTTGCAGAAGCCTCTACACCAAAAACGGAGTCTACTAATCTTGTGCAGGATGAAGAATGGGCGTTTACTACTGTTTGCAGTTTTGACCCATCTTCTCATGAGCAGTGCATGTCTGCAGTAGACTCAGATGTTTGGTACTTTGACAGTGGGGCGACGAAACATATTACCACGCAGCATAGTTTATTTTCTTCACTCGAGCCTTCCCCTAAAGGGAATACTCTTACATGCGCCAAGAACTCCTCTTCTCCTGTTATGGGAGTTGGTAAGATCATCTTGACTATTGTTGATGGTGGTTCTTTCACTTTGTCAGATGCTTTATTTGTGCTAGGGATTAAGAAGAACCTGTTATTAGTTTCTGCATTAGCCAAGATTGGCTTGGTTGTGAAATTTGTTGATGACATGTGTATAGTTCATGATCTGTCTAATGGCGATGTGATTATTGCTTCTGGCATTTTATGTCGTGGGCTGTATAAGCTCATAGACTATGAAAGATCTCTGAATGATTCGGCATGTGCAGTACATGATTCTCAGGCTATCTCAGATACAAAGCTTTGGCATGCACACTTTGGTCATCTGAATTTTGCTAGTTTGCTATGCCTGCAAAAATCTGAAATAATGTCCTCTTTGCCCAAACTTGAGGCACCTTGAAAACATGTTTGTGAAGGCTGTATTTTGGGCAAAATGCAGCGTTCCTCATTTCCAAAAGATGGTTCAGTTCGGGCTACTCAGAAATTGCAGCTTGTACATAGTGATGTGTGTGGTCCTATGCAAACACCTTCGTTTGGAAATTATCTTTACATCATGACTTTCATTGATGATTTTTCAAGGCATGCATGGGTATATCCGTTGAAGGAAAAGTCCAAAGTGTTCATGTGCTTCAAACAATTTTTGATTTTGGCTAAAAATCTATCAGCATGTAAAATGCGCACACTCCGTTCAGATCGAGGGGGGGAATATATGTCTTCTGACTTTAATGCATTTCTGGCTGAACATGGGATAAAACACCAGTGTACAGTGCCGTATACACCTCAACAGAATGGAGTTGCTGAACGAAAGAACAGGTCACTCATGGAGATGGCGAGGTGTATGGTCAAGAGTCATGCTTTACCACATAGTTTCTAGCTTGAGGCTGTTATATGTGCATCATATGGACTGAACAGGTGTCCCACTAAAGCACTGCAGTCTATCACTCCATATGAGGCTTGGCATGATTGCAAGACATCGGTTGCTCATCTGCGTGTTTTTGGTTGTTTGGCATATGCATTAGTGCCTGGACAACATCATAGAAAATTGGATGATAAAGCAGTAAAATGTATTTTTATTGGGTACAGTTCTGAAAGTAAAGGCTATCGTCTATATCATCCACATACTAAACACATTCTGGTTAGCCATGATGTTGTTTTTGTGGAAGATGCTATTCAGCCATTCCTTTCATGTACTAAGGAGACATCTGTTAGCTCCAAAGACATGTATGATACTTCGCTGCCTCTTTTTACAGGTGGAAAGTCTAGTGCTAGTCCCAATGAGGCAACTTCTCAGCCTTTGAAGGTTTCATGTGATGATGCAGATCATTCCATTTTTGATGCAGATTTACATGATGCACTAGTTGATGAGAGAGCTGATATTGAGTAGGCAAAAACTATGCCAAAATGGCTGGTGCAGACTTTGCGTGATAGCAAATTAGATGCACCTCTATCATCTTGTACTTGTTCAGGCTCTCATAGTGCCTCTTTTGCATTGGATTGCTACGTTATGGCTGCATCTAGTCTCTGTGATGAGAATGAGCCATTTTCATTTGATGAAGCACAAAATTGAGAAAATTGGGTGGCTGCTATGCAATCTGAATATGATGCTATAATGAAGAATGGTACTTGGTCTTTATGTGACTTGCCTCCAGGCAAGAAGGCCATTGGCACTAAGTGGGTATACAAGTTGAAGCATAAATCGGATGGTATAGTTGACAAGTATAAGGCTAGGCTTGTTGCAAAGGGTTATGCACAGGAAAGAGGCATTGATTTTGATGAGACCTTTGCGCCTACATGCCGTATGACTACTGTTAGGAGCATCTGTGCACTTGCAGCTCATTATGGTTGGAATGTACATTAGTTGGACATTAAAACAACATTTCTGAATGGTGACTTGCATGAAGAAGTGTATGTTTTTCAGCCCCGTGGCTTTGTGTAGAAAGGGCATGAAAACGAAGTGTGTAGGTTAAAGAAGGCATTATATGGTTTAAAGCAAGCACCACGTGCTTGGTATGAGAAGATACATGCATATCTGATTGCACATAATTTTGAGAACAATCCAACTGAAAGCACATTATATGTTAAGTGTGCTAATGATGTGCTTCTGATCATTGTTGTCTATGTCGATGACATGCTGCTCATTGGTCCTATTGAGAAGCATATTGCTGATTTTAAGGCTGATTTGCATGCCTCATTTGAGATGTTTGATTTGGGGCATTTGCATCATTATTTGGGCATTCAGTTTATGCAAGTTGATGGTGGAATGGCTTTGTGTCAAACGAAATATATTGACACATTATTGTAGCATTTTGGCCTTGAAGACTGTAAGCCTATTGCCACTCCTATGGAGACAGGTTTACGATTGAGTCTTCATGATGCTGGAGATGCATTTGATGCTGTTCTCTATCAGCGGGCTGTTGGATGCTTGATTTACTTATGCATTACTTGGCCAGATATTAAGTTTGCTGTCTCACAGATGAGCAGGTTTATGCATTGCCCAAGAGTCAAGCATTGGCAGGCGATTAAGGGCATCTTTTGCTACTTGAGTGGTACTCGGCTACTTGGGTTGTTTTATCCCAAGGGGGGATCAATACTGCCAGATTTGCATGCTTTTTCTGACTTTGATTGGGCTAGTTGCTACGACACTCGTGTGTCCACTAGTGGCTTTTGCTTCATGCTTGGTAGCTCATGTATATCTTGGTTGAGCAAAAAGCAGCCTACTGTGGCCACTTCCAATTGTGAGGCTGAGTATAGGGTAGCTTTCACAGCTACTGTTGAGTGTGTGTGGCTCAGATGCCTTATGGCTGATTTGGGTGTTGGACTGACTTCTGCCACCACCATCTTCACTGACATTCAGAGCGCATTGGCAGTTGCATGGAATCCTGTGTTCCATGCTCGCACTAAGCACATTGAGGTGCATTATCACTATGTCAGTGAGAGGTTCTCTGCAGGGGAGATCAACTTGGAATATGTGCCCATGCAGGAGAACATTGCAGACCTTTTCATGAAGGCTCTGCCTAGGGAGAAATTTGAAGCTTTCCACAAAGCTTTGGGCTTACTCCCTTTTGTGGAGTGTTACACATAGCTTGGCACTTCCTTATACATGAGTGCCAGTTCCTTGTTCAGTGGGGATTTGTTGATATATTTAGGTAGTGATGTGTGTGAACACACTAGGACCGCCGGGGCACTTTTTTCCCTCTTTAGGAGGTTTTTTCCCTCGGCTTGTATATACGCCTATTGCCCTAATGGGCTACTTATCATTGTACATTCTCTAGTAATACATTCAGTATTGTGTGTTGTGCTCCAAGCTTCTTCTTCTTCCTTATGCTATTCGTGTGCTTCCGCAGACATCTAACTCCAACACTAAAGAGACATATGTTAGCTCCAAAGATGTGTATGACACTTTGCTTCCTCTATTTATAGGTGGAGTCAAGTGCTTGCCCAAATGAGGCAATTTCTAAGCGTTTATAGGTCCCACCTGATGATGCACATCATTCCATTTCGGATGTAGATTTACATGATGCACTTGTTGATGAGAGGGTTGATATAGAGGAGGAAAAAACTATGCCTAAATGGCTAGTGCAGACTTTGCAAGATAGCAAATTATATGCATCTCTGTCATATCACACTTGTTAAGGATCTCATAGTGCTTCTTTTGCATTAGATTTGTATGCAATGGTTGCCTCTAGCATTAGTGATGAGAATGAGCATGTTTCTTTTGATGAAGTACAAAACTCAGAAAATTGGATGGTTTTTATGCAATCAAAATATGATGCTATTATGAAGAATGGTACCTGGACATAATGTGATTTTTTGCCTAGCAAAAATACCATTGGCACTAAATGGGCATACAAATTTTAGGCTTGATGGAAGAGTTGATAGATATAATGTTAGGATTGTTGCAAAAGGTTATGCTCAAGAAAGAGGCACTGATTTTGATGAGAGCTTTGCACCCACATGCAGAATGACTATCATTCGTAGCATTTGTGCACTTGCACCTCATCATGGTTGGAATATACATCAATTGGACATGAACACTGCATTTTTGAATGGTGACTTACATGAAGAAGTGTATGTATTTTAGCCTTGTGGTTTTGTGCAAAAAAGGCATGAAAACAAAGTGTACAAGTTAAAAAAGGTATTATCCCCTATCAGAAAGCTGTTGGATGCTTGACTTACTTATGCATAACGCAGCCTGATATTCAGTTTGGTGTCTCAGAGATGAGAAGATTTATGCATTGCTGAGGTGTTAAGCATTGGCAGACAATTAAACACATGTTCTGCTACTTGAGTGGTATCCGACCACTTGGATTGTTTTATCCCGAGGAGGGATCACTATTACCAGATTTACATGCTTTTTTTGACTCATACTGGGCTGGTTGGTATGATACTCATTTGTCCACTAGGGGTTTTTGTTGGTGCAAATCAATCACCAATTGAAGTTTTGATGAAGGATTGAAGTCAAGGATTGAAGAAAAGATCAATTTTTGAAGCATGAAGAAAGTATATGTTTAGAAGATGAAGATGTGTATACATATGTACATTAATTTAGAGATAGCTCACATATACCTTTTGTATGGTTATGAGCTTGTACATATTTGCCTATATATATACAAGGAAAAATGTCGGGGAAAATATGAGAGATCATGTGAAGAGAAGAATTAGAAGCTTTTTGAGTCATTAGACACTTGAGAAGTGTAGGATATCTCTCTCATCACTCAGATGTAAAACTTCTTAGAAACGAAGAAAAGTTACGCCCGATATTTCTGTGTGTACTCCTTCTATGTTTAATCTTTTGTGAAATGCTTTTGTACAACTCTAAGCCTATAGTTGATTGACCTCTGTTCAAGTTTTCAGATACTAATTATGATCAGGTAAAGAGAATTGAGTGTAGGAACATTCACATGTGTGAATGTGAAGAAGTGAAGTTGTAGGAGGCACAAAATTCGGCTAATGTTTTGGTCATTTCTCCGTTGACAGTGTAAAGTTTTGAGCAAGCAAGCACTCATTCTTTAAGTTGGAAGGTAAGATACCTATGGCTAAAAGCATTTGAATAAATGGGTTGTAATTTGGGAGAACCATGTTTTAGAAGTTGTAGGTGTCAAAGTCGATTATAAAGAACTATGGGCTTAGACATAGGTGAATTTTTAGATCATTTCTCAAGATCTACTGAGTATTTTGAAATGATTTAACTTGAAGAAGGTGCTCAAACTATAGCCGACACCTTGTGCAAAGTTTTGTCAAAAACTTTACACATTTGATCAGTCAATGAGTAAGATATGTGCAACAGACTTTCTGAGTAATTACTCTCTTCACAGTTTGTTCAAGATTTTGGTAATTGAGCATTGATCCTCCAAATTGGTAAAGGTTTTAAGTTATTCTTGATATAGAGTGCTCGAACTTCAAGGATAGCCTATTATTTTGGAGATTAACACTCTCCATCAGTGGTATCAGAGCAAGAATCATCAAAATTGAAGAAAGGAGGACCCCGACTGCTGCAGTCATAAAGAAATCAACACTTTAAGGTTCAAAAGGTGAAACCTTGAAAGGAAATATTGAGAAGGAGGCGTGGAGCAATCAAGAAGATCAAAAGGAACTTCATTCGAAGTAAAGGCACACTTTTTTTTTTTAATATAAAGGAAGTTCGGCAATGGCCTACTCTCCCGGACTTATTCCTCATAAAGGTTGAAGAATTTAATACACAGGTGAAGAAAGGATGGGAGATTCTCTTTAGATAGAGAAATTGGATAGAGAAAACTATCCAGCATGGTCAATGAGGATGGAAGCTCATCTTATGAGCAAAGACCTGATAGGTTATATCACATGTGAAGAAGAAAAGCCTCAATTTAGAGATCCTAGTATTCCAACTAGGGATGAACTATCAGATTTGAAGACTTGGATGAAGAGAGATGCTCAAGCTAGGAGCATTATCTATATGGGAGTTAATGACTACTTGCTACCTCACATTAGAGGTCTTGAAAGTGCAAGTGATATATGGAATGCTTTGGAGGAGCATTTCAAAAACACTACAAAGTCAAGGAAGGCATCTTTGTGGGCAGAGTTTACCACATTCAAGAAGAAGGCCTCTCAATCCATCTCTGATTATGTAACAGGGATGAAAGACATTGCAGATGCATTAGGAGCAGTTAATGAAGATATTGAGGAGGATAAATTGGTAAGGCAAATCCTCACAGGTTTGAGAGGTGATGACAAATGGAAGCCATTCATTTTGTCTATTGAATTGTCACTAGATCATTTTACTCCTGATTCAAATCAGTTGCTAGGACAGATGCTAACATTTGAGCAGGATGTCAAAGGTGAAAGTGATAAGAGTGCAGGTCAAGCAATGTATTCAAAGGATAAGAAGAAGAATAGCGAAGGGAAACAACAAACAAATGAAGATGAAGGTACAACTAGCCAAGTTAACTTCTTAAGAGGAAGAGGAGGTGGCAAAGGTAGAGGAAGAGGTAGAAGTAATAAAGATGGAGTCAAAGCTTGCTGGATTTGTGGTAAGACAAATCACTTAGCTCATGATTGTTGGCATAATACTTAGAAAAAGTGTGGATATAATCAGAATTTTAATTCAAGAGGAAGAGGTGGCAGAAATCAAAGAGGTAATTTCAGAGGTAGAGGTTAATTTGGAAGAAATGCAGGTAGAGGATTCCAAAGTCAATCCTACAACAATACCTACTACAATTATTCTTCAGATCAAAAGGAGGATTCAACCTTGATCATGAATGCAACTTGTGAAAGGCAAACTGAAGACCAAAGAGTCTTCTACATTGACTCATGGTGTAGAATCACCTGAGTGGCAACATAGCCTTGATGACTCATTTGGAGAATAAGGTAACTAATCATGTAGTTCAAATAGGTGACAATACAAAGCATAATGTGAAGTCGATTGGATCAGTGAAGGCCAAGGATGGAAGTAATCTCTTGAGTAAGGTTTTGTATGTTCCTACAATTCCAAAGAATCTGATAAGTGTAGGACAAATTGTTGAAAAAGGTTATGAAGTAAGGTTCACTAATGAAGGAGTTTTTGTGGAAGACCCTAGAAATGGGTATAAACAAATTGTTTTAGGGAAGAAAGAAGGAAGACTCTTCACATTGAAGATTCAAGGTAATGTTGGTCATGCCTTGTTCACTTATGGAGGACATAAGATCTCTGAGTTAGATCTTTGGCACAAAAGGTTGGACATTTCAATGAAAGAGGTACTAAAGATATGGTTAACAATGGTTCAATGCTTGGATTGCCTAATGTTGTAGGTCAACATATGACATATAGATGTGAGGCATGTAAATTAGGTAAGGCTCATAAGCAATCTTATTCCAAGCATGGTTTTACATATTCAGAGAAGCTTGAGTTGGTCCACACAGATGTGTGGGGACCATCAAAGGATTTCAGTATCAATGGTTCAAGATATTATGTGATTTATGTTGATGATGCTACTAGGTGGATCACTACCTATGTGATCAAAGATAAATCAGAGGCATTTAATACATTCAAGCATTATCATGTGTATGCAAAAAGAATTACAGGTCAAAAGTTGAAGAGACTAAGGTCAGATGGAGGGGGAGAGTATTTCTGTAATGAATTCAGTGATTACTTGTGGAATGCAGGTATAAAAAGAGAGGTTATTTGCAGGTACTCTCCTCAATAAAATGGTGTAACAGAAAGGAGGAATAGAAATCTTGTTGAGTTTGCAAGATCCATGATGGAGAAAAATTGCCGCAATTATTTGTGGGCTGAGGCTGTAAATACAGCTACATATTTGGTCAATAGATTACCATGTAAATCTTTGCAGAGTATGACACCATATGAGGCATGGTTGGGTAAGAGACCTACCTTAGATCATTGCAAAGTGTTTGGATGTTTGGAATATGCATATGTGTCATCTCAATTAAGGCACAAATTGGAACCTAACGCTGAAAAGTATGTTTTCATTGGATATGATGATAAGCAGATGGGATATAGGTTGTGGAGTCCATCCACAAAACAATTCCTTGTGTCAAAGGATGTTACATTTGATGATCAAGGTACTTGGTATGCAGGTACAATCAATATTCATGCAGGTGATGAAGAAGTTGTGAATCAGAAGAAAGGTCAATCAAAGGTTCAAATATTTGATGAAGAAGAGAATAATGAAGTACACGTTGAAGTTGAAGAAGTGCCAAGGTTTGATCCAGAATGTGATGAACCAGAAACCTCAAGAAGTGGAGAACTCAGAAGGTCATTGTAGCTCAGTGATGAGTAGCACCTCCTGAATGTCAATCCGGGAAGACATGAGGATGGTATGAAGACCCCGAACAAGTGATGGCACAAGTATGTGAGTGAGAAGCACACAAACATGCACACACATACACACACACGGCAAGACAAAGAGAGAAACAATGGAGTCCTTTTGATTACTCAAAAAGTCTCATACAAGTTCAAATCTACAACAAGCTAACCTAAAAAATGAGCTCTCTAGCTCTATTTATAGTTTTTGACTAGCTTTGGTCCTGTTCAGACCTAGTGTCCGGCCTAGTTAAAAATTAGGTCCCTAAGCTAGTTTGGAGGCTCAAACGAGCTCTAAAAATTATGAAACTTGGTAGGCAATTACTTCTAAAGCTCCTCAAGCTCGATGACTCCTCGGCTTGCACAAAATGGAGCTACAAAAAGGTGAAACAGTATTTACAATGGTTTTCAATGATGAGAATCACTTTTAAAAATAATGTAAGGATTGAAAAAATTTAATGGGTTGCCTCACTGCTAGATCTGCGTGTATGCCCATACTTTCTTCTTCCCGTATGATGCCAACACTCTCCCCCCCTAGTGTCTATCGTCTCTGACAGATCTTTGCTCCACGGGGTGATCAATGTAGTGTTGGACTATGTCGGTCGCTAACTCCTGTTCTCTGATCTTGAGTCCCCTGACTAGTTCTTTTTGAAGAGCATCCCAATTAACCGCGCCCGGAATGTCAGGTTGTGGTGTTGTGTATAGCTCTGAGTGCATAATTTGTTCGCATGCAAATAGCTGTAGAAGATGGGTTGGTCGTGGCGCGAACACTTCCGAGTGAGATTCCCAAAACCTAGTGGTAAACATATCATCAAATGTTTGTTTATAGCAGGCAGGGAGATATCTGATTCTCGCATGCCAAGCATAAGCAATCCGAATACTAGGGGTTGTGCTCATATAGTAGAGTAAGTCATAATTACCATTTATAAAGCCCAGGATTGGAGGTTGGATGTTACATACATTGCGGAAGGTCTTGAGTACTATTTGCATCATGTCTAGGATCTTTAGCATCATTTGAGCAGCGACATCTGTCATGGGTTGTAGCCGGGGCATCCAGTGTCTGATAGTAGCCATCATGTAGGCTAGTGTTGGTGTGCCTGTTGGTGGTGCAATGGATGGGTAGTTGAGCCATTGTTTGCAATTAGCATTATTCTGAACTTTGATGGCAAAGGCTTTCCATGATCATCTTCGTTGCACCGGTCCAAAGTAGGGATTATACTTTAAGTGCATGGGGGCATGGTCCCATGTTCGGAGCATCTCTAGATAAGTCTCCAATAACTTTTGCTACCAGATAGGTTGGAAGATTGCCCCTTGTTTGGCTTCTTTCCGGATGTCCTCTGATTGGAATTGTGTGGCGAAGGAAGGGTACTTATTGGTTTTGCGTTTAATTTCAGCGTTGTAGTCTACCAATAGTACAAAGTAGGGCGTATACTATAACTCCGAATTGGTTATCAATTGTTGAGGAGCCAAGTGCCTGAAATATTCTGATTGAAGTATTGCCTCCTCAATAGTTTTCATGGCCTGCATCTTAGTGGATATGCGCTCTTCGTGAGTTGGGCCCATCTCTTCTACTTGTTTCGTCCATGTAGGAGGGGGTTCCTCCTAGGTGTCTTGTCCTTCGTAAGTGATTCTGCCTCCTGGAAGAGGTTGAGGCTCATAATTGTCTTCGAATATTTCTTCAATTGGAATGGTAGCTGCCTCTTCTTCTAGTGGTTGATTGGGTGAAGATGGTGGTCGTTCATATTGCAATAATTTCATTTTTAACTCTGTGACTTGTTGTCATAGCTCAAGTACCTCGGTATCGGTTGATGATTCTGGCTGTGGTGAAGTAGCAACGTTGACCACATCTTTCGGTTTCGTCATATGGGGTGTGGGCACTGACTGTCTCTGTAGTTCCTTCACTTGGTCGGCAAGCTGGTCATGTGCTTCTAAGAGGTTTGCATAATTTTCCAATATCTGCTCGATATTTTCTGAGGGGATAGCCTGGAAGCTAGCAGGATCTATGGGTGCCCCTAGAGTGTTTTCGATGGCTGCTTTGAGATTATCTTGATTTTGCTGTTGTAATCTTCTATTCTCTTCTTGGGTACCTGCTAGGTGTTGTCGAAGTAAGGCCATGTTTCTCTGCAGTCATGAATTGCGGGCTAGTTGATCTCTGAGTTGTTCCTCCGTCGCCTTACCTGTCTCTGTATATTTGGATTCAATCTCTGCATAAGATTGCTAGAGGGCGGTAACCTCTTGTTGCAGTGCAGTATTATGCAACTCCAAATCATCGACACGTGCTTGGAGGTGGGCAGACAAATTACATAATTCTTTGTTGTTCTCTTCCAATAATTGATATTCCTGTTTTAGCTGCGTGGCCACTTCAAACATGGTGTCTAATGCATGGCTAAATGAAGTGGATGTAGAGGTAGTGATGGAAGATGCAAGGGGTCGGGAAATGGGGAAGGGAAAAGTGGATGTTGTGCTTACAATGGGTATACTTGGTGATGTGAGTGAAGTAACAAGTGGTGATGTTAAAACAAAAGTGGTGGTGGGTGGTCCTATGGAGGGTGAAATGTCCAAGGGTCGGACATGATTGTGTGTGAAGTGTGAATCGTGAATACTGGAATGGTGGGTGGTGTGTGCGTGGTGGGCGTGAACGTGGGTGAGGTGGGGTGGGAAAGGGGATTTTTATTATAATCATCAATTTGTTGTATAATATTTACAAATTTTGCCTAAAATTGGGGAAGGGTGGTTGGTATCGCTTCTGAGGAGGTGGAGGGGGGCATTGTGGGTTGTGGTTAAAAAAGAGAGGATGTTGTAGGGAAGGGGAATGATGGAGTTAATGTTTGGGTAGAGGCAAGTGGATGTCCTAGAGCTGGTAGATAAGAAGGGCAGCCTATTATGGTTTGATGAGGGGCGGGATGACCTGGGCTAGCAATGGTGGAGGTAGGGATAGGTAAGGATGGAAAAAGGGTGGTGTATGGTATAGGTTCACTAAAGGTGACTGTTGGTTGTTCGGGGAGGCTAATGGTGAGGGTTTCAGTGGGATGGATGGGTGGGGATGGTGGCAATGGTATCTATGTGCTTTCGTCGAGGGCAGTAGTGTCAATGGGGCTATTCATTAGAACATCTTCTTGAGCTATGGTCGGGAGAGGTAGAAACTTCCATGTGAATCATCTTATCCGTTCGCGGTCTTGTGTGCAGTCGTCGTTGGTCGTATTGAATAGAAGTACGCTGTATCATAGTCCGCATGGCTTCTACAATCCCACATGTGTCTGCAAGGAGATTCAAAGATTCAATGAAGTGAGGGTCCACATTTTTTGCTTGTAGCATCTGATTCACCATTGCTCCATTTGCTTCTTCTGACAACTTGTGCCTTTTTTGTACTTGTTTGATAGTTTCGTATAGCCGTCTGATTTGAGCAGTGTATGCAGGGGCTTCCTCTTCACTCTCCTCTGCTTCATGCGTCGGTGCCTCCTCTTGATCATGTGTGTCTTCAAATTGAGTGTGTTGTGCTTCATCCTCCCAATGTACTCTTTGTTCTTCGCAATGTGGGCGTCCTCTATGGGATGATGATCCGGGACCTTCAATGTCTGAGAAGAACTCACCATCAGATAGTTGTGTTGTTTGCAAGAAGGTCTCAAAATCAAAGGAGGTATCTTCCGCCAATTCATTCATGGAGGCAAACTCAACATCTGTGGGTAAGGGAGGGGCTGACGGAGTGGGTTGTGTAATGCCCTCCGATTGTGATCGTTGGAGATGGATAGTGAATGGGGCCACCTGTTCTTCTTCTCTAAGGGAGGTTTCTGTGGTGGACTCGCGAGGTATTGGGACATGGGAAAGAGATCCACGCGTTTAGCTGGTTGAACCCCTAGTTTTCATCCTTGGAAGGACTATAGTTGTGAGTAAGTAAGTGCCCGTGCGATCGGCACATCATAAGCTAGGCATCTGTAAATGATTCTGGTAACGACACAACAACCATTCAACGAAGGCTTCCTTACTCCTCGTTTGTCTACTTCATATAGAATCCATACTGTCATTTTAATGGGTAGGCTCCCTATCTCCGCTAGGTATAGACCATACCAAATCTTCTTGTGAGGTTGCGTGAATCGGTCTTGAGCCGGAAATGCAAAGTGCTGAAGGCACATGCACAATGGGATGGCAATGTTTAGAGTGAGGGCACACATATCTTTCAACTTGTTGAGCTTACTATTCTTCATAGACTCTGGTATCAAAGGGCCTCGATCAGAGGGCACATGGGTGCCGTACATTGGGAGGGCCTCCTTAATTAGAGTTATGTTCAACTCGAACTTTTTCATTTCTTCGTGGTTTGATAGAGAGGGCACTAGGAATGTGCCTGAATGATCACGATCTCCTGTAGCTTTAAGAGTTGCAATCAAATACTAACATCTGAGGAAATCTAGCTTAGGCAGGGATGCGCTAAAGTAGTCCTTCAAACCTGCTTTCTACCAAATATCTTGAAGAGGTGCTACGTTTTGTAGTGATTCAAACTCTCTTGAGAAGAACTGAAATGTCCACCACACTCCTCCAAATTCCAACTTCGACACCCAGATGTGGTCTCCATCCCCCAAATCTCCTGGCATCTCATTGAACCAATGAGAGTGTCCTTTTACTCTTTTCATTAAGCCGCTTGGAGGATCCAAGATGGGAATTCGTCTCACATTTAGATACTCTTCAGGCCTAGCTATTAGTGGGGCCTCCATGGGCATGGTCTCCCAATTGACTTGAGAACAAGTGCCTGCCTGGGAGCTCGTGCCTGCTGCTTCTGCCATGGGACTCTTTGTAGCTGATGATGCTAATCTGCTAGAAGAAGAGAGGCACATTAGTGTTGCATACGAAATAGGATGTAATGGTGTTCCCTCCACAATACTAACATGACATTCCAAGTGGTTAGGGGTGAAGTGTGGTTAGTGTCACCCTAGATGCATACTTTGGATATGCAATGTACTCAGAGTGCACCTACATCAGAGTAGACAAATTTACAAAATTGGGTCAGGGGTTTGATGTAGGGTTTAAGTCTCCAAACTTTGATTGTGGCATCATAGCTTTTAGTGGTGATGATATGTAAAGGTTTATGGACTAGATTGTGTTGGATTTGGGACCTTTTGGGTACTCATTTCCCAATATTCCTAGGTGTGACCGAGGATGTAATGGTGTCAGTGTTTGCTTTGAGATTTTTCCCAAGAGTGCTAGTGAGTGTTGCTTCATTCTTGTGAGTGGGGGTGGAGCTATTTGAGCTCGTAAGCAGGTCTTGGGCACCCATATCTATCTAGCATTGGGGATAACCTTCATTGACCGCTTCGGGACCCAAATAGAAATGGTATGTCTAGAGTGTTGCCTAGGGGACTCCTTCGTTGTAGTCCTCGATGGTGTAGCTGGTTTAGTGCCTCTTTGAGAACCTATCTCTAGAGTCGTGGGTGTTCCACCCTTGCGTATCCAAATCTGCTTCATGACACGAGGTACTTCATATTGCACAGATTGGTGTTCACACTTCTTAATCATCGGCCTCCTCGGTGTCGTGTGTTGCCCGGCCCGCCTTTCTCGAATCCTCTTTGGAAAAGAAGGAAACTCCTCATTGACTTCTGTACCTTTGTCAAGAGTGACAATCCTCTGCACCATAGAACTTTGGACAAGAATAGCATCGTTATCTTCATGTGGGTTCCTGGAGGGACTAGGAGTTGGTGCCTTTTCTAATGGCCTGAGTGCTTGTTTCTAATTCAATCGTGAGGCGGTTTTGGCCTACCCAAGCCGGAAGAAGTCCACTTCTTAGGTTGAGGTTGACCGCATGATCATAGATCCAGTCTTGGCCCAAGACAAGAGGTTCGGTAAGATCCTTGTCTTCACATACTAGCACCTTTATTGCCATTAGGACCTCTTGAATGTAGAGGGGAAGTTCCACCTCTCCCATGCAAGGGGTTTCAACACCTCCTAACCCTATCAGATATGCCTCTATGGGTTTTACCTCCAATTGCAATTCTTGGTAGTAAGAAAGTTGCACTGCACTAGTGGCCGCACCTGATTCGATTAAAGCTCTCACGGTCCTTGCACTCTCTCCTTGTCCTACTTCTAGGGTCACAAAAGGTCGTCGATCAACTATCCTATGGGACCATTCACCTGAAGCCTCGCACATGGCCATGTGATAACCTAGAGCTTCATGAGCATCAGGCATGGACTCATCTCTACCTTGTCTTCTCAATTTCATTCACCATATGCGTTCTAAAGCCTGTGCCTATGCTTCTTCTCGGATTCGCTTTTCCTCTTCCTTACGTTTCTTTGCAGTATTGAGTCGATTTAGCATCTCTTCCGTTAGGGGTTCTTGATATAACTTGACTCTGCATGCGCTTATGTAACTTGGTAGGATGTCACCTTCTAGAGTGGCTAGTTGTACTGCTCCACTTGTGGAGATCCTATTGATAATCATTGGTCCATAACCTCTCTTCTCTAATTTCCATGGATGTTGCATCAAGGTGTAGACTAGGACTAGGTCTCCTGCTTTCAAGCCCTTATCCTTCACATGTGCATCGAAATACGCCTTTTGCCTCTTCTTGGCTGCATAAGTTCCTGCTGCAGCTCTCAATCGTGTTTCACCTAAACATTCAAGATCGAAGATTCTAGAGGAGAGCTCATAGCCTGTCCAGTCATGCTCTTGTGCTACTTTCAATGTAGGTATCAAAAAGTCCAATGGTAGCACTATATTTTGACAGAACACCATCTGAAAGGGTGTGGCTTGGAGTACTATTTTATAGGCAACTCTGTATGCCCAAATAGCATGGTGTAGCTATTTGTCCCAATCAGAGCGCTTATTATTAACCAATTTTTTCAATACATTACATAGAATCTTATTTGTGCTCTCAGCGTGTCCGTTAGCTTGTGGATGATAGGGGGCATACTTTTTATGTATCACCAAGAATTCTTGGAGAAGGTTTTCTATGACTTCATTCAAGAAGTGTGTGCCTCTATCACTTACTAGCTCTATTGGCAGCCCATATTTGGTGAACACATTCTTGAATAAGAACTTAGCTGTCGTCTGGGCATCGTTCTTCGTTGTAGCTTTTACTTCTACCCAATTGGTTAGATAGTCGGTGGCCACAATAATGTATTAAGCATGGAACCCTTAGCAATGTATTAAGCATGGAACCCTTAGCTGGGGGATTAATAGGAGCGACAAAGTCTATTCCCCCCTTAGAGGATGCACGTCCACCTATCATAGGTTTCAGTGGCATCTCATCTTTACATACAGGATACTGAGTTTTTTGACAAACATCACATCTCTTCACATAGGTATGTGCATCCATATGAAGTGTGGGCCACCAAAGACCTGCAAATAGTATTGCATTGATCACCCTATCTGGTCCAAAGTGTCTTTGTGCTACACCTTGGTGAGCAAGGCTACTAAGGGTTCACTCCAATCTGGCACTAAAGGCACTCGATAAAGAGTGGCATGTTCCACCGGTGGTTTAGTGCGACAGATTGGGCATTCTTTGCACATCCTATGGACATCAACTTCCATAGTTTTCTAGTGTACTCCAAGTCTCCTCAATGTCTGTAAGGTTCTTTGTCTCCAGTAGTGTTGCTCTAATGCACCCACGTGCTAATTGCAACCACTTCACGTACTCATCCTCTTCCACACAACAGGCTAATACTCCTTGATCTGTATGTTTGTACATACTCCCTGCCAAGATATGGTACTTTTGGGCTTTTACTAACCCCCTATCTTGAGTGTTTACTACTGGATCTTTAGGCCCGTATGTCAGTACTAGCACTAAGTTCTTGGCCCATTGCGGTACAACCTCTAAATTAAACAAGTAAGCATCAGGAAGGTCATCTGATACTCCTTGTGGGGCCTCTCTGGATGTGAGCCTCGAGAGATGATCTGCCCTCAAGTGAGTCTTGCCCTTCCTTACCACTACCTCAAAGTCATATTCCATTAGTAAGAGGAACCATCTTACTAATTTGTCTGTACAGCATGGCTTGTTTACCAAGTACAACAACGCTTGATGATCTATAAAAAATTAAACTTATTTGCAAGCAAATAGTGTCTAAACTTTTTAACTGCATATACCATGCCTAATCCTTCTCTCTCAGTAGTGGTATAATTTTGTTCAACTGCATTTAACTCTCTACTAGCATAAGCAATTGGCAGATGCATATTACCTTCGCTTGTAGGTTGTGCTAGCACACATCCAATAGCATAATTGGATGCATCCACATGGACATGGAATGGCTTGTTCCAATCTGGTGTAGTCAAGATTGGTGCTGAACACAATCTCATGTTTAAGCTCATTGAAGGATTTCTGACATTCATCAGCCCACTCGAAATTAGTCAAAAGTCCATATAGAGGCTTTGCAATGATGGCATACATGTGTATAAAACATCGATAATGCCACAATGCCCCATGAAAGCTTGCACTTCCTTGACATTCTTTGGCCTTGGTAGTTCTGCGATAGCTCTCACTTTTTCTTCATCAATGGATATGCCGTTCTTTGACACTATGTGTCCTAGAATCTTGCCTTGCCTGACCATGAAAACACACTTTTTTGGGTTCAGGCAGACTTGATATTCTCTACATTTGTCAAAGATTCGCCTAAGTTCAGGTTTATGTGTCTGTCTAATGTAGGAATGAGCACAGAGGTCATCAATATAGACTTCCAAATTCTTCCTCAGGAACTCTTTAAACACATGGCACATCAAACTTTGGAAGGTTGCGGGTGCATTGGTTAGACCAAATGGCATTACCCGAAAAGCAAATATGCCCCACTCTGTGGCAAAAGCCATCTTATGCTGATCTTCTCGTGCAATGGCTACTTGATTGTAACCAAAGAACCCATCCAAGAAGCTGTACACTTCCTTGCCTGCTACCCTTTCTAATAGATGCTCAGTGATAGGAAGCGGATAACTATCTTTGATAGTGGCTGCGTTAACCTTCTTCAAGTTAATGCATACATGTAGCTTGTCATTCTTCTTGGGCACCACTACAATGGGGGATACCCACTCAGTGTGCTCAATTTCATAGATAAATCCAGCTTCAACCAAGCGATCTATCTCTTCTTTGATCTTGGAAGCATAATTATCATTATATGTGTATGGCTTTTGCTTGGAGGGTCTGACATCTGAGGTCATGGGGATAGTGTGTGAGCATATGTCAGGGTCTACACCTTTCAAATCCTTATAACTCCAAGCAAATACATCTCTGTATTCCCTTAGCAGAGTTATCAACTCTTGCTCTTCTTCTTCAGTAAGGTCATGTCCAATGTATGTGCATCTCTCCTCTCCTTCTTCTATGGCTACCACTATTTTCTTGGTGGTTTCTTTGTTATCATAGGCATCTCCTGATTGTGCCTCACGTTTAGGCATTCTTACCATGACTCTCCTATCTTCTATTTCATACTTCTTGAAATTTTCAGGGACCTCAAACAAAGATTCTTCTTCCTCCGGTGTGACTTCATTCTTCTTTCTTTTCTTTCCTTCACTCTTGGTGGTCACTTGTGTGGTTAATCTCACCTCATTCATACCTTCCTCGTGTCTCTAAGGGTGAGCTTCTACCTCGTCAAAATATTCCTCATCTGATGCAAAAGGTGGGTCCATAATGATTGACTCTAGATCGGAGTCACTTGCATCCTCAAATGCATTAGTGCTTGGTTCACATTCTTCAATAACCAAATCACACATGATTGGCTCTATCGAGAAGACTGAAATGTTAGCCATCCTCATCATAGTGGGGTGTCCATTGTCCTTCATTGATGGCTACATCCATTGTTGCTAGAATTTTTGCCCAGCCGTGAGGTTCAAATTCTTTGTTAGGAAATACTACAGGTGCATAGGCTGGGTCTTCAATTGATCTATGGGTTTCCTTCGCACCTATCTCTCTGGCTTTTTCTCTCTTCTCCTCTTCTACTGCTACTTTACACATCCACAAGTGAGTGTCTTCATGCATCCATGAGGATCTTGATTCTATGGAGTGCACTGACTCCGTGTTATCCTTGGCTCTATGGATGGGATTCCATTGGATGGGAGGGACATCTCTATGAGAGTAATCCTTGAAATTGACTTTGTTTGTAACACCTAAGTGTTGCAAATACAAGGAATTGGTTCCCCAATCCTGTACCACTTGCAACTCTTGCATAAATGGTCTTCCCAAAATCATCTCATAGGCTTGATTTTTGCTAAAGTCACATATAACAAAAGTATGCTAAAACTCTACACCACATGTAGTGAGAGTTATTCCTTTTAGCAATCCTAAGGGCCTCTCAATATGACCATCTGCCATTTGCAATGTCATTCTCGTCGGCTTGAGTGCTGGCTTGCCCCAACGCTTCCATAGGGAGGTGGTAGCAATTGCAACTCCTGCACCTGAGTCCAAAATTGCCTTGGTTTTGTACTCCTGATGGGTAACACAAAGATAGGTATTTCCTTTTTCACCTTCACTGATGTCTCCTATCTTATCCAATGGTATTTCTGGCACTGTTCTGTGAGATCCTACCTAGGAATGAGGTTTCACTATGTCTGGCACTTGTTTGGCTACATGTTTCCACAATTCTGACCGAACCTTGAGTAGCTCTTCTAAAGTGAGATTGCACTGTACTTTAGTGTTCTTTACTAACTCCATATTCCTAGGTATGATAGAGTCTTCGTTTCTTATCATGAACATGGGCGCTGTCGAAAAGAATTTATTACTCTTAAAATATTACTAAAATTAAAAGATTAATTGATTGAAATAAGTTTGAATAATTTATGAAAATTTTGACTAGTGTTTGATTTTAATTTTGGAGGACAAGAAGTTTGATGATTAATACCAAGATGTGAAGTATTTATCAAGGTGTTTTCTAATGAAGTTGTGGGTATAGCTTAAAAATCAAGGGTTTATCTAAATTTTGAAAAATAATTCAAGGGTATTTAAGGGTTAAATGTAGGTTTTGAACATGTTTTATAGGGTTCAAGCTTAATTTCAAGGTTAAATAAGGGTTAATTAATAAATCCAGAGGGTTATGGAAGGGTAGAGGATTATTTTATGGATTAATTAGGGTTAAAAATCATGGTTTAAGGTTAGTTTAAGGGTAAACCTATGGTTAAAAGGTTAATTAAGTAGGTTTAGTCACTAAATGAGTTAATAAATAGGGTAAATATAATAAATAAAACCTTAGCAAAATATTTTAACTATAAATGGTTAATTAATTATGTTAATTATTAATTATCATTTTAACACTAAGGTTATGTATACAATTAAATTATTGATGGGTTTAATTTAATTTAATCTAAAGGGTTGTATTTATTCTAAAGTGATTAAATAAATAAAAAGGAATTGAACGGTTGTATTTATTAAAGTCTAAATGGAAGGCCAAGTGAATAATTAATTTGAGTGTTTGAGTGCATTTTTGCTAAATCAAAAAGGAGAAAATCCCACGCCTAATTTCTAGTTGAGATATGTTGAGTTGAAGAGGAGTAAATGTAGGCTGCATGGATCAGTTATCTTAGGGAAAATGTGGGCTATGGTGGGCTACTCTCATCTATATAAAGAGGGGAGTCATATTCAAAAGCTCATGTGTTTTTTCAGGTACTCTATTTTCTCTATGCTCTAGACTATAGTTATTTGTGCACACATTTCCATGACTATCCTCTGACAGGAGGAGAGAGAAGTCCATCTCTGTTACCTTTATCATGCATTCAATTCAAAGCAATTTTTTTTGCTTTTCATTCTGTCAACGCAGAGAATTTGAGGGCTCCTTTTTCTTTTCCTTCCTCTTCATTTTTTTTTCCTTTTTTTTTTCCTTTTAATACTTTCTTTATCCTTCTCTTCCTCCCACTCTTTCCCTCTCCTCTCTGCCGACGGCACAGCAGCGCTGCGTGCGCAACATAGAGAGAGAGAGAGAGAGAGAGAGAGAGAGAGAGAGAGAGAGAGAGAGAGAGAGAGAGAGAGAGAGAGAGAGAGAGAGAGAGAGAGAGAGAGAGAGAGAGAGAGAGAGAGAGAGAGAGAGAGAGAGAGAGAGAGAGAGAGAGAGAGAGAGAGAGAGAGAGAGAGAGAGAGAGAGAGAGAGAGAGAGAGAGAAAGAGAGAGAGAGAGAGAATTGAGTGCTTTATTTTTACTTCTTTTTCTTTTTAATTTATATTATGTTTTAAGTTCTATTAATATATATTTTATATGTTTATTTTCAGTTATTAATATAAATACTATATAGTAAATATATATTAGAACTATATGAAATATGAATATTTAGTATAAATAAATATGATGGATTTATGTATATGAAAAGTTTATGTATTTTTGTATGTGAGAAATATATGATTTATGTATATTTAAGTATTTATATGTGTGTGTGTATAAGTATTTATGTATGTGTATGTATTTTAAGCATTTATGTATGTATGTGTATGTATATGTACTTATGTGTGTATGTTTTAATTAGTAAACTATTTAGGATCATTACATTTTTATTTTATGTACTAAGTGTTAATGTTTTTCCATTTAATTTATGAGATGCATATGCATTGAGTATCTTTGTTTGAGATGAATGATATGAATGGTTAATGAATTTATTATGCATGTTGGTATGAAATGGAGGGTATGAAAGATGTATGTATGTGTTTATTTATCTAAATTGTTTATATGTATATGATTTGAATTCCTAAACCTTTTTTATGAGTTTGAGGTTACAAAAAAGGAGGGTCCATTTAGCCATTAACCCTTATCTTTCTCAAAGGATCTCATCATATTATCTAAAATTCTCTTTATCCAATCATTATTCCTTCCTTTTCTTATCCATTAGCCAAGCTTCAACCCTTACTTGCTAGCTTGTTAGAAACTTATTAGAAATGCATTTAGTAAGTGCATGTACCCATGTTAGATGTTAGTGCATGTACCCTTGTTGAATGTTGGACATGTTAGTTAATGTATGCATGTTAGATGTTAGGTAGTGTATGTTAGATGTTAGATAATTAGATGTTAATGCATGTTAGAAGTTTATGCATGTTAGTTAATGCATGTCAATTAATGTATGCATATTAGATGTTGTGTGTATGCATATGATTTATGTTCGCATGTTCATGCATGTATGTATGCATGTCATGTATGTCATGTATGTATGCATGTTCATTTATGCATGTGTATGTGTCCATGTAATTTATGTTTTGCATGTACATGTATGCATGTTCATTTATGCATGGGCATGTATGCATGTGAGTTATGTTAGTGTAATTTATGTTTGCATGTTCATGTATGCATGTTCATTTATGCATGTGCATGTATGCATGTGAATTATGTTAGTGTAATTTATATTTGCATGTTCATGCATGTATGTATGCATGTCATGTATTATTTGCATGTTCATGCATGTATGTATGCATGTTCATTTATGCATGTGTATGTGTGAATGTAATTTATGTTTTGCATGTTCATGTATGCATGTTCATTTATGCATGTGCATGTATGCATGTGAGTTATGTTAGTGTAATTTATGTTTGCATGTTCATGTATGCATGTTCATTTATGCATGTGCATGTATGCATGTGAGTTATGTTAGTGAAATTTATATTTGCATGTTCATGCATGCATGTATGCATGTCATGTTATGTATGCATGTTCATTTATGGTAGTATATATTATATAATGCATGTATGCTTAGTATGCATGTGATGTATGTTAGCATATGTAATATGTATGAATATGTATAAGTGTATTAAGCTATGTATATATATGAATTATAAGATGTATGCTAAAGTAATGTATGAATGAATTATTTTATTGCAATGTGTATGTTAAAATAAATGAATGTACTTATATATATGTGTTTTAGAAAAGTTAATTATCTTATATTAAACTAAGTTTTTTAATATGTTAATATTTAAAAGAGTGTTTAATCTTTTATAAAAGCATACTTATATTTCACATGTGATTTTTCAGATGATATGCAACCCTGTTGAAGACGAACTGAAGATTTGAAGTGTGGAAAGAATTTACTTAGCTGAAAATATATTGTGTAGTTTGTATAGGTTAACATTTTATAAACAGTATCTGATAGCTTTGTATAGGAAATCTATCATTAATCTATTTACATTTCATCTTTTATGTCTGAAGAGGCTTCATCTAGTAATACCTTTTTAACTCCATCTACATTTGAATTATTATTTCCTAGACCAGTTGAAGTTAATGAAACTCAAAATACAGAAGTTGAAGAACTAGTTAAAGATAAGATTGTAGAAGAAACTTTGCATTCAAGAGAATTTGATAATAGATTATCTAGAACTTTACCATTAATTTCCATTGTTCCACCTAGTACTGAAAATAGTGAAGATCTTTTTTCACCATCCTTAGCTAGAAACACTAATAATTCCCAAGTAGATTTAAACGTAACAGAAATTGTTAAAGATCAAGTAGTTAGTGAGGAATTAATCTTACCATCCTATTTAGACGCAATGGAAAGATATAGAAACGCTTTGCCCTACGGACCTTAGAAAAAAAATACTTGTTCTGCATAGTCACCTTGTGTGCACCGTTAGCGAGACGATTGAATTGATCCAGCAGTCGTCAGGAATCACTCCCACATTTGAACCTGACGTGAAACAACGGCACAACAGGACAGGTATAAAATCTTTTCCTTTTCTTGCATATGCAATAGCTTGGTTTAGGTTATGTGGTTGAAGCAGCTTGAGGTGGGCATCTTGGAGAGGCAGAATTCACAAACCTTGTAATTCCCTGGATGTTGAGGGCTGAGCTTATGCTCTGAGCACCTCCACGGGAATAGGCAAGTAGTGAACCTCATCTCTTCACCCTTACCATCAAGTACTTGTAGAAATACGTTTGCACACATAGCACTTAGATTCTTTGTATTAGGCATTTATTGCTAAACAAATGTAGATTTGAAAATTTCACATGCACTTTAGCTTCTGCATCAACTGTCAGGTATATTTTCTAAACTTGAATCTATTTGTTACTATTTAAGTAGGACTTTAGGAGAACTTAAAATATTAGGAATTGTTAGGTTTAAAATAAAAAAGAAAAGAATTTTCATTTGAAAGTTAGAATCTATTTTTCATTAAAATATTAGGAATTGCTAGATTTAAAATTCAAAAAGAATTTTCATTTGAAAGTTAGTATCTATTTAGGATTGTTTGTTTAGTACGATTTTAGTTTTAAAAATTCAAAAAGAAATTTATTTAAAAAGTTAGTATCTAGTTTTCATTAAATTATTAAGGATTGTTAGATTAGCATGATTTTAGTTTGAAAATTCAACAAGAATTTTCATTTGAAAGTTAGTATCTATTTTTCAAGGATTGTTTAAAGGTTTTAAACTTAAGTAAAACTGGAACCAAACAATTTAATTAGCTTGGTAAGAGAACAAAAAACTAAAGTCCAAGAAGAAATTAAAGATTATATTAAAAAACTTAAGTCTAGTTCTAACATACATAATAAATGGATGAGCTATTTAGAAATATGATGTCAGAAACCCAAGGACAGAAAGTAGTTGAAGCAATGCTAAAAGAAAAAGGGAAATTCACTGGAGTTAATGCAAGTGATTATTTAGACACATTTGAAGACCTAGCGAAACTACATGGTTTGCCTGTAACTAAATGGGTAAGATTTTTAGTAAGACTTGCAATAGGTTCAGCCATTAGTGTAATAGAACCTCATAGTGCACTTGAGTGGGAAGAATTTAAAAAACAAATGCATAAAGAATTTTACTTAGAAGATTATAGTCAACACAGTAGGGAAGGATTTATGAAATGGCTTAGCACTCGTAAGTCCCAAATATCCCATACACACCTACATGGTGAATTTATGAGGAGATTTTCATAATTACTAGAGCAAGATAGAACTGCCCTCACACTAGATATAGTTTTATATTTCCTAAAAGTATTACCTACAGACATTAGAAGTGAAGTAGAAAGAAGACTAGAGGAACCTGGGAAAAGATATGGTTTAACGGAGGACGGGGCGGTACTAAAACAAGTAGTAGAAGATTACCGCACCCACCTCCCACTAGCTGTAAATTGGGGAAAAGATGGAATGCAAAAACTATATGAAAATATATCCAAAGCATAAAGAAGCTCATCTAGGGTTAGGTTAGAATGCGATGAAAGTGATCTAGATGATGAAACATCAAATGAAACAAAAAATTATTCAATAGAAGCATTAATAAAAGCTATAGATGATATAATGAACAAAACAGCATGGAACTCACATGTAGATCATTTCTCTATCTTCTCACATATTGCAAATGTGGAAGAAAAGAGAAAAAGGGATGAAACTCAATATTTAGATGAAACTAATCAAAGAGTAACTAGAAAACAACTAAGAAAAGAACCTAAAAATGTACAATTTAATGAAAATACAAATTTAGATTCAAATGAGTAGAAAAGAAGAGATATAAGGGAGGGAAAAGAACCTAAGACATCAAACAAACCTTTAGAATCAAAGCCTAGTGAATTAGATTCAAAGACTAATGAAGAAACAGATAAAAATGAGGGAAAAACAAAGAAACCCAAAAGAATTCCAAAAGCTATTTTAACTTCACAACTTGAACAAAAAATGACACAAAAGAAATACTGTATGATATTCTTCTAAAAAGTCAAGTGACCATGTCACTTGAACAATTATTTACTATAGCTAAATTAGAATTTAAGGATAACTTTATTAAAATGATTAAAAGAAAAAGATTTCCACTAAATACCGATATTGATATGCATGAAAATGTAGATGTAACTCATATTTCTAAAGATTCCTTTTCTTCTGATTCTGATGATGAGGAAGAAAGTGAAGGATACGTTAATAAAATTTTTTTAGGACTAATTCTTCTAGATAATATACAGGAAAAATCTGAAAGCAATTACAAAAAGAGTTTTTGGGCTAGGGGAACACCTGAGATCAAAGTAAATTTAGGAGATAGGAAAAATTCATGTACAACTTTAGCTTTACTAGATTCAGGCTCAGAAATTAACGTAAGATCAAAAGAATTATATGATAAATTTAGATGGCCTATAGATAAACAACATGGGTGGATTATGAGAACAACAGACAACGGATGTGGTGCACTTCTATGAGCTTGTGCAAAAATTCCAATTTCAATAGGTGGAATAAGTGAAACATTTCGCTTTTTTATACAAGATAATTATTCTTATGAAATCATCTTAGGACAACCCTTTATCTGTGAGACTCGAATGGAAACAAAAATAATGGAAGACGGTTCTCCATATGCAAGATTTAGGTCAAAAGATGATTTACAATCCTTACAAGTAATGATTGTTAATCCAAACCATATTAGAAATAGAGAAAAAATTAGGAAAACACCTATCTGATCACAAGAGAAGATGCACGAGAGTCATCTACCTCTTAGTGATTCTGGAACATACTTTGATCAAAGTTTTTACTAGATTGTTTACCATTAATAGGAATGATTACTAGTTGTTCTTCTCTAGATATAGCAATGTTAAGGTGGATATCTTATATTAAGTTTATTAATCATGTTTTAAATCATATTTATGGAAAACCTAACTCTGTTGCAGATATGCTTTCTAGGGCTAAGTTTTAAGATGATGACATGAAGGAAACTGAATTAAATGTGATTAATTATGTTTCTGATGTTTATGTGTATGAAAAATTTAATGAAAATGAATATGAGGGAATTTGGTATGATATAGGATATTATCTTAGCACTTTGAAGAAATTACCGGTTTGGTCTGCTAATAGATTTAGAGATATTAGGAAACGTGCATTTAATTTCTTTCTAAAGGATGGTTTTATTTGGCATCATGCAAAAGGGAAAATTAGATATCCGCAACGAGTTTTAGGAAATAAAAATCTTCAAAATAGAGTTATGATAGATATGCATGAAACTCTTTGGGCAGGACATAAAGGCTTTTATGCGACATATGATAAAATTAGAGAAGCTTGTTGGTGGCCAGGTATGTATGTGAATATACTTGACTTTGTAAGTTCTTGTACTACTTGTCAGGTACATTCGTCAGTTAGACATAGAGAAGCTCTGCACCCTACCTATCCTCCTTGTATTCATTACAAGTGGGTAGTCGATTTAGTGACCATGCCTAAAGGATTAGATAGGATGAGGTATATAGTTTTAGCTAAGGAAGACTTGACTAATCATGTACAGGGTAGAGCTCTTCGTACTAAAACTACTTATAACATATGTAAATTTCTGTTAGAAGAAGTTATTTCTAGATTTGGCTATGTAGAAAAGATAGTAGCAGATAGGGGTGAGTTAGATGCTAGAGAGGCTAGAGAATTCTTTGACCAGCATGGGATTCGTCTATCTCTCACTACTGCTTATAATCCGGAGTCTAATGATAAGATTGAACGGGGTCATCCCTCTATTGTGAAGGCAATTTCTAAGGCCTGCAATAGTGATACAATGCAGTGGCCTAGATTTCTTCCTTTCGCACTATGGGCAGACATGATGACGTATACTAGATCTACAGGATTTATGCCTGCAGAACTAATGTACTGTCAGAAACTGATTTTTCCTATCGAGACCTAGATTATTTCATGGATGACACTTCTGTGGAATAATGAGATGACTCATGAAGATCTGATTTCTGTTAGGATTATGTAGTTAAATCTAGGAAATAAAATGATTGAAGAAGCTGTACAAAAAGTTAGAGAATCACGACTTAAAAATAAAATCTATTTTGATAAAAAACATAGACTTAGGCCTCATACTATAGAAGTAGATGATTGGGTATTAATTTACGATAGTACTTTTGATACTCAATATGATGCTAGGAAGAAATTAATTAAAAGATGGTTTGGTCCGTATGTAGTAGTAACTGTATTTGATAATGGTACATTTAAACTTAGAGAATTTGATGGTTCTTTATTAAGAAATTTGATTGCAGGGAAAAGAGTTAAACTGTTCAAGAAGAGAAATAATAAAGAATATGAGATTGACGAGAATGATGCTGATGAAGATGAAGATGATGATTAAAGTATCTATTTAAAATTAGGTGAAAAAGTTTTAATTAAAGATTCTTTGATTTTTTGTGTATATGCATGGCATTACTGCATGAGTTAAAAGGATATGTTCAAATTTATTTAAAAAAATCAAGTAGAATTTAAGATGTTAAATATCTGATATATTTATGATTGAAGCATGAAAAACTTGTATTTATATGAATTGAATCAGATAGTTAAATAGAAATTTTGGAATTAGAAGCTAGTGGAAGAAATGGTAGCCTTATTATGAATACATGTATATGCTGAAAATTTTATCCATTAGTAAGTGGGATTTTTGTATCTTGCTATTTATTCTTTATGAGATCTGACCTCTAAATGAATTAAAAAAAATATAAAACTTCATACCCAATTAGCTTATATGTATGTGTTTGTAGTTGGTGTGCTATGTTGGGCTAGTAGGCGGGTGGAACAACCTTGGTCGGGTGATCAAGGCCACGAGCTGACGCTAGTTTCATCATAGGCCTAACCTTTATGTTGTCATGCGCCTGCATGGGTCGGTAGGCAGGTGGAGTTACTCTGGTCGGGTGATCAGAGCCACGAGCTGACGTCGATTTCATGTAGGGCTGACATAGTTTTGTCGTGTGCTATGCCGGGTTGGTAGACAAGTGGAATATACTTGGCCGGGCGGACAAGTCCACAAGTCGCACCCAATTTTGGTATAGGCCGATTTGTTAAAAACTAAATAAAGAGCTGAGTTGGGATGAAGTAATAAAGCAAGAGAAAAGATGATATGAAAAAAGGAAATGAATGGAGAGTCACACCATAGGAAATAAAATTAGGAGGCATATAATTCTATTATCTCATGAAAAAAGTTTTGGTATATGCTGTTATGCAGGATAAGTTACTTATTCCAAGCAAGTTACATGAACATAAGGACTATGATACTTATGATTTATTCTTATAAATTCTTGTTTAAATATGGATTCAGAGACATAACATGATATTTATATGACTTACATCTACTTTGTTTTTTTTAAATGATTTGTAGTAATATTTTTAATTGCACACAGTATGAATGCATGATAAAATAAAAACTTTGAAAATTTAAAACTTATTTTCAAAAGAATTTGATATGTTCCACTTGAATCTGCAAGTTGGCCCATCCGGACGATGTGCAGATTTAGTGGGGGCGGATGTCGGAAAGAATTTATTACTCTTAAAATATTACTAAAATTAAAAAATTAATTGATTGAAATAAGTTTAATAATTTATGAAAGTTTTGACTAATGTTTGATTTTAATTTTGCAGGACAAGAAGTTTGATGATTAATACCAAGATATGAAGTATTTATCAAGGTGTTTTCTAATGAATCTGTGGGTATAGCTTAAAAATCAAGGGTTTATCTAAATTTTGAAAGATAATTCAAGGGTATTTAAGAGTTAAATGTAGGTTTTGAACATGTTTTATAGGGTTCAAGCTTAATTTCAAGGTTAATTAAGGGTTAATTAATAAATCTAGAGGATTATGGAAGGGTAGAGGATTAGTTTATGGGTTACTTGGGGTTAACAATCATGGTTTAAGGTTAGTTTAAGGGTAAACCTATGGTTAAAAGGTTAATTAAGTAGGTTTAGTCACTAAATGAGTTAATAAATAGGGTAAATATAATAAATGAAACCTTAGCAAAATATGTTAATTATAAATGCTTAGTTAATTATGTTAATTATTAATTATCATTTTAACACTAAGGTTATGTATACAATTAAATTCTTGATGGGTTTAATTTAATTTGATCTAAAGGGTTGTATTTATTCTAAAGTGATTAAATAAATAAAAAGGAATTGAAGGGTTGTATTTATTAAAGTCTAAATGGAAGGCCGAGTGAATAATTAATTTGGGTGTGCAGTTTTGGTAAATAAAAAAGGAGAAAATCCCACGCCTAATTTCTAGTTGAGATATGGTGAGTTGAAGAGGAGTAAATGTAGGCTGCATGGATCAGTTATCTTAGGGAAAATGTGGGCTATGGTGGGCTACTCTCATCTATATAAAGAGGGGAGTCCTATTCATAAGCTCATGTGATTTTTCAGGTACTCTATTTTCTTTATGCTCTAGACTATAGTTATTTGTGCACACATTTCCATGATTGTCCTCTGGCAAGAGGAGAGAGAAGTCCATGTCTCTTACTTCTGTCATGCATTCAATTCAAAGCAAATTTTTTTGCTTTTCATTCTGTCAACACAGAGAATTTGAGGGTTCCTTTTTCTTTTTCCTTCTTCTTCATTTCTTTCCCTTTTTGTTTTCCTTTTAATACTTTCTTTATCCTTTCTTCCTCCCACTCTTTCCCTCTCCTCTCTGCCGGCCGCGTAGCAGCGCTGCGCGCACAGCACAGAGAGAGAGAGAGAGAGAGAGAGAGAGAGAGAGAGAGAGAGAGAGAGAGAGAGAGAGAGAGAGAGAGAGAGAGAGAGAGAGAGAGAGAGAGAGAGAGAGAGAGAGAGAGAGAGAGAGAGAGAGAGAGAGAGAGAGAGAGAGAGAGAGAGAGAGAGAGAGAGAGAGAGAGAGAGAGAGAGAGAGAGAGAGAGAGAGAGAGAGAGAGAGAGAGAGAAGAGAGTGAGGTTACTTGTTTTTTTCTTCTTATTTTATTTTATTTTGTTTTTTATTCTTTCTTTTTATTCTTTTTCTCTTCCCCTTCCTACAGCCAGCCGGCAGGACCATCCGACAGTAGGGAGAGAGAGAGAGAGAGAGAGAGAGAGAGAGAGAGAGAGAGAGAGAGAGAGAGAGAGAGAGAGAGAGAGAGAGAGAGAGAGAGAGAGAGAATTGAGTGCTTTATTTTTTTTGTTTTTCTTTTTAATTTATATTATGTTTTAAGTTCTATTAATATATATTTTATATGTTCATTTTTAGATATTAATATAAATACTATTTAGTAAATATATATTAGTATTATATGAAATATGAATATTTAGTATAAATAAATATGATGGATTTATGTATATGAAAAGTATATGCATTTTTGTATGTGAAAAATATATGATTTATGTATATTTAAGTATTTATGTGTGTGTGTGTGTAAGTATTTATGTATGTGTATGTATTTTAAGCATTTATGTATGTATGTGTATGTATACGTACTTATGTGTGTATGTTTTAATTAGTAAACTATTTAGGATCATTACATTTTTATTTTATGTACTAAGTGTTAATGTTTTTCCATTTAATTTATGAGATGCATATGCATTGAGTATGTTTGTTTGAGATGAATGGTTAATGAATTTATTATGTATGTTGGTATGAAATGGAGGGTATGAAAGATGTATGTATGTGTTTATTTATCTAAATTGTTTGAGATGAATGGTTAATGAATTTATTATGTATGTTGGTATGAAATTGAGGGTATGAAAGATGTATGTATGTGTTTATTTATCTAAATTGTTTATATGTATATGATTTGAATTTCTAAACCTTTTTTATGAGTTTCAGGTTACCAAAAGGAGGGTCTATTTAGCCATTAACCCTTACCTTTCTCAAAAGATCTTATCATATTATCTAAAATTCTCTTTATCCAATCATTATTCCTTCCTTTTCTTATCCATTAGCCAAGCTTCTACAACCCTTACTTGCTAGCTTGTTAGAAACGTATTAGAAATGCATTTAGCAAGTGGATGTACCCATGTTAGATGTTAGTGGATGTACCCTTGTTGAATGTTAGACATGTTAGTTAATGTATGCATGTTAGATGTTAGGTAGTGCATGTTAGATGTTAGATAATTAGATGTTAATGCATGTTAGAAGTTTATGCATGTTAGTTAATGCATGTCAATTAATGTATGCATATTAGATGTTATGTGTATGCATATGATTTATGTTTGCATGTTCATGCATGTATGTATGCATGTCATGTATGTCATGTATGTATGCATGTTCATTTATGCATGTGTATGTGTGCATGTAATTTATGTTTTGCATGTTCATGTATGCATGTTCATTTATGCATGTGCATGTATGCATGTGAGTTATGTTAGTGTAATTTATGTTTGCATATTCATGTATGCATGTTCATTTGCATGTCATGTATGTATGCATGTTCATTTATGCATGTGTATGTGTGCATGTAATTTATGTTTTGCATGTTCATGTATGCATGTGCATGTATGCATGTGAGCTATGTTAATGTAATTTATGTTTGCATGTTCATGTATGCATGTTCATTTATGCATGTTCATTTATGCATGTGCATGTATGCATGTGAGTTATGTTAGTGTAATTTATATTTGCATGTTCATGCATGTATGTATGCATGTCATGTTATGTATGCATGTTCATTTATGGTAGTATATTTTATATCATGCATGTATGTTAGTATGCATGTGATGTATGTTAGCATATGTAATATGTATGAATATGTATAAGTGTATTAAGCTATGCATATATATGAATTATAAGATGTATGCTAAAGTAATGTATGAATGAATTATTTTATTGCAATGTGTATGTTAAAATAAATGAATGTACTTATATATATGTGTTTCAGAAAAGTTAATTATCTTATATTAAACTAAGTTTTTTAATATGTTAAGATTTAAAAGAGTGTTTAATCTTTTATAAAAGCATACTTATATTTCGCATGTGATTTTTCAGATGATATGCAGCCCTGTTGAAGACGAACTGAAGATTTGAAGTGTGGAAAGAATTTACTTAGCTGAAAATATATTGTTTAGTTTGTATAGGTTAACATTTTATAAACAATATCTTATAGCTTTGTATAGGAAATCTATCATTAATCTATTTACATTTCATCTTTTATGTCTGAAGAGGCTTCATCTAGTAGTACCTTTTTACCTCCATCTACATTTGAACTATTATTTCCTAGACAAGTTGAAGTTAATGAAACTCAAAATACAGAAGTTGAAGAACTAGTTAAAGATAAGATTGTAGAAGAAACTTTGCATTCAAGAGAATTTGATCATAGATTATCTAGAACTTTACCATTAATTTCCATTGTTCCACTTAGTACTGAAAATAGTGAAGATCTTTTTCCACCATCCGTAGCTAGAAACACTGATATTTCCCAAGTAGATTTAAATGTAACAGAAATCATTAAAGATCAAGTAGTTAGTGAGGAATTAATCTTACCATCCTATTTAGACGCAATGGAAAGATATAGAAATGCTTTTCCCTACAGACCTTAGAAAAAAATACTTGTTCTGCATAGTCACCCTGTGTGCGCCGTTAGTGAGACAATTGAATTGATCCACCAATCCTCAGGAATCGCTCCCACAACGCTCTCATGCAAGTAGACTTAGTTTCCTAGGGGCCTGTGAAATGGGGTAATTCCTGCAAGGAATTAGATTCGAAGTCTAACCTCTCATGAGACTGGGCACTCTCCTGCTCTCCATAAATGGACGGAATGTCTTGTGGGACTTGATCTTGCACGTCATCCACAAGTTCAATTGGAGGAGGGTCTTCACTTTCTTTAGCCCATTTCTCTTCTTGAATCTCTCGTAGGAATTCTGGTGAATACCGATTCATAGAAGAAGAGGTGTCTGGTTCAGTGGAGTTAGGCACATAAGCTTCTTGGGGAGGAATGCTTATTCTATCACTTGCACTCTCTTTAGACTGTGAGATGGATCCTTTTCCAGACTTTGCAAGTAACCTCTCCAATCTATCTAATAGACCCTCAAAATGCAATGGTGTTCTAGTGGAGCTAGAGCCACTGAACAAGCGACTGGCTTCAAACATGGCTTGCGCCAATTCTACCATCTTAGCACAAAGTTTTGTTCTCTCTATCTCTAGATCGGCTCTAGGGTAACATTTGTCATGATCTGCCACATTTGGCCCTTCTTGGATTCTGGCCTGATATGCTTAAGCATCATGTCTAGATCCTCAGGAGTGGGATCGGCTAGGACTGATCCTACTCTAGGTGGTGGGTGGGTTACGTGTGGTGGATTAGAAGGTTGGGGAATAGAAGGTAATGGGTTGGAGGGAGATGGAAATGGGGGTGGTGGGGTGGAGTGAGAGTGAGTTTGAGATGTGAGTTCAATTATATTGGCTTTTGTTTCTCTCAAGCTTTCCTCTAGTCCACTCATTTTCTGTGACCATTGTCTGTTCATTCTCTCCCGGCTATCTCTCCAAGCTCTTGTCCTTTTCTTGGTTACTCTGTGTCTCACTAACTTCCGAACTCTTTTCCTACCCTACACCTTGAGTTTGCTGCAAAGCTTGAGCTCGGGTGACTACTTGCACTGGGGCAGTGGAAGTCACACTTCCTGTAGAGTCTACTATTAACCCAATAACATTGATACGAACAATTTTTGGCATATTGATGGGGTTCTTGGGACACTCTCGTAACAAATGCTCCTTTCCACAGTCTAGGAAAAATCCTTGAATTGTCACAGATTGGGTTTGTGTAGGTGCTGGTAGATGGCAGTCACAAATGAGGTGATCTCCCTGACATCGGAAGCATGGCCCTCTAGGAAATGGAGGTCTTATCTGCTTAGGCTGAGGTCTAGAGTTGGGGATCGCGTACATGACATTCGCATAATCTGGCTCCCAACTAGATTCACTAGGTTCTTCATAATAGTATGACTCATTATGCTCGGGTCACTGCATGTAGTAAGCCTGTGCCCTATCAATATGTGTAGAGTCAAAACTATGATCACTTGGGTCACTTTCAGATAGCAATGGTGTTACCGGGACTATGGCTCTATTCAGATTTTCTTCTATAGATGCATATTTCACTGGAATCACATTGGGAGGAGCAGGGGGTTGCTGTGCTAGAATTGGTTGCGGTCTCTGCTGCCTTTGATAGGGTGGTTGGTAGGGTTGGTGGGGCCTACTATACTGCTGTGGTGGGTACTGGGTCTAGAATCTACCCGGTTGTGGATATGGTTGAGGCTAATTTTTCCTGACAGTTTGTTTGTTATAAGGGCAATCTTGTGCGGTGTGGTTGGTGTACCTTCGCTCTATGGTGCAGTACGTGCTACTGGGATTCACTTGGGGTTGGGCCATAATGGGACATACACTCGCCATATGGTCGCCTCCACAAGTGTAGCATCGTTTCCCTAGAGCAAATCTTGGAATTTGTTTGCTAAAGACACCTAGTTTTTGAGCTACCTTCTCTGCTAGTTCCTCGATAGATGTGGATTGAATGGAAGTGAGGCTGCTAGAGCTATCTGTATCATTGTAGATTTTTGAAATCTCCAGTTCCTCTCCTAGATTATCCTCAATGTCTCTGCACATGCGTACATATTCTTCTATGGTTCTGGGGTCCTTCAGATACACATATGATTTGAGCTTGGTGCTCAACAATCCATCTAAGAACAAAGCCACCTGTTTGGATGGTGTGGGTAACTCAGGATTCAGACACCTCTCTAGGTATTGCCTAAACCGACTTCCTGCCAATCTAACCATCTCTTGAGCTGTTTGCTTGAAGCTATGGATCAGTGAGGATGTATTATGCCGTATGCCACTCTTAAAAAACTCAGTGACAAAAGCTTCTAGAAGTTATTCTATGATCCTAAACTGCCTCTAATGTAGTGGTTGAAACCATGTAAGGGTTGTGTTTCTAAGTGTTAGGCCAAAAGCATTGTATTGTGTGAATAGGTCCTCAACTTGTTCAGCTCTCAAGACTTGCCTAAATTCCACCACATGGTCATAAGGATCTCCAGTGCCATCAAAAAGTAATTCTTCATGGACTTAACCAGCTAGGTTGGCCTCAGGGTCCTAGTGTGCTCTCTAGGCCTTGGCAAAGGAAAATCATCAGGATTTCTTTGGTTTCTTGGGGCTCTGGGTCTCTTAGTTTCTTCTCTATCTGTTTCTGTTCTCATCCTTTCTCTTCCTAGTGGGTTCGCAAAGCTCACCTCGGGTCTATCTCTACTCCTTTATCTTTGGATCCCATGAGCTTGAGATGTTCCAGCTTCTTGGTGACCATAAGACAAAGTGGATCGAAGTTGGGGAAAAATAAATTCACCCTTCCAAGTGTAGGGATGTCTCCCATGCTCTGAGACCACAAAGATTCTCTCCAAAGCATCCTCTAAGTAGGTCACTTTGCCTGGGCTGTCGGGATCCTTAAATTCATAGATGGTAAGCGCTCCCACTTCGTTAGGCTGCTTAGGCTTGTACCTCAAAAAAGCTTCATCCGTCTCTCAACTCACAAGTTCGTTTATGCTCCTATTGTCCTGGGGAACCCACTCTGGAGTGATTATTCTTGTCAAGACTAACTTGCCTCGAGTGGTTTTTGGCTCTTTTGCTCGATTTCCTTGCTCTATGTTGCCCATGTCAGCCTGTGCAATCACATTGCTGAACTCGTCCGTCCTGTCTGGCAGGGTGGTGACCACATACATCGTTCCTTCTTTATCTAGATATGCTCCATTTTCAAACTTGACTACTGGATGTTCTAGTCCATGGGGTTGATCTGGGTCTTTAATCTGGACCACAGACCTTCTCAGACCGTCTTCGTAGATGCGAGCACCTAGATGATTAGTCCTGATATATTCCAATTACATCTTGTAAGGTCCTTCTGGCTTTTCCACGTACGCCACTCCTGAACTACCTACTGGTCTCTCCATGTTATAGGACATTTTTAGAATCACTTGTTTCTAAACTTAGAGTATATGGATAATCACTCAACTGCTGGGCCCAAGACCTAGCAGTACGATTGACACTAGCTTCAGAAGACCTGAGGCTTTGTCTATCTCGGCCTAAGTGTCTTCCTGACCTTAGGTTCATATGCTTGGATTCTCTACCCCCTAGTCCCAAGTACAATCTCGTTGCAGGTCAGTTTGTATCAATCACTTTATTCTTTTTAGTTGATTATTGTGTTAAGCCCTTGTTTGAAATCACATTGTCAGGAATACTTAAGTGAATTGCGCACTTGATAATTGCTCGATTCAAGTTTACCTCTTTTCCTTAGAGTTTTCGCACTTAAGATCTGCTTAGTGCTTGTACTTAGTTGATTATTTCTCTTGGACTTGACTTGTTCCTAGCGTTGCTCTAATTACTCACCACACCTAAGTCGCACTTAGCCTAAGCTAGGAATTGACAAAAAGGGGGTTGAGAGAACTTCCAACCTCCAATCCTTGTTGCTCCGATAGCTACACAAGCCCAGGAAGCCTTCTCCCAAGCTCGGTACTCGTCCTTGCTAGCTTGCTTTGGAAGCTTTGATTGATCACAATGTTCCTGCAAAGGTTCACAAGTTAATATGACCCTTTTATCACAATGGATTGACAGACACACATCAAAAAGTATAGGGCCGCCTTGAAATGACCCTCTGCACCCCCAGAACCCTATGTCATTGACCACCTAATCCCTCCTAATGGCCAACTTAAAAATACATGTTCTAAAACTCCACGTATGATTCTTACAAAAACGAGTTGAGCTCCACGTAGGATTCTCAACGAGACCAAAATCTCATCAATCGGAGTTCGTATGGTGAAGTTATGACCATTCAGGCACTTGGGGATCAAGACAGGTTCTCAAGGTTCATGAATTTATCTAAGGTTTTCTAGTTATTTTGCCCACATATAAGGCTCTAAGGTAGCCCCTATTTGTCAGTATCAAGCCCCAAATAACCACAATTACACAATTACACCTCTTAAAAATTATGCGTAAAGTTGGTGTATCGTGATAGCTCGGGTCGATGTGTCGTGATAGATGGGTGTGTCGCGATAGGCGGGTGTGTCATGATAGATGGGTGTGTCGCGATAGGTCGGTGTGTTATGATAGATGGGTGTGTCACGATAGGCGGGTGTGTCGTGATAGATGGGTGTGTCGCAATAGGCCGGTGTGTCACGATAGATGGGTGTGTCGCGATAGATGGATGTGTCGCGATAGATGGGTGTGTCGCGATAGGCAGGTCTGTGGCGATAGATCGGTGTTGTGTGATAGATGGGTGTGTCGCGATAGATGGGTGTGTTGCGATAGATGGGTGTGTCGTGATAGATGGGTGTGTCGCGATAGGTGGGTGTGTCATGATAGATGGGTGTGTCGCAATAGATAGGTGTGTCGCGATAAATGGGTGTGTCGTGATACCTCGGTGTGTCGCGATAGATCGGAATATGGTGAATTCTACTGATCAACCTAGTGATCCTTGGAGCTATCAAGCTGCGCTATGTCGTGGTGCACTCAGAATTGTGATAGGGTCTACTTTTTGGTGTGTCACAATAGCTCAAGGTCCACGCCTTGGGGCTTGTGCAGAGAATTTCAGTACGTGCTGAGCTTGCTGGAGATGGTGAGGATGCTGAAACCTGCAAGATCATGCAAGAAAACACACAAAAACAGTAAAGCACTCTCGCTCTCTCTCAAACTTGCACTATGCAAATGAGGTGAATGAAATGGGAGTGGGAATATGAAAGGGAGATGGAGATGGAGATGGAGATGGAGAAAATGGTGAAAAACAAAAAAATTACCTACTATTTATCATTCCAACGCGTCCTCTGTACGTCTTGCCATCACACGCTCGTCCTCAAAGCTCGATCCCCGACAACGGTGCCAAAATTTGGTGTAGCTCAGTGATGAGTAGCACCTCCTTTAATGTCAATCCGAGAAGACATGAGGATGGTATGAAGACCCCGAACAAGTGATGGCACAAGTGTGTGAGTGAGAAGCACACAAACATGCACACACATACACACACACATGCACACACGGCAAGACAAAGAGAGAAACAATGGAGTTCTTTTGATTACTCAAAAAATTTCATACAAGCTCAAATCTACAACAAGCTAACCTCAAAAATGAGCTCTCTAGCTCTATTTATAGTTTTTGACTAGCTTTGGTCCTGCTCAGACCTAGTGTCTGACCTAGTTAAAAATTTGGTCCCTAAGCTAGTTTGGAGGCTCAAACGAGCTCCGAAAATTATGAAACCTGGAAGGCAATTACTTCTAAAGCTCCTCAAGCTCAAGGACTCCTCGACTTGCACAAAATGGAGCTACAAAAAGGTGAAATAGTATTTACAATGGTTTTCAGTGATGAGAATCACTTTTAAAATAATGTAAGGATTGAAAAATTTTGATGGGTTGCCTCAGTGCTAGATCTGTGTGTATGCCCATACTTGCTTCTTCCCGTATGATGCCAGTAGTCATCAAGACACAAATGGCAACCTACAAGGTATAGCTATGACACTTCTTTTTTCGCTACTAAAGATTATGCTTATGTGGTAAAGGCAGATGAAGATCCTTTTACATATGAAGAGGCAAAAGGTAATGAAAATTGGGAGAAAGCTAGGTAGGAAGAGTATGATGCATTGATGGAGAATGAGACATGGGATTTGGTTCCTAAACCAATAGTGAGAAGATTATTGAATGCAAATGGGTCTACAAGACAAAGAGGTATGCAGATGGAAGTGTGTCTAGATATAAAGCTTGACTTGTTGTGAAAGGGTTTGCTCAGACATATGGTATAGATTATGATGAGACCTATAGTCCTGTGGCAAAGATGACAACCATCAGGACACTCATAGCTATTGCTGCATGTAAAGGTTGGAAATTATGTCAATTAGATGTGAAGAATGCTTTTCTAAATGGTTATATTTCAGATGATGTTTTCATGGAGCAACCACAAGGATTCAGAGATGAAAGGTATCCAGATCATGTATGTAAGCTCAAAAGATCTTTGTATGGTTTGAAGCAGGCCCCAAGGGCATGGAATTATAGACTTGTGAAGTTCTTGAAGGAACTTGGTTTTCAAGTATCTAAAGCAGATAGTAGCTTGCTTGTCAAAGCAAGTGATGATGGGTTCACTTACATGTGCATATATGTTGATGATATAATTCTTATAGGTACAGATGAGAAAGGAATTCAAAGCCTAAAGAAACAAATGGAGAAAGAGTTCAAGATTAGTGACTTGGGAGACTTGTCATATTTTTTGGGCATGGAGATCCCATACACTCAACATGGAGTGTATGTAACTCAAGAAAGGTATTTGAAGAATTTGTTGATCAAGTTTAAAATGGAAGATTACAGGGTAGTACCTACTCCAATGGAAGTGAATCACAAATTGAGCAGATATGGAGGAGAAGAATTCAAGGACATGAAGCTATATCAAAGTTTGGTTGGTAGTCTGATCTATGCTACATTAACTAGGCCTGACTTGTCATATGCAGTAGGAGTGTTGTCTCAATTCATGCATTGTCCTAGGAAAGAACATTGGGTTGCAGGAAAAAGGGTGTTGAGGTACATTAAAGGTACACTCAAAGAAGGTTTGTATTATGGTTTTATATCAGATACAAACATCAAGATATATAGTGACACAGATTGGGCAGGTAATCCTGATGATAGGAGATCAACATATGTATACTTATGTTATGTGGGAGATAAGTTAATCTCTTGGTGTCCAAAGAAGCAACACATAGTTGCTTTATCATCCACAGAGGCAGAGTACAAAGGTATGGTTGAAGCTGCAAAGGAAGTCATATGGCTAAAGACTCTTATGAAGAGTTTTGACATCATTCAGAGTACACCCACTATTCATGGAGATAACATGAGTTCATTGTATCTAGCTGCTAACCCTGTTTTTCATGCTAGGACTAAACACATTGAGATTCAGTATGACTTTTTAAGAGAGAAGGTGATGGATAAGGAGATTGAAGTCATACATACTTCAACAAAAGATCATATTGCTGATATGTTAACAAAAAGCTTGGATGGACCAAAGTTACAGAGATTCAAAGACATGGAAGGTATAAAGAAGATAGAGAAAACCTCAATTGATGATTGAGGGGGAGCTGTTGGTGCAAATCAATCACCAATTGAAGTTTTGATGAAGGATTGAAGAAAAGATCAATTTATGAAGCATGAAGAAAGTACATGTTTAGAAGATGAAGATGTGTATACATATGTACATTAATTTAGAGCCTTAGCTCACATATACCTTTTGTATGGTTATGAGCTTGTACATATTTGCCTATATATATACAAGGCAAAATGTCGGGGAAAATATGAGAGATCATGTGAAGAGAAGAATCAGAAGCTTTCTGAGTCATTAGACACTTGAGAAGTGTAGGATATCTCTCTCATCACTCAGATGTAAAACTTCTCAGAAATGAAGAAAAAATGCACTCGATATTTTTGTGTGTACTCCTTCTGTGTTTAATCTTTTGTGAAATGCTTTTGTACAAGTCTAATTCTATAGTTGATTGACCTCTATAAAAGTTTTTAGATACTAATTGTGATCAAGATGAAAGAATTGAGTGTAGGAACATTCACATGTGTGAATGTGAAGAAGTGAAGTTGTAGGAGGTGCAAAATTCGATGCTAATGTTTCGGTCACTTCTCCTTCCACAGTGTAACGTTTTGAGCAAGCAAGCACTCATTCTTTAAGTTGGAAGGCAAGCTACCTATGGCTAAAAGCATTTGAATAAATGGGTTGTAGTTTTGGAGAACCATGTTTTAGAAGTTGTAGGTGTCAAAGTCGATTATAAAGAACTATGGTTTTAGACATAGGTGAAATGTTTAGATCATTTCTCAAGATCTACTAAGTCTTTTGAGAACTATAGAGAAGGTGCGCAAACTATAGAGAACACCTTGTGCAAAGTTTTGCCAAAAAATTTACACATTTGATTAGTCAATGAGTAAGATATGTGCAGCAGACTTTCTGAGTAATTACTCTCTTCACTGTTTGTTCAAGATTTTGGTAATTGAGCATTGATCCTCCAAATTGGTAAAGTTTTTAAGTTATTCTTGATATATAGGTGCTCTAGCTTCAAGGATAGCTTATTATTTTGGAGATTAACACTCTCCATCAGTTTTTAATTCATGCTTGGTAGCTCATGCATATCTTGGTTGAGAAAGAAGAAGCCTACTACGACCACTTCTTGTTGTGAGGCTGAGTATAGGGCAACTTTCATAGTGAATATTGAGTGTGTGTGACTCAAACACCTTTTGGCTGATTTGGGTGTTGGTCGATTTTCTACCACCTCCATCTTCATTGACAACCAGAGTGCATTGGCAGTTCACATATGTGTGCACATAGGATTGAAAGAACTTGGAGAAGCTTGTAGGAGGTAGAAAAGTGAGTTGCAAAGCGACAAAGTTTTTCCAAACAAATGGCACAAAACCAGCCCTTGAGATTATGGAGACTCAAATAGACTTTATAGGCATGCAATAAGTCCAATAAAATGCACTACATACTTTGAAACATCAATGAGAAAGATTCAATACAAAACAGATAGGTTTGCGCATTGACTACCTCAAAAAACTTACTATCTTTGGATGAGACAATCAACTTCAAATGCTCATAGGGACCAACATGATTACAATTAGAAAAAAATAATTTTGGAGGAGTGATACACATAGGGTTGAGTGTATAGAATGCAGAATATTATAAGAAATAAGCAAAATATGCTTTTGGAATGAATCAAACACTCAACAATGGTACCTCCTATTTTTCAAGAATGTGTAGAGATAGACCCCGAGACCAAAAAACTAAGATTTCTCCCAATTTATTGAATGAAATGCTTTGAAAATTTTTATAATACCACTAGGCACTAATACATTTCCAATGAATCTTGTCTCATCCAACTTGGAGCTCAATAGAGAGAGTAGTAGCCTCTACAAACTTACTATTTTGAAGAAGATGATGCAGAAAAATGAAGGAGCAAGACAATGATGGCCACAAGTGTATGTATATTGATTCCATATAATGTACAAGTGATTTGAAGTCTTCATATAGAATCTTGAAGTGCTCCAAGACTTCTACAAGTGGAGTTTGAATTCAAATGAAAGCGGGATTAGTTGTTGGAAGGAATCAATTCACTTTCCTACAATCTAGGAAAAGTGAAGATCTAGTTTGATATACTTTTAGGTGATTGATTGATTGATTTATTGCAATGCAACCACCACAAATTTATGGAATTTGGGATTTGTTTTAATCCTTTTACATGTGTAAAGATATAGGCTTTTACAATGGTAAATACTCCATGAAAAATCTTAAAAAAAATACAAAAAACGAGCATAGGTAAAAGAACACTTCAATGGATATTCTTTCGATGTAATCCAAGTGATAGCTTTAGACGTAGATCAAATCCAAGCAAGTGTTAGCTTGATGTCCCGACAAGCATAACATTGCAGATCTTTCCACAAAGGCTCTGCCTCGTGAGAAGTTCAAATCTTTCCGCAAACCTTTGGGATTACTTCCTTTTGTGGATTGATATCTTTCCACATAGCGTGACACTTCCTTATACATGAGTGCAAGCTCCTTGTTCACCATATCACTTCTTGGTGGGATTTGTTGATGTATTTTGGTAGTGATGTGCGTGAACATACTTAGGACCATCAGGGAACTTTTTTCCTTCTTTAGGTTTTTTCCCCTAGTTTGTGTATATGCCTATAACCCTAATGGTTTACTTATCTTTGTATGTTCACTTGGTACTTAATTCAGTATTGTGTGTTGTGCTCCAAGATTCTTCTTCTTCTTCTTCTTCTTCTTCTTCTTGCATGTGTTGTTCACGTGCTTCCGCAGACCTCAAACTCCAGCAAGGTGTCCCACCAATGCATTGCACTCTATCAATTCATATGAAGCTTGACATGGTAGCAATCCATTTCATCTATGTGTTTTTGGTTGTCTGGCATGTGCCTAAGTGCTTGGACAACAACACAAAAAATTGGAGGATAAGGAATAAAATGTATTTTTGTTCGGTCCAATTCTAAAGGCCAAGGTCATTGTTTGTATCACCCACAAACAAAATGCATTTTGGCTAGTTACGATGTTGTTTTTGTGGGATATGCAATTCACACTTACTTTCATTTATCAAGAAGACATTATTGAGTTTAAAGAATGTTCATGATACTTTTTTGCATCTTTTTATATAGGGAAAATAAAATGATGATCCTACTCAGGCAGTTTCTTAGCCTTACAAGGTTCAAATGATGATGAAAATCATTTTATTTTTAATGTAGATTTACATGATGCACTTATTGATGAGAGCTCTAACATTGAAGAGACATAAATTATGCCAAAATAGTTGGTCCAAACTTTGAGATATATCAAGTTAGATGCATCTTTGTCATATTTTACTCGTTCAAGCTTCATAGTTCTTATTTTGCATCAAATTTTCATGCAATGGTTGTCTCTAGTCTTTGTGATGAGAATGAACCTATTTCTTTTTATGAATCACATAATTCAAAAAGTTGGATGGCTACTATGCAATCAAAATATGATGCTATTTTGAAGAATAGTACTTGGTCTTTATGTGATCTACTTAAAGAAAATGGCCATTGGCATTAAATGGGTATACAAGATGAAATGTAAGAATGACGGAACAGTTGATAGGTATACACATAGGCTTGTTGGAAAATATCATGCTCAAGAGAACGGCATTGATTTTGATGAAAACTTTGCTCCTACATGCCAAATGACCAGACATATGTGCAGTTGCAACTCATTAAAAGTAAATTTATGAATGGTGACTTGCATGAAAAAGTGTATGTATTTTAGCCCCATGGTTTTATACAAAAAGTATATGAGAATAAGGTATGCAGGGTGAAAAAGACATTGTATGGATTGAAGTGAGAACCACATGCTTGGTATGAAAAGATACATGCCTACTTGTTAGCACATGGATTTGAGAACAATCTAACTAAGAGCACCTTATATACTAAATGTGTATATGTTGTAGGATGACTTTTGATAATTGTTGTATATCTTAATGATATGATGCTCGACGATCCTAACAAGAAGCATATTGTTGAATTGAAGGATGATTTGCATACCACATTTGAGATGTCAAATATGGAGCATTTACATCCGTATTTGGGCATTTCATTTATGAAAGTTGATGAGGTAGTAACACTCTGTCAAACAAAATATATTCAGAAATTAATGTAGCATTTTTGCCTTGAAATTTCCAAATCTATTGCCACTCCCACGAAAACATTTTACAGTTGAGTCTTCATGATGCTGGAGATGAATTTGATGTTGTGATCTATTACCAAGCTATTGTATGCTTGATTTTTAATTATGCATAACTTGGGCTAATATTCGATTTGTTATCTCTCATATGAACAAGTTTATGCCAAACTGATCTCCCTAGCAGAGAAGCTCTCCCTGACATAATAATAATGCACATCAATGTGCTTTGTGCGATCATCAAACACAAGGTTCTAATGCGCTCTAACTATCAGTGAAGATGTTGGTTGTAGAAGACTCACCAACACCCAAATTAGCCAAAAGGCATGTGATCCACACACACAATAGTTTCTATGAAAGCTTCCCTATACTCAACCTCACAACTAGAAGTGGCCAAATTTGGATGCTTCTTTCTCAACCAAGTGATGCATGAGCTACCACACATGAAGCAAAAGACACTAATGCACACATGAGTATCATAGCAACTACCCTACTCTGAGTCAGAAAAAGCATGTAAATCTAGCGGTAGTGATCCCCCTTGGGATAAAACAATCCAAGTAGTGAGGTATCACTCAAGTAGCAAATGATGTGCTTAAACACCTGCCAATGCTTGACACCTGGGAAATGCATAAATATGCTCACTTGAGAGACAAAAAATTGAATATCATGTTGAGTTATGCATAACTAAATCAAGCATTGAACAACTTGCTGATAGAGAACAACATGGAATGAATCTCCAATTTCATGAACAATCAACCTTAACATGTTTCCATAGGAGTGGAAATAGGTTTGTAATCTTCAAGGCCAAAATGTGACAATAACGTGTCAATATATTTTGTTTGACACAAACCTATTCCACCATTAAGCTGCATAATTTGAATGCCAAAATAACGATGCAAATGCCCCAAATCTAACATCTCAAAAGAGGCATGCAAAGCACCCTTAAGATCAGCAGTATGCTTCTCATTAGGACCAGTGAGCATGTCATCAACATAGAGAACAATGATCAGAAGCACATCATTTGCAAACTTAACATATAAGGTGCTCTCAATTGGACTGTTCTCAAAACCATGTGCAATCAAGTAGGAATGCATCTTTTCATACCAAGCATGTGGTGCTTGCGTCAAACCATATAATCCCTTTTTCAACATGCACACTTTGTTTTCATGCGCTTTCCATAGAAAACCATGAGGCTTGAATACATACACTTCTTCATGTAATTCACCCTTTAAAAATGTAGTTTTAATGTCCAACTAATGTACATTCCAACCGTCATGAGCTGCAAGTGAACAGATGCTATGAACAATGTTCATGTAGCATGTGGGAGCAAAGGTTTCATCAAAATCAATGTCTCTCTCTTGATTATAACCTTTTTCTACAAGCCAAGCCTTATAAGTGTCAACTATTCCATCCGGCTTATGCTTCAACTTGTATACCCATTTAGTGCCAATGGATTTTCTCTGGAGACAAATCACATAAATAGGAACCATTTGTCATAATAGCATCATATTGTGATTGAATAGCAGCCATCCAATTTTTAGAATTTTGTGCTTCATCAAAAGAAACGGTCTCATTCTCATCACAAAGGCTAGAGGCATCCATTGCATAACAATATAATGCAAATGAAGCACTATGAGAACCTACACAAGTATGATATGACAAAGGTGCATCTAATTGAATTCTTCTTTGTCCATGTCTTAACAATGTATATAGAATGAGTAATTGATGATGCTTATGGAAATACTATTAACTTGCACAATTTGAATAGTCAAGAGGATGGAGAGCAATATGAAGAGTCTATGACAATAGCGATCCGCAAACTTACACACAAAGGTATAGACTACAACACTTATTTTCTGATTAAATAGGCTCTTGAAGAACACAATAAATTTGTGTTTTTTTCTTGTCTATATGCATTCATATTTACACCAATATGAAACTTCTGATTGGTTGCAACAACTAGAAGTCTTATATGAGTAGTGTTTAATTGGATGAACTTTGTAACAATGTTTGAACCGATCGATAGAAAGAAACAAGGGAATTTCAAATTTCATATTGTGTGGAGGTATTCAAATCTAATTGTGTTTTATTATCTATACACGTTTTCTTATTTACTAAAAATTGATGATATTATTTGATGAGATGTTCTTGGCATGGAAGTTATGCCCATTGATTATAGAGAAAATCAATGAAATCAACTTTGCAAAACCATCAATTTCCCTCACACATGCTAGGAAAAGTGAGCTAGATGTAAGTAGTGTACAAGAAATTAGAAGGTATTCAAGAGAAATTAAATACCAATTTCCCTAGCATATCATACACCAACAATGGGATAAATGAATTGATAGCCATAGACAACTTTGATCAAGAAAGCCAAGATGATGGAGTCAATGAGAGAGTTGTGAGAAAAATAGTTGGTAATTTTCATAGGCTAACCATGCACATCAAGCTTGAAGAGAAGGAGCTAATACTTGATGGAATATTGTTGTCTCCATCCATCAATGAACTTCTTGACACTGACAATAAAAATGAGTTTGTAGGATCTATGATATTAAGCAACTTGTGAAAATCACTATAGATGATGAAAAAAACTTCTCATGACATTGTGGTAAAGAGATATAATCTAATGATGATATTAAAGATTAAAATGATCTCATCAGATCAACAAGTCAATATTGGTATGCTTTCTAGGTTGCTAGGTGTTATTAGGAAAGTCTTCTATGATACAATGATGCTATTAAGGCAAGTGGATGATGAGCATATTTTTTGAAGATAACTACAAGACCTAAAACAACTTCACCCATTAGTATCAAGGACAAAGAATCAATCATCATCTTTTGAACAAATGAGAGCCGGGTATTACTAAATAAGAAATATTTTATAGAGGGAAATATATGGAAGAAGTTACTATGAAGGGCATCCAATTCACCTTCATGATGTACTTTAGGCACACTTAAATATTAATATGGGTCTTCATGGAGGCCTATTTAAAACCTCCTTTTTAATCTTGGAAGAATCTTTCCCATGTTTTTATTCTTGCATCCATTGTGCAAGTGTGTCTTCATCAAGTTCAATATTCTATTGAGGAATATCTCTTAGAAAAATAACAATATGAATCCTTGATCGTTCAACACGGGTGGTGTTAGATGCATTGAATTGAGGATCACTATCATTATTAGAGTGATTAATAGGTGGAATGGCTAAAGACTCTAACTAGTTAGGCGTGTTAGGGAAATCATTAATGCAATAATGGGAATCATTTATGAAATTACCTTGGATAAAATCTACATCACTCATATGAACAATAAAAGAGGGATTGTCTGTAAAACTCCAAAGGAAAAGTGATCACTGTTGGTTACAATAGTTACATAATTTCAAAAAATAAATAATATGAGTGTTCTTACATTTAGTGTTAGTTACATGATATAATTGGAGTAGACATCTCAACAAACATGAAGTAAGCATTATCAATGGTAGCCTCCAATGGCTGAGTCATATCTTCCATAAAAGATTACAACATTCATTAAGAACATTGCTCCATTAACTAACATTTCCACAATGAGTAGCTAATAAATATTAGCTAAGTTAATAATAACCAATATCTTATAGCTATTATTACCAAATAGTACCTAATAATCAATGAAATAATAGGTAATGATTGGTACTTAGCCAAGTCATATGGAAAAATATTATTTAACTTTTTATTTTCTAACTAATGATAACTATTAACTATTAGTTGTCTAAGTCTTATGCAAAAATATAAGTTATGTTTTTATATGCTAAGTAATGATATAGCTATTAACTATTACTTAGCTAAAAGGTATTAACTATTTACTATGGATAACTAGTAATAGATAATAGCTATTAGTTAGCTAAATGTTACTTATTGAATAAATATTAATTAAGTAACAAATTTTGACTTACTATTACTTAACTAATGTTGCAACAACAAGACAACAATGGAAAGGTAGTGCAAAGATAAATACCAAAATAGTGAAGAAGAGAAAATTATATCCCAAGATTTTCATTCAAAGTTTCTTCTTGATATTGTAATGAAATATCTTTAGGATCTTAATTATTTTTGAATCCCAAAATAGTGAAGAAGAGAAAAGTCTATCCCAAGATTTTCATTCAAAATTTCTTCTTGATATCGTAATGACGTATTCTTAGGATCTTGCAAATATGCAGTATGAGGAGTCCTCAAGTATCACACTCCCAATCATGTAGTATAGGCAACAAACTCTGAGGATCTTAAGTATTTTTGAATGCCCACCCAAAGTGTGAATCGGCATGCATATGGGCACATGTATATAAGTCAATTGTTGAACCTTCTGTAAAGACTCTTGCCATTTGAATGAAAGCATTAACTCAAGAACAAATAATCCCATCACTTCTTCTTCTTGAACTCTTTTCTTCTTTTTGTGAACTTATGTGCATAGCTATGTCTTATAATGTGTGATAAGAAGTTTGTCTACACATTTTCCATCTTTTTTCATTGTTTTCTCACTTATATAAAGTGTAGGGAGTCTTGGCATGTAGGTAGGATATTCTCAACACCTAGTTTTCTGGCCACAACTTTGCATAGGAAACTGAGAATGCTTCCAGATGACTTTCAATAGATGCATCTTGTTGGGAGCTTTGAAGTGAACTTGGATTGACTATATTGAGACACTTAAATTAAGGGAAAAATCCATTTTTGTGTTATTGTTGTTTCACGTGTCATGGTTATGCAATGAGATTCACACTTAGTTCACATGCATTTGCCCATTTGATGCATTAACTGTCATGTATGCCCAGATACTTCTATGAACTTGGTCACGTCAGCTCATCGTTTGACAATTTGATGTGTTTAGGCAATCCACCACTTTTGTGTCTTGTAGGAGGTGTGGTTTCTAGCTAGGATTTTTTGCAATCAAGTTTGCATGATTACATAGAGTTTTTGCACTTTTTTCAAGGAGGAGGACCTATCTCAGGGTGCCTATGTGATGGTTATAGTACATGTGGAGTAGATGTGCATGAAGGAGAGGTTGGAATGAAGAAAAGGTCATAACTTTTCACTTAGATTACACATCACCACCCATGGGCGTGGGAGTAATTTGGTAGGTTCAAGTGAATTTAGGGATTTTAGGAATTATGGTTAGCACTTTGGGAGAACTAGGTAAGGACAGGGTTTGCCAAAACACTAAAACATAAAACTAAAATTTTTTGAGTGTGCATTACCTAGGGTTCATATGCCTTAAACATCACCTTGGGAGCTCATTTGTGAGTAGAGTGCATGGAGAGAGAGAGAAGAGAGGGGGAGAGAGAGAGAGAGGGAGAGAGAGAGAGAGAGAGAGAGAGAGAGAGAGAGAGAGAGAGAGAGAGAGAGAGAGAGAGAGAGAGAGAGAGAGAGAGAGAGAGAGAGAGAGAGAGAGAGAGAGAGAGAGAGAGAGAGAGAGAGAGAGAGAGAGAGAGGGAGAGAGACCTAGAGAGCTACATGTGCAATGAAGCTTCCAAAGTTTAGTGTGGATAGTGATGTGCATCATTTGACCTAAGAATTGAGACATAAATCCATTTAGGTAAAAATACCTAGTTTTTGAGTAAATATCTAATCAGCATTTTTTTATAGACTATTTGCATTTAAGTCATGAATAATTTTCAAAAGAATTTGATATTGCCTTCTATAATCTGCAGGTTTGGCCCATCGAGGACGATGTTCAGGTTTGGTAGGGGTAAATGTCGGAAAGTTTTCAACCTTCCCGTTGACGACCAGGAAAATAAAAAAAAATGTTTATTGGACAAATCTAATCTCATTATTACAAAGTTTTCGCTTGGAACTAATCTTTTGTAAAGTGTTTGTAGGTTCAAATGGATGAAGAAAACAAAAGTTCATATTATGGTTTACCCTAAACTGCTCGTATAATGTGTGTTTAGGCCATAGAAACATTGAATTATGGGTTTAAGACCCTAGGTTTATATTTAATCTTGTGCATTTAAGTTAAGAGCCTTAATTCCTGGTTAATGTTAGGGTTTAACTAAGTTTTCAATTAATTTCCAAAGGGTTTCAATGGGATTCTGATGGGTTTTTAGTAAGTTTTCTAGGGTTTTAGTATGTCTCAAGGGCTAGAATAGTTGTTATTCAAATACATTAATATATAAATTACATATTTATGTATTAAAAATTAAACTATGCTATTAATAACTACTTTAATCATATGTGTGCATTTAAATACTAAGGTTCTAATTAATTAAAAGCTTAACCTATGCTTAATTTAATGGATTTATTTAATTGAGAAATTTAGGGTAAATAGAATTAAAATGATTAATTAAAAGGATAAATATCTAGTGGTCTATGTGGATGCTAGAAAAAAGAATGGTATGTGAGTAATGCGGAATTAAAGTGAATTAAGGAGTGGTCTGAAAGGATGATGCATTTAAAGTGATTAAAGTTGGTTGACAAAAAGGAATGGAGAGAATTAGTGTAGATGAAAAGAGAGGTGAAAGTAAGTTGTGTGAATAAAGCTAATTTAAAGTGTGGTGAATGTTAATGGGAAAAAGTGTGGATGAGGAAATAAAGTAAAATCAAAGGAATGGTTTACAAATGAGTTGTGTATGTATTTAAATGTGTGTTGTGCTCAAGATTTCCTAATGTTTCTTTGCAGGTACTTTTTCCTGCTCTTTACTTTCTTCTGTTTTTTCCTTCTCTCCTCTAGAGTGAGAGAGATCGTTGATAATTTTTTCCTTTCTATTAACTAGGTACGCAGATAGTTAGATAAAATATTGCTCCTCCTAGAGAGAATCTATTAAGGAAAGAGATAGAGTAATGACCCTTCTGGTGGCTGCTTTGATTAGATCTGATGACTACGCTTTCACATCAATAAAAGAGGAATTTTTTTTTATTTATAGTTTAGATTTTTCTTTCGATCTCTCTCCCAGCTACAACTGTATGTTTTTGCGTACGCACAGAGAGAGAATGTCTGGCAGTTTTGAATAATGCGCATCTGTAGAATGAGAGAGTGCGAGTTTAGAGAGAGAGAAACTGATGGCGATCAAGGCTGATGCTAACGCAATAATTGGGGCAGATAGTAGGAAAGCCTTCAGTCAATCGTGTGAGAGTCTCCATTCCGTCTTTGAACCTGAGCTTATGCTATGTAGTCAAGCTCGTTGAGCAACATCGAGCTTCTGTAAGTCTCCTTTATCTGCACTTGGAAGCTTGCTTGTGGACTGCGCACGCGTAGGAAATAGAAGTTGCAAAGTTGAGAAATCTTCTCCAGAGTTTTCTCCGTGCCATACTGTGTCGGTCCCAGGCATGCGTCCAAGACAAGGCAGTTCTGTACACACGCAGAGAGATAGGAACAGAGGGGAAAAATGTCAGCAAGTTCTATCTGTACATAATAAAATGCATAAAAATAGTGTTGCGTGTTATTCTAAACAAACATTCCTTGTGTTACTACAATCTTGTGCAAAAGTCAAAGATTTGGAGAGAGGTGTAGCAATTCATTCACAGTTAATTAATTCAGGTTTGCCTTTTTTTTAATCCGTTATTCTAGGTCCAGTGATCGCGCGTTCAACGATTAGTCTCTCTTCATAACAGAAGAGGGGAAATAACGATTGATGTAGAGCCTAGGACATCGAAGCCGAGACAATTTATGAGCAACATCAGAGCTCGGTAATGCGACGATTAATCTTTCTTTAGAGCGGAACCTGGGAATTTCTACAGAAAAAAAAATCTTATAAAGGTAAGGGTAGCTGCAGGAGTTTTGGTACGAATCGATCTGAAGGAGTATAGCTGCGCTAGTAGAACTATGCTAGTATGGCCGGTCATGATGGGACCTTTATATTCACAGAGCATGATTACTACAGACTTGGTGAAGTTTTTGATATGTCTGTTGATAGTCAGCATACCAGCAATGGAGGGTCTATGTACAATAGCAGGGTTGCATCAAACAACAATTCAAGAACAACGATGCTTATGCACCATGATTTGAAAACAAAGTCTAATACTCTTGCAGGTCACAGACTTGTTCACAAGAACAGCGGTGGACACTCTCTCAGTGAAGATGCCCTTTTGAGTACTCTTCTTGATCCACGTTATCTTGCAGAAGGGCTGGAAGGATACGATGAATGGACTCTTGATCCACTCAGGCTTGTTATGGGTACAACGTTTGCACAGGGAGCATTTGGAAGGCTTTATCGAGGCACCCATAACGGTGATGTTGCTGTTAAGATATTAGAAAGGCCAGAGAGTAACGTAGATGCAGAAGGGTTAGAGTTAGAGAAAGTGATATTGGCAATTGGTGACTTCTTGAATGTGCAAGCCATTCATGTAGTGAGAGAACATAGGTGTAAGGTGTTGGAGCAAGTCTATGACAAGCCTAAGTATTGGCTTGAGTCCCACAAAGTCATAGAAAAAGCCTTAAAATGAAGACTATGTAAAGTTCACTTGTGAACTACCTCTTGTAACTTTTGAAGAGTTTACTTAATGTAAAAGTAAGAGAATCTTAAGTGGTTGAGTCCACATGATCAAGAATGGAAAGAGGAGCCACGAATTCGTGATTTGTGGTAGGTAGAGAATCAAATCAATCATTGATTGATTGGAGAGTGATTGAGGGAAGTTAGCCTCCCAAACTCAACTATAAGTAGATGGCAGTTTTAGTCGTGGTTAGAGAGACCTATGTGAAGACCTCCAAGGGCTGAGCTTTATGCCATATCAAGGTGTGATTACAAGGAAAACATATGTATCAGTAAGTCATTGTATTGTACAAGCAATATACTTTCATTTTCATGATTATTTGAGTTCATCTTTCCATGTTCTTGTGAAGTGTACTACTCACTACCATTACTCTCAGTTTTTCTCAGTCAGCTTGCAGAGATGTTTTCTCTGAGCTTGGTGCATCATTTTCAGTGATTTAACTTGGTAAAGTTAGCTCTCTATAAGTCTACTATATGCTCATAAATTTTCATGTCATTTGGATGTTGCAATCTTCAGTTATGTTCATTTGAAGTCAACAGGGTCTGTTCATCTTCACCTCTCTGTCAGGTACCCGACTTTTTCACTCATCTTGTCAGATCCATTGCTCAGTGGTTACTTATTCAAATTTAGTGATTTAAAGCTTGTTGGATTCAGCTTACTGTCTAGTATAACCGTAAAAAGTTTCATAATCATTGGATTCCTACATTTTGAGTTATGTTGATTTTTCTGCTCACTGGTCTATTTCTGTAGCAGCCCGTGAAAATCGGGATGATGTCATCACTTGTTAAAACTCATTCTCAGTGTGTGGTTCATTAGTTTTGATGAGATTACTCTTGAAAGTTAGCTCTTTAAGTTGTCTAGACTTCCCCAAGAGGAATTGAGCTAATTGCTGCTGTGATCAGAGAATTATGTAAAACACTGGACAGGTGTATGAACCAAGAATAGCAAGTTTTCACCTCTGAGCTAACTCCAACTTATCTATTTTGATCTATCTTTTTGAGAGTGATCTTCCAAGGTACATAGGGTGTCTAATACATCCATTGGCAAGCTAAAAGGGCCCACCATATACTCCTGGAGTTCATTTGGCTGGTGTAGATCAAGGATTTTGCAACACCTCTTCATCTTCAAGCACATACCTATCCATCTCTTCACAGTGGTATCAGAGCAAGGTTGGACAACATGGCAGATGGATTTCCTTCATCAATTGACAAATTAGACAGAGGTAACTACTCAGCTTGGTCATTAAGAATGGAAGCCTATCTCCAAGGTAGAAGTTTATATGGTTATGTGGCTGGAGATGAAGTTATGCCAAGTTTCAGGAACAAAAGTCAACCAACACAAGAAGAGCAAGAAAGATTGAGCACATGGTGCTCCAAGGATGCACTTGCAAGGTCTTATCTCCTCAACTCTATCTCAGATTTTTTGTTGCCTCACATTAGAAGTTGTAAGACATCTCAGGAAGTGTGGGATGCACTTGAAGCTTTCTTTTCTTCAAGTACCAAAGCTAGGAAGCATCAACTATGGCTGGAGTTCACAACTCTCAAGAAGGCTCCCAAACAAAATGTGACTGATTTTGTCACAAAGCTCAAGGACATAGCGGATCAGTTGGGAAGCATTGGAGAGGTAATAGATGAAGAGCAAATTGTAAGGCAGGTCATCAATGGCTTGAAGGCAGATGATAAGTGGGAAGCATTCACCACAGCTATGGATTTGTACATGGACATGCATGTACCTGATTTCAACACACTCATTGGACAACTACTTACTCAAGAGGCAAAGCTTATAAAAAATGGAGAAATCTCTAAAGGTAATCAATCTTCAGCTTTATACACGGATAAAAGCAAGTCTAAAGATAACAAAGGAAAGGCAAAGAAAGTGGATGATGAAGCAGGTACATATCAAGCTAACTATGCAGGTAGAGGAAGACATGGCAGAGGTAGAGGAAGAGGAGGTAGACAAGGCAGGGGGAGATCCCAAGACTCCAACTCATGTTCTATTTGTGGATTAACTAATCATACAACTGAAAATTGCTTTAGGAATTCCAGGAATCAAAGAGGCAGAGGATACAATAGAGGAAGTTATGGCTACTCAAGAGGAAGGTTCAACAACTACCATGGCAACTACAACAACTACAATCATTCAAACTATCAAGGAGGCTACAAAGGAAGGAGAGACTACAATAACTACACAGAAGACTCAAACAAAGAGGATTCATTATTGATCATGAACATGGCTATGCCACAAGGTAAATCTGATGAGCATGTTTTCTACATAGATTCAGGTTGTTCAAATCATGTGGCAGGAAATGTGGCACTCCTATCAAATTTAGAAGATCCAAGGAATAAGCATGAGGTACAAACAAGAGATGATACAAAACATCCTGTGGAGAAATAGGCAATGTCAAAGCACCTGATGGAAACATCAACCTACTCAGTAAGGTACTCTATGTCCCTACCATTACAAAGAATTTGATAAGTGTTGGGCAGATAGTAGAGAAAGGGTTGCAAGTCAGGTTCACAAAAGCAGGAGCATTTGTTGAAGATCCAAGTCAAGGATTCAGAAGAATTGCAAAAGGTGAAAAGACAGGTAGATTGTTCACATTTGAATTACAGGACACTAGAAACATTGCTCTCTTTAATTATGGTAGTCAGACACTCACAGAATTGGAAGTATGGCACAAAAGGTTAGCACATATTGGTGAAAGGTCATTAAAGCAAATCTGCAGGGACCAAAGTGTACTTGGACTTCCTAATTTGTCAAAACAACATATTTTTTATAAGTGCAGTGCATGTCAACTTGGAAAGTCTCACATGTTACCATTCATGAAGAAAGGTTATATGCATGGAGATCTCTTGGAGTTGGTTCATACAGATGTATGGGGACCTAGCAAGGAAGCTTCAATATCTGGATCAAGGTATTATGTTTCCTTTATTGATGATTGCAGCAGATGGACTATCCTATTCTTTATGAAACACAAAGATGAAGTTTTTTCATGTTTCAAAAGATATTTGGGTCTTGTGGAGAATCAAACAGGTAAATCACTAAAAAGGCTAAGGTCAGATGGAGGGGGAGAATACTTCTCCCATGATTTTGATTCTTTTCTTCAAGAAAGAGGAATCAAAAGAGAGGTAACTACAAGGTACACTCCTGAGCAAAATGGAGTGGCAGAAAGGAGAGGAATAGGACAATTGTTGAAGCTGCAAGGTCTATGTTAAATGAAAAGCATTTACCTAGTTACTTATGGGTCGAGGCTGTATCTACAGCCACTTACTTGATTAACAGGTTGCCTTCAAAATCCCTTGATGGGATGACTCCATATGAGGCTTGGAATGGAAGAAGACCAAGCTTAGATCATTGTAAAATTTTTGGATGTATTGCTTTTGCTCATGTTCCTTCACAGGTTAGAGGCAAGATGGATCCAAAGGCAGAAAGGTGTGTATTTATTGGATATGACAACAATCAAAAGGGCTACAGGTTATACAACCCTACCAACAAAGGATTCTTGGTAAGCAGAGATGTAGTTTTTGATGAGAACAATTCATGGTATGAAGATTCATGCAGGAAGGTCAATTTACCATATAATCTTGAAGAAGATTTTCCAAAGCTTGGTAGAGAACAACCAAAGATTGAAGAACAAGACACCTCAGAGGATGATGAAGAATCTCACATGGAAAAGGTCAAAGCATGGAAGTCTAAAGGTAAAGCAAAATTGCAGGAACTTGGACATGAGGCAGAATCATCACATCATGGCCTAAGAAGATCTATGAGGGAAAAGAAAAAACCAGAAAGGTATGGGTTTGACACCTCATTAGTAACTAAACATTCTATCTACATAGCACAGGACATAAACCAAGAGGAGCCATCATCATTTGAAGAGGCCAAAGCAAAAACAGAATGGAAGCATGCAATGAAGGAAGAGATTGAAGCACTTGAGGAAAACAACACTTGGGATTTGGTGCCCAAGACTTCATCCATGAAGGTAATAGGCTCAAGATGGGTCTATAAACTCAAGAAGAATTCTGATGGTTCAATTAACAGGTATAAGGCAAGGCTTGTGGCAAAAGGCTTTGCACAAACTCACGGAATTGATTATGAGGAGACTTTCTCTCCTGTGGCAAAGATGCCTACTATTAGGGTTTTGCTTAGTATTGCCTCTTCCAAGAATTGGAAGATACTTCAACTAGATGTAAAGAATGCATTCTTGAATGGTTGGATAACAGAAGAGGTATATATGGCACAACCACCTGGTTTTGAGAATCAAGTTTATCCTGATTATGTGTGTAAACTTAACAAAGCATTGTATGGTCTCAAGCAAGCTCCAAGAGCTTGGAATTTCAGGCTTGTTTCATTCTTGCAGGACAAAGGCTTTCAACCAAGCAAGGCAGATCCTTCACTCTTTATTAAAAAGAGTAATTCCGAGGTCATCTACCTATGTGTATATGTAGATGATATTATATTGACAGGAAATGATGCGGATGGTATGAAGAAGATCAAAGATCAGATGAGAGAAGAGTTCAAGATAAGTGATTTGGGTTCACTTACCTACTTCCTAGGTTTGGAAGTTGTCTACAAAGATCATGGTTTGTTTCTCACTCAAAGAAAGTACATTAAGGACATGTTGGCAAAATTCAAGATGCAAGATTGTAAGATTGTAGGTACTCCAATGGAGGTCAATCACAAATTGAGCTCACATGAAGGTGAACTCATAGAGGACATCACATCATATCAAAGTCTAGTGGGTAGTCTCAACTATGCCACATTGACAAGAGTAGATATATGTTACAGTGTGAGTGTGCTAAGCCAATTTATGCACACACCAAGGAAACCACATATGGATGCTGCCAAAAGGATTCTCAAGTATCTCAAAGGAACCATAAATGAAGGACTTTATTATCCTTATGTATCTGATTTAGGTTTGAAGCTATTTTCTGATGCAGATTGGGCTGGCTCCAAGGAAGATAGAAGGAGCACTTCAGGTTATCTTACCTTTGCAGGTTCAAAGCTTATTTCATGGTCATCCAAGAAGCAACCCACAGTTGCTCTCTCTTCTACTGAAGCTGAATATAGAGGTCTTGCTATAGCTACACAAGAAGCTATGTGGATGAAGACATTATTCAAAGATCTTGGATTGGAGTTTGGAACTCCAACTATTTTTGGTGACAATATGAGTTCTATTCACTTGGCTGCTAATCCTATTTTTCATGCAAGGACTAAACATATTGAAGTTCATTATCACTATGTACGAGAGAAGGTTCTAAGCAAAGAGATTCAAATATCATATGTGTCCACTCATCAACAATGTGCAGATATTCTAACCAAAGCATTGGTTGGTACAAAGCTTTGCAAATTCAAGGCTATGATTGGTTTGCAGGTAATCTTGGAAGATTGAAGACCTCAAGCATACTTGGCTTGAGGGGGAGCTGTTGGAGCAAGTCTATGACAAGCCTAAGTATTGGCTTGAGTCCCACAAAGTCATAGAAAAAGCCTTAAAATGAAGACTATGTAAAGTTCACTTGTGAACTACCTCTTGTAACTTTTGAAGAGTTTACTTAATGTAAAAGTAAGAGAATCTTAAGTGGTTGAGTCCACATGATCAAGAATGGAAAGAGGAGCCACGAATTCGTGATTTGTGGTAGGTAGAGAATCAAATCAATCATTGATTGATTGGAGAGTGATTGAGGGAAGTTAGCCTCCCAAACTCAACTATAAATAGATGGCAGTTTTAGTCGTGGTTAGAGAGACCTATGTGAAGACCTCCAAGAGCTGAGCTTTATGCCATATCAAGGTGTGATTACAAGGCACACATATGTATCAGTAAGTCATTGTATTGTACAAGCAATATACTTTCATTTTCATGATTATTTGAGTTCATCTTTCCATGTTCTTGTGAAGTGTACTACTCACTACCATTACTCTCAGTTTTTCTCAGTCAGCTTGCAGAGATGTTTTCTCTGAGCTTGGTGCATCATTTTCAGTGATTTAACTTGGTAAAGTTAGCTCTATAAGTCTACTATATGCTCATAAATTGTCATGTCATTTGGATGTTGCAATCTTCAGTTATGTTCATTTGAAGTCAACAGGATCTGTTCATCTTCACCTCTCTGTCAGGTACCAGACTTTTTCACTCATCTTGTCAGAGCCATTGCTCAATGGTTACTTATCCAAATTCAGTGATTTAATACTTGTTGGATTTAGCTTACTGTCTAGTATAACCATACAAATTTTCATAATCATTGGATTCCTACATTTTGAGTTATGTTGATTTTTCTGCTCACTGGTCTATTTCTGTAGCAGCCCGTGAAAATCGGGATGATGTCATCACTTGTTAAAACTCATTCTCAGTGTGTGGTTCATCATTTTTTATGAGATTACTCTTGAAAGTTAGCTCTTTAAGTTGCCTAGACTTCCCCAAGAGGAATTGAGCTAATTGCTGCTGTGATAAGAGAATTATGTAAAACACTAGACAGGTGTATGAACCAAGAATAGCAAGTTTTCACCTCTGAGCTAACTCCAACTTATCTGTTTTGATCTATCTTTTTGAGAGTGATCTTCCAAGGTACATAGGGTGTCTAATACATCCATTGGCAAGATAAAAGGGCCCACCATATACTCCTGGAGTTCATTTGGCTGGTGTAGATCAAGGATTTTGCAACACCTCTTCATCTTCAAGCACATACCTATCCATCTATTCACATAAGGGAGGGGAACTTTTCGGTAGGATTCTGGCGAGGGGGCATTACTCCGAAAGGGCTGCTGCTAACGTGATATGTATTATCATAGATGTGGTTCAGGCATGCCATAAAAAAAATGGTGTCATTTATCGTGATTTGAAGCCGGAGAAATTCCTGTTTGCAAATAAACGGGAGGACTCCTCATTGAAAGCTATTGACTTTGGGCTCTTAGTTTCCTTCAAGAAAGGAGAAGAATTTTCTAAGATTGTGGGAAGCCGTGTTTCTTAGCTTGAAGTGCTTAGACACAATTATGGAGAGAGAGGCAGAGAGAAAATAAATCTATAGAAACAATTATATATACTTCTTTATTTTGTTATATTAATTAGATATCTATATGTTATAAGTAGAAAAATAATTATGTTAATTATTAGAAAATATAAATGCTTGAATGCTTACATGTATGTAAACTAACACATAAGAGCATAGTACATAAATGTGATGTAATATGCATACATACATAATATGAAGTAAATGAGTATATATGTGAGCATATAGATACATATGTTAGTATGTATGTGCCTACATATAAGAGTTAATGGAAATGAATGCTTTGATTAGATTGGTTTAAATTTTCAAGCGTAGGTTAGATGTATGTTAGTATTAACGTAAAAACATGATTAAAAATTTATTGACATGTGAGTTAGCATAGGTAAGAATGTGTGTTAGCATGCATGTGCATGTAAGTATGTATATGTTATGCATGTAAAGTGCATATAGGAATAAATAAGCATGTGTATTAAAGTTTATATTAATGATTTTTTATTGTGATATACTAATATTTTCCTAATGTTTCTTTGCAGACATTCAAAGCAAAAGAATCGAAGAGCATCGTGGCAAAAGTGGAGATTTCAACAAATCAATTAACCGATAATCTGTTTTAAATCTATAGATATTATCCTTGATTAAGCTTTTGTATAGGATTCACTTATTGTTAGCAATCTTTTAGAGAAATTATATCATTGCTTTATAGCATTGTAATCATCCATTATTGTCATTAGCATTAATTCAATTCTAATTTGCATTATCATTCTTGTCAATGTTATCTGAAATCGTTAATTTCAATTTCTCATGATTATTGTCTGAATAGATTTATAGCCTTATTTTCAATCGTATCTAGTGATCAACAAGATAACATAGATTTATTTCCACCACCATTAACTAGGCGTACACAACCTAATCATTTAGAAATCCAAGATGAGGAAATTATTAAAGATAAAATAACTGAAGAAAGTCTGATATTACCTATACCTCAAGAAGCTATTGATAGATATAGAGCAGCCCAGCCTTACGGTTCTTAGACGTTTAAAGTGTTATAATTATCTACTGGAAATTTCATAGATTTTTCAGTAATATAGTATTTCTGATACCTTAGATGAAAGAAAAATATACCTAAAACACCTACGATTGTCTCATACACCATGCTTGTGCCGAGGGATTTAGTGGCTGACTGATCCACCAGCCTTATGTCCGCAACTTCCCGACAATTTGGTGAACCTGACGTGAAAGTTCGGCATGACACCGTAGGTATAAAGGTATATTTACTTTCTGTTTTTCATATGCATATATAGGCAACTTGGCGATTGAAGAAGAAGTATCGACATCCTTTGTAGCTGCAGCTGATTGTTCCTCGTCACATCACCTTTCTCCATCAACTTTCATAAAAGTGACGATTGCACATGCATGAAAAGATTTTTGCACTGAGCATATTCACAACGAACCTCTTTATCAAGCTGGTTGATCAGGTATATTTATTTTTATTATGTTGCATAATAGTAGGAAAAGTTTCTTTCTAGTTGCAAAGAAGTAAGAAAATTTTCTTTATTGCACAATAGTAGGAAAGTTTTCTTTATTTCTATTTCTAAAGCAGTAGGAAATTTTTCTTTATTGCATAGTAGTAGAAAAGTTTCTTTATTGCAAAATAGTAGGAAAGCTTGCTTTATTTCTTTGTTTGCAAAGCAATAGGAAATTCGTTAGTTTTTTCTATTGCAAAATAGTAGGAAAGGTTTTCTTTATTTTTATTTCTAAAGTAGTAGGAAAGGATTCTTTATTTCTATTTACAACATTGTAGAAAAAGTTTCTTTATTGCCAAAGCATAGGGAAATTTTCTTTTTGTTTGGAAAATAGTAGGAAAATTTTCTTTATTTTTGTTGGCAAAGGAGTTGGAATATTTTCTGTATTTCTGTTTCGTTTTACCACGGAGTCATATCAGGATCAAGATATAGACGGATTATTACGAGAATTATATACGTATATTTCATATTTATCTATAAAGTTAGACTTATCTACTATGGCTGACCACTTTGAAGAGCAGCGAATTTGGAAGATCATAGATGCAATTAAAACAGATAGGGGGGAATTTACTGGAATAAATGTAACAGCTTATCTTAAATATTATGAACATTTGACAGAACAATATGGATTACCGGAAGACAATAAAAAAGATACATTTATACGAATTGCTCATGGGTTCACTAGAGAGAGAATCCAATTGCGAGTAGTCCAACCAAACATGACTTGGGTGGATTTCAAGACTCGGCTTCTTACTGAATTTTCGCATGAAGATTACAGTAAGAATAATAGAGCCACATTCATGCGATGGGTAGGAACAACAAAGTTAGACCAGCACATAACTCAGGGATTAACTGAGTTTGATATCAAATTTAACCAAATGCCTCAAGCAGACAGAACAGCTCTTGAACCAGATAAATTAAGAAATTTTCTAAACATGCTAAATCCATCTCTTAGACGAGAGCTAGAACCAATGCTTGAGGATGGAGCGACTGCGAATGGGCTTACTGGAAATTGGGATAACGTAAGAGCAGCTGTCCATAGGTTAGCCCAAAGGCAGGAGCGAAATCAGATGCAAACTCCAAGAATATACGAAAGAGATGCGCCAGGAAAGATAGATAATGACCCCACTTCTCATAACCCTAAAAAGGATGACTCTGAACTTACAATGTTAAAAACATCAGTAGAATCACTTGTCAAACATGTGGAGACTTTGGTGACTGAAATAGCTACTATAAAGAGTATGCAAGAGCTTAAATTGAGAGATCAAGAGAAACCAAAAGAATTAGAACAAAATCCTAGGAATCAGATGCCAGATAGAAGACCATTTAACCAAGCACGTAGATGTCTCTGGTGTGATGATCTGGAGCATCCACACTGGACATGCAACTTATTCAAAGAGGCCAAGGATAGGAATTGGGTCACAGAAGTAGATCGAAAGATCTGTGACTTTGTAATGAAACGGCCTTTGGCATCAAACTATGGCAAAGGGGGAATGAAAAACTTCTTTGAAGCCTCTACAAGCCAAAATACATATGCTTGTAGGTTGGATAGTGAAGACTCTAATTGTGATTTCTGGGAGCAGGTTTATGATACTGCCAGTAGAGGCAAGTTATCAGTTGCGAACTTATATGCTACGAGCTCGGATATTAGATCAAAAACATGTTGGAATGAGCCAGTCGATATGTTCTCAGTTTATGCCCATGAAATTAATGTAGACGAGAAAAGAAAACGGGATGAAGAGGGACAGTCTAAACGAACAACTAGGGCTAGAAAAGAGGGTGAAACTACTGATACAATTAAAGAACCGACTATGATGGAGCCTAGTCAGGAACCAAAACAACAGGAACAAGAAAAGAAGTCTCAAATTAAGGGTAAAGGAAAGAAAGTAGGAGAAAATTTAGAAAAGAAAACCACAAGTGAAGATAAAAATGAAGATAAACCTAATGAATCGCAACCCATACGAGAAGAAGGAAGTAAGGAAGAAAAACCAAAAAAGAAACCTCCGACTTTTTGATTGATCTCACAAATTGAGAAACAAATAGACATTCGGAAGGTTATGGATGAAACAATTATGAAGGCAGAGGTAACCATGACATTAGAGGAATGGTTAGCATTTTCAAGAACAGATGTGAAGGAAGATTTCATGAGTATCATTAAAAGACGAAGAGAACCTATAGAGTATAGAACGGAAGATATTGAAATGGAGGAAAGAAAAGATCAGGATGAACCGAAAGTGAGTGTTGTACAAATAAATGAATCTGAGTATAGAGAATCTGCTGATCGTAGAAATTATTTGGGTCCTGTTATTGGACATTTGGAAAAAGGAAATGATGATCCAAATAGCCATTATACTCAAAAACATTGGGCTAGGGGGACCACTGAAACTATGGTTAAAATAGGTAATAATAATAAACCACAAGTAGCATTAATCGATTCAGGATCTGAAATCAATGTAGTCTCAAGGGAGATTTATAATGAAGGAAAATGGCCTATTGATCGTGACCATGGGTGGAAAATGAAGGCAGCCAACAATGCTTCTGGCTATTTACTAGGAGCTTGTGCAAATGTTCCTATTACTATTGGAGATGTTAAAGAGGAACATAATTTCTTCGTTCATGATGACTAGTCGTACCCAATTATTTTGGGGCAGCCATTCATTTGTGAACAAAGAATGGAGACAAAAGTTCTGGACGATGGAAGTGCTTTTGCAAGAATTCGTTCTCGTGATGGCCTTAAATCTGTCCAATTCATGACGCTTTGTATAAACCATCCTCGTAATCGTAGGTCTTTAAGAAAAACTCCTTTAAGACACATTGAACAGGATTTCGAGTAAATGCCACTGTTGAGCGAGATGACAATGGACTTTGGTTCGAAATCTCGCAAAATCTTGTACAGAACTTAGATAAAATGACTGTTTATTTTCCATCTGCTACGTTAAATATTTTTCATTTTAAACAAATTCCAAGAAAACTTATAAAAAAATATGAAAAACATTTGAAAAACAAAGGAGATTTGTTAATGGATGAAAGTATTGAATATATTATTGAAACTACACATTGCTTCTCAACATTAGAAGAATTAGAACTTTGTTATCAAAATCAGTCTAATTCTCATATTCTCATCTCTTCACTTGATATGTATGCATTAATTCAGGAATATGCCTCTAAAATTGATCATGAGTATGATGCCTTAGTAGAGACCAAATACAAAACTGTTAGTAAGAAGGTTAAACCCGTAGCACAACCACTACCAAAATTTAGTAATGATATTATAAAGAATGTAAGTCATGAGCCAATCCTCAGAAATCCGATAAATATTGGCCATGTATTTACTAAAGAATCCTTAAATCAAATTAATTTAGATGCTAGTGGTTTCCTTCTTCCAGCAGAAAAAGAGTATTTTTTGAAGATTATTGAGCAACATGGAAGAGCATTTTCTCTAGAGCCTTCAGAGATAGGATGTGCAGATCCTAAGATAGTTTCACCGATGATTATTTTCACTATTCCCCATATTCCTTGGAATTTGCGCCCTATTCCTGTACCTAAAGCTCATCTTCCAGAGTTGATTAGATTACTGAAAGAAAAAATTCATATGCATATTTTAGAATCCTCTTCAGCTCCCTATTCAAACCGTTGGTTTACTGTGCCCAAGAAGAGTGGAAAACTTTGGTTTATCCAAGATCTTCAACCAATTAATAAAGTGACCATTAGAAATGTGGGTACAGGTCCAATTGTGGATGAATTTGCAGAAGCATTTTTAGGCAATTCTATATATTCAATGGGTGATCTCTACTCTGGGTATGATCAATTTCAATTGGCATTAGAGAGTAGAGACATTACTACCATGAAAACACCTTTGGGATTAGTTAGGATGTGTACATTACCTCAAGGTGCGACCAATTCAGTAGCACACATGATGAGTGCAATGAATTTGGTTTTGCACGATTTTATTCCTCACATTACTATGCCCTTTATAGATGACATTCCCATTAAGGGTTGCTTGGAAGAAGAGAAAGATAGCACTCTGGATGAAGATGGTTGTCGTAAATTTGTAAAGGCTCATATCCTTGATTGCCAAAAGATCTTTCAGCCATTTATTCAAGTTGGCTTAACATTATCAATAGAAAAATCTACTTTTGGTGTTAATGAGTTCCTAATTGTAGGTCATCTTTGTGGCTATTATGGACGAAAGCCATACCCTCATAAAATTGATGCCATTAGTAAGATTTCGGAGATATGTCAAAATGTGAGTGAAGTTCGACGATTCTTAGGAGCCTGTATCTTCTATGTTATATGGATACCACATTTTGCACATATAGCTAACTGTCTTTATGATTTATTAAGGAAGAAAAGAAAATTTTTATGGACAGAAAAACATACTCAAGCAATGCGTAGATTAAAGAAGTTGCTACAAGAAGCTCCAATCCTTAAACGAGTAGATTATGCGAATAATAAGCCTATTATTTTGACTGTTGATACTAGTCCTATTGGAATTGGCTGGGTCATAAGTCAAGATGATGAAGAGGGTAGAAGATATGCTATTAGATTTGGAGCTAAGATTTTACATAATACTCAAAGAAATTATCCTCAAATTAAAAGAGAACTTTGGGGTTTAGTCACAGCTCTAAAGTCCGATAAAGAATATTTCATAGGAGCAAATGTGATTGTGGAGACATATTGTTTACCGCTAATTGGAATGATCACAAATTGTTCTTCACCGGATATTGCAATGCTTCGCTGGATTTCTTAGATCAAATTTATAAATCCAGTTTTAATCCATATTTTAGGAAAATCTAACTCTGTTGCTGATATGCTCTCAAGAGCTAGGTATGATGAGAATGATGAAGCCAAAGTAGATACTAATACAATAAATTATGATTCCCCAGTTTATGTATATGAAAAATTTAATTCAGAGGAATACGAAGGAGAGTGGCTAGAGATTGGAAAGTATCTTAGTACTTTAGTTAGATCACCTTCATGGTCTTCAAATAGATTTAGAAATATTAGAAAAAGAGCATTTAACTTTTTCTTAAAAAATGGATTACTTTGGAGACATGCAAGGGGGAAGATCAAAATGCCTCAAAGAGTACTAGGTACTAAGAATCTTCAGATGCAAGTCTTGAAGAGCATGCATGATACTTTATGGGCCGGGCATAAAGGTTTTGTTGCCACTTATGAAAAAATTAGAGAGTGTTACTGGTGGCCAGGTATTTATGTTAATGTAAAGAATTATGTGGATTCTTGCGATGTATGTCAAGTTTATTCATCGGTTAAGCATAGGGATCCACTACATCCTACGTATCCACCATGCATACACTATAAGTGGGTAGTAGACTTAGTAACCATGCCCAAAGGTATCGATAGAATGAGATACATAGTTCTTGCTCGAGAAGATCTTACTAATCATGTGGAAGGTCGAGCTCTAAGATCAAAAACTACTTTCAATGTATGCAAATTTCTTCTAGAAGATGTGATTTCAAGATTTGGGTATATTGAAAAGATAGTAGCTGATAGGGGCGAATTAGATGCACAAGAGGCTAAGGAATTCTTTGCTAGGCATGGAATTCGTTTAGCTCTTACGATTGCATATAACCCTGAGGCTAACAGAAAGATTGAAAGAGGGCATTCCCCTATCATAAAAGCGATTTCTAAAGCTTGCAAAGGAGAACTGAAGAATTGGCAAAAATTTTTGCCATTCGCTTTGTGGGCTGATAGAATGACCTGTACGAGAACGACAGGGTTTATGCCGGCAGAGCTAATGTACTGCCAAAAGCCAATTTTTCCAGTAAATACCCAAATTCTTACTTGGACTATGCTTCCTTGGAAAGATAATTTATCTACTGAAGACTTATTAGCTTTAAGGATTCAGCAGCTTGAGCAAGGGAATGAAAGACTAGATGAAGCTATAGCTAAATTAAAAACTTCTTGACTTAAAAATAAAAAGTATTTTGATAAATCACATAGGTTAAGACCAAAGCCAATTCAAATTAATGATTGGGTATTGATATATGATAGCACATTCGATATACAGTATGATGCCCGTAGAAAATTAAAAAAGCGTTGGTTTGGACCTTATGTGGTGGTCAAAATCTATGAAAATGGAACGTATGCCTTAAGAGAGTTAGATGGAACTCCGCTTAAAAATTTAACTGCAGGTAAAAGAGTTAAAATATTTAAACAAATAAATGAAGAATTTTATGATTTAATATATGATGAAGGAAATGAAGAATGATTTTTTTTTAATAAAAATAATGTTTAAATTTTCTTTTAAATATGTTTTATATTTCTTTTACATGGAAAATAAAAAATTATTTATGAAAATTAATTTTTCTTGAAAGTCTATACATTGTTGCTTGATAGCAGGAGTTGCAAATGTTTTTTTTTGAACCAATTAATTAAAGACTGATTTATGATAAAGATGAAGCGTAGGAGATTGAAGATAGTACATGCAGTTTAAAAACTCCAGCAATGAAAGCGATATTTGGATGAAAGGCGATGCTAAAGATGGAATCAATATAGATCAGGTGAAACAGTTCTAACCCTGATTAATGTTTTAAGTTTTGTTTTTCCCTGCATTATCATAATTAGATATGTACATTCTTCAGATAGGTTAAGAAACTTCTTAAAATTATGAAAAGTAGAATTTACACTAAAATAGGGATGTGCTTGAAGAGAAGATAGGGATTAGAGACCTATGGCTGCCATATGAATAGTTGAAGGAACCCTTAACTTGCAACTCCTAGTAGGAGTAAAACTTGTTTTATATAGGTAAGCTTCCTTAAATCTGACCCATTTAGCTAAAGAGATCCTAGTTCCTGCTTTAGCTTACCTCTAGATCCTTTGCTCTGATTAGGGGTTAAGCCTTTCCCCTTCATAAAAAAAAGTTGCGAAGAAAAATTGAAAGCAGTACATTAATGGTTGCTGCATATGAAAAGAGGAAAAAAACTGACACAAAGAAAAATTATGATGAAAAAAGAGATGAAAAAAAAAAAATCAAATAAATCAGTTGTGGTCTCGAAATCACTTCTGAATTGAAAAGCGGGCTATATAAGGCGGATGTGTGCTAGAGGGGAGTTTTTTGTATCTTAATGGCAAGTGGCTAGGAGATGAGGATAGAAGACCTATATAACATATGCTTTACTTATGAACAGAGTTAATAGAAGAGTTAGTACGAACACTATTTGAATGACTTCTATAGTTTCCTTCTAAAACCTGTTTCCAATTCATGCATTGAAAGAAAAGGTTGAAATTCAAGTTTACATAATTTTATAAGTTTTCTTTGCTATCAGAAGATGTACTAATGATAGAAGCATTTTTTTATAGACTTAAATGCAGCTGTTTCCAATTCATGCATTGAAAGAAAAGGTTGAAATTCAAGTTTACATAATTTTATAAGTTTTCTTTGCTATCAGAAGATGTACTAATGATAGAAGCATTTTTTTATAGACTATTTGCATTTAAGTCATGAATAATTTTCAAAGGAATTTGATATTGCCTTCTATAATCTGCAGGTTTGGCCCATCGAGGACGATGTGCAGGTTTGGTAGGGGTGAATGTCGGAAAGTTTTCAACCTTCCCGTTGACGACCAGGAAAATAAAAAAAAATGTTTATTGGGCAAATCTAATCTCATTATTACAAAGTTTTTGCTTGGAACTAATCTTTTGTAAAGTGTTTGCAGGTTCAAATGGATGAAGAAAACAAAAGTTCATATTATGGTTTACCCTAAACTGCTCGTATAATGTGTGTTTAGGCCATAGAAACATTGAATTATGGGTTTAAGACCCTAGGTTTATATTTAATCTTGTGCATTTAAGTTAAGAGCCTTAATTCCTGGTTAATGTTAGGGTTTAACTAGGTTTTCAATTAATTTCCAAAGGGTTTCAATGGGATTCTGATGGGTTTTTAGTAAGTTTTCTAGGGTTTTAGTATGTCTCAAGGGCTAGAATAGTTGTTATTCAAATACATTAATATATAAATTACATATTTATGTATTAAAAATTAAACTATGCTATTAATAACTACTTTAATCATATGTGTGCATTTAAATACTAAGGTTCTAATTAATTAAAAGCTTAACCTAAGCTTAATTTAATGGATTTATTTAATTGAGAAATTTAGGGTAAATAGAATTAAAATGATTAATTAAAAGGATAAATATCTAGTGGTCTATGTGGATGCTAGAAAAAAGAATGGTATGTGAGTAATGTGGAATTAAAGTGAATTAAGGAGTGGTATGAAAGGATGATGCATTTAAAGTGATTAAAGTTGGTTGACAAAAAGGAATGGAGAGAATTAGTGTAGATGAAAAGAGAGGTGAAAGTAAGTTGTGTGAATAAAGCTAATTTAAAGTGTGGTGAATGTTAATGGGAAAAAGTGTGGATGAGGAAATAAAGTAAAATAAAGGAATGGTTTACAAATGAGTTGTGTATGTATTTAAATGTGTGTTGTGCTCAAGATTTCCTAATGTTTCTTTGCAGGTACTTTCTCCTGCTCTTTACTTTCTTCTGTTTTTTCCTTCTCTCCTCTAGAGTGAGAGAGATCGTTGATAATTTTTTCCTTTCTATTAACTAGGTACGCAGATAGTTAGATAAAATATTGCTCCTCCTAGAGAGAATCTATTAAGGAAAGAGATAGAGTAATGACCCTTCTGGTGGCTGCTTTGATTAGATCTGATGACTGCGCTTTCACATCAATAAAAGAGGGATTTTTTTTTATTTATAGTTTAGATTTTTCTTTCGATCTCTCTTCCAGCTACAACTGTATGTTTTTGCGTACGCACAGAGAGAGAATGTCTGGCAGTTTTGAATAATGCGCATCTGTAGAATGAGAGAGTGCGAGTTTAGAGAGAGAGAAACTGATGGCGATCAAGGCTGATGCTAACGCAATAATTGGGGCAGATAGTAGGAAAGCCTTCAGTCAATCCTGTGAGAGTCTCCATTCCGTCTTTGAACCTGAGCTTATGCTATGTAGTCAAGCTCGTTGAGCAACATCGAGCTTCTGTAAGTCTCCTTTATCTGCACTTGGAAGCTTGCTTGTGGACTGCGCACGCGTAGGAAATAGAAGTTGCAAAGTTGAGAAATCTTCTCCAGAGTTTTCTCCGTGCCATACTGTGTCGGTCCCAGGCATGCGTCCAAGACAAGGCAGTTCTATACACACGCAGAGAGATAGGAACAGAGGGGAAAAATGTCAGCAAGTTCTATATGTACATAATAAAATGCATAAAAATAGTGTTGCGTGTTATTCTAAACAAACATTCCTTGTGTTACTACAATCCTGTGCAAAAGTCAAAGATTTGGAGAGAGGTGTAGCAATTCATTCACAGTTAATTAATTCAGGTTTGCCTTTTTTTTAATCCGTTATTCTAGGTCCAGTGATCGCGCTGTCGGAGAGATCCTCTCTCCCTAACTGGATATCCCACTCCTTTATTTTGACATATGAATGGTCGAAATAATGAATAGAATATTTGAAGGCATTGTGCGGGATCGGCAGTGGATTTTTAATGCTCTTCATAGAATGCCAATGGATCAAATCAAGGTTCAAGGTTCTTAGATGTCATTGATTGAAGATCAAATATCCAATGTCTCGAATATGGGAGACTAGATGTTGCATTTTTTTTTGTACGATGATCCGATTATTATAAACAATGGACATGCACATTGCTGAAGGAGGACTACTCTAAATAAGTAGGTAAGCAAAGATGGTCGAGCGATACATGTGTCAGGGCGCAAGGCAATTTGATAGAGAACTCTCAGTTCTTATAGGCAAGGACGGAAGGATGACAGAGGGGCGGCTGAGTTTTCTGGGAGAAAAAGAAGGAAATTTCTTCATGCAGAGGGAGAGAGCAGTTTTCGCGCAACATTTGTATTGGTGGTTTTGGGAAAATCGGGGATGCACTCAGCTGGTAAAAACAAGACGAATGGATGCATGAGTTTGGAGGTTTTTCACCTCTGGTTTAGAAAGGTGGCGGAACTGAAGATGGATGAGGAGGTAATTCGCATGGAAAGGGGATTGTGAAAAATGGCGCGGGACAGCTACAGAGAAGGGGGAGATCGAGGACGGGCGATTTGGAGAGAACAGATAAGAGGAGGAAACGGTGTCCTTGACCTCCAGGTTTTTGACTAGCACAGAGAAATACATGTTCTTTTAACAGCGCTACAGTTGGAGAAGAGCAGATTGAATTCTAGCAAGGACAAAGGACAGTTGATGTGCAGTTTTGAACGACATATGTAGAGAACTTGAAGCGCAAGAAGCTGAAGGAAGATTTAAGGGGCACGGGGAATGAGAAAAGGTTATCCAGAGGACTGCGCTTAAGGAAGAGGGAAAAAGTATGGCAGGGATCTGATTCAAGGGAGGGGTGGAGGTTGATTTGAAGGAAGCTCTGACAACCGTGGAGAAGGGGAAAGACATGTTCTGAGGCATGCATCGTACGAAAGGTACTGTCGATCAGAAGGAAGGAAGGCGCGCATGCAAGGAGGTTCCGTATATGCCAGAAAGAAAAGCCATCAATTTTTTTGATGCGAATCCTGTATGGAGATCTGATGTCGATGAAGGATATGTTCTGATAATTTCGCAACATGTGGAAAAATGCTTTATCGTCTTTTCGACCATCTGTCACTGTTATTGACATGTCTGGTAATATCTATTGCCAAAAATATCGTATTCTGTTCCTAATTCTGGTAATTACTCTTCTGTTCTATAAATCCAAAGCCGTGCAATCATAAAACAGGAACTTGCAGCATTTTTAAGTATACATAGTCCGTAGATTATGTGCGCATCTATTGAAGGAGATTCTATCAGATATTAGAGAAGTCGAAAGAAATATACCAGACGCTAAAAAATTTGAAAGCATTTGATGCGAACATGAATAGTTTCTGATTTTTACTTCTTTGACCATCATAAATTTTCTTGTTCAGTACATTGTCTTTGATCAACGAGATATTCAGCATTTAAATACTGTTTCACATATATATTCTGGATTCGAATCACTCTTGATCTACATGACGAAGCTGCTGTAATCTGAGAATTTTACGGAAAATATATTGTCCTGTGAAAACATAAAGACGTGATTGTTTTGCTAAGTTGCGCTGTGATTGTGGTAGAATACCACCTTAGTTTGATTCCGTTTCTAACGTTTGAAGGTGAACAAATTTGATTTATCTGCACATATATATTGTACATCTTAGTATAGAAAGAAACGGAGGGTTTTTTTATATATGTGCTATTTTTTAACTGATTTCTAAGTACCACAGGTTGAAAATACGTATGTTAAATTATGTTGAAAATGATTTTGATTTTTGTTTTGTAGTTATTGATTCCGTCAAATGATTCTGAATTCGAATGGTTAAGTGACTTACACCAAATTTCAAAACAGTTTTCGAGACTTATTTAAGGTCATAATCGTTTATATCACTTTTATACTATCTGCTACGAACTCTTAGCGAAAAAATCTATTGAACAAGTTTTGCAAATAATATGTAAGTGATCATATGTTTTAGAATTGCATGCAACAGAAGTCACAAAACGTATCTGTTACAACCTTTCGGATTTGAAAACAACAACGATATCTGCTATTATTTTGATAACTTTACTTATTATCTTCTAATGAGTAATGGACGCCATTGGATGAACATCTGCCATCATCGTCTCCAGCATATTTAACAAATTTTGATGACGAATTCGGAGCAATCCTCGATCTCTGAGATTTTCATAAGTAAATGAACAATATAAAATAGAAAAAGAAGAATCTTGAACCGATTTATTTTAGCTCTGACTTTGGATTCTTCACCTAATGCACGACATCTATATGTTCTGAACTGATTATTGCGCAAAGTACTCTCAGTGTGCTTACTTCCTAGATTTTCCATCGTAATTTATTTATCATAAATATTTACAAAGAATGAGCGTAACTTCTTGAACACTTAAACAAAAGATGTATGTTCATATCAACGAAATTTTATGAAAAAAATATGAAAAACATTTGAAAAACAAAGGAGATTTGTTAATGGATGAAAGTATTGAATATATTATTGAAACTACACATTGCTTCTCAACATTAGAAGAATTAGAACTTTGTTATCAAAATCAGTCTAATTCTCATATTCTCATCTCTTCACTTGATATGTATGCATTAATTCAGGAATATGCCTCTAAAATTGATCATGAGTATGATGCCTTAGTAGAGACCAAATACAAAACTGTTAGTAAGAAGGTTAAACCCGTAGCACAACCACTACCAAAATTTAGTAATGATATTATAAAGAATGTAAGTCATGAGCCAATCCTCAGAAATCCGATAAATATTGGCCATGTATTTACTAAAGAATCCTTAAATCAAATTAATTTAGATGCTAGTGGTTTCCTTCTTCCAGCAGAAAAAGAGTATTTTTTGAAGATTATTGAGCAACATGGAAGAGCATTTTCTCTAGAGCCTTCAGAGATAGGATGTGCAGATCCTAAGATAGTTTCACCGATGATTATTTTCACTATTCCCCATATTCCTTGGAATTTGCGCCCTATTCCTGTACCTAAAGCTCATCTTCCAGAGTTGATTAGATTACTGAAAGAAAAAATTCATATGCATATTTTAGAATCCTCTTCAGCTCCCTATTCAAACCGTTGGTTTACTGTGCCCAAGAAGAGTGGAAAACTTTGGTTTATCCAAGATCTTCAACCAATTAATAAAGTGACCATTAGAAATGTGGGTACAGGTCCAATTGTGGATGAATTTGCAGAAGCATTTTTAGGCAATTCTATATATTCAATGGGTGATCTCTACTCTGGGTATGATCAATTTCAATTGGCATTAGAGAGTAGAGACATTACTACCATGAAAACACCTTTGGGATTAGTTAGGATGTGTACATTACCTCAAGGTGCGACCAATTCAGTAGCACACATGATGAGTGCAATGAATTTGGTTTTGCACGATTTTATTCCTCACATTACTATGCCCTTTATAGATGACATTCCCATTAAGGGTTGCTTGGAAGAAGAGAAAGATAGCACTCTGGATGAAGATGGTTGTCGTAAATTTGTAAAGGCTCATATCCTTGATTGCCAAAAGATCTTTCAGCCATTTATTCAAGTTGGCTTAACATTATCAATAGAAAAATCTACTTTTGGTGTTAATGAGTTCCTAATTGTAGGTCATCTTTGTGGCTATTATGGACGAAAGCCATACCCTCATAAAATTGATGCCATTAGTAAGATTTCGGAGATATGTCAAAATGTGAGTGAAGTTCGACGATTCTTAGGAGCCTGTATCTTCTATGTTATATGGATACCACATTTTGCACATATAGCTGACTGTCTTTATGATTTATTAAGGAAGAAAAGAAAATTTTTATGGACAGAAAAACATACTCAAGCAATGCGTAGATTAAAGAAGTTGCTACAAGAAGCTCCAATCCTTAAACGAGTAGATTATGCGAATAATAAGCCTATTATTTTGACTGTTGATACTAGTCCTATTGGAATTGGCTGGGTCATAAGTCAAGATGATGAAGAGGGTAGAAGATATGCTATTAGATTTGGAGCTAAGATTTTACATAATACTCAAAGAAATTATCCTCAAATTAAAAGAGAACTTTGGGGTTTAGTCACAGCTCTAAAGTCCGATAAAGAATATTTCATAGGAGCAAATGTGATTGTGGAGACATATTGTTTACCGCTAATTGGAATGATCACAAATTGTTCTTCACCGGATATTGCAATGCTTCGCTGGATTTCTTAGATCAAATTTATAAATCCAGTTTTAATCCATATTTTAGGAAAATCTAACTCTGTTGCTGATATGCTCTCAAGAGCTAGGTATGATGAGAATGATGAAGCCAAAGTAGATACTAATACAATAAATTATGATTCCCCAGTTTATGTATATGAAAAATTTAATTCAGAGGAATACGAAGGAGAGTGGCTAGAGATTGGAAAGTATCTTAGTACTTTAGTTAGATCACCTTCATGGTCTTCAAATAGATTTAGAAATATTAGAAAAAGAGCATTTAACTTTTTCTTAAAAAATGGATTACTTTGGAGACATGCAAGGGGGAAGATCAAAATGCCTCAAAGAGTACTAGGTACTAAGAATCTTCAGATGCAAGTCTTGAAGAGCATGCATGATACTTTATGGGCCGGGCATAAAGGTTTTGTTGCCACTTATGAAAAAATTAGAGAGTGTTACTGGTGGCCAGGTATTTATGTTAATGTAAAGAATTATGTGGATTCTTGCGATGTATGTCAAGTTTATTCATCGGTTAAGCATAGGGATCCACTACATCCTACGTATCCACCATGCATACACTATAAGTGGGTAGTAGACTTAGTAACCATGCCCAAAGGTATCGATAGAATGAGATACATAGTTCTTGCTCGAGAAGATCTTACTAATCATGTGGAAGGTCGAGCTCTAAGATCAAAAACTACTTTCAATGTATGCAAATTTCTTCTAGAAGATGTGATTTCAAGATTTGGGTATATTGAAAAGATAGTAGCTGATAGGGGCGAATTAGACGCACAAGAGGCTAAGGAATTCTTTGCTAGGCATGGAATTCGTTTAGCTCTTACGATTGCATATAACCCTGAGGCTAACAGAAAGATTGAAAGAGGGCATTCCCCTATCATAAAAGCGATTTCTAAAGCTTGCAAAGGAGAACTGAAGAATTGGCAAAAATTTTTGCCATTCGCTTTGTGGGCTGATAGAATGACCTGTACGAGAACGACAGGGTTTATGCCGGCAGAGCTAATGTACTGCCAAAAGCCAATTTTTCCAGTAAATACCCAAATTCTTACTTGGACTATGCTTCCTTGGAAAGATAATTTATCTACTGAAGACTTATTAGCTTTAAGGATTCAGCAGCTTGAGCAAGGGAATGAAAGACTAGATGAAGCTATAGCTAAATTAAAAACTTCTTGACTTAAAAATAAAAAGTATTTTGATAAATCACATAGGTTAAGACCAAAGCCAATTCAAATTAATGATTGGGTATTGATATATGATAGCACATTCGATATACAGTATGATGCCCGTAGAAAATTAAAAAAGCGTTGGTTTGGACCTTATGTGGTGGTCAAAATCTATGAAAATGGAACGTATGCCTTAAGAGAGTTAGATGGAACTCCGCTTAAAAATTTAATTGCAGGTAAAAGAGTTAAAATATTTAAACAAATAAATGAAGAATTTTATGATTTAATATATGATGAAGGAAATGAAGAATGATTTTTTTTTAATAAAAATAATGTTTAAATTTTCTTTTAAATATGTTTTATATTTCTTTTACATGGAAAATAAAAAATTATTTATGAAAATTAATTTTTCTTGAAAGTCTATACATTGTTGCTTGATAGCAGGAGTTGCAAATGTTTTTTTTTGAACCAATTAATTAAAGACTGATTTATGATAAAGATGAAGCGTAGGAGATTGAAGATAGTACATGCAGTTTAAAAACTCCAGCAATGAAAGCGATATTTGGATGAAAGGCGATGCTAAAGATGGAATCAATATAGATCAGGTGAAACAGTTCTAACCCTGATTAATGTTTTAAGTTTTGTTTTTCCCTGCATTATCATAATTAGATATGTACATTCTTCAGATAGGTTAAGAAACTTCTTAAAATTATGAAAAGTAGAATTTACACTAAAATAGGGATGTGCTTGAAGAGAAGATAGGGATTAGAGACCTATGGCTGCCATATGAATAGTTGAAGGAACCCTTAACTTGCAACTCCTAGTAGGAGTAAAACTTGTTTTATATAGGTAAGCTTCCTTAAATCTGACCCATTTAGCTAAAGAGATCCTAGTTCCTGCTTTAGCTTACCTCTAGATCCTTTGCTCTGATTAGGGGTTAAGCCTTTCCCCTTCATAAAAAAAAGTTGCGAAGAAAAATTGAAAGCAGTACATTAATGGTTGCTGCATATGAAAAGAGGAAAAAAACTGACACAAAGAAAAATTATGATGAAAAAAGAGATGAAAAAAAAAAAATCAAATAAATCAGTTGTGGTCTCGAAATCACTTCTGAATTGAAAAGCGGGCTATATAAGGCGGATGTGTGCTAGAGGGGAGTTTTTTGTATCTTAATGGCAAGTGGCTAGGAGATGAGGATAGAAGACCTATATAACATATGCTTTACTTATGAACAGAGTTAATAGAAGAGTTAGTACGAACACTATTTGAATGACTTCTATAGTTTCCTTCTAAAACCTGTTTCCAATTCATGCATTGAAAGAAAAGGTTGAAATTCAAGTTTACATAATTTTATAAGTTTTCTTTGCTATCAGAAGATGTACTAATGATAGAAGCATTTTTTTATAGACTTAAATGCAGCTGTTTCCAATTCATGCATTGAAAGAAAAGGTTGAAATTCAAGTTTACATAATTTTATAAGTTTTCTTTGCTATCAGAAGATGTACTAATGATAGAAGCATTTTTTTATAGACTATTTGCATTTAAGTCATGAATAATTTTCAAAGGAATTTGATATTGCCTTCTATAATCTGCAGGTTTGGCCCATCGAGGACGATGTGCAGGTTTGGTAGGGGTGAATGTCGGAAAGTTTTCAACCTTCCCGTTGACGACCAGGAAAATAAAAAAAAATGTTTATTGGGCAAATCTAATCTCATTATTACAAAGTTTTTGCTTGGAACTAATCTTTTGTAAAGTGTTTGCAGGTTCAAATGGATGAAGAAAACAAAAGTTCATATTATGGTTTACCCTAAACTGCTCGTATAATGTGTGTTTAGGCCATAGAAACATTGAATTATGGGTTTAAGACCCTAGGTTTATATTTAATCTTGTGCATTTAAGTTAAGAGCCTTAATTCCTGGTTAATGTTAGGGTTTAACTAGGTTTTCAATTAATTTCCAAAGGGTTTCAATGGGATTCTGATGGGTTTTTAGTAAGTTTTCTAGGGTTTTAGTATGTCTCAAGGGCTAGAATAGTTGTTATTCAAATACATTAATATATAAATTACATATTTATGTATTAAAAATTAAACTATGCTATTAATAACTACTTTAATCATATGTGTGCATTTAAATACTAAGGTTCTAATTAATTAAAAGCTTAACCTAAGCTTAATTTAATGGATTTATTTAATTGAGAAATTTAGGGTAAATAGAATTAAAATGATTAATTAAAAGGATAAATATCTAGTGGTCTATGTGGATGCTAGAAAAAAGAATGGTATGTGAGTAATGTGGAATTAAAGTGAATTAAGGAGTGGTATGAAAGGATGATGCATTTAAAGTGATTAAAGTTGGTTGACAAAAAGGAATGGAGAGAATTAGTGTAGATGAAAAGAGAGGTGAAAGTAAGTTGTGTGAATAAAGCTAATTTAAAGTGTGGTGAATGTTAATGGGAAAAAGTGTGGATGAGGAAATAAAGTAAAATAAAGGAATGGTTTACAAATGAGTTGTGTATGTATTTAAATGTGTGTTGTGCTCAAGATTTCCTAATGTTTCTTTGCAGGTACTTTCTCCTGCTCTTTACTTTCTTCTGTTTTTTCCTTCTCTCCTCTAGAGTGAGAGAGATCGTTGATAATTTTTTCCTTTCTATTAACTAGGTACGCAGATAGTTAGATAAAATATTGCTCCTCCTAGAGAGAATCTATTAAGGAAAGAGATAGAGTAATGACCCTTCTGGTGGCTGCTTTGATTAGATCTGATGACTGCGCTTTCACATCAATAAAAGAGGGATTTTTTTTTATTTATAGTTTAGATTTTTCTTTCGATCTCTCTTCCAGCTACAACTGTATGTTTTTGCGTACGCACAGAGAGAGAATGTCTGGCAGTTTTGAATAATGCGCATCTGTAGAATGAGAGAGTGCGAGTTTAGAGAGAGAGAAACTGATGGCGATCAAGGCTGATGCTAACGCAATAATTGGGGCAGATAGTAGGAAAGCCTTCAGTCAATCCTGTGAGAGTCTCCATTCCGTCTTTGAACCTGAGCTTATGCTATGTAGTCAAGCTCGTTGAGCAACATCGAGCTTCTGTAAGTCTCCTTTATCTGCACTTGGAAGCTTGCTTGTGGACTGCGCACGCGTAGGAAATAGAAGTTGCAAAGTTGAGAAATCTTCTCCAGAGTTTTCTCCGTGCCATACTGTGTCGGTCCCAGGCATGCGTCCAAGACAAGGCAGTTCTATACACACGCAGAGAGATAGGAACAGAGGGGAAAAATGTCAGCAAGTTCTATATGTACATAATAAAATGCATAAAAATAGTGTTGCGTGTTATTCTAAACAAACATTCCTTGTGTTACTACAATCCTGTGCAAAAGTCAAAGATTTGGAGAGAGGTGTAGCAATTCATTCACAGTTAATTAATTCAGGTTTGCCTTTTTTTTAATCCGTTATTCTAGGTCCAGTGATCGCGCTGTCGGAGAGATCCTCTCTCCCTAACTGGATATCCCACTCCTTTATTTTGACATATGAATGGTCGAAATAATGAATAGAATATTTGAAGGCATTGTGCGGGATCGGCAGTGGATTTTTAATGCTCTTCATAGAATGCCAATGGATCAAATCAAGGTTCAAGGTTCTTAGATGTCATTGATTGAAGATCAAATATCCAATGTCTCGAATATGGGAGACTAGATGTTGCATTTTTTTTTGTACGATGATCCGATTATTATAAACAATGGACATGCACATTGCTGAAGGAGGACTACTCTAAATAAGTAGGTAAGCAAAGATGGTCGAGCGATACATGTGTCAGGGCGCAAGGCAATTTGATAGAGAACTCTCAGTTCTTATAGGCAAGGACGGAAGGATGACAGAGGGGCGGCTGAGTTTTCTGGGAGAAAAAGAAGGAAATTTCTTCATGCAGAGGGAGAGAGCAGTTTTCGCGCAACATTTGTATTGGTGGTTTTGGGAAAATCGGGGATGCACTCAGCTGGTAAAAACAAGACGAATGGATGCATGAGTTTGGAGGTTTTTCACCTCTGGTTTAGAAAGGTGGCGGAACTGAAGATGGATGAGGAGGTAATTCGCATGGAAAGGGGATTGTGAAAAATGGCGCGGGACAGCTACAGAGAAGGGGGAGATCGAGGACGGGCGATTTGGAGAGAACAGATAAGAGGAGGAAACGGTGTCCTTGACCTCCAGGTTTTTGACTAGCACAGAGAAATACATGTTCTTTTAACAGCGCTACAGTTGGAGAAGAGCAGATTGAATTCTAGCAAGGACAAAGGACAGTTGATGTGCAGTTTTGAACGACATATGTAGAGAACTTGAAGCGCAAGAAGCTGAAGGAAGATTTAAGGGGCACGGGGAATGAGAAAAGGTTATCCAGAGGACTGCGCTTAAGGAAGAGGGAAAAAGTATGGCAGGGATCTGATTCAAGGGAGGGGTGGAGGTTGATTTGAAGGAAGCTCTGACAACCGTGGAGAAGGGGAAAGACATGTTCTGAGGCATGCATCGTACGAAAGGTACTGTCGATCAGAAGGAAGGAAGGCGCGCATGCAAGGAGGTTCCGTATATGCCAGAAAGAAAAGCCATCAATTTTTTTGATGCGAATCCTGTATGGAGATCTGATGTCGATGAAGGATATGTTCTGATAATTTCGCAACATGTGGAAAAATGCTTTATCGTCTTTTCGACCATCTGTCACTGTTATTGACATGTCTGGTAATATCTATTGCCAAAAATATCGTATTCTGTTCCTAATTCTGGTAATTACTCTTCTGTTCTATAAATCCAAAGCCGTGCAATCATAAAACAGGAACTTGCAGCATTTTTAAGTATACATAGTCCGTAGATTATGTGCGCATCTATTGAAGGAGATTCTATCAGATATTAGAGAAGTCGAAAGAAATATACCAGACGCTAAAAAATTTGAAAGCATTTGATGCGAACATGAATAGTTTCTGATTTTTACTTCTTTGACCATCATAAATTTTCTTGTTCAGTACATTGTCTTTGATCAACGAGATATTCAGCATTTAAATACTGTTTCACATATATATTCTGGATTCGAATCACTCTTGATCTACATGACGAAGCTGCTGTAATCTGAGAATTTTACGGAAAATATATTGTCCTGTGAAAACATAAAGACGTGATTGTTTTGCTAAGTTGCGCTGTGATTGTGGTAGAATACCACCTTAGTTTGATTCCGTTTCTAACGTTTGAAGGTGAACAAATTTGATTTATCTGCACATATATATTGTACATCTTAGTATAGAAAGAAACGGAGGGTTTTTTTATATATGTGCTATTTTTTAACTGATTTCTAAGTACCACAGGTTGAAAATACGTATGTTAAATTATGTTGAAAATGATTTTGATTTTTGTTTTGTAGTTATTGATTCCGTCAAATGATTCTGAATTCGAATGGTTAAGTGACTTACACCAAATTTCAAAACAGTTTTCGAGACTTATTTAAGGTCATAATCGTTTATATCACTTTTATACTATCTGCTACGAACTCTTAGCGAAAAAATCTATTGAACAAGTTTTGCAAATAATATGTAAGTGATCATATGTTTTAGAATTGCATGCAACAGAAGTCACAAAACGTATCTGTTACAACCTTTCGGATTTGAAAACAACAACGATATCTGCTATTATTTTGATAACTTTACTTATTATCTTCTAATGAGTAATGGACGCCATTGGATGAACATCTGCCATCATCGTCTCCAGCATATTTAACAAATTTTGATGACGAATTCGGAGCAATCCTCGATCTCTGAGATTTTCATAAGTAAATGAACAATATAAAATAGAAAAAGAAGAATCTTGAACCGATTTATTTTAGCTCTGACTTTGGATTCTTCACCTAATGCACGACATCTATATGTTCTGAACTGATTATTGCGCAAAGTACTCTCAGTGTGCTTACTTCCTAGATTTTCCATCGTAATTTATTTATCATAAATATTTACAAAGAATGAGCGTAACTTCTTGAACACTTAAACAAAAGATGTATGTTCATATCAACGAAATTTTATGAAAAAAATATGAAAAACATTTGAAAAACAAAGGAGATTTGTTAATGGATGAAAGTATTGAATATATTATTGAAACTACACATTGCTTCTCAACATTAGAAGAATTAGAACTTTGTTATCAAAATCAGTCTAATTCTCATATTCTCATCTCTTCACTTGATATGTATGCATTAATTCAGGAATATGCCTCTAAAATTGATCATGAGTATGATGCCTTAGTAGAGACCAAATACAAAACTGTTAGTAAGAAGGTTAAACCCGTAGCACAACCACTACCAAAATTTAGTAATGATATTATAAAGAATGTAAGTCATGAGCCAATCCTCAGAAATCCGATAAATATTGGCCATGTATTTACTAAAGAATCCTTAAATCAAATTAATTTAGATGCTAGTGGTTTCCTTCTTCCAGCAGAAAAAGAGTATTTTTTGAAGATTATTGAGCAACATGGAAGAGCATTTTCTCTAGAGCCTTCAGAGATAGGATGTGCAGATCCTAAGATAGTTTCACCGATGATTATTTTCACTATTCCCCATATTCCTTGGAATTTGCGCCCTATTCCTGTACCTAAAGCTCATCTTCCAGAGTTGATTAGATTACTGAAAGAAAAAATTCATATGCATATTTTAGAATCCTCTTCAGCTCCCTATTCAAACCGTTGGTTTACTGTGCCCAAGAAGAGTGGAAAACTTTGGTTTATCCAAGATCTTCAACCAATTAATAAAGTGACCATTAGAAATGTGGGTACAGGTCCAATTGTGGATGAATTTGCAGAAGCATTTTTAGGCAATTCTATATATTCAATGGGTGATCTCTACTCTGGGTATGATCAATTTCAATTGGCATTAGAGAGTAGAGACATTACTACCATGAAAACACCTTTGGGATTAGTTAGGATGTGTACATTACCTCAAGGTGCGACCAATTCAGTAGCACACATGATGAGTGCAATGAATTTGGTTTTGCACGATTTTATTCCTCACATTACTATGCCCTTTATAGATGACATTCCCATTAAGGGTTGCTTGGAAGAAGAGAAAGATAGCACTCTGGATGAAGATGGTTGTCGTAAATTTGTAAAGGCTCATATCCTTGATTGCCAAAAGATCTTTCAGCCATTTATTCAAGTTGGCTTAACATTATCAATAGAAAAATCTACTTTTGGTGTTAATGAGTTCCTAATTGTAGGTCATCTTTGTGGCTATTATGGACGAAAGCCATACCCTCATAAAATTGATGCCATTAGTAAGATTTCGGAGATATGTCAAAATGTGAGTGAAGTTCGACGATTCTTAGGAGCCTGTATCTTCTATGTTATATGGATACCACATTTTGCACATATAGCTGACTGTCTTTATGATTTATTAAGGAAGAAAAGAAAATTTTTATGGACAGAAAAACATACTCAAGCAATGCGTAGATTAAAGAAGTTGCTACAAGAAGCTCCAATCCTTAAACGAGTAGATTATGCGAATAATAAGCCTATTATTTTGACTGTTGATACTAGTCCTATTGGAATTGGCTGGGTCATAAGTCAAGATGATGAAGAGGGTAGAAGATATGCTATTAGATTTGGAGCTAAGATTTTACATAATACTCAAAGAAATTATCCTCAAATTAAAAGAGAACTTTGGGGTTTAGTCACAGCTCTAAAGTCCGATAAAGAATATTTCATAGGAGCAAATGTGATTGTGGAGACATATTGTTTACCGCTAATTGGAATGATCACAAATTGTTCTTCACCGGATATTGCAATGCTTCGCTGGATTTCTTAGATCAAATTTATAAATCCAGTTTTAATCCATATTTTAGGAAAATCTAACTCTGTTGCTGATATGCTCTCAAGAGCTAGGTATGATGAGAATGATGAAGCCAAAGTAGATACTAATACAATAAATTATGATTCCCCAGTTTATGTATATGAAAAATTTAATTCAGAGGAATACGAAGGAGAGTGGCTAGAGATTGGAAAGTATCTTAGTACTTTAGTTAGATCACCTTCATGGTCTTCAAATAGATTTAGAAATATTAGAAAAAGAGCATTTAACTTTTTCTTAAAAAATGGATTACTTTGGAGACATGCAAGGGGGAAGATCAAAATGCCTCAAAGAGTACTAGGTACTAAGAATCTTCAGATGCAAGTCTTGAAGAGCATGCATGATACTTTATGGGCCGGGCATAAAGGTTTTGTTGCCACTTATGAAAAAATTAGAGAGTGTTACTGGTGGCCAGGTATTTATGTTAATGTAAAGAATTATGTGGATTCTTGCGATGTATGTCAAGTTTATTCATCGGTTAAGCATAGGGATCCACTACATCCTACGTATCCACCATGCATACACTATAAGTGGGTAGTAGACTTAGTAACCATGCCCAAAGGTATCGATAGAATGAGATACATAGTTCTTGCTCGAGAAGATCTTACTAATCATGTGGAAGGTCGAGCTCTAAGATCAAAAACTACTTTCAATGTATGCAAATTTCTTCTAGAAGATGTGATTTCAAGATTTGGGTATATTGAAAAGATAGTAGCTGATAGGGGCGAATTAGACGCACAAGAGGCTAAGGAATTCTTTGCTAGGCATGGAATTCGTTTAGCTCTTACGATTGCATATAACCCTGAGGCTAACAGAAAGATTGAAAGAGGGCATTCCCCTATCATAAAAGCGATTTCTAAAGCTTGCAAAGGAGAACTGAAGAATTGGCAAAAATTTTTGCCATTCGCTTTGTGGGCTGATAGAATGACCTGTACGAGAACGACAGGGTTTATGCCGGCAGAGCTAATGTACTGCCAAAAGCCAATTTTTCCAGTAAATACCCAAATTCTTACTTGGACTATGCTTCCTTGGAAAGATAATTTATCTACTGAAGACTTATTAGCTTTAAGGATTCAGCAGCTTGAGCAAGGGAATGAAAGACTAGATGAAGCTATAGCTAAATTAAAAACTTCTTGACTTAAAAATAAAAAGTATTTTGATAAATCACATAGGTTAAGACCAAAGCCAATTCAAATTAATGATTGGGTATTGATATATGATAGCACATTCGATATACAGTATGATGCCCGTAGAAAATTAAAAAAGCGTTGGTTTGGACCTTATGTGGTGGTCAAAATCTATGAAAATGGAACGTATGCCTTAAGAGAGTTAGATGGAACTCCGCTTAAAAATTTAATTGCAGGTAAAAGAGTTAAAATATTTAAACAAATAAATGAAGAATTTTATGATTTAATATATGATGAAGGAAATGAAGAATGATTTTTTTTTAATAAAAATAATGTTTAAATTTTCTTTTAAATATGTTTTATATTTCTTTTACATGGAAAATAAAAAATTATTTATGAAAATTAATTTTTCTTGAAAGTCTATACATTGTTGCTTGATAGCAGGAGTTGCAAATGTTTTTTTTTGAACCAATTAATTAAAGACTGATTTATGATAAAGATGAAGCGTAGGAGATTGAAGATAGTACATGCAGTTTAAAAACTCCAGCAATGAAAGCGATATTTGGATGAAAGGCGATGCTAAAGATGGAATCAATATAGATCAGGTGAAACAGTTCTAACCCTGATTAATGTTTTAAGTTTTGTTTTTCCCTGCATTATCATAATTAGATATGTACATTCTTCAGATAGGTTAAGAAACTTCTTAAAATTATGAAAAGTAGAATTTACACTAAAATAGGGATGTGCTTGAAGAGAAGATAGGGATTAGAGACCTATGGCTGCCATATGAATAGTTGAAGGAACCCTTAACTTGCAACTCCTAGTAGGAGTAAAACTTGTTTTATATAGGTAAGCTTCCTTAAATCTGACCCATTTAGCTAAAGAGATCCTAGTTCCTGCTTTAGCTTACCTCTAGATCCTTTGCTCTGATTAGGGGTTAAGCCTTTCCCCTTCATAAAAAAAAGTTGCGAAGAAAAATTGAAAGCAGTACATTAATGGTTGCTGCATATGAAAAGAGGAAAAAAACTGACACAAAGAAAAATTATGATGAAAAAAGAGATGAAAAAAAAAAAATCAAATAAATCAGTTGTGGTCTCGAAATCACTTCTGAATTGAAAAGCGGGCTATATAAGGCGGATGTGTGCTAGAGGGGAGTTTTTTGTATCTTAATGGCAAGTGGCTAGGAGATGAGGATAGAAGACCTATATAACATATGCTTTACTTATGAACAGAGTTAATAGAAGAGTTAGTACGAACACTATTTGAATGACTTCTATAGTTTCCTTCTAAAACCTGTTTCCAATTCATGCATTGAAAGAAAAGGTTGAAATTCAAGTTTACATAATTTTATAAGTTTTCTTTGCTATCAGAAGATGTACTAATGATAGAAGCATTTTTTTATAGACTTAAATGCAGCTGTTTCCAATTCATGCATTGAAAGAAAAGGTTGAAATTCAAGTTTACATAATTTTATAAGTTTTCTTTGCTATCAGAAGATGTACTAATGATAGAAGCATTTTTTTATAGACTATTTGCATTTAAGTCATGAATAATTTTCAAAGGAATTTGATATTGCCTTCTATAATCTGTAGGTTTGGCCCATCGAGGACGATGTGCAGGTTTGGTAGGGGTGAATGTCGGAAAGTTTTCAACCTTCCCGTTGACGACCAGGAAAATAAAAAAAAATGTTTATTGGGCAAATCTAATCTCATTATTACAAAGTTTTTGCTTGGAACTAATCTTTTGTAAAGTGTTTGCAGGTTCAAATGGATGAAGAAAACAAAAGTTCATATTATGGTTTACCCTAAACTGCTCGTATAATGTGTATTTAGGCCATAGAAACATTGAATTATGGGTTTAAGACCCTAGGTTTATATTTAATCTTGTGCATTTAAGTTAAGAGCCTTAATTCCTGGTTAATGTTAGGGTTTAACTAGGTTTTCAATTAATTTCCAAAGGGTTTCAATGGGATTCTGATGGGTTTTTAGTAAGTTTTCTAGGGTTTTAGTATGTCTCAAGGGCTAGAATAGTTGTTATTCAAATACATTAATATATAAATTACATATTTATGTATTAAAAATTAAACTATGCTATTAATAACTACTTTAATCATATGTGTGCATTTAAATACTAAGGTTCTAATTAATTAAAAGCTTAACCTAAGCTTAATTTAATGGATTTATTTAATTGAGAAATTTAGGGTAAATAGAATTAAAATGATTAATTAAAAGGATAAATATCTAGTGGTCTATGTGGATGCTAGAAAAAAGAATGGTATGTGAGTAATGTGGAATTAAAGTGAATTAAGGAGTGGTATGAAAGGATGATGCATTTAAAGTGATTAAAGTTGGTTGACAAAAAGGAATGGAGAGAATTAGTGTAGATGAAAAGAGAGGTGAAAGTAAGTTGTGTGAATAAAGCTAATTTAAAGTGTGGTGAATGTTAATGGGAAAAAGTGTGGATGAGGAAATAAAGTAAAATAAAGGAATGGTTTACAAATGAGTTGTGTATGTATTTAAATGTGTGTTGTGCTCAAGATTTCCTAATGTTTCTTTGCAGGTACTTTCTCCTGCTCTTTACTTTCTTCTGTTTTTTCCTTCTCTCCTCTAGAGTGAGAGAGATCGTTGATAATTTTTTCCTTTCTATTAACTAGGTACGCAGATAGTTAGATAAAATATTGCTCCTCCTAGAGAGAATCTATTAAGGAAAGAGATAGAGTAATGACCCTTCTGGTGGCTGCTTTGATTAGATCTGATGACTGCGCTTTCACATCAATAAAAGAGGGATTTTTTTTTATTTATAGTTTAGATTTTTCTTTCGATCTCTCTTCCAGCTACAACTGTATGTTTTTGCGTACGCACAGAGAGAGAATGTCTGGCAGTTTTGAATAATGCGCATCTGTAGAATGAGAGAGTGCGAGTTTAGAGAGAGAGAAACTGATGGCGATCAAGGCTGATGCTAACGCAATAATTGGGGCAGATAGTAGGAAAGCCTTCAGTCAATCCTGTGAGAGTCTCCATTCCGTCTTTGAACCTGAGCTTATGCTATGTAGTCAAGCTCGTTGAGCAACATCGAGCTTCTGTAAGTCTCCTTTATCTGCACTTGGAAGCTTGCTTGTGGACTGCGCACGCGTAGGAAATAGAAGTTGCAAAGTTGAGAAATCTTCTCCAGAGTTTTCTCCGTGCCATACTGTGTCGGTCCCAGGCATGCGTCCAAGACAAGGCAGTTCTATACACACGCAGAGAGATAGGAACAGAGGGGAAAAATGTCAGCAAGTTCTATATGTACATAATAAAATGCATAAAAATAGTGTTGCGTGTTATTCTAAACAAACATTCCTTGTGTTACTACAATCCTGTGCAAAAGTCAAAGATTTGGAGAGAGGTGTAGCAATTCATTCACAGTTAATTAATTCAGGTTTGCCTTTTTTTTAATCCGTTATTCTAGGTCCAGTGATCGCGCTGTCGGAGAGATCCTCTCTCCCTAACTGGATATCCCACTCCTTTATTTTGACATATGAATGGTCGAAATAATGAATAGAATATTTGAAGGCATTGTGCGGGATCGGCAGTGGATTTTTAATGCTCTTCATAGAATGCCAATGGATCAAATCAAGGTTCAAGGTTCTTAGATGTCATTGATTGAAGATCAAATATCCAATGTCTCGAATATGGGAGACTAGATGTTGCATTTTTTTTTGTACGATGATCCGATTATTATAAACAATGGACATGCACATTGCTGAAGGAGGACTACTCTAAATAAGTAGGTAAGCAAAGATGGTCGAGCGATACATGTGTCAGGGCGCAAGGCAATTTGATAGAGAACTCTCAGTTCTTATAGGCAAGGACGGAAGGATGACAGAGGGGCGGCTGAGTTTTCTGGGAGAAAAAGAAGGAAATTTCTTCATGCAGAGGGAGAGAGCAGTTTTCGCGCAACATTTGTATTGGTGGTTTTGGGAAAATCGGGGATGCACTCAGCTGGTAAAAACAAGACGAATGGATGCATGAGTTTGGAGGTTTTTCACCTCTGGTTTAGAAAGGTGGCGGAACTGAAGATGGATGAGGAGGTAATTCGCATGGAAAGGGGATTGTGAAAAATGGCGCGGGACAGCTACAGAGAAGGGGGAGATCGAGGACGGGCGATTTGGAGAGAACAGATAAGAGGAGGAAACGGTGTCCTTGACCTCAAGGTTTTTGACTAGCACAGAGAAATACATGTTCTTTTAACAGCGCTACAGTTGGAGAAGAGCAGATTGAATTCTAGCAAGGACAAAGGACAGTTGATGTGCAGTTTTGAACGACATATGTAGAGAACTTGAAGCGCAAGAAGCTGAAGGAAGATTTAAGGGGCACGGGGAATGAGAAAAGGTTATCCAGAGGACTGCGCTTAAGGAAGAGGGAAAAAGTATGGCAGGGATCTGATTCAAGGGAGGGGTGGAGGTTGATTTGAAGGAAGCTCTGACAACCGTGGAGAAGGGGAAAGACATGTTCTGAGGCATGCATCGTACGAAAGGTACTGTCGATCAGAAGGAAGGAAGGCGCGCATGCAAGGAGGTTCCGTATATGCCAGAAAGAAAAGCCATCAATTTTTTTGATGCGAATCCTGTATGGAGATCTGATGTCGATGAAGGATATGTTCTGATAATTTCGCAACATGTGGAAAAATGCTTTATCGTCTTTTCGACCATCTGTCACTGTTATTGACATGTCTGGTAATATCTATTGCCAAAAATATCGTATTCTGTTCCTAATTCTGGTAATTACTCTTCTGTTCTATAAATCCAAAGCCGTGCAATCATAAAACAGGAACTTGCAGCATTTTTAAGTATACATAGTCCGTAGATTATGTGCGCATCTATTGAAGGAGATTCTATCAGATATTAGAGAAGTCGAAAGAAATATACCAGACGCTAAAAAATTTGAAAGCATTTGATGCGAACATGAATAGTTTCTGATTTTTACTTCTTTGACCATCATAAATTTTCTTGTTCAGTACATTGTCTTTGATCAACGAGATATTCAGCATTTAAATACTGTTTCACATAGATATTCTGGATTCGAATCACTCTTGATCTACATGACGAAGCTGCTGTAATCTGAGAATTTTACGGAAAATATATTGTCCTGTGAAAACATAAAGACGTGATTGTTTTGCTAAGTTGCGCTGTGATTGTGGTAGAATACCACCTTATTTTGATTCCGTTTCTAACGTTTGAAGGTGAACAAATTTGATTTATCTGCACATATATATTGTACATCTTAGTATAGAAAGAAACGGAGGGTTTTTTTATATATGTGCTATTTTTTAACTGATTTCTAAGTACCACAGGTTGAAAATACGTATGTTAAATTATGTTGAAAATGATTTTGATTTTTGTTTTGTAGTTATTGATTCCGTCAAATGATTCTGAATTCGAATGGTTAAGTGACTTACACCAAATTTCAAAACAGTTTTCGAGACTTATTTAAGGTCATAATCGTTTATATCACTTTTATACTATCTGCTACGAACTCTTAGCGAAAAAATCTATTGAACAAGTTTTGCAAATAATATGTAAGTGATCATATGTTTTAGAATTGCATGCAACAGAAGTCACAAAACGTATCTGTTACAACCTTTCGGATTTGAAAACAACAACGATATCTGCTATTATTTTGATAACTTTACTTATTATCTTCTAATGAGTAATGGACGCCATTGGATGAACATCTGCCATCATCGTCTCCAGCATATTTAACAAATTTTGATGACGAATTCGGAGCAATCCTCGATCTCTGAGATTTTCATAAGTAAATGAACAATATAAAATAGAAAAAGAAGAATCTTGAACCGATTTATTTTAGCTCTGACTTTGGATTCTTCACCTAATGCACGACATCTATATGTTCTGAACTGATTATTGCGCAAAGTACTCTCAGAGTGCTTACTTCCTAGATTTTCCATCGTAATTTATTTATCATAAATATTTACAAAGAATGAGCGTAACTTCTTGAACACTTAAACAAAAGATGTATGTTCATATCAACGAAATTTTATGAAAAAAATATGAAAAACATTTGAAAAACAAAGGAGATTTGTTAATGGATGAAAGTATTGAATATATTATTGAAACTACACATTGCTTCTCAACATTAGAAGAATTAGAACTTTGTTATCAAAATTAGTCTAATTCTCATATTCTCATCTCTTCACTTGATATGTATGCATTAATTCAGGAATATGTCTCTAAAATTGATCATGAGTATGATGCCTTAGTAGAGACCAAATACAAAACTGTTAGTAAGAAGGTTAAACCCGTAGCACAACCACTACCAAAATTTAGTAATGATATTATAAAGAATGTAAGTCATGAGCCAATCCTCAGAAATCCGATAAATATTGGCCATGTATTTACTAAAGAATCCTTAAATCAAATTAATTTAGATGCTAGTGGTTTCCTTCTTCCAGCAGAAAAAGAGTATTTTTTGAAGATTATTGAGCAACATGGAAGAGCATTTTCTCTAGAGCCTTCAGAGATAGGATGTGCAGATCCTAAGATAGTTTCACCGATGATTATTTTCACTATTCCCCATATTCCTTGGAATTTGCGCCCTATTCCTGTACCTAAAGCTCATCTTCCAGAGTTGATTAGATTACTGAAAGAAAAAATTCATATGCATATTTTAGAATCCTCTTCAGCTCCCTATTCAAACCGTTGGTTTACTGTGCCCAAGAAGAGTGGAAAACTTTGGTTTATCCAAGATCTTCAACCAATTAATAAAGTGACCATTAGAAATGTGGGTACAGGTCCAATTGTGGATGAATTTGCAGAAGCATTTTTAGGCAATTCTATATATTCAATGGGTGATCTCTACTCTGGGTATGATCAATTTCAATTGGCATTAGAGAGTAGAGACATTACTACCATGAAAACACCTTTGGGATTAGTTAGGATGTGTACATTACCTCAAGGTGCGACCAATTCAGTAGCACACATGATGAGTGCAATGAATTTGGTTTTGCACGATTTTATTCCTCACATTACTATGCCCTTTATAGATGACATTCCCATTAAGGGTTGCTTGGAAGAAGAGAAAGATAGCACTCTGGATGAAGATGGTTGTCGTAAATTTGTAAAGGCTCATATCCTTGATTGCCAAAAGATCTTTCAGCCATTTATTCAAGTTGGCTTAACATTATCAATAGAAAAATCTACTTTTGGTGTTAATCAGTTCCTAATTGTAGGTCATCTTTGTGGCTATTATGGACGAAAGCCATACCCTCATAAAATTGATGCCATTAGTAAGATTTCGGAGATATGTCAAAATGTGAGTGAAGTTCAACGATTCTTAGGAGCCTGTATCTTCTATGTTATATGGATACCACATTTTGCACATATAGCTGACTGTCTTTATGATTTATTAAGGAAGAAAAGAAAATTTTTATGGACAGAAAAACATACTCAAGCAATGCGTAGATTAAAGAAGTTGCTACAAGAAGCTCCAATCCTTAAACGAGTAGATTATGCGAATAATAAGCCTATTATTTTGACTGTTGATACTAGTCCTATTGGAATTGGCTGGGTCATAAGTCAAGATGATGAAGAGGGTAGAAGATATGCTATTAGATTTGGAGCTAAGATTTTACATAATACTCAAAGAAATTATCCTCAAATTAAAAGAGAACTTTGGGGTTTAGTCACAGCTCTAAAGTCCGATAAAGAATATTTCATAGGAGCAAATGTGATTGTGGAGACATATTGTTTACCGCTAATTGGAATGATCACAAATTGTTCTTCACCGGATATTGCAATGCTTCGCTGGATTTCTTAGATCAAATTTATAAATCCAGTTTTAATCCATATTTTAGGAAAATCTAACTCTGTTGCTGATATGCTCTCAAGAGCTAGGTATGATGAGAATGATGAAGCCAAAGTAGATACTAATACAATAAATTATGATTCCCCAGTTTATGTATATGAAAAATTTAATTCAGAGGAATACGAAGGAGAGTGGCTAGAGATTGGAAAGTATCTTAGTACTTTAGTTAGACCACCTTCATGGTCTTCAAATAGATTTAGAAATATTAGAAAAAGAGCATTTAACTTTTTCTTAAAAAATGGATTACTTTGGAGACATGCAAGGGGGAAGATCAAAATGCCTCAAAGAGTACTAGGTACTAAGAATCTTCAGATGCAAGTCTTGAAGAGCATGCATGATACTTTATGGGCCGGGCATAAAGGTTTTGTTGCCACTTATGAAAAAATTAGAGAGTGTTACTGGTGGCCAGGTATTTATGTTAATGTAAAGAATTATGTGGATTCTTGCGATGTATGTCAAGTTTATTCATCGGTTAAGCATAGGGATCCACTACATCCTACGTATCCACCATGCATACACTATAAGTGGGTAGTAGACTTAGTAACCATGCCCAAAGGTATCGATAGAATGAGATACATAGTTCTTGCTCGAGAAGATCTTACTAATCATGTGGAAGGTCGAGCTCTAAGATCAAAAACTACTTTCAATGTATGCAAATTTCTTCTAGAAGATGTGATTTCAAGATTTGGGTATATTGAAAAGATAGTAGCTGATAGGGGCGAATTAGACGCACAAGAGGCTAAGGAATTCTTTGCTAGGCATGGAATTCGTTTAGCTCTTACGATTGCATATAACCCTGAGGCTAACAGAAAGATTGAAAGAGGGCATTCCCCTATCATAAAAGCGATTTCTAAAGCTTGCAAAGGAGAACTGAAGAATTGGCAAAAATTTTTGCCATTCGCTTTGTGGGCTGATAGAATGACCTGTACGAGAACGACAGGGTTTATGCCGGCAGAGCTAATGTACTGCCAAAAGCCAATTTTTCCAGTAAATACCCAAATTCTTACTTGGACTATGCTTCCTTGGAAAGATAATTTATCTACTGAAGACTTATTAGCTTTAAGGATTCAGCAGCTTGAGCAAGGGAATGAAAGACTAGATGAAGCTATAGCTAAATTAAAAACTTCTTGACTTAAAAATAAAAAGTATTTTGATAAATCACATAGGTTAAGACCAAAGCCAATTCAAATTAATGATTGGGTATTGATATATGATAGCACATTCGATATACAGTATGATGCCCGTAGAAAATTAAAAAAGCGTTGGTTTGGACCTTATGTGGTGGTCAAAATCTATGAAAATGGAACGTATGCCTTAAGAGAGTTAGATGGAACTCCGCTTAAAAATTTAATTGCAGGTAAAAGAGTTAAAATATTTAAACAAATAAATGAAGAATTTTATGATTTAATATATGATGAAGGAAATGAAGAATGATTTTTTTTTAATAAAAATAATGTTTAAATTTTCTTTTAAATATGTTTTATATTTCTTTTACATGGAAAATAAAAAATTATTTATGAAAATTAATTTTTCTTGAAAGTCTATACATTGTTGCTTGATAGCAGGAGTTGCAAATGTTTTTTTTTGAACCAATTAATTAAAGACTGATTTATGATAAAGATGAAGCGTAGGAGATTGAAGATAGTACATGCAGTTTAAAAACTCCAGCAATGAAAGCGATATTTGGATGAAAGGCGATGCTAAAGATGGAATCAATATAGATCAGGTGAAACAGTTCTAACCCTGATTAATGTTTTAAGTTTTGTTTTTCCCTGCATTATCATAATTAGATATGTACATTCTTCAGATAGGTTAAGAAACTTCTTAAAATTATGAAAAGTAGAATTTACACTAAAATAGGGATGTGCTTGAAGAGAAGATAGGGATTAGAGACCTATGGCTGCCATATGAATAGTTGAAGGAACCCTTAACTTGCAACTCCTAGTAGGAGTAAAACTTGTTTTATATAGGTAAGCTTCCTTAAATCTGACCCATTTAGCTAAAGAGATCCTAGTTCCTGCTTTAGCTTACCTCTAGATCCTTTGCTCTGATTAGGGGTTAAGCCTTTCCCCTTCATAAAAAAAAGTTGCGAAGAAAAATTGAAAGCAGTACATTAATGGTTGCTGCATATGAAAAGAGGAAAAAAACTGACACAAAGAAAAATTATGATGAAAAAAGAGATGAAAAAAAAAAAATCAAATAAATCAGTTGTGGTCTCGAAATCACTTCTGAATTGAAAAGCGGGCTATATAAGGCGGATGTGTGCTAGAGGGGAGTTTTTTGTATCTTAATGGCAAGTGGCTAGGAGATGAGGATAGAAGACCTATATAACATATGCTTTACTTATGAACAGAGTTAATAGAAGAGTTAGTACGAACACTATTTGAATGACTTCTATAGTTTCCTTCTAAAACCTGTTTCCAATTCATGCATTGAAAGAAAAGGTTGAAATTCAAGTTTACATAATTTTATAAGTTTTCTTTGCTATCAGAAGATGTACTAATGATAGAAGCATTTTTTTATAGACTTAAATGCAGCTGTTTCCAATTCATGCATTGAAAGAAAAGGTTGAAATTCAAGTTTACATAATTTTATAAGTTTTCTTTGCTATCAGAAGATGTACTAATGATAGAAGCATTTTTTTATAGACTATTTGCATTTAAGTCATGAATAATTTTCAAAGGAATTTGATATTGCCTTCTATAATCTGCAGGTTTGGCCCATCGAGGACGATGTGCAGGTTTGGTAGGGGTGAATGTCGGAAAGTTTTCAACCTTCCCGTTGACGACCAGGAAAATAAAAGAAAATGTTTATTGGGCAAATCTAATCTCATTATTACAAAGTTTTTGCTTGGAACTAATCTTTTGTAAAGTGTTTGCAGGTTCAAATGGATGAAGAAAACAAAAGTTCATATTATGGTTTACCCTAAACTGCTCGTATAATGTGTATTTAGGCCATAGAAACATTGAATTATGGGTTTAAGACCCTAGGTTTATATTTAATCTTGTGCATTTAAGTTAAGAGCCTTAATTCCTGGTTAATGTTAGGGTTTAACTAGGTTTTCAATTAATTTCCAAAGGGTTTCAATGGGATTCTGATGGGTTTTTAGTAAGTTTTCTAGGGTTTTAGTATGTCTCAAGGGCTAGAATAGTTGTTATTCAAATACATTAATATATAAATTACATATTTATGTATTAAAAATTAAACTATGCTATTAATAACTACTTTAATCATATGTGTGCATTTAAATACTAAGGTTCTAATTAATTAAAAGCTTAACCTAAGCTTAATTTAATGGATTTATTTAATTGAGAAATTTAGGGTAAATAGAATTAAAATGATTAATTAAAAGGATAAATATCTAGTGGTCTATGTGGATGCTAGAAAAAAGAATGGTATGTGAGTAATGTGGAATTAAAGTGAATTAAGGAGTGGTATGAAAGGATGATGCATTTAAAGTGATTAAAGTTGGTTGACAAAAAGGAATGGAGAGAATTAGTGTAGATGAAAAGAGAGGTGAAAGTAAGTTGTGTGAATAAAGCTAATTTAAAGTGTGGTGAATGTTAATGGGAAAAAGTGTGGATGAGGAAATAAAGTAAAATAAAGGAATGGTTTACAAATGAGTTGTGTATGTATTTAAATGTGTGTTGTGCTCAAGATTTCCTAATGTTTCTTTGCAGGTACTTTCTCCTGCTCTTTACTTTCTTCTGTTTTTTCCTTCTCTCCTCTAGAGTGAGAGAGATCGTTGATAATTTTTTCCTTTCTATTAACTAGGTACGCAGATAGTTAGATAAAATATTGCTCCTCCTAGAGAGAATCTATTAAGGAAAGAGATAGAGTAATGACCCTTCTGGTGGCTGCTTTGATTAGATCTGATGACTGCGCTTTCACATCAATAAAAGAGGGATTTTTTTTTATTTATAGTTTAGATTTTTCTTTCGATCTCTCTTCCAGCTACAACTGTATGTTTTTGCGTACGCACAGAGAGAGAATGTCTGGCAGTTTTGAATAATGCGCATCTGTAGAATGAGAGAGTGCGAGTTTAGAGAGAGAGAAACTGATGGCGATCAAGGCTGATGCTAACGCAATAATTGGGGCAGATAGTAGGAAAGCCTTCAGTCAATCCTGTGAGAGTCTCCATTCCGTCTTTGAACCTGAGCTTATGCTATGTAGTCAAGCTCGTTGAGCAACATCGAGCTTCTGTAAGTCTCCTTTATCTGCACTTGGAAGCTTGCTTGTGGACTGCGCACGCGTAGGAAATAGAAGTTGCAAAGTTGAGAAATCTTCTCCAGAGTTTTCTCCGTGCCATACTGTGTCGGTCCCAGGCATGCGTCCAAGACAAGGCAGTTCTATACACACGCAGAGAGATAGGAACAGAGGGGAAAAATGTCAGCAAGTTCTATATGTACATAATAAAATGCATAAAAATAGTGTTGCGTGTTATTCTAAACAAACATTCCTTGTGTTACTACAATCCTGTGCAAAAGTCAAAGATTTGGAGAGAGGTGTAGCAATTCATTCACAGTTAATTAATTCAGGTTTGCCTTTTTTTTAATCCGTTATTCTAGGTCCAGTGATCGCGCTGTCGGAGAGATCCTCTCTCCCTAACTGGATATCCCACTCCTTTATTTTGACATATGAATGGTCGAAATAATGAATAGAATATTTGAAGGCATTGTGCGGGATCGGCAGTGGATTTTTAATGCTCTTCATAGAATGCCAATGGATCAAATCAAGGTTCAAGGTTCTTAGATGTCATTGATTGAAGATCAAATATCCAATGTCTCGAATATGGGAGACTAGATGTTGCATTTTTTTTTGTACGATGATCCGATTATTATAAACAATGGACATGCACATTGCTGAAGGAGGACTACTCTAAATAAGTAGGTAAGCAAAGATGGTCGAGCGATACATGTGTCAGGGCGCAAGGCAATTTGATAGAGAACTCTCAGTTCTTATAGGCAAGGACGGAAGGATGACAGAGGGGCGGCTGAGTTTTCTGGGAGAAAAAGAAGGAAATTTCTTCATGCAGAGGGAGAGAGCAGTTTTCGCGCAACATTTGTATTGGTGGTTTTGGGAAAATCGGGGATGCACTCAGCTGGTAAAAACAAGACGAATGGATGCATGAGTTTGGAGGTTTTTCACCTCTGGTTTAGAAAGGTGGCGGAACTGAAGATGGATGAGGAGGTAATTCGCATGGAAAGGGGATTGTGAAAAATGGCGCGGGACAGCTACAGAGAAGGGGGAGATCGAGGACGGGCGATTTGGAGAGAACAGATAAGAGGAGGAAACGGTGTCCTTGACCTCCAGGTTTTTGACTAGCACAGAGAAATACATGTTCTTTTAACAGCGCTACAGTTGGAGAAGAGCAGATTGAATTCTAGCAAGGACAAAGGACAGTTGATGTGCAGTTTTGAACGACATATGTAGAGAACTTGAAGCGCAAGAAGCTGAAGGAAGATTTAAGGGGCACGGGGAATGAGAAAAGGTTATCCAGAGGACTGCGCTTAAGGAAGAGGGAAAAAGTATGGCAGGGATCTGATTCAAGGGAGGGGTGGAGGTTGATTTGAAGGAAGCTCTGACAACCGTGGAGAAGGGGAAAGACATGTTCTGAGGCATGCATCGTACGAAAGGTACTGTCGATCAGAAGGAAGGAAGGCGCGCATGCAAGGAGGTTCCGTATATGCCAGAAAGAAAAGCCATCAATTTTTTTGATGCGAATCCTGTATGGAGATCTGATGTCGATGAAGGATATGTTCTGATAATTTCGCAACATGTGGAAAAATGCTTTATCGTCTTTTCGACCATCTGTCACTGTTATTAACATGTCTGGTAATATCTATTGCCAAAAATATCGTATTCTGTTCCTAATTCTGGTAATTACTCTTCTGTTCTATAAATCCAAAGCCGTGCAATCATAAAACAGGAACTTGCAGCATTTTTAAGTATACATAGTCCGTAGATTATGTGCGCATCTATTGAAGGAGATTCTATCAGATATTAGAGAAGTCGAAAGAAATATACCAGACGCTAAAAAATTTGAAAGCATTTGATGCGAACATGAATAGTTTCTGATTTTTACTTCTTTGACCATCATAAATTTTCTTGTTCAGTACATTGTCTTTGATCAACGAGATATTCAGCATTTAAATACTGTTTCACATATATATTCTGGATTCGAATCACTCTTGATCTACATGACGAAGCTGCTGTAATCTGAGAATTTTACGGAAAATATATTGTCCTGTGAAAACATAAAGACGTGATTGTTTTGCTAAGTTGCGCTGTGATTGTGGTAGAATACCACCTTAGTTTGATTCCGTTTCTAACGTTTGAAGGTGAACAAATTTGATTTATCTGCACATATATATTGTACATCTTAGTATAGAAAGAAACGGAGGGTTTTTTTATATATGTGCTATTTTTTAACTGATTTCTAAGTACCACAGGTTGAAAATACGTATGTTAAATTATGTTGAAAATGATTTTGATTTTTGTTTTGTAGTTATTGATTCCGTCAAATGATTCTGAATTCGAATGGTTAAGTGACTTACACCAAATTTCAAAACAGTTTTCGAGACTTATTTAAGGTCATAATCGTTTATATCACTTTTATACTATCTGCTACGAACTCTTAGCGAAAAAATCTATTGAACAAGTTTTGCAAATAATATGTAAGTGATCATATGTTTTAGAATTGCATGCAACAGAAGTCACAAAACGTATCTGTTACAACCTTTCGGATTTGAAAACAACAACGATATCTGCTATTATTTTGATAACTTTACTTATTATCTTCTAATGAGTAATGGACGCCATTGGATGAACATCTGCCATCATCGTCTCCAGCATATTTAACAAATTTTGATGACGAATTCGGAGCAATCCTCGATCTCTGAGATTTTCATAAGTAAATGAACAATATAAAATAGAAAAAGAAGAATCTTGAACCGATTTATTTTAGCTCTGACTTTGGATTCTTCACCTAATGCACGACATCTATATGTTCTGAACTGATTATTGCGCAAAGTACTCTCAGTGTGCTTACTTCCTAGATTTTCCATCGTAATTTATTTATCATAAATATTTACAAAGAATGAGCGTAACTTCTTGAACACTTAAACAAAAGATGTATGTTCATATCAACGAAATTTTATTTGAAATGAATGTTGTGACATATCAAATTTCATAGGAAGAGACTGCCTATGTGTGAATGAAATAATGAATGATGATATTCTTTGAGTGATGAATTATTTGATTTCAAAAGTTCTTAAGGATATGATAAATTGATTTGCAAGTGAATGACTAATAAGTTGTTGGAGTCTTCATTTCACCTGAGCTTGCTCCAAGCACCCGGCGTGCGCCGTATTTTTGGCGGTCGCCCTGATCCACCGACCGTCGCTTTAGCTCCGACAGCGCGTTCAACGATTAGTCTCTCTTCATAACAGAAGAGGGGAAATAACGATTGATGTAGAGCCTAGGACATCGAAGCCGAGACAATTTATGAGCAACATCAGAGCTCGGTAATGCGACGATTAATCTTTCTTTAGAGCGGAACCTGGGAATTTCTACAGAAAAAAAAATCTTATAAAGGTAAGCGTAGCTGCAGGAGTTTTGGTACGAATCGATTTGAAGGAGTATAGCTGCGCTAGTAGAACTATGCTAGTATGGCCGGTCATGATGGGACCTTTATATTCACAGAGCATGATTACTACAGACTTGGTGAAGTTTTTGATATGTCTGTTGATAGTCAACATACCAGCAATGGAGGGTCTATGTACAATAGCAGGGTTGCATCAAACAACAATTCAAGAACAACGATGCTTATGCACCATGATTTGAAAACAAAGTCTAATACTCTTGCAGGTCACAAACTTGTTCACAAGAACAGCGGTGGACACTCTCTCAATGAAGATGCCCTTTTGAGTACTCTTCTTGATCCTCGTTATCTTGCAGAAGGGCTGAAAGGATACGATGAATGGACTCTTGATCCACTCAGGCTTGTTATGGGTACAACGTTTGCACAGGGAGCATTTGGAAGGCTTTATCGAGGCACCCATAACGGTGAAGATGTTGCTGTTAAGATATTAGAAAGGCCAGAGAGTAACGTAGATGCAGAAGGGTTAGAGTCAGAGAAAGTGATATTGGCAATTGGTGACTTCTTGAATGTGCAAGCCATTCCTGTAGTGAGAGAACATAGGTGTAAGGGAGGGGAACTTTTCGGTAGGATTCTGGCGAGGGGGCATTACTCCGAAAGGGCTGCTGCTAACGTGATATGTATTATCATAGATGTGGTTCAGGCATGCCATAAAAAAAATGGTGTCATTTATCGTGATTTGAAGCCGGAGAAATTCCTGTTTGCAAATAAACGGGAGGACTCCTCATTGAAAGCTATTGACTTTGGGCTCTTAGTTTCCTTCAAGAAAGGAGAAGAATTTTCTAAGATTGTGGGAAGCCGTGTTTCTTAGCTTGAAGTGCTTAGACACAATTATGGAGAGAGAGGCAGAGAGAAAATAAATCTATAGAAACAATTATATATACTTCTTTATTTTGTTATATTAATTAGATATCTATATGTTATAAGTAGAAAAATAATTATGTTAATTATTAGAAAATATAAATGCTTGAATGCTTACATGTATGTAAACTAACACATAAGAGCATACATAAATGTGATGTAATATGCATACATACATAATATGAAGTAAATGAGTATATATGTGAGCATATAGATACATATGTTAGTATGTGTGTGCCTACATATAAGAGTTAATGGAAATGAATGCTTTGATTAGATTGGTTTAAATTTTCAAGCGTAGGTTAGATGTATGTTAGTATTAACGTAAAAACATGATTAAAAATTTATTGACATGTGAGTTAGCATAGGTAAGAATGTGTGTTAGCATGCATGTGCATGTAAGTATGTATATGTTATGCATGTAAAGTGAATATAGGAATAAATAAGCATGTGTATTAAAGTTTGTATTAATGATTTTTTATTGTGATATACTAATATTTTCCTAATGTTTCTTTGCAGACATTCAAAGCAAAAGAATCGAAGAGCATCGTGGCAAAAGTGGAGATTTCAACAAATCAATTAACCGATAATCTGTTTTAAATCTATAGATATTATCCTTGATTAAGCTTTTGTATAGGATTCACTTATTGTTAGCAATCTTTTAGAGAAATTATATCATTGCTTTATAGCATTGTAATCATCCATTATTGTCATTAGCATTAATTCAATTCTAATTTGCATTATCATTCTTGTCAATGTTATCTGAAATCGTTAATTTCAATTTCTCATGATTATTGTCTGAATAGATTTATAGCCTTATTTTCAATCGTATCTAGTGATCAACAAGATGTGACATAGATTTATTTCCACCACCATTAACTAGGCGTACACAACCTAATCATTTAGAAATCCAAGATGAGGAAATTATTAAAGATAAAATAACTGAAGAAAGTCTGATATTACCTATACCTCAAGAAGCTATTGATAGATATAGAGCAGCCCAGCCTTACGGTTCTTAGACGTTTAAAGTGTTATAATTATCTACTGGAATTTTCATAGATTTTTTAGTAATATAGTATTTTTGATACCTTAGACAAAAGAAAAATATACCTAAAACACCTACGATTGTCTCATACACCCTGCGTGTGCCGAGGGATTTAGTGGCTGACTGATCCACCAGCCTTATGTCCGCAACTTCCCGACAGCGTTGTGGAGACATTGAGTGTCGAGACATCCGAAAAGGTGATATCATTGATATCTGATAGGTATCATGACACTTGGAGATTTATGACATCTAAGTATCATTGACATGTAGGTATCTCTCACATCTCGAAGTATCTTGATATTTGGAAGGTTTTGTGACACCATGTGCCATGGGCCAAGTATTTCTGAGACTTGATGCGTGTCATGGTGTCATTGATACTCATTGAGTTTCGTGATATCATCAACCTTTGTCAAGTAACACTGACACTCAAGTGTCATGTATTATGGTGTTGAGTGTCATGTATCATCGATTATCTATCATGTGTAATCAATTAAGGCATTTTTTGTCATGTGCCATGAGTTGAGGTTTTAGGGTCATGTTGTTAGCCCAAGTATCATCTATCATCTCTCGTTTGACTAGATGTCATGTGTTTTGGACCTCAAGTACTGTGTATCATGATCTTGGTGCCACTTGTAATTCATAAGTGTCACAATATCTAGATATCTTGGAGGTGGTGTTGTTGAAACTTGGGAAGTGTCACAATACTTGCATAGCTAGGAGATGTCACTGACCCCTAGGTGTCGTATGTCATCTGGGTTGAGTGACATCTAAAAAATGATACTTGAGCAAAATTAGAGAAAAATTTATGTATTTCATCCTTGAATATATATTGTGACACATAGAGCCTCACATCACAGGGATCTATTCAAGTCAATAGAAGAGCTAGAAAGAGGATATTAAAACCTAGGTTTTTATTTTGAAAGATAATTTTTAGAGAGAGACCTAGGGAAAACAAGGATGAAGTAGCATGGAGAGTAAAGGATTGGAAATAACTAGGAGTGCACCAAATTGATTAAGCCTTCGTTTGTGTAGGTTGCAGGTATACCAACAAGTGAGAGATAATTAGTGTGAGTGCGAGTTAGTGGATTAGGTGTTCATCAAGAACCTATGAACCCTAATGCTCATTTGCACATGATTGCTCGCAAGTAGATGAAGAACAAAACATTGGCTTAGAAAACAAGAAAATTGTTAAAGATAACACAATAATATTGTGAGAGAAAAGGGCATAAGGGGATTATCTAAGTTTGTTGAGCTTGAGATTAGGGAGAGTATTAGGTATTTGTCGATGTATAGTCTCATTTATAGATACCACTACCAATAGGAGCATACCTTCAATCTACTCTCAGTCATCTAGTGATTTTGACTATGAGAATATGGAAAATTCTAAGGACATGCATATTGCTAGCTTAAGTGTTGAGGCTATGCCCACAATCAAGGGAGAGTATAGAAATTCCTTGTCTTTTGTATCTAGAAACTCACTTAGAGTTGTTGTATACTTGTATGTACTCAATAAATCATTCATGAAATCAAGAGACTCAAGAGTCATTGAAGACATCCAAAGGCAAGCTATTAAATTTGAAGCAAGCATGTATGTGCATAAGAAAGGGATTCTATACATGGTTTCAATCCAGTTTGAAAGGGCTAAAGATATGGGTTTCATTGAAGGTGTTGTTCAATCAACTATCCCTAGTGATGAAGAAACCATTACCACTCATATGTAATTCTATGGTAACCAACATCTTGAGAGGAGACCGTATCTCTCAAGATGATGAACTGATATAAATCTATTTGATTGAGGGCATTGACAGTGTGATTTACGCATGACCACCAATCATGGGAGCCACTGAAAATCTAGCCACTGTCTATGAACTCCATGACCATGACAATTATGCTCTTATCACTTATCTGGGTCAAACTAGGAGGGGATTTTCTAGAAGTTCAAGTACATGGGTTTTCTAGTGTTCCCTATCAAGTGATAGGCATCCTTATCAAGAAATCCAAATGGAAATCAAGGCAATAAAAGAAACCCTAATTTTTGGCAGGTCAATTGGAACAATGTCCTTCCTTGAGTGCATGTGTATTTCACCATTCTGATCAATATCGTTATGCCCAACCCAATCTTGGGAGGTGCAACAACGAACAAACTCCCTTTTCCTAATGGAACTCCAATAGAGTAGGGAAAAGGCATATGTTGAACTGTTCAAGTAGTGTCTAAACCACTAGATGGAGGTAGAAGATTAAGACCCTCTTACATAGTTAAATGTATGAAAAAACACTATGATAGATCATTTGATCCCTATGATCACATGGCTGAATTTAAAAAAGTCTCGAGGATAGAACAAGTAGATGAGTTCTTTGTCCAATATGAAGCTTTTGGATTGAAATTGTTAGGAAAAACTCTAGCTTGGTTCCAATGACTAAATAGAAATAGTTTTAGAAACATAGATCAACTGATGGATGAGCTCATTGGAAAGTTTTCAAAGAGGGGTATCAAACATAATACCTCCTCTTTGATTAATAATTTTAAGTAGGAAAGTCACAAGTCAATTAGCTTGATGGTAAGAAGATTCAAGAAATATGTGGATAGATGTCCCAAATATGAGAATCCAACTTTACCAAAAATTATATCATTATTTTTGGATGGATTGTTGCATAGAGGGTTGAGAACTCTAGTATATGTGAAGAGGCTTGAATCTTTAATTCTTGGCTAAAGAAGTGCATAGATATTTACGAAAATTTGGCCAATTATTTCAAGATAATTCAGATGTCAAGAAGGTTTGAAGACTCTTTGAGTGTTACATCTCCCAACATACTAAGAAAATATGAGTACAAAAGCAATGTGGTGAAGAACATCCATCTCATGCTAGTGCAAGAGGATGACCTTGTAACTAACCTTGATACTCTTATGGAAGACTAACTATGTAAGGAACAAACTATTCGTACTAGGGTATTGTGAAAATTATGGTAAAGATCATACATTTTGAGATTGCCTAAAAAATCCCTCTAAGACATCTTCAACTGCATAGATCAATGTGGTTGAGATGATCAACCCTTTGGAAAGTGACGTGGAGTACATGGTCCTCATTGAAAGCAATCACAAGATCCTAGTCTAAGAAAAAGAGGCTTAAGCTAGTCCCAAAGAGAGTGACACAACTAGATCTAAGAGCCTTGATATAAGAGAAGCTTTTCTCATAATAGTGAAGGATTCAATAGACCCTTTTGAGTCTATTAGAGAAAAAAGATATGAGAGAGAAAATCAAAACTAAGTGGGCATGGAGATTGAGGGTAGAAAATTTTGAAGACAAGTAGTTAATCAGATTTCTAAGTGTTTGTTGAATCGGATGTTACTCAGTCGGAATGTTGTTGTATCCGAATTTTGGTGACTCAGAGTTTTAAGAGGTAGTTATAATCTAGTTATGTTGATGTCATGGGAATAAAGTTCATTGTATTCTTATTTTTTAAGTGGGGGATTTTATTTGAGAGAGACATGTATGTCTGATGAGAAGAAGAAGTACAAAGAATCATAAATTGTATTGTGCATACTAAATCCATTTAGTGATGTTCCAGTATTGCCATTTTGGAGAACATGATCATGTCTATCTTGTAATTTCTGGTATTCAAAGAACAATAATGAGGTATTTTTGCTTAACTTGTTCTTCACATATTGAATTTATGTCTGTCTGAGAAAATTCAGTATGATATCGTGTTGAAACAACAAGAAAATTGTGAATGTGAAGTACTGTTTGTGAGTATTCTCTTTTGTGTGAGTAAGGATTAATGTTGAGATTAATTTCCTGAGAGTTTGTGATGAAGTCAGTAACTATGTGTTGTTGAACCCGAACACATTTGGCGATCCTACTACCCTTGCTCAAGAAGCAAGAAATGCATCTCGTGAAGAAGGAGAAGATTTAGTAGAGTATACTACACATGAGTGCAAGCACAAGTGGGTAACATGGATTTATTTTTGGAACCATATGACTGGTATGAAGCGCAAGAAGATTCCAATTTTGAAGTTGAAGAGGAGGAAGGAGGAACAAGTGTAGTAGGTGCAAGGCTGGTGGGCAGAATACTAGGAGCATTGATCCTGACAGAAGCAGTTGCAAGAGTTAGAAGATGACTCCAATTCGACCCACTTGGAGGGACGACCAGGCAAAGAACTAGGCATACACCTTAGCCATTGCCCATGGTGCAATCACCTCCTAATCCTAAAGTGAAAGTAGCATGCTTTAGTGGAGGATCAAAAGAAGATGCAGACTGCCACATTGCCCAATTTGAAATAAAGTGGATAGCAAATGGATATCCAGTAATATATGATGCAATTAAATAACAATAGTTTGTAGCAACATTAGAAGGAAAAGCTATGAGATGGTTCAACCAATATGGTATGGCTACTTATAATGTCTTAAAAATAGCATTCTTGCAAATATTTTGAAGAGAAAAGACTACTTCTGATGTTTTGAGAAAACTCAGAGAAATCAGACAAAAGAATATGTTGGTGGAAGATTATGCTAAAAAATTTATAATTTTAATGGAAAGAATACAAGGTAATGAGAGACCTACTAACGAGATGTTAGCAGGTTATTTTCTCAAAGGACTAAGAAGAAATATTAGGCATGTTGTGGTTAGTATTGATATAGCCAATGGTTTTGATGTGTTGGTAGTAGCAACTGCTAGAGTAGAAAAGAGATTTGGCAGAACAAAGAAGAAGTATAATAGTTCCAGCTCTGATGAAGAATCTAATACAGAATCGGATTCTAGAAAAGCTATGACTAATTCAGATTTAGGAAGTGAAGAAGAGGAAATTCCTATATGAAGGCATCTTAAATCTAAAGGGAGACAGGATAAGGAGGAAGATCTGATTAGTCGTTTAAAGAAGTATGGGTATTCAATAATTGCACCTAAGGAAAAAAGGTATTGCAAAATATATGAGAAAGAAGGCCATACTACAAGTCAATGCTGGTATAACCCAAAGCATAGAGGTCAACATTCAAGGCAAGATAATAGAGGTAATAATGATGTTGCAGCAAATCAAACCACTCCGATTCAAGGACGTGGTGGTTTTTAGAGGCAGCACATCAAGGGAGACATCCATGGAGAGATCTGGGAAATCAGCAAGGTCATCAATAGGGAAATAAAAAAGGACGAACAAACCCAAAGCATAGAGGTCAACATTCAAGGCAAGATAATAGAGGTAATAATGATGTTGCAGCAAATCAGGCCACTCCGATTCAAGGACGTGGTGGTTTTTAGAGGCAGCACAGCAAGGGAGACATCCATGGAGAGATCTGGGAAATCAGCAAGGTCATCAATAGGGAAATAAAAAAGGACAAACAAACCCAAAGCATAGAGGTCAACATTCAAGGCAAGATAATAGAGGTAATAATGATGTTGCAGCAAATCAGGCCACTCCGATTCAAGGACATGGTGGTTTTTAGAGGCAGCACAGCAAGGGAGACATCCATGGAGAGATCTGGGAAATCAGCAAGGTCATCAATAGGGAAATAAAAAAGGACGAACAACTAGAGTGATGCCATGTGGGTATTGCTCTGCTCCAGATCATTGGATTGGTCCCAATTGTCCTTTATGGGTTAAGCATAGAGAGGAAAGAGGTATACTAGTTATCCGATACAATTAGAATAACCAGCAAGGGCAGTAGCAACAAGCTCAGCAATCTGCTCAGGCGAATGTTATTGTAATTGATTTACCAGATCAAGAATTTCACAATGATCCAAGTGTGGGTACATCAAAAATTGGAGGTAAGGAACATGGGGATCAATGGAATTGTGATTGTAGGCAATGTGTCATGACAAAGGATGTTGAAGTTTTTGTAGTAACAAGATCAAAAAATAAGGGTTCTATTGATTGGCATGAGCAAAGGTAGATTCGGGACCAAGTACAGAAATGGATCCAACAGGATAAAAAAAAGCAGGATAAAAGTTAGATTTTACTACAGGATGATGGGGAATTAATGCCTATTCATAAACAAAAGAAAGATGATGGGATGAAGACTCAACAAGAGTTGGCCAATGATTGGTTTGAGGTAATTATTAACTCTCCTTACAGTTATCCTTGGATCACTTGTTATCCTTACTACCAACTTTTAGAGAAAAAATATTGAAAAGGTTGGTTGCACAACAATTAGAACCAACAACTACACAGATACTTTGAACATCATCCAATAGTATTGATCTAGCTAATGTGGACTTTGTAGTACCAGTAATTCAGGCACAATATAAGCAAAGAAGATTTGATGAAGTTTTATTGGATGGTGGTTCAAGAGTGAATATATTACTTGAACACATATTTAAGGAAATGGGGAATGGGGCTCTAGCTCCAGCACCTTTTCAAGTTAAGCTGGCAGATCAAACATGCGTTCAACCCTTGGGTATTCTAAAGCAACAACAGATAGTAATTGCAGGGATGTCATTTATGGTTAATTTTGTGGTAATTCGAATGTCTGAATCTACCTATCTCTATGAGATGTTGTTAGGGAGACCATAGTTCAGGTTGGCCAAGGTAAAGCAAGATTGGGATTTAAACGTGGTTGTTATCACGAAGGGTAAAAAGCAGGTCATAATACCAATGAAAGGAAGAAGGAATATGTCCATAAGAGAAAAACTTCTAATGGCTCAGACCATTAGTCTAGTAGAGGAGATAGAAGATGATGAAGAGGAAGAATTTTTGAAGGCAAATCCAATTATGGTTCTAGTATTGGAAGTAGATATGGAAGGAATGCTATCAAAAGAGGAGGAATTGTTGGAAAATAGTAGTGAACCAGCGGTAGGTGATACAATGCAAGGAACAAAGCTTAGATAATTATTTGAGCAGAATCTAGAAATTTCAACTCAGCAAAAAATGGATCAGGAAGAAAATGAGGTGATAAATTTGGCTGAAAAAATATATGAACAAAAGTATGCAGGGTTTGGAAGGGTGAAGGAAGATGAACTTCAGGAAATCAATTTGGGGACCGATGTTGAACCAAAAATGGTGAGAGTAAGCAAAGAAGTGGAAGGTCAATTCTTGGAAGATCTAATTTCTTTGTTAAAGGAGTATATTGGCATATTTTCTTAGGATTATTCACAAGTGAAATGCATAGACCCACATTTACATCAACATAGGATTAATTTAAAAATAAATGCAATTTCGGTTGTGTAGCAAAGGTATCGAATGAATCCCAGTTTTGCAAAATAGGTTAAGGAGGAAATCGACAAGTTATTGGAAGTTGGATTCATTAAACTGGTTAATCAAGTAACATGGTTATCTCCCATTATTGTTGTTCCAAAAAAGAATGGGAAGTTGAGGATTTGTGTGGATTATAGAAAATTAAATGCAGCTACAATTACAAATCCTTTCCCAATGCCATTTGTGATGTGTGTTGGATGCAGTGGCAGGACACAAAATGTATAACTTTCTAGATGGATTTTCTAGCTATAATCAAATTCGTGTTGCTAAAGAGGATCAACACAAAACATCATTTATTACAGAATTTTGGGGTATATGTGTTTATAGTTATGAGTTTCGGATTGAAAAATGGACCACCTTCATTGAATTATGTTGCACATAAAGTTTTTGAGCCTTATTTGCAAGATTTTATGCAAGTCTTTGTGGATGATTTTTGAGTAGTTGGAAAGAAGATACAACACATGCTCCATCTGAAGTCTTTCTTTGACAGATGCAAAAAATTCAGAATGGTGTTGAATCTGTTCAAGAGTGTCATTGCAATGAAGAGTGGCATTGCAATGAAGAGTGGCATTTTATTGGGTCATGTTATCTCAAGAGATGGGATGGCTATTGATATCAAGAAAATTGAAGCTATTAGGACAGCTAAATCTCCAACCAATGTGAAGGAAGTAATGGGATTTGTAGGTCAAATTAAATGGCATGCTAGATATTTGAGGTACTTGGATAATATCTCATTACCTTTGATGAATTTAACAAAAAAAGATGTTTCCTTTGTATGGGCTGAAGCTCAGGAGAAGGATTTTCAGTTATTAAAAAAGATGGTTTTAGTAGCTCCAATTTTGTTGTTGTCGGATTGGTCTTTACCTTTTCACATATTTGTAGATGCATTGGATGTAGCAGTAGGAGCAGTGTTGATGCATCAAAAAGAAAAAGGATTGTACAGACCAATTTATTATGCTAGTAGAGTGTTGTGTTTAGCAAAACGGAATTATCAAGTAACTGAACGTGGGGTGTTGGCAATGGTATACTCTCTAAATAAATTCAGGCATTATTTCTTGGGTAATAAAATGGTTTTTCATGTAACCATTAGGCTTTGGTATATCTTATCAAGAAGCCTGTGTCGTTAGGAAGATTGGAAGATGGATGCTTTTATTATAGGAATTTGATTTTGTGATTTTTCATACTTTAGGTAAAGAGCATGCCATGGCTGATTATTTCAATAGGTTATAGTCAAGAGAAACACAAGTGGGGGTGAATGATGAGTTTTTGGATGTAGAATTATTTAATGCTAAGATTGTTGACTCTGATTCTTGGTATGACCAGATTTTAGCATTCCTAACAGATGGAGTATTGCCTCAACAATTTACACTTGATCAGAGAAAGAAGTTTGCTTTCAAAAGTAGGCCATATTTGGTGATAGTAGGTGCATTATATAAAAAAGGGGTGCATCATGTAATTAGAATATATATGCCATATTTTGAGCAACGAGTTGGTTTGTAGGAAGCACATTCAGGAGCAGCAGGAGGACATCTATCAGGGGATATTACAGGTAAAAAGATTCTACAAGCTTGGTTATGGAGGCCTACAGTATTAAAGGATGCTCATGATTTTCCAAAAGGTGTGTCATTCATTAGAAAATAGGTCAACCAAGTAATTCTAATAGAATGTCGGATCATCGAGTTTTGATGTTAGATCCATTTCAAAAATAGGGGATGGATTTTGTTGGTCCCATTAAGCCAATTACTTAGCGTGGAAATATGTATATTCTAGTGGCAATAGACTATTGCACAAAGTGGGTGGAAGAAGTAGCATTTAAAGATAACAGGGCGGCTAGTGTAAAAAATTTTCTCTACCACAACATTATGATGAGATTTGGTTGTCAGGTAGAATTGGTGAGTGATAGAGGAGCTCATTTTCTCAATGAAGTCATTTCCAAATTAACAAGAACACATCTGTTTATGCATAAAAAATTTACAGCTTATCATCCATAGGCAAATGTTCAAGTGGAAAGCACCAATAAAACTTTACTAAGGATTCTTAAAAAATTACTTCATGAAATCAAGAAAGTTGGGATTTGTTGCTAGATTCAGCATTGTAGTCATTCCAAACAACTGTTAAGGTAACCACTGGAGTGAAACCATTCATATTGGTGTATGGCTTAGAAGTATAGGTTCCAATGGAGTTTGTGGTTCCAAGTTTGCGTGTAACAGCAGAAAAGATGTCTCCAGAGTTATCGATCAAGCATAGGCGTAAGTATCTTCTACAATTGGGGGAGGACCGCTTAGTTAGTGCATATATAATGGAGATGATCCAAAGAAGGAGACAAGCTTGGCTTAACATGAATGTCAAATTTAAGATATTTGAGGTTGGAGATTGGATCATGGTGTATAATTCTAAGTTAGGACCACATCCAAGAAAGCTCACTTTGAGATATAAAGGTCCATATCAGATTGTGCAAGATTTAGGACAAGGGACTTTTCTGGTAGTTGAGGTATTTGGTACATGGATGGAAAGACTTATTAATGTATTTCGTTTGAAGAAATTCAAAGGGAAACCTCCACATATGGATTGGTTGTTAACTAATTTGGTGGAGGTAATGCTTAATTTTAATAATCAGATCAACAAAATTAGTGTTCATAAAATTAAGAAGGCCTATTTACCTGCAATTTGTTTGGTGGTGGCATGTTGTCTTGATAGTTTTTGGTCCAAGATTACGTTAAGTGCTTTCTTGATAATACAATGGTTTTCATGTACTAATCTGCGGCTCAACATTTCATCAGTTGGATTTTGCTTCATGTGGTTTCATAGAGTCAGATGTTACGTAATCGAATTTTTCTGGCAAAAAAAGAAGTGTACCTAAGAATTTTCAATAATAGCCTTGGGGAGTGGGCTAAGTTTAAATTATTACACGGATTTTTCTTCTGACTCTTTACATCATGGAGGGGTCGAGTAAAGTACGTTAACATTAACATTGTACGAACACTTGCTATCACACTAGTACATTTGGAGTAGATTGGTGTATCTCAAGCATGTGTTTTCATGCTAAAAAGTAAGACGATCAACTTAGCCTTAGTATTCCAATTTACTGACGGTGTAGATATGAGAGGATGAACGAGAAGAAAGGATACTATGGTGCACAAAGAAGAGTTTTCATCCAAAGACACTGATAGAATTTTGCAAGAGGAGGATGAGGAGATGTAGACACCCAACTCAACTAGTAAGTTGACGCAGTCCTTAATGGATCCGTATATTGATTTTAAGGTGGAAATCGATGTGAATGCTCTAGTCAATTCTATATGGTTGCAAAGAATATCATTGTTGGGTTTTGCATCATTGCCTTGGGAGAATTGGAAGCTCAATTACTATTTCAAAAGCCAGATTCAGATAGTAAGGAAAACGAAGGGTCAATTATCACCACAGGTAAGATTCTCACCCGAATTAGTTGCTAAAGTATTCAATTTGCATATTTTTAACGATCGAGTTGTACCTAATTTCCCCAAAGGAGCTTTACAAAAAGATTTTGGCCTTCATGATGGAGGACGCCAATACTACATGCTCAAAAATGCATCGTATGCTAGGAGAGAGCAATTAAAATGGTACTTGGAAAGATTGTGCTTTATTGTCAAGTATGACTATATGTCTAAAGAAAATTACGCACCATTGTGTTGGGATAAGAAGGGGGAAAAAGTCAAATGGGCACACTGGCTTTACGACAGAATGTATGTTTGCATGAAACACCCATTCATATATCGGATGATTCTGAATAGCATAAGATGATGGGCTGAAGTTTCAAGTTGTCAAAGAAGAGGAAGTTGGAGCCTTTTTAAAGAAAACAGTAGATAAGCTACCTGTTGGAGAGTTGACTCAATCAACATTGGAGGACAGTAAAGAGATGCAGGAGGCACATCAAAAATTGGATGAAGTTTATCACTTCATGGTAAAACAAGATGCATTAGTAAAAGAGCAGAAGTTATTAAATGAAAAACTCAATTCTGAAGAATATCAGATGCAGCAAACACAGGTGCAGGATCTGCAGAAAGAGTTGGAGAGAAAGTTTGAGCAACATGAAAAAGTTCTATTTGAAGTGCAGAAGTAGCAGGCAGTTGAAATTGTGAAAGTGAAGAGGTCCTTGCAGGAGTTTGAGGAATGGATGAACAAAATGCAACAAGTGGTGAATAAGAAAATGCAAAATTTAGCTGAGGTAAATGTAGCATTGGGAGGTTGAAATTGAAGAGTTAAGTTCCAAGATCAAGCCATCGCAAGTATTAGAGAGGTAGATGTTGCAAAACCAAGAAGTTGAAATTGATGTCATTCTAATGACTGAAATGGATATGACTATTTTGAAGCAACCGATGTACAAATGTATGCAAGACTTATGGAGTGGAATTAAGGAGAGAATGGAGGCAGTCATTAGATATTCTTATGAACATATGCATGATGGTTTTTCTTTTGTGTATGAGGGTCATTTATTAGAGGTTATTGAACAAAATAAAATCGAGAAGGAAGAATTGGTGTAGCAAATTGCAAACTTAAAAGAAAATTTGGTGCAACAGACGTTAGAAAATGATTTGCAAAATCAGGTTCAGTAGATAGTATTGCAGAAGGAAGAGTTAGCTCCAGAAGTGGTCCTGCATCAAAAGGAAATGCACGAGGAAGCAGAGAAGGTTCAAGAGGATATAATAGTTTCAGATGTAATTCAAGAGGAAAATATGCACAGGGAGCTTAGCGTAGTAGTAATTGATCAAGACGACACCAGATTGGGTACAATCTCCCCCCACATACTCTGATGGACAGGTCTATCAACGCATGTGTATTTATAGGAAATTCATATTACATCCTGGATAGAAGAAACATCAGGGCTGTGCTTCGAAAAGCATGCTTTTGATTTATTTACAAATTCATGATTTTCTATTTTTACAAAAACGTCGCTTTCTAAAGAGATATATTATTTGTTTTACAAAAAATAACAAAAAATAGTTTCTTCTAAAAATAACTATCTTCCAAAAGTATTCTTCTAAATATCTCCAAAAATATTTGAATAAGGCAATGCGTGTTCACACCCTCATGGATCTTCACCTACTAAATCAAAACACAAAAGACATTAAAATACTCAAGGCATTAAACCTTCATTCCAATATTCCATCAAGTATAACATGTCCCCTAGTTGTCAAGCAACTGACCTCGATTGATAAGAATAAAATAGACATGGATGGCAAGTCACATGTCCCATCATTGAACAATCATAAGCATGTTTCATGTAAAAACACATGCATGGAACTGGAAAACTCGAATTTAATGTGATTGTGAATGATAAGCAAAAATCAAATGATCATAATGTGGAGTTAGTGATGTTTTGTGAATCCATTGAGATTCTTCAAGTGAATGATATGTAGGGGTAAAGTCTATTTTGGAACCTAAATGCAATCCAAAAGTGATATCTCGATATGATAAAATAACTTTTGGAAAATCATGAATGATTAGTAGCAGTCTATTTACTAACCATGAATGATTAGTAGCAAGTTGAAACAAATTACAAGCCTTTGCTCAACATGATTAGTATGGCTATATATTGTTGGTATTGTAAGGCCTGAATACCATATTTTGGAAGAGGTATGGGCCCCAATAATAATAAATTCACAGGTTTACAGGATCTTCCAACAGATGAACCTTAACATACACACCTTAAGACTCAAAAATAGATGAGTGAGAGATAGAGAGGGAATAGACGAGATTTCAAGTGTAATGATAAGCTATGAGGCTCACCTACACTAACTTATATATGAATGTCAAATTACAATATGTGAATATGATACAAACTGACAATATCTATATCTAGGTAGAAATAGGAACTAGATACAAGAGATTGTGTGCCTAAGAGGTATGAAGAGTGTGTGTGTGAGAATATGGAGAATACGAATAGTTCATAACTATTTTATAACAAACCCAAATTCTGACCAACTTAAATCGGAAACAAGTGACCTAGCAAGTAAGAACGGAAGTAGACTTGCTACTCACAATAAATCAACAATAGATGTTGATGATATGCTCACAAAAACTTCTCCAAATAGTCACCAAGACGTAGACCACAACTCTTCCAAGAGTGTGAAAACTCCTCCTCCAAGATGGCCTCCAAAATCTCCTCCTAGATTGAGAAGATTGATCACCTCCAAGTTGCAAGCACTCTTGCTAGAGCTTGTGTAATTGAGTGATGATTACAAGTGTGGCTATGATCCTTCTTATATAGCTTACAAGCTATCTATGAAAAGCATAATTAAAGCCAGGATCGTAAAACTCATTCAATCTCCAAAAAGCAATCGTTCGTGAAATTGGCGCTTGTGTTTTATTACAAAACGCGTCCATCGTCTTTAGTTCCAAAAGAAAATAACTACTTCGCTACTACGATGCCAAAACGTGTGAATCGAACCCGGGCTATCACTTTGGGGGGCTAATGTTCTAGCCACGCTGCCCATGTGGCTTCCTTAAAGAGACTACAATACAAATAACATATAATATATGTTCTAGCCATGTGGGATTTGAAGAGAGACCACAAAAGGTGTGAAATATGGTATGAGCTTTTGAGATTTTGGACCATTGTTGTTCATTGATTCCAACAATCCCCCCTTCAATGTCACAATGGTACAAGGTTTAATAACCTGCAAAACTTCTGATGTCTGCAAATATCTCTTAACTGATTTCCACTGAATCTTGAGCTGAATGTGTGTGAACCTGTATACTTGAGAAACTACAAATTGAATGTCCTTTCGTGTATTACATAGATATATCAAGCAACCTATTGCTTGACTATATACTGTAGCTTCAAATGGTTCTGAATCTGCTTCTGACTCTAATGACACATTGACATCCATAAGTGTCTGCATAGGCTTGGAATCTGTTATTTCAAACCTTTCCAATAATTTCTCAATGTATTTTTGCTGTGTTATGTAGATACATTCATCTCTATATCTGAACTCAATCCTGGGACTTGTGACAATCATATCACTTTGTAGTGCAACTTGAACACTAGTTGGTTCATTCTCAACTGAAGTAAGGTCTAAAACATTATGAATCTCAAAATGTTCTGCATAATTTAACTAGTTTTCTTGTTGTCTCCTGATCTGACTTCTAGTTCTTCCTATGTATTCCTCTATACCACTGTCCTTCCATGTTTGATATAACCACTTTGGTGTATTCCTAAAAAGTGGTGGTGTATCTTCTGGTTCTTTAGTACCTCTTACTTCTGGAACTCTAGAACCTTCTCCAACCTCATAAGTTGGAACTTCAAGAGGTATTGATGATGGACTAGGTACTGATGTAGGTAATGAAATTCTCTCTTCACCTATATCTCTTAGGATTTGAGTAGGTTCATCAACCCCCTTGTATGGCTAAATGTAAGTATTCAAATTCCTTCTAATAAATGTATAGTCATCTACTTTTATGAAATTTGGAATCTTTTCCTTCTTATGATAAATCTGACTTTCTGTAATATGTGCATTGCATGAGAGTAGAATATCACCTGTATCTAGAACATAGAATATATATCCTTTGATTTCAATTGCATAATCAATAAAGACCACTTTAATGGCTTTTACATCAAGCTTACCACGATCCTTCTTCTCAATGTGAACATAAGCTGGGGAACCAAAAACTTTGAAGTAACTCACATTGGACTTCTTTCTATAATAAGCTTCATAAGGTGTAATAACCTTTAAAGCTTTTGTGGAAGACCTATTTAGAATGTGATTAGCTGTATGCACTGCATCAAACCAAAACTTGGGAGAAAGCCTTTTGGATGACATCATACTATGCATCATCTCAACAAGTATCCTATTCTTTCTCTCTGCAATACCATTCTGTTCTAGTGTGTAAGCAATAATAAGTTGATGAGATATACCTTTGTCTTCAAGAAAAGACTTAAAGTCTTTTGACATGTACTCTCCTCCTCTATCACTTCTCAAAATATGGATCTTTGACTAACTTTCATTTTCAACCATAGCTAAGAACTTCTTGAAAGTAGGATAAACCTCTAACTTCACTTTAAGGCCATAAATCCATGAATAGCTTGAGAAATCATCAATGAACATAACAAAGTACCTGTAACCTTGAATAGAATCTGTTCTCATCAGACCATTCACATCTGAATGTAATATCTGCAACTACCTTGTGGCCGTGATAAATCCATGCTTGTTGAAAAGTATTTTGTGAAGTTTTCCTTCAAGATATCCTTCACATGACTCTGCATCATCTAGTAAAGCAAAAATAGGCAAAATCTCCACCATACCTTGATCTTTGATACACTTGAGAGCTGTGTAACTGATATGACCAAATCTAGCATGCCATAACTTCATGTTCTCCTTAGGTGTAGTGGACCTAGCAACATAAGCATGACTTATTTTGGACAACACAAAAATACTACTTTTATTTAACCTTGAAGTAGACAATGCTTCTCATCAGGTGAGAGGATCTGACATGAATCTTTCTTAAACACTACTTTATAACCATCTGATAAGAAAGTCCAGATAGAGAGAAAATTCTTCTTTATTTCTGGAACATAAAGAACATTGGAAATTGTGAAATTTCCACCTACTCTAGACTTAAGCTTCACTTCTCCAACACCAACAACATCCAAATCATGACCATCTGCAATGGTCACCCTTCTACCTGTAGAGTTCGAAAGGGAAGAAAATACCTTTCTGCAACCTATAGCTATTGAGGATAGATTTGTTGGGTGTGTGTAGAAGTGCGAGAGACACACAAGAAGCACACACAAGGAGCACAAATGCAACAAGACACACGGAGAAGATGATGGCTGGAATAGCTCTCTCTATTGACGATGAATTGAACTGAAGTAAGAGCTAAATAGTAACCCTAAGTACAAAGTACCACCACATATGAGAGTATCAAATATGTGGTAACATGGGGAAAAAACCTCTAGCCAGCACTATAGTAAAAAGTGCCCATGTATAGGGAAAAGGTTCACATCAAAGCTACTCGAGGAACACATAAGTGTAACAAACCCCCCTGGAGCGAATGATGTGAACACATACAAGGAGTGACAGATCAGCCCCCACAAGGTAACAAGCCTAAAGCTTTGCGAAAAGCTTCAAACTTTTCTCATGGAAGAGCTTTGGTGAATATGCCTACCACATTATCTTGTGTAGGCACATATACCAAATCAATATCTCCTAGATGAAGGCACTCTCTCAAATAGTGATAATGCACCTCAATATGTTTGGTCCGTGCATAAAACACTGGGTTTCGTGCAATAGCCAAAGCACTCTCACTATTAGTGAAAATATGTGTAGCAGCATCAATCTCCATGCAAAGATCCATCAATAGGCGTCTCAACCATATACACTCCACAGTGGCTGTGAAAACTGCCTTGTACTCAGCTTCACAACTCCAAGTCGCCACTGTAGGTTGCTTCTTACTCAACCAAGATATGCATGAGTCTCCAAGAAGCAATTACCACTAGTGGACACGCGAGTATCATAACAACCATCCCAATCATTATCTGTAAAAGCATACAAGCATGGCTGAATATCTCTGCCATAAAAGAGACCTAAGCTCAAAGTGCCTCAAAGATATCTAAACATGCGTTTCACCGCTTATCAATGCTTAGTGCCAGGGCTATGCATGAATCGAATCAACTGGGAAACTACATATTGTATATCCGGCCTTGTGTTGCATGCATATATAAGACACCCCACAACTTGTTGATAAAGAGAAGTGTCAAATGCATCACTGGAATCCTCGATTGAGAACCTCAATCGTGTCTCAACTAGTGTGGAAACTGGCTTGAAATCCTCAAAGTCAAAACACTGAAGTAGTTTTTCAACATACCTTGCTTGATGCATAACCATTCCCCCCTCAATGGATACAAACTGGATGCCAAGATAGTAGCTCAAAAGACCAAGATATGTGACATCAAAAGTATGCTGCAAATCATCCATAAGAATGTCAAGTTTTGCATCACATGACCCAGTCAAGGGTATGTCATCAACATAAAGAACAAGCACTATAAGATCAACCCCATTTTTGCATTCATAGAGTGTGCTTTCAATCAGACTACATGTGAAGCCAAGAGCAATCACTTACGGATTTTGTCATACCATGCACGTGGAGCTTGCTTGAGATCATACAATACTTTATGCAAGTGACAAACCATATGCTTTTTCCCTTTCATAGCAAATCCAAGAGGTTGCTTCACATAAAACTCTTCTTGCAAATCACCATTCAAGAAGGCTGTTTTTATGTCCAACTGATGCACTTTACAACCTCGATGGGCAGCCAATGCAACCACGGTACGAATGGTGATCATGCGTGAAGTAGGAGCAAATGTTTCCTCATAATCAATGCCATATTGTTGCGCATATCCTTTGGCAACCAATCTAGCTTTGTAGCGATCAATGCTACCATCAAATTTTCTCTTAATCTTAGAAACCCACTTTGTAACAATGGCATTCTTTCCTTTTGGCAATTCACATAACTCCCAAGTGCCATTCCTATGTATGGAATCCATTTCTGATTGCATAGCACTCATCCATTGTGGATCGTCACATGCATCTTCAAAAGAAAGTGGCTCTTGATTACATGTTGTAGCAATAAGAGAATAATCCACAAAATTACTTGGTGCATGATGAGAGCTTGATCTTGTTCCACCAAGTAATGGTGCACTCAATTTGCTGTCCTCCAAAGTTTGTTTCAGCCACTTTGGCATAGTTTGTGCACTCTTGATAGACATGCGTTCATTATGTAAAACATCTTCAATATGTACATCATGCGTGGGCTAAATTTCATGTTCATTTTCAGCCATATTTTGATGCAAATGTTGAGCCATATGTGGCTAAAAATTTTCAGCAGTTTGGACATTTTTTGGTTGAACATTTTCAGCCATGTTTGGCTGGAAATTCTCTGCATTTTTGACAAGGCCATAGTCAAGCACACCATTTTGGAACAAAGGCATGAGTGTATCGAACACATCTTGTGAGCTAATTGTTGGCTGTTTTTTGCATTCAAGTAGAGGAAAAATTGAATTTTCAGCAAATACCACATCTCGACTCACAATAATTGTGTTTGTCAATGGATGGTACAACTGATATCCCTTACTTTCAGCACTATAACCAACAAATATACATTTCTTTGCCTTGTCATCAAGTTTGTGATGTTGTTGTGATGGCACAAGAGCATATGTCAAACAACCAAACATACGCATATGACTAACGATAGACTTATGACCATTCCAAGACTCATAAGGAGTGATGACTCTCAATGCTTTTGTAGGGTAGCGATTCAACACATAGCTTACACACATGACTGCTTCCATCCAAAACTTATGAGGAAGATGCTTTCCTTTAATCATACATCGTGTCATTTCAAGTAGATGTTGATGTATGAAACACCACAAGAAATGAATTAATGTGACACTAGAACACCTCTATGGTCACCATTAACTCATTGCCACTCCAAACTTTGAGAAATGATAGCCTAAAGTGAGAACTTTGCTTCTACAGAAATTCGTAGTCACCGAAATGAAATACCTTCAGTATTTTGCTAATTTCTCCTAGCTCAAGTTTTATTTCTCCATGAAACTTTATAGGCTGAAACTAGAAGAGTAGAGCTTTCCAACAAGCTATCATATGCATCACACGGATCTCTAGAACTCAAGTTATGGCCCTCACAAGATGACCCTGTATGACCTTCCCAAACTGGAAATTTTGCCTATTTTAGTATTCCTGGGTGTCTAAAAATAAAAAATTCGATGCCTAGCATCGAATTTCAGTCAAGGTCGATGCTGGGCATCGATTTTGAGCTTTTTTAGGCCCTTTTTCTGCACCAGAAATACTCTCTTTTACACACACATGTAGAAGACCACTTGTATGCTAGAAGTCGATGCCGGGCATCCACTTTATGCTGAAACTCGATGCCAGGCATCGAGTTGCTCCACAAACTTCATGTTTTTAAGAAGATTTGGCAGTAGATAAAAATCAGATATGAAGATAAGGACTTATCAAGTTAGATTCGATGCCACGCATCGACTTGCTTGGAAAACTTCAACCTTTCAAATCATTACACAGAAGACAAACACTGGAGATGAAGGAAGAAGACTTATACACAGAACTTTAACTAGTTCTTGTCATAACTATGAAAACTCAGAAGCTTACAAGTGCTTTCTCACTCAGAGAAGCCCGACTATACTCAGTCATAAAAATGAGTTCTTCTCACTTTCTCATTGTCTTCCTTCTTCTTCTCCTCACCGCGTCAGTTAGTACTAACTAACTTATATAGATTTTCTCATTCCCGTGATTTTTTAAAAAACTTCTAGAACTAAAGTGAACTAACTTTACAAGTATGATACACTTGTGAATTTGTCCCTTCACATAGGCATGGGGTTTTCTTCCTAAGATTTGACCTTCAAATATATGTCTAATTAGTGATTGTTTCTCCAACAGCTCCCCCTCAATCACTAATTTACATTCCCTGTTTCTTCATATCTTCTTCTTTTCTTTTACTCCTGCCATGCTTTTGAATCTGCTCGTCTTCACACCATCCAAGCTCTTTGTCATTATGTCTGCTAACTGATCTTTAGTAGAAATGTACTCCACTTCAATCTCCTTCTCCATTACCTTTTCTCTGAGAAAATGATATTGTATCTCTATGTGCTTTGTCCTTGCATGAAATACTGGATTTGCTGCAAGATAAAGTGAACTCATATTATCTCCATGTATTGTAGGTGTACCCTTATCAATGCCTAAGCTCTTGAACAATGTCTGCATCCATATGACTTCCTTAGCGGCTTCCACAAGTCCTTTATACTCTGCTTCAGTTGATGATAATGCTACTGTATGTTGTTTCTTTGAACACCAACTTACAAGCTTATCACCAATATATATCATGTAACCATGAGTTGATCTTCTGTCATCTTGATTACCTGCCCAATCTGAATCACTATAGGCTCTCAACTTCAAATCTGATGTAAAAGGATAATATAATCCTTCCTTTATAGTTCCTTTGATATATCTGAGAACTCTTTGACCTGCAATCCAATGTGGGTCCTTTGGACAGTGCATGAATTGTGACAAAACTCCCATTGCATAACTAAGATAAGGTCTTGTTAGTGTAGCATAAATCAAACTACCCACAAGAGATTGATACTTCCTCATATCTTTGTAGTCTGCACCATCATATTTACTGAGCTTGTGATTAACTTCAAGTGGAGTTGAAGCTTCTCTGCAATTTTCCATATCAAACTTCTTCAACAAGTTCAGAAGATACCTTTCTTGTGACACATATATGCCATGATGTGTATAAGTAACTTCCATTCCAAGAAAGTATGATAACTTTCCTAGGTCACTAATCTTGAATTCTTTTTCAAGCAATCTCTTTACCTCCTTGATTCCTTCATCTGAAGTACCTGTGATTATAATGTCATCTACATAAATACAAATGTAGATTGTACCTTCCTCTATTCTTCTGATAAGTAGACTTGGGTCTGCTTTTGAACTTTGATATCCAAGATCATTGAGATACTTCACCAGTCTATAGTTCCAAGCTCTTGGAGCTTGCTTCAATCCATACAATGCTCTTCTCAACCTGCAAACAAAATTTGGATACCTGGAATCTATAAACCCTTGAGGTTGTTCCATGTATACCTCATCTGATATGTATCCATTCAAGAATGCATTTTTTATATCCAATTGACTTAGAGTCCATCCTTTTGAAGCTGCAATAGCAATGATTGTCCTTATAGTTGACATCTTAGCTACGGGACTGAATGTCTCATCATAATCTATGCCATAGGTCTGGGCATAGCCTTTCACCACCAATCTAGCTTTGTATCTGGCTATACTTCCACTTCTTCACTTTATAAACCCATTTACTTCCAATTACTTTCTTACCATTTGGTTTAGGAACAAGTTCCCATGTCTTGTTCTCCTCCAGTGCATTGAACTCTTCCTTCATTGCTTCTTCCCATTGCTTCTTACCTTTAGCTTCATCATAGTTCTGAGGTTCTTCATCATCTTTGACCATATATGCATAGTTCTTCTGAGTTATGTAAGAAGTATCATAAGAATACCTTTCTGGTTGTCTTCTAGTCCTGCTTGACCTTCTTGGTTCACATTCTTCATATGTGTCTGGATACACCTCTTCATCAAATATAGGAGCTTCTTCATTTCTTCTTGTTAATCCACTTGTGGATGTACTTGCTTGCATATAGTCTTCATCTCTATTTACCTGCACAATTGATTTTGCTTTCTCACATCTTCTTACCTCTTCTTCAAATTCTTCAGCTGTATGACTTTGATCTGCATACCAACTTTTCTGTTCATCAAATGTAACATCTCTAGAAACAAGAAATTGTTTTGTTAGAGGATTCCACAACCTGTAACCCATCTGCTTTTCATCATAACCAATGAACACATATTTTTCTGCCTTTGGTTCAAGTTTATGCCTAAGCTGTGATGGCACATAAGCATATGCAATTGATCCAAACACTCTACAATGATCTAGTGTTGGTTTCTTACCCCATCAAGCTTCACATGGAGTCATACCATTGAGAGCTGCACATGGTAATCTATTCACATGATATGTAGCTGTATTTACAGCTTCAACCCAAAGATAATTTGGACAGTTCTTCTCCTTTAGCATAGCTCTAGCAAACTCAACCAAAGTCCTGTTCCTTCTTTCTGCTACACCATTTTGTTGTGGTGTATACCTGCAAGTTATTTCTCTCTTAATACCTGCATTCCAAAGATAATCATTGAACTCTTGGGAGAAATATTCTCCCCCTCCATCAGACCTCAGTCTCTTAAGCTTTTGACCTGAGACTCTCTCTGCATATGCATGAAAATGCTTGAAAGCTCCAAACACTTCTGATCTTTCCTTCAAAACATATAATGTTATCCATCTTGTAGCATCATCAATGAAAAGAACTGTTGGGGGTTTTCTTGGACGTGAAGGATTTTGAGGGTTTGTAGGAGAAAAAGAAGAAGAACAAGAGACGAAATAACTCAGACAAGCTTCTACAGAAACACCTTTGAACCTTTGAATCTTGAGTTTTTGATTACAATAGAAGGATTATACTATTTCATTCAATCCAAGTTAATACTCGGGGCGCAATTACAGAGAATGCTCAATCATAAAAGATCAATTATCTCAGAATCTCCCAGCAGCCGGCCTCTTCTGCACCAGTCCTTCACTTGCTTCCAGCTTCTCCTTGTGCACACCTTGCACTAAGCTTCCACGAGCTGAGGGACTAATCTCTTTCGGGCCTGATCGTGGAGAGAGACTTTTGGGATTGGTCTCCTGCTTCGCACTCTCTGCACCTCCCTTAGCCTCACTTCTTGCACTCTTCACTTTCCACGGTCGACACACCCCAGTGACTCTTCACTTCTCCTTTTCTTCTTACTTCTAGTGTCCAAGAATAGCCTTTTGTCTCTCTTTTGTTGAGTCCGCCGGTTCGCGCACTCTAACTGTAATACAATCTTGGTGCCCTTTCAATGTCCCAAGATTGTCTTTTGAATTGGTCCTCAACGACTCACTACTTTGTCCTGTAGTGACTTTAGAACAAGAGTGACTTTAAAATAAAATTTTGATTGGGCGGCCCTATTTCCACCTTTGCGTACGTGGCCTTCCATACCTTCACCTTTCCTTTTAATTCTTTACTTTTGCACCTTAAGATTTTAAATTCATCCTTTGAACCTTAAGAGAAAAAATACTTTGCACCCTTAGTTTCAACCGGTTAGGGCTCGACAGATGCCCACCACCTAAAGATCTCTCCGTCCCGGAGAGACAACAGCAATACAAAACAGAAAAATCTCAAAGACAGTAGACAGGAAAAGAACAAAGCTGAGGCAAGAAAAGATAAAGAGTGCGTGTATTATTTAAGTAAGAAAAAGCATAAGGCACCCTACAAGAATTATTGACAAAATCAGAGGGATGAGAATTTTATTGACAAAGTGATAATGAAGGCTAAGAGCAATTATTATGAAGGGGATGAGCAATTTATTTAGACTGTGAACGGCAAATTATTGTGCAGGTTGATTGAGATTCTCAGCCGATGTTGGTGGAGAGGGGGGCAAAGAAGCAGAAGCTTGTTCAATCATATGCTGTAGCGAACTAAGGCATTGCCTAAGATTATACCTGTCCCGTCTGATACGTCTGCATGCAGCATTAGCACAAAGCCCTAAGTTAGAGCGATTTTGAAGATCTTCTAAGGCTTTCAACGCAGAGTCGGCCATATCGCGATAATGATCTCTCTCTTCTTTGAGCAATCGCGCCGTTTCATTGAGCGAGTGCCATTGAGAATGGGCCATGCGATTGATGTTTTCGATTGTGGAGATATACTGTTGATGAACCGAAGCTGCTGCCGATACCGAATCCAAGGAAATCTGGGAGGCCTGAGCACTACCGAGAGCAACGACACTCGCGTCCCGTAGTAATTGTAAAAAGGAAGGGGTGGATGGGATGTCAAAGTGCGGAGAAGGAGATGCCGATGGATCAGGAGGGATATGGGAAGGAGGGATTACCGGCGGATGAGGAGGAAGGGATGTAGTGGAAGATGGATTGGGAAGGGAAGGATTGTGGGAGGGAAGTGGTTGGCTGAATGGATCATTAATGATAGGATGTGAGGTGGAAACCGGAGGAAGGGGGGGCATAGAGGTGGGGTGTTGAGGGTTGAGTTGCGTTTGAATGAGTGGCTTGAAAGCTGAAGAGAGGGGAGGTCTAGGGATAATAGGAGGGGTAGGCATGGACGGAGAAGTGGTAGATGCTGGAGGGATAGGTGAAGAAGATTGGGGAGGGAAGGAGGGGATATCAGGTGGTGCGGATGCTGGTGTCGATGCGGAAGCTGAGTCAATTGAGATTAGAGGGGGGGAGGGAGATTGTGCAATGGAAGGTAGCCCAGGGTTGGTAGGGAGAAAATCAACATTGTTGGCAGAGTGTGCAGGAATTTGATAGATCCAAGCTAGGAAGGGTGCAGAATAGATGGAAAATGCATGAGAGCCCCTAGAGATAGCCTCGCGGAGTCGACGGGATCGCAAAGTCAAGGAACTATAAATGAGGGTTGCGTAAGGGTAAGGACGGCTATGGAGAAAGCAGAAAAGTGGATCGGCAATACGAATATCTGACTAGGGGAGCGATGTGGGACTACGTAGTAAAAAGAAAAAAATGAACGCATTGAGAATGGTGGTCATGCGGAGTGAAAACCTAGCATTACTTTGAAAGTGATCGGTACAAAAGGCAATTGTAGCCGAGGCTGACAATCCAGAGTATAGGAAAGGGGGAGCACTAAAATGTAATAGGGGGGACCCAATACTGGTGGCAATGGCTGGGATGGAGAGAGTGCCGGTTCTAAAATGAGGGAAGAGGCAGATAGCTTCATAAACCTGGGTAAAATTGGCGGGATTATTGAAGAAAACGTTGGCCAAGCCCCACAGGCCCGCCTGCTGAAGATCTTCAATGGAAAACATTTGACGAAGGGCAATGGTAGGTAGGGATAAATGCATACGGATTTGCAGGTTTAAGTCAGGTGGAAGAAACAGGCGCATATAATCCCCGGTTGGCGAAGATGGGTGTGAGGAATGAGACACAGATGGGGAAGGAGAAGGAGGGTGAGGGATGGGAGGTGGGGAATAAAGGTCGGTGGAATCAGAGTGTATGGAATAAATAGGAATAGCAAGAAGGGCAGTAGGAGGAGCTGACTACGATGCATCTTGCGGTGGGTTAGCGGGAACAGAGTGTTCTTCCGAGGGAGTAGGTTGATTTGGATGGTTGGAAGGAAGCGCGGATGTGGGAGAGGATTGATTGTGAGGGTTGGGAGGAAACTCGGACGGCAGAGTATGTTGATTGGAATGGTTTGAAGGAAGTGCGGGCGGCGTGGGTTCTGAAATATCACCCGGAGCGGAGGGGTCGGCCATTCATGGAAATGAGGAGAAGAAGCTGGGCAATAGAAATCCAATGTAGGTGGAGGGGAATTGTGGTGGAAGAGGGTGGAGACAGAGGATGTGGTGGTGGCGGGATAACCGGAGGGGTTAGGTGGTGGGGGGCAGAGTGGGGAGGGGGGCTCGAGGGAATTGGAGGGGGTGGGGGGAGGTGTTTGACGGCGGGGGCAGAGGGTGGAGAGGGAGGGGGATTGCGGGTGGAGAGGGAGGGGGCTGGCGGGGCCGAGGGTATTGGAGGGGGTGGGGGGAGTTGTTAGGCGGCGGGGGTAGAGGGTGGAGAGTGAGGGGGCTGGCTGGTTCCGAGAGTGTTGGAGGGGGTGGGGAGAGGTGTAGACGGCGGGGGTGGTTAGGGAGGGGGCTGGCGGGTTCTGAGGGTGTTGGAGGGGGTGGGGAGAGATTTATGACGGCGGGGGCAGAGGGTGGAGAGGGAGGGGGTTCCGAGGGTGTTGGAGGGGGTGGGGAGAGGTGGTAGACGACGGGGGTAAAGAGTGGGGAGGGAGGGGGCTTGCGGGGCCGAGTGTGTTGGAGGGGGTGGGGGGAGGTGTTAGGCGGCGGGGGTAGAGGGTGGAGAGGGAGGGGGCTTGCGGGGCCGAGGGTATTGGAGGGGGTGGGGGGAGTTGATGACGGCGGGGGCAGAGGGTGGAGAGGGAGGGGGCTGGCGGATGGAGAGGGAGGGGGCTGGCGGGGTAGAGGGTGGAGAGGGAGGGGGCTTGCGGGGTCCGAGGATGTTGGAGGGGGTGGGGGAAGTTGTTTGACGGCGGGGGCAGAGGGTGGAGAGGGAGGGGGATTGCGGGTGGAGAGGGAGGGGGCTGGCAGGGCCGAGGGTATTGGAGGGGGTGGGGGGAGTTGTTAGGCGGCGGGGGTAGAGGGTGGAGAGGGAGGGGGCTGGCGGGTTCCGAGGGTGTTGGAGGGGGTGGGGAGAGGTGGTAGACGGCGGGGGTAAAGAGTGGGGAGGGAGGGGGCTTGCGGGTGGAGAGGGAGGGGGCTAGCGGGGCCGAGGGTATTGTAGGGGGTGGGGGGAGTTGATGACAGCGGGGGCAGAGGGTGGAGAGGGAGGGGGCTGGCGGATGGACAGGGAGGGGGCTGGCGGGGGTAGAGGGTGGAGAGGGAGGGGGCTTGCGGGGTCCGAGGATGTTGGAGGGGGTGGGGGAAGTTGTTTGACGGCGGGGGCAGAGGGTGGAGAGGGAGGGGGATTGCGGGTGGAGAGGGAGGGGGCTGGCGGTGCCGAGGGTATTGGAGGGGGTGGGGGGAGTTGTTAGGCGGCGGGGGTAGAGGGTGGAGAGGGAGGGGGCTGGCGGGTTCCGAGGGTGTTGGAGGGGGTGGGGAGAGGTGGTAGACGGCGGGGGTGGTTAGGGAGGGGGCTGGCGGGTTCTGAGGGTGTTGGAGGGGGTGGGGAGAGGTTTATGACAACGGGGGCAGAGGGTGGAGAGGGAGGGGGTTTCGAGGGTGTTGGAGGGGGTGGGGAGAGGTGGTAGACGGCGGGGGTGGTTAGGGAGGGGGCTGGCGGGTTGTGAGGGTGTTGGAGGGGGTGGGGAGAGGTTTATGACGGCGGGGGCAGAGGGTGGAGGGGGAGGGGGTTCCGAGGGTGTTGGAGGGGGTGGGGAGAGGTGGTAGACGGGGGGGCAGAGGGTGGAGAGGGAGGGGGCTGGCGGATAGAGAGGGAGGGGGCTGGCGGGGGTAGAGGGTGGAGAGGGAGGGGGCTTGCGGGGTCCGAGGATGTTGGAGGGGGTGGGGGAAGTTGTTTGACGGCGGGGGCAGAGGGTGGAGAGGGAGGGGGATTGCGGGTGGAGAGGGAGGGGGCTGGCGGGGCCGAGGGTATTGGAGGGGGTGGGGGGAGTTGTTAGGCGGCGGGGGTAGAGGGTGGAGAGGGAGGGGGCTGGCGGGTTCCGAGGGTGTTGGAGGGGGTGGGGAGAGGTGGTAGACGGCGGGGGTGGTTAGGGAGGGGGCTGGCGGGTTCTGAGGGTGTTGGAGGGGGTGGGGAGAGGTTTATGACGGCGGGGGCAGAGGGTGGAGAGGGAGGGGGTTCCGAGGGTGTTGGAGGGGGTGGGGAGAGGTGGTAGACGGCGGGGGTGGTTAGGGAGGGGGCTGGCGGGTTCTGAGGGTGTTGGAGGGGGTGGGGAGAGGTTTATGATGGCGGGGGCAGAGGGTGGAGAGGGAGGGGGTTCCGAGGGTGTTGGAGGGGGTGGGGAGAGGTTTATGACGGCGGGGGCAGAGGGTGGAGGGGGAGGGGGTTCCGAGGGTGTTGGAGGGGGTGGGGAGAGGTGGTAGACGGCGGGGGTAAAGAGTGGGGAGGGAGGGGGCTTGCGGGTGGAGAGGGAGGGGGCTGGCGGGGCCGAGGGTGTTGGAGGGGGTGGGGGGAGGTGTTAGGCGGCGGGGGTAGAGGGTGGAGAGGGAGGGGTTTTGATGCTAGAGGAGGAGCATGAGCGTCGGTGGTGGAGGAGGATGAGGCCCACGGGTTTTCTTTGGTGGCTGTGGCGAAGCCAATTAGAGGGTCAGCGCTCGGGTATTGCATAGACTTTGGAGTGAAGATGGGATGAATGAATGTTCTTATTATATAGCAAGGGGGATGAAGGGCTTACCTCACAGCAAGGAATGGTGGAGCATAAAAGAAGTTCAAAAGAGAGGAGATGCCAATTTTAATCTCATCCATTCGAGAGATACAAAGGAAGGGCTAGCCTTAAAAGCTAGTGTTAAGAACTAATAGCCATAAAAAATTTTGCGCCAAATGTTTGTATAGAGCCCTTTTTTTCGTAGCAAATATGAGCAATGATTACAGAGTTACAATAGAAAACAAAATAAAATAAAAAAAAACAAAATGAGCTAAGAACTATGGAGTGGAATGTTAGAACTTTTGATGATAAGCTTTGAGTCGAGAAATATTTACTAGCGGTAGGGTAGATCCATCGAGTGTTTCTAATTGCACAGCACCCCATTGCAACATTTTCAGAACTCGAAAAGGTCCTTCCCAATGAGGGATCCATTTTCCTTTTGCAGTCATATGAGGGTTAGGTTTATGGAGAAGAACTAACATGCCTGCTTCAATGTTGTTTTTCCACAGATGTCGATCATGTGCCTCCTTCCGTTTCATCTGAGTCTCTATCAATTGTTTGGTCGCTAGTAGACGAATCTCCTCCACTTTATGTAGTGCTCCTAGCCTCTGATAGACATCACAATCCTTCTTTCCGTGCATGAATGCTATCTTAGGCGATCCATGTAAAAATTCAAAGGGCTCGATAGGTAATATGCCATAGACCAGTTGGAATGGGGAATATCCAGTGGCCTCTTTGTAGGCTAACCTGTATGCCCAAAGTTACCTAGGTACGCAATGCCCCATGAAGTGGGTTGCAACATACACTCCTTTCTTAACATTGCAATTAAAACCTTATTTGTCGACTCAGCCTGTCCATTTGCTCGTGGATAGTAAGCACAAGAGGTCCTATGAAGAATTCTATACCTGTTGAAGATTTCTTGCAGGACTTTATTGACAAAATGGGTACCTTGATCATTACAAATTTCAAGTGGACAACCAAACCTGCAAATGATGTTACTATAAATGAAATCAGCAACAGTTTGGGCAGTGCAATCGGAGGAGGCAATAGCTTCAGCCCACTTTGTTGCATAATCTGTAGCTATCATGAGATATTTTTCTCTTTTTGGAAAAGCGGGAGGGTAGATGGGCCCTACAAAATCTAGCCCCCACTTCTCAAATGGTTGCCAGGAGGTGGAAATAACCAAGGGGTTATGTCTCTGCTTTGTTGGCTTAGGTCCACACCTCTGGCAAATGTCACATGCCTTTCCCCATTCATCTGCATCCCTAAATAGTGTAGGCCACCATAGACCCGCATCCAGTATCCTCTGACTCATAATATGTCCTGGGAGGTGCCCACCACCTGTACCTTCATGTGCAGAGTGAAGGACTTCCCTCACTTCTTCTTCTTCCAAACACTTCCTGAACCAGTCATCTTTGCCCTGTCTGTACAATTTATCTTCGATGAAGGTATATGGTCTACTCTTGATTAGCAGGCTCTTCTTTTGTACAACACTAGCCTTTTCTGGATACAATCCAGTTTTAATGAAATTTTTAATGTCGTAATACCATCCTTGAGCTTTTACAGCAAACAGATGAGCATCTGGAAAGTCATCATTGATTCCACTAGATTGATTCATCATATTTATTCTGGATAGGTGATCCGCCATAACATTGTCTTTTCCTGGTTTATGGACTACAGAAAAATCAAACTCTTGGAACAACAATAACCACCTCCATATTCTACCGGTGGCCTGGGCTTTGTTGAGTAGGTATTTTAGTGGTTGGTGATCTGATATAATAATAAATTTTACCCCCAGTAAGTAATGATGGAATTTTTGGACAGCAAAGACCATTGCTAGGGCTTCCCTTTCAGTAGTACTGTAATTCCTCTCAGCCTTGGTCAAGATTCTACTGGCATATTGAATTGGCCTCTCCACTTTAAATTCTTCACTTGGTTGGGTCAAAACTACCCCTACTGCATATGCACTGGCATCGACGTGTATATGAAAGATTTTTGACCACTCAGGTGTGACCAAGATAGGAGCACACACCAACCTTGACCGTAATGTCTGATATGCCTTTTCCTCCTCTTCTTCCCATTTAAAAGGTACTTCCTTACCTGTAAGTCTAGTCAGAGGTCTAGCTATCTCTGCATACATTTTTATAAACCTTCTATGATAACCGGTATGCCCCAAGAAACTCTGGATCTCTTTAGGAGATTTAGGTTTAGGTAACTTTAATATAGAAATGATTTTGTCAGGATCTGGGGCCATACCTTTAGCCGACACCACATGTCCTAAAAGGGTTCCTTCTGTCACAAGGAAATGACATTTATTTGGATTGAGCTTTAACTTAGTCTCTCTGCATCTTTGGAAAATATTCTGCAGCTGCCTCAAGTGGTGGTCCAAACAATCTAGATGAGTTTCCTTGTGAGATCCTGAAAACGAAGAGAAGTCATCCATGAAGATTCTAAGTGATTCCAGCAATAGGGGGCCAAAAATGAGATTGACCGTTCTGTTAAAGGTGGCTGGAGCATTTCTGAGCCCAAATGGCATTTTTACATACACATATGTTCCCTAAGGTGTGATAAAAGCAGTCTTTTCACGATCCTCTGGATGTATTGATATTTGATTATAGCCACTGAATCCATCCATAAAACTATACAATGCATGCCCAGCCACTTCTTCAATGACCTGTTCTGCAAAAGGCATAGGGAACCCATCTGGAATGGTCACCTTGTTGAGAGCTCTAAAGTCAACACAAATTCTGATTTTATTAGTATTCTTCTTCGGTACTATGACCATAGGTGAGAGCCACTCTGAGTGTTCCACAGGAATGATGATTCCTGCATCCTCCATCTTTTGGATTTCCACATAGACGGCTTCGGCATACTTTGGATTAAGTCTATAACTCCTTCCTCTGATGGGTCTGGCTCCATCAACCAGAGGGATTCTGTGCTCTCCATAAGATGCAGGCACTCCTTCTAAGTCTTTATAATGCCAGGCAAAAACATCTGCATACTGGGTCAAGAATGATTTTACCTTTTCCAGGAGCTCTGGGTGGCTCCACAACCAAGTGGCCACCAAAACTGGTTGATTATTGTTTTGAGTGCCTAAGTGTATTTCTTGGACCGGATTTCTTGTTACCATATTATCTCCGTGTGCATCTGCTTCCTTGTCTTCTTCTACTAGCTTTTCGTGCATTGCTTCATAAGCAGGTGTATTTTGGACTTCGATGTGTTCCTCCTTGTCCTGCATCCATCCTGCAGGGATTTCTTGAATTGGGAAAGAACATTCAACCTCAGAATTTTTTACCTTGTTTTTAGCTTTAGAAACTTCGTTATCTGTGGTTGACACATCCTCCTCCAATTTGTATTTGAGGGGTATCTTCCTGCCCCTTCTGTGGTCAGTGATGGGCTCTCCCAATCCATCAACCTGGACCTTTTCCTTGTCTTCATCATAACCTTCAGTTGTGCCAGGATTATCAAGAGAAATTCCAAAACAAGAGGAAGAGTTGCCTGCTTGGAGCCAACTTAGAATATCCTCTTCTTCCTCAAAATCTATTTGGGGTTGATCCTCCGCTTCTGTTTCCATGCAAATGCTCACCGTTTGCATCATACTAGTGTTTCCTTGATTGTCTGGGCCTTCTTCTAAATGAATTTGTGTCAGCTCCTGCCCTTTCTTTTGTACCCACATAGTGTCCGTACCCCAATCATGAATGACACTGGCATGCCTCAGCCAAGGTCTTCCAATTAAGAGAGGAAATCCTCCTTCAACTTGGGGCAATCTTAAAACCGCAAAATCCAGAATGAATAGATTACCTTGTACTTCAAGTGGAACTTTTGGGATTACCCCCAAGGGCCTTACTTTGCTCTGATCTGCCAACGTAACCGTGAAATTTGCAGGTCTTGAAGGGTGGAGTCCAATCTTTTTCATGGTATGTTCAGGCATCAAGTTAATGCCAGAACCACCATCTACAATAACACCTTGAAATTCATGACCCTTGATTGATATTGTAAGCCGAGGACTTTTATAATCCGTAAGGGGTGCTTCCCCCATAATTATCCCTTTATGTAAAATAGCAGTCTTGGCCACTAAGCTTGTAGTAGAAGCCTCATCAATTATCTGCAATAATTCTGACCTGAATTTCCCATCCATCTTTATTAATTCAAAAATACTAACCTCCTTCTTCATTGACTTGAGTAGTTTTGAAGCCTCTGACTCTTTAAGAGAGTGAGCTTCATTTGCTTTGCCAAACTCTTCTTGAGCCCTGTTGAAGGCATGCCCAATGGCATCACTGGTGCCTATGAGACATTCCTTTTGGTTTGTGTCTGCACTTGTGGTGCCTTTGTCTTCAAATGCAACTCTGTCTTTGTTCAATTCCTTAATTATCGATTCTTGATTTTCTACCACTTTTGCCGTTCCCTTGCTTCTTGTCTGTACTCTAAAAGATTCGTGTTCTTCTAATTGTACCACTCTGGTAGATGGTGAGGGTTCATTCACCTGAGGTAATGTTTCCTCCTTGAATACAGAGATCATTTGGAGATGGGGTCCGGAAGTAGAGGCTTGATTCTTAGGACAACAGTTTGTATAGTGATCCCTGGCCTCTGGACAGTTCCTGCAAGGAGGTGCATTTTCTAGGAGAGTGCACCTAATTGCTGCACATGGAGCACCAGAGTCCGTTCTTAATGCCTCCTCCTTTGAGTTCTTGCAATTCCTGTCTCAGCTGAGTTAGTTCTTCTGCTTGGGCTTCCTCTTCCTTTTGGAGCTTGAGGGCTTCAATCTCTTTTCTCAGCTGAGCTACAACAGTCTCCTCCTTTGTGTAGGGCTTATTCCTTTTCAAGCCCTCCAGCTCCCTTCTTAACTGGATCACTGGGTCCTCCAGTTCTGTACCATATGATGGTTGGGAAGAAGTTGCACCATACTGGTGCCTTATCTGTTCCAAGCGTGTGGCCGTATTGATGAACTCCTCAACAGAGGCAGTAGGTAGCATTAACTCTTTTATTTTGCATTGGGTGACCACAGGTAGGGGTTTGGCTAACCATTTCTTGACAAAGAAATCGTGTGGTGGATCTGGTAGTTTAGCCATTAGTGCTTTGGCCCTGGTCACAAACTCTGGGAACTTTTCTCCTGGACCCAATCTCAAGTTTTCTAACTCTTCGATAATGATCTCTGCCGTGTTTCCGTGCTGAAACTGATTTTTGAAGGCCTCTTTCATCAACTCCCAAGAGGTAAAGTGGTTTTCAGCAAACTGGCTAAACCACTTGTCTGCCAGACCTTCCAAAGTGGCAGGGAAGAGTATCAAGAAGGCATCTTCCCTACCCATTAGACCTCTAGTCTTGCATAATGCAAGAAATCTTCGAATGTGCTCATCTGGATCCTCATGGGCTAAACCTCTGAAAGAGGAAAATTTTATGTTTAATCTGGAGAGTAAGGTTTCTAGGTCCACCTGTCCTGCCATGCTTCCTACCGATGAAGTGGATGAAAGTGGACTCGATGATCTTCTGTTCGCCTTTCTTCTTGTCTGCTTGCACTTGACCCTCAAGGTTTGTGACCGGGTCGCGGTCATGAGCTGTTCATAGTTCACCTGAAATGAGACACTTGATATACGTACTTACCTCAACTGGAGTATTACTGTTGGCACTGGAATAGATCTTCTCCTAGGCTCAAATCTCCTTTTAAGTCCAATCTTTTTCATGGTATGTTCACGCATCAAGTTAATGCCAGAACCACCATCTACAATAACGTGGAGTCCAATCTTTTTCATGGTATGTTCAGGCATCAAGTTAATACCAGAACCACCATCTACAATAACACCTTGAAATTCATGACCCTTGATTGATATTGTAAGCCGAGGACTTTTATAATCCGTAAGGGGTGCTTCCCCCATAATTATCCCTTTATGTAAAATAGCAGTCTTGGCCACTAAGCTTGTAGTAGAAGCCTCATCAATTATCTGCAATAATTCTGACCTGAATTTCCCATCCATCTTTATTAATTCAAAAATACTAACCTCCTTCTTCATTGACTTGAGTAGTTTTGAAGCCTCTGACTCTTTAAGAGAGTGAGCTTCATTTGCTTTGCCAAACTCTTCTTGAGCCCTGTTGAAGGCATGCCCAATGGCATCACTGGTGCCTATGAGACATTCCTTTTGGTTTGTGTCTGCACTTGTGGTGGCTTTGTCTTCAAATGCAACTCTGTCTTTGTTCAATTCCTTAATTATCGATTCTTGATTTTCTACCACTTTTGCCGTTCCCTTGCTTCTTGTTTGTACTGCAAAAGATTCGAGTTCTTCTAATTGTACCACTTTGGTAGATGGTGAGGGTTCATTCACCTGAGGTAATGTTTCCTCCTTGAATACAGAGATCATTTGGAGATGGGGTCCGGAAGTAGAGGCTTGATTCTTAGGACAACAGTTTGTATAGTGATCCCTGGCCTCTGGACAGTTCTTGCAAGGAGGTGCATTTTCTGGGAGAGTGCACCTAGATTGGTAGTGCCCGCATTCTCCACATCTGAAGCAAATAATTGGCCTTCTAGGCCCATTTGCAAAGTTAGTTCTCGGTCTAGGATTATAGTTGATACCTTGGTTTGCTGCTGCTGCCATTACATTTGCTGGTGGCAAGAGTCCTCCTTGTGTCCAGTATGTCGTTGTCGGCATTCCCCTTACTTGGCATTCATGGGCCTCATGCCCAATCTTCCTGCATAATTGACAAGTCACATTTAGCCGAGGACATTCACTTACTATGTGCCCTTGCTTGCTGCACATGGAGCACCAGAGTCCGTTCTTAATGCCGCCTCCTTTGAGTTCTTGCAATTCCTGTCTCAGCTGAGCTAGTTCTTCTGCTTGGGCTTCCTCTTCCTTTTGGAGCTTGAGGGCTTCAATCTCTTTTCTCAGCTGAGCTACAACAGTCTCCTCCTCTGTGTAGGGCTTATTCCTTTTCAAGCCCTCCAGCTCCCTTCTTAACTGGATCACTGAGTCGTCCAGTTCTGTACCATATGATGGTTGGGAAGAAGTTGCACCATACTGGTGCCTTATCTGTTCCAAGCGTGTGGCCGCATTGATGAACTCCTCAACAGAGGCAGTAGGTAGCACTAACTCTTTTATTTTGCATTGGGTGACCACAGGTAGGGGTTTGGCTAACCATTTCTTGACAAAGAAATCGTGTGGTGGGTCTGGTAGTTTAGCCATTAGTGCTTTGGCCCTGGTCACAAACTCTGGGAACTTTTCTCCTGGACCCAATCTCAAGTTTTCTAACTCTTCGATAATGATCTCTGCTGTGTTTCCGTGTTGAAACTGATTTTTGAAGGCCTCTTTCATCAACTCCCAAGAGGTAAAGTGGTTTTCAGCAAACTGGCTAAACCACTTGTCTGCTAGACCTTCCAAAGTGGCAGGGAAGAGTATCAAGAAGGCATCTTCCCTACCCATTAGACCTCTAGTCTTGCATAATGCAAGAAATCTTCGAATGTGCTCATCTGGATCCTCATGGGCTAAACCTCTAAAAGAGGGAAATTTTATGTTTAATCTAGAGAGTAAGGTTTCTAGGTCCACCTGTGCTGCCATGCTTCCTACCGATGAAGTCGATGAAAGTGGACTCGATGATCTTCTGTTCACCTTTCTTCTTGTCTGCTTGCACTTGACCCTCAAGGTTTGTGACCGGGTCGTGATCATGAGCTGTTCATAGTTCACCTGAAATGAGACACTTGATATACGTACTTACCTCAACTGGAGTATTACTATTGGCACTGGAATAGATCTTCTCCTAGGCTCAAATCTTCTTGTAAGTCCAATCTTTTTCATGGTATGTTCAGGCATCAAGTTAATGCCAGAACCACCATCTACAATAACGTGGAGTCCAATCTTTTTCATGGTATGTTCAGGCATCAAGTTAATGCCAGAACCACCATCTACAATAACACCTTGAAATTCATGACCCTTGATTGATATTGTAAGCCGAGGACTTTTATAATCCGTAAGGGGTGCTTCCCCCATAATTATCCCTTTATGTAAAATAGCAGTCTTGGCCACTAAGCTTGTAGTAGAAGCCTCATCAATTATCTGCAATAATTCTGACCTGAATTTCCCATCCATCTTTATTAATTCAAAAATACTAACCTCCTTCTTCATTGACTCGAGTAGTTTTGAAGCCTCTGACTCTTTAAGAGAGTGAGCTTCATTTGCTTTGCCAAACACTTCTTGAGCCCTGTTGAAGGCATGCCCAATGGCATCACTGGTGCCTATGAGACATTCCTTTTGGTTTGTGTCTGCACTTGTGGTGGCTTTGTCTTCAAATGCAACTCTGTCTTTGTTCAATTCCTTAATTATCAATTCTTGATTTTCTACCACTTTTGCCGTTCCCTTGCTTCTTGTTTGTACTGCAAAAGATTCGAGTTCTTCTAATTGTACCACTCTGGTAGATGGTGAGGGTTCATTCACCTGAGGTAATGTTTCCTCCTTGAATACAGAGATCATTTGGAGATGGGGTCCGGAAGTAGAGGCTTGATTCTTAGGACAACAGTTTGTATAGTGATCCCTGGCCTCTGGACAGTTCCTGCAAGGAGGTGCATTTTCTGGGAGAGTGCACCTAGATTGGTAGTGCCCGCATTCTCCACATCTGAAGCAAATAATTGGCCTTCTAGGCCCATTTGCAAAGTTAGTTCTCGGTCTAGGATTATAGTTGATACCTTGGTTTGCTGCTGCTGCGATTACATTTGCTGGTGGCAAGAGTCCTCCTTGTGTCCAGTATGTCGTTGTCGGCATTCCCCTTACTTGGCATTCATGGGCCTCATGCCCAATCTTCCTGCATAATTGACAAGTCACATTTAGCAAAGGACATTCACTTACTATGTGCCCTTGCTTACTGCACATGGAGCACCAGAGTCCGTTCTTAATGCCGCCTCCTTTGAATTCTTGCAATTCCTGTCTCAGCTGAGCTAGTTTTTCTGCTTGGGCTTCCTCTTCCTTTTGGAGCTTGAGGGCTTCAATCTCTTTTCTCAGCTGAGCTACAGCAGTCTCCTCCTCTGTGTAGGGCTTATTCCTTTTCAAGCCCTCCAGCTCCCTTCTTAACTGGATCACTGGGTCCTCCAGTTCTGTACCATATGATGGTAGGGAAGAAGTTGCACCATACTGGTGCCTTATCTGTTCCAAGCGTGTGGCCGTATTGATGAACTCCTCAACAGAGGGAGTAGGTAGCACTAACTCTTTTATTTTGCATTGGATGACCACAGGTAGGGGTTTGGCTAACCATTTCTTGACAAAGAAATCGTGTGGTGGATCTGGTAGTTTAGCCATTAGTGCTTTGGCCCTGGTCACAAACTCTGGGAACTTTTCTCCTGGACCCAATCTCAAGTTTTCTAACTCTTCGATAATGATCTCTGCCGTGTTTCCGTGCTGAAACTGATTTTTGAAGGCCTCTTTCATCAACTCCCAAGAGGTAAAGTGGTTTTCAGCAAACTGGCTAAACCACTTGTCTGCCAGACCTTCCAAAGTGGCAGGGAAGAGTATCAAGAAGGCATCTTCCCTACCCATTAGACCTCTAGTCTTGCATAATGCAAGAAATCTTCGAATGTGCTCATCTAGATCCTCATGGGCTAAACCTCTGAAAGAGGGAAATTTTATGTTTAATCTGGAGAGTAAGGTTTCTAGGTCCACCTGTCCTGCCATGCTTCCTACCGATGAAGTGGATGAAAGTGGACTCGATGATCTTCTGTTCGCCTTTCTTCTTGTCTGCTTGCACTTGACCCTCAAGGTTTGTGACCAGGTCGCGGTCATGAGCTGTTCATAGTTCACCTGAAATGAGACACTTGATATACGTACTTACCTCAACTGGAGTATTACTGTTGGCTTTGGAATAGATCTTCTCCTAGGCTCAAATCTCCTTGTAAGTCCAATCTTTTTCATGGTATGTTCAGGCATCAAGTTAATGCCAGAACCACCATCTACAATAACGTGGAGTCCAATCTTTTTCATGGTATGTTCAGGCATCAAGTTAATGCCAGAACCACCATCTACAATAACACCTTGAAATTCATGACCCTTGATTGATATTGTAAGCCGAGGACTTTTATAATCCGTAAGGGGTGCTTCCCCCATAAATATCCCTTTATGTAAAATAGCAGTCTTGGCCACTAAGCTTGTAGTAGAAGCCTCATCAATTATCTGCAATAATTCTGACCTGAATTTCCCATCCATCTTTATTAATTCAAAAATACTAACCTCCTTCTTCATTGACTTGAGTAGTTTTGAAGCCTCTGACTCTTTAAGAGAGTGAGCTTCATTTGCTTTGCCAAACTCTTCTTGAGCCCTGTTGAAGGCATGCCCAATGGCATCACTGGTGCCTATGAGACATTCCTTTTGGTTTGTGTCTGCACTTGTGGTGGCTTTGTCTTCAAATGCAACTCTGTCTTTGTTCAATTCCTTAATTATCGATTCTTGATTTTCTACCACTTTTGCCGTTCCCTTGCTTCTTGTTTGTACTGCAAAAGATTCGAGTTCTTCTAATTGTACCACTCTGGTAGATGGTGAGGGTTCATTCACCTAAGGTAATGTTTCCTCCTTGAATACAGAGATCATTTGAAGATGGGGTCCGGAAGTAGAGGCTTGATTCTTAGGAGAACAGTTTGTATAGTGATCCCTGGCCTCTTGACAGTTCCTGCAAGGAGGTGCATTTTCTAGGAGAGTGCACCTAGATTGGTAGTGCCCGCATTCTCCACATCAGAAGCAAATAATTGGCCTTCTAGGCCCATTTGCAAAGTTAGTTCTCGGTCTAGGATTATAGTTGATACCTTGGTTTGCTGCTGCTGTCATTACATTTGCTGGTGGCAAGAGTCCTCCTTGTGTCCAGTATGTCGTTGTCGGCATTCCCCTTACTTGGCATTCATGGGCCTCATGCCCAATCTTCCTGCATAATTGACAAGTCACATTTAGCCGAGGACATTCACTTACTATGTGCCCTTGCTTGCTGCACATGGAGCACCAGAGTCCGTTCTTAATGCCGCCCTCCTTTGAGTTCTTGCAATTCCTGTCTCAGCTGAGCTAGTTCTTCTGCTTGGGCTTCCTCTTCCTTTTGGAGCTTGAGGGCTTCAATCTCTTTTCTCAACTGAGCTACAACAGTCTCCTCCTCTGTGTAGGGCTTATTCCTTTTCAAGCCCTCCAGCTCCCTTCTTAACTGGATCACTGGGTCCTCCAGTTCTGTACCATATGATGGTTGGGAAGAAGTTGCACCATACTAGTGCCTTATCTGTTCCAAGCGTGTGGCCGTATTGATGAACTCCTCAACAGAGGCAGTAGGTAGCACTAACTCTTTTATTTTGCATTGGGTGACCACAGGTAGGGGTTTGGCTAACCATTTCTTGACAAAGAAATCGTGTGGTGGATCTGGTAGTTTAGCCATTAGTGCTTTGGCCTTGGTCACAAACTCTGGGAACTTTTCTCCTGGACCCAATCTCAAGTTTTCTAACTCTTCGATAATGATCTCTGTCGTGTTTCCGTGCTGAAACTGATTTTTGAAGGCCTCTTTCATCAACTCCCAAGAGGTAAAGTGGTTTTCAGCAAACTGGCTAAACCACTTGTCTGCCAGACCTTCCAAAGTGACAGGGAAGAGTATCAAGAAGGCATCTTCCCTACCCATTAGACCTCTACTCTTGCATAATGCAAGAAATCTTCCAATGTGCTCATCTGGATCCTCATGGGCTAAACCTCTGAAAGAGGGAAATTTTATGTTTAATCTGAAGAGTAAGGTTTCTAGGTCCACCTGCCCTGCCATGCTTCTTACCGATGAAGTCGATGAAAGTGGACTCGATGATCTTCTGTTCGCCTTTCTTCTTGTCTGCTTGCACTTGACCCTCAAGGTTTGTGACCGGGTCACGGTCATGAGCTGTTCATAGTTCACCTAAGATGAGACACTTGATATACATACTTACCTCAACTGGAGTATTATTGTTGGCACTGGAATAGATCTTCTCCTAGGCTCAAATCTCCTTGTAAGTCCCAGCGGATAAGGCATTTGACTTCTAATCAAGGGATTGTGGGTTCGAATCCCACCGGGTGTGCCAAATTTGTTGGGGGTTTTCTTGGACGTGAAGGAGTTTGAGGGTTTGTAGGAGAAAAAGAAGAAGAACAAGAGACGCAATAACCCAGACAAGCTTCTACAGAAACACCTTTGAATCTTGAGTTTTTGATTACAATAGAAGGATTATACTATTTCATTCAATCCAATTTAATACTCGGGGCGCAATTACAGAGAATGCTCAATCATAAAAGATCAATTATCTCAGAATCTCCCAGCAGCCGGCCTCTTCTGCACCAGTCCTTCACTTGCTTGCAGCTTCTCCTTGTGCACACCTTGCACTAAGCTTCCACGAGCTGAGGGACTAATCTCTTTCGGGCCTGATCGTGGAGAGAGACTTTTGGGATTGGTCTCCTGCTTCGCACTCTCTGCACCTCCCTTAGCCTCACTTCTTGCACTCTTCACTTTCCGCGGTCGACACACCCCAATGACTCTTCACTTCTCCTTTTCTTCTTACTTCCAGTGTCCAAGAATAGCCTTTTGTCTCTCTTTTGCTGAGTCCGCCGGTTCGCGCACTCTAACTGTAATACAATCTTGGTGCCCTTTCAATGTCCCAAGATTGTCTTTTGAACTGGTCCTCAACGACTCACTACTTTGTCCTGTAGTGACTTTAGAACAAGAATGACTTTAAAATAAAATTTTGATTGGGCGGCCCTATTTCCACCTTTGCGTACGCGGCCTTCCATACCTTCACCTTTCCTTTTAATTCTTTACTTTTGCACCTTAAGATTTTAAATTCATCCTTTGAACCTTAAGAGAAAAAATACTTTGCACCCTTAGTTTCAACCGGTTAGGGCTCGACAAGAACATAGTACCTTGAGCCACTGATAGATCCTTCTTTTGTTGGTCCCCATACATCTGTATGAATGAGCTCAAGTACTCCATCATGTTTGAATCCTTTCTTCTGAAATGGTAACCTGTGTGCTTTTCCCATTCGACATGCTTCACATTTATAAACCATATGTTGACTTTGCACATTTGGTAATCCTAGTACAGACTGATTAGCAACCATAGCTTTAATTCCTCTTTCATTGAAATGACCTAATCTCTTGTGCCAGAGATCAAGTTCTGTAATCACTACTTCACCATGTGTGAGCAAAGCTTGACCAATGTTCCCTTGTACTCTTAAAGTAAAGAGTCTACCTTCTTTCTTACTAGAGACAATCTGATTATATCCATTCTCTGGATCTTCAACAAATACTCCTTCATTTGTAAACCTGACTTGAAAACCTTTTTCAACTATCTGTCCCACACTAATCAAGTTTTTAGGTATTGTAGGAACATACAAAACATTGGTTAGCAAATCTGCTCCATTCTTGCATTTCAATTTTCCAATTGAATGTACACTATGTCTGGTATTATCACCTGTTTGAACTGTGTGACTAGAAATGCCTTTTTCCAATTCTGACATCAATTCTATGTTTCCTGACAAATGATTAGAACATCCAGAGTCAATGTAAAATACCTTTAGATCTTCTTTATCTGATGTGCTGATTGAATTCATCATCAATGATGTATGACTTTCATTCTGTGTGTCATTTGCATAGTTGTAGTAGGTGGTGTTGTAGGATTGATTCTGTCCCCAACTTCTTCCTCCACCTCTACCATAGCCTCCTCTTTGACTTTGTCTACCTCTTTGAAAATTACTTTGATATCTTCCACCTCGACCTCTGCTATTGTTGTTTTGATTATGGTTTGATCCTTGTTGGTTGTGCCAACACTCATGAGCCAAATGATTACTCAATCCAGAGATCCAACAAGCCTTTTTGTTGTTATTTTGATTACCTCTTCCTCTTCCAAAACCTCTTGCTCTTCCTCTGCCATTGCCTTTACCTCTTGCATAATAAGCTTGAGAACTAGACTCCTCTTCATCCTTTGCTTTACCTTTATCTCCTTTCTTCTTGTTCTTCACGTACATTGCAGAACTTTGTCCTTTATCTCCATCTCCCTTCAAGTCTTGCTCATATGTGAGCATCTAACCAAGCAACTGGTTCAAATCAGGAACATAATGATTTAATGAAAGTTCTGTTGATAAGACAAAAGGTTTCCACCTTTCATCCCCTCTCAAACCTGCAAGTAATTGAGCAATCAATCTGTGATCTTCAACATCTTCATCTATGGATCCAAGACTATCTGCTAGATCCTTCATCTTAGTGACATAATCACTAATGGTTTGACTTGGCTTCTTCTTGAATGTTGTAAACTCTGACCATAGACTTGCTTTCCGTGCTTTAGTAGTACTTTGGAAATGATACTCCAATGCATTCCATATATCTTCAGATGATTCCAATCCTCTGATGTGTGGTAGCAAATGATCAGAGATTGTATTGTAAATGTAAGCTTTTGCACTTGCATCCTTCTTCTGCCAATGCTTTAAAGCATCAAGTTCTTCTTTCTTTGGTCGGCTTTCATCTTCAAATATTGGCTTCTCTTCTTCACCTGTAACATATATCATGAGATCCTTACTCATAAGTAAGGCTTCCATTCTCATTACCCATGCGGGGTAATTATCTCTGTCCAGTTTGTCAATGGAGATATGATCTGCCATACTCCTTTCCTTTTGCTGCAACCTGTGAGCTTAAAAGATAAAGGATAATACCTTTTGGAGTTCTTTGTGTATGAAGATACTTTCGAAGTAACCTTTTAATGCCTTGTGTCTTCAAATGCTTCACCTTTGAAACTTTAATGGAAAACTTTCCAAAACTTCTTGTAGCTTTGCCGCCTTCTGATCTTCAAGACCTTTCTGCTTTGATACCACTTGTTGATGTATGAAACACCACAAGAAATGAATTAATGTGACACTAGAACACCTCTATGGTCACCATTAACTCATTGCCACTCCAAACTTTGAGAAATGATAGCCTAAAGTGAGAACTTTGCTTCTACAGAAATTCCTAGTCACCGAAATGACATACCTTCCGTATTTTTCTAATTTCGCCTAGCTCAAGTCTTACTTCTCCTTGAAACTTTATAGGCTGAAACTAGAAGAGTATAGCTTTCGAACAAGCTATCATATGCATCAAATGGATCTCTAGAACTCAAGTTATGGCCCTCACAAGATGACCCTGTATGACCTTCCCAAACTGGAAATTTTGCCTGTTTTAGTATTCATGGGTGTCTAAAAATAAAAAATTCGATGCCTAGCATCGAATTTCAGTCAAGGTCGATGCTGGGCATCGACTTTGAGCTTTCTTAGGTGCTTTTTCTGCACCAGAAATACTCTCTTTTACACACACATGTAGAAGACCACTTGTATGCTAGAAGTCGATGCCAGGCATCCACTTTATGCTGAAACGCGATGCCAGGCATCGAGTTGCTCCACAAACTTCATGTTTTTAAGAAGATTTGGCAGTAGATAAAAATCAGATATGAAGATAAGGACTTATCAAGTGAGATTCGATGCCACGCATCGACTTGCTTGGAAAACTTCAACCTTTCAAATCATTACAGAGAAGACAAACACTGGAGATGAAGGAAGAAGACTTATACACAGAACTTTAACTAGTTCTTGTCATAACTATGAAAACTCAGAAGCTTACAAAGCTTACAAGTGCTTTCTCGCTCAGAGAAGCCCGACTATACTCAGTCATAAAAATGAGTTCTTCTCACTTTCTCATTGTCTTCCTTCTTCTTCTCCTCACCGCGTTAGTTAATACTAACTAACTTATATAGATTTTCTCATTCCCGTGATTTTTTAAAAAACTTCTAGAACTAAAGTGAACTAACTTTATAAGTATGATACACTTGTGAATTTGTCCCTTCACATAGGCATGGGGTTTTCTTCCTAAGATTTGACCTTCAAATATATGTCTAATTAGTGATTGTTTCTCCAACAGTAGAGTTTTATTTTTATGCTTGGCAACACCATTTTGCTGAGGTGTATATGGCACCGTACATTGGTGTGAAATACCCCTTTCACGAAGAAAAGTATGAAACTCATGTGACATGTATTCACCACCACGATCCGTGCGTAGAGTCAAAAGCTTGTGTGAAGAAAAATTTTCAGCCATAGCTAAAAATGCTTTGAATCAAGAAAATACCTCATTCTTTGCTTTCATAGGATACATCCATGTATGGCGAGTAGCCTCATCAATGAAGGTAACAAAATGTACATGCTTCCCAAAAGATGGAGTTTGACGGGACCACATACATCACTATGAAAAATCTTTTTCTTGTAGCTCTGATACCAGTGTTGGGTGTGTGTAGGATTATCTTTTGGAAAAGAAGCACGATGCATTTTTCCAAGAATGCAACCTTCACATGCATGCTTTTCAAAGGACTCAAGTGTAGGAAAACCAATAACCATGTCCTTCTTTTGCAAGTAAAGCAAAATATTGAAGTTCAAGTGACCAAAATGAGCATGCCAAAGCTCCATTTCAGCCATGGAAGAAGTATGAGAAACCAAGGCATTCGAGGAAGCCCTCTTGTATGTATCCATGAGATACAAACCATTACATAATGTACCAGACATCACAATAACATCGCCATTGCTAAAATCATGAGCCATACACTTATCATCAACAAAGTGTACATGAAGTCCAGCTTTGGCAATCAACGGAACTGAAATTAAGTTCTTCTTGATACCGGACACATACAATGCATTTTTCAAGAGAGTGACACCTCCATTTGCAGCCGTAAGCTCAATTTCTCCTACTCCAATGATAGTATAAGAGGCTTTGTTTGCACACACCACATGTGAAAGAGGCAAAAATCCTTTTCATGATGTTATGTGCTTTGAAGCACCACTATCAAAGAACCAATCCGAATCAGCCTCACTCACAACCATACATTTAGAATGCAAAGAAGCATCATAATGACATGTAACAACGCAAGCCCAAAAATCTTGAGCCATGTTAGCTTCATCATTCTTTACATTTGCTGAATTTTCAGCAATAGACATGTCGGATTCCTTCTTCTTTTCATTGCGTTTAGCAAGCTTTCTACACTCATCAATAGTATAACCAGCCTTCCGGCAATATTTGCATGTCTTCTTCTTTTGCAAATCACCATCATTAGAGGAATGAGTGGAAGAGGAAGCTTGAGGCTTTGGTTTTGATGAACCCAAAGGTGAACCATATTTGCTTTTCCCCTTTTGTGAGATAGCAAGTGCTTGCATTCCCTCAATCAAACCACTCCTATTCACTCTAGATTGCTCTTCTTGCAAAAGAAGAGACACAACCTCATCAAATGCATACATATTAGGATTCCCTTTTGCAACCAAATGGAGTGTAGTAGCAAAGCTTTGAAAAGATTTTGGTAATCCTTTCAACAATGTAGAAATGAGTGATGCATCCGGAATGATCTCATCTATGTTTGGCAAATGCTCTTTCAAGTCTTTGATGCATGTCACATACACATCCATTGACTCATTTTCAGCCATACATACATCCTCAAGTTGCTTCCTCAAGTATGCAACATGTGCTTCATTACGCACGGCATACAAAGAAGCAAGAGTATCCCATGCCTGTCTCGATGTAGAACATGACCGAATGTGTGGAACTATATGATGCTTCACTAAACGCGCAATGAAAGCATGAGCTTGAGCATCTTTTCCATCCCATCTAAGCTACTCTTGTGTAGGTGGAGAAGGAGAAACCATTGTACTGGAAGAAGAAGCTCCATCTGTGACAGTAGACTGTGAAGTAGAAGCACCTGCGGCTCTTCGATCTACATCTGTCACTATGTTCCAAAGTTGTTTAGCAACAAGAACATGCTTCATCATGTAAGACCACATAGGATAGTTGGTCTCATCAAGCTTATCTTCAGCTTGAAGCATTCCAAACAAGTCATTGTTGCCCCGCCATTTCACTAAGGAACAAGAATGTGACAAATCCTTCACTTCGATGAAAGTTGAAATGAATGCTGAAATTTCAGCTCACAAACCATCACTTTGATGGCGATTCTGATTGCACTAATGGCTTTGAAATGGGGGTAAAACCCCAGTGCACCTGGTGGAAATGTTTCTTGGCTGCTAAAATTCACTCTTCTATGCTCCGAAGTCGATTCGCACTGTAAAAAGTGCGTGCGCGTTGCGATGCAAAAAACCAAAACTTGAGAAGGAGCTGAACCTGCTCTGATACCACTGTTGGGTGTGTAGAAGTACGAGAGACACATGAGAAGCACACACAAGAAGCACAAACACAACAAGACACATGGAGAAGACGATGGCTGGAATAGCTCTCTCTATTGACGATGAACTGAACTAAAGTAAGAGCTTAATAATATCCCTAAGTACCAAGTACCACCATATATGAGTATCAAGTATGTGGTAACATGGGGAAAAAACCTCTAGCCAGCACTAGATTAAAAAGTGTCCATGTATAGGGAAAAGGTTCACATCAAAGCTACTTGAGGAACACATAAGTATAACAAGATTGGATGGTAGTAATTACACATTATGGGCATATATGATGAGTCATGTATTGGTTGCAAAAGGACTACAGAATATTGTGTAGGGTGTTGAAAAACATCATATTACATCTACAAATACAGTTATCAAAGGTTATGCAGATGGTGTTGAAGATGACGATCTTTGAATTCTTGTTTGTGTTGCAGATCCTATTGTACCTACTGTAGAGCAACTTTGTTGGGATGGTAGAGATGCTAAGGCTGATGCATTGATAGGTTTGTTTGTCAAACATGCCATTATTCCTCACATTTGCACTTGCAAAACAACAAAGGATTCTTGGGATGCATTTACCACTTTATATCAGGTAAGAAATGAGGCTTGTGTTGCTTACCTCCAAAAACAATTGGAGAGTGAGCACATGAATGAAGGAAATTCCATAGATGGTTTTATGACAAAGATCAAAGATTTTAAGGGGAAGTAGATTTCTTCTGATGAAGACTTACCTCATAGCTCACTTGTGCAGACTGTTCTTAATGGTCTTCTAGATTAATATCGGAGTTTTGCTTCTACTCTTTTGTTGATGATGAAAGACAATCCAAATGCCTTAACATTTGAGGAGTTAATCTTTTTTTTTCAATCTAGACAAAACAAGTCAATCATGCATGTTGCAGATCAAGCTTTCTTAGCTAGTTAGAAGGGCAACAGAAAATGGAGCTCATCTACTAGCAAGCAAAAATCTATTAGTGTTGCAGAGTCAAAGAAGGAAGACAAAGATAAGAAGAAATCAGAAAAGCACTAATTTTTTTGCAAGTACTATAAAGGAAATGATCATGTCACAAAGAGTTGTCCAAAACTGGCTGCAAAAGAGGCAAAGAAGAAAGAGGTTTGAATGGTGGTTGCAGATGCCTCTACACCTAAAACAGAGTCTACTAATCTTGTGTAGAATGAAGAATGTGTATTTACTATTGTTTGTCTTTTTGACCCATCTTCTCATGAGCAATGTATGTATGCAATAGACTCAGATGTTTGGTACTTTGATAGTGGGGCAACCAAACGTATTACCTTGCAACATAGTTTCTTTAGTTAACTTGAGCCTGCCCTATCACTCTAGCACAATGGTAAGTACCAATGTGAGGAGATCCACCTCATAATTTCCAATCCATGGAGATGTGAGGACTAGTATGAAGACTATGAGCAAGTGATGGCACAAGTGCATGATTGAGAAGCACACTAGCATGCACACACATGCACACACAGCAAGAGAAAAGAGAGGAACAAAGGAGTAACTTCCATTACAAAAGAGTTCTCATACAAAGTTCAAATCTACAACAAGATCCCTCAAAAATGAGCTCTCTAGATCTTTTTATAGTTTTTTACTAGCTTTGGTCTTGTCTAGACCTAGTGTCTAGCCTACTTAAAAATTAGGTTTGTAGGCTATTTTGGAGGATCAAACGAGCTCTGAAAATTATGAAAACTGGTACATAAATACTACTAATACTCCTCAAGCTCGAGGACTCCTTGGCTTGCACAAAATGGAGTAGGAATAATAAAAAAATGTTATTCACAATGGTGTGAAGTGACTAAGATCACTATTTGAGAAATATTGCTTCATGAAAAATTATAGGGCCTATTTGCCGGATCTGCATTGACTGCTTTGCCTACCTAGTCCTTCTCTTTGCTTTGGCTATTTTTGTTGGCTTCCTTGTCTTGTAAGTCCTTGAGTGCCCTGACTGCTACCAACACCCCCCCTCTCTCACGTCTGTTGTCCCTAATAGACCCTTGTTGCTGGGAGTGCTGGATGTAATATTCCTCAACGTGAGTGGCAAGCTGATGTTCCTGAAATGTGTAGTCCTCTAGCCAAGTCTGTCATCATGCGATCCCAATCAAATGGACCTGTGATGTCTGGATGTGGTAGACGTAATTGATCTGCATGGATGGCGTGTACCACCATGAATAGATGTAGCCAATGAGTTGGTTTGGGAATGATAATTTTGGAATGGTATTCTCAAAACTCGATGGAGAACATTTCTTCAAAAGTCTACTTGTAGCAAGCAGGTAGGTACTTGATGCGTGTGTGCCATGCAAAAATTATGTTTACGGAGGGGGTTTGGCTCATGTCGTAGACTAAATCCTTATTACCTTGAGAAAATCCGAGGGCAGAGATGTATGGAGCTTGGACCTTTCGAAAAGTTTTGAAGATGATTGTCATGAGCTCAAATATTTTCATACACATCTTTGCTGCAATATGGATAGTTGACCGAGGCAGAGCATTCTTTATTGTTGCGTACTTTGATTGCAAAAGCTTGCCATGATCTACGACGGACCATTGGGCAATAACATGGGTTATACTTGATATATAGTGGCATGGTGGCCCAGGTGCTCATCATCTCAGGGTAATCAGTTAGTAGCCATTCACACAAATTAGGTTAGAAGATGGAGCTAGCATGTGCATCTTTCGGTAAGTCATCCGACTCAAATTGAGTGGTGAATGTGGGCTCCTTCCCTATATGTCATTTAATTTCTGCATTATAGTCATGTAGCAAGACATAGTAAGGCATGTATTATGGTTCTGATGTTAATTTCTTCATTATAGTCATGTAGCAAGACATAGTAAGGCATGTATTGTGATCAACCATTGGTGGGATAGGTGCTGAAAGTAAGAAGATCTAAGAACAGTTTCTTCCATATTTGTGAGGGATTGAATTTGCACTATGATGCAATCATCGTGTGTTTGTCCCACTTTCTCAACCCGTTTGAGCCAATCTAGAACTCCAATTTCCAGAGTGTCCCATCCCTCCTCGGTAGCTAGACCATCTGGTACTAGCATCGGCATATGGCTCTTCATAGCTTTCATCGATAGGATTTTCCACCACTATAGCAGGTTCTGGTTCTTCAACTGGAGAGGGTGGCCTTTCATATGGTAAGAGACGTGCTTGTAGTTCTCCCATCTGCTTCCGGAGGGTCTTTAATTATTATGTAGATCATTGCAAGATTATGGGATCCTGTTGAGCTGTGTTGGCACTGGCTAGCTGCTTCTTTAGGTCAGCACATTCGGACTCTAACTTTTCACACTACAAGGAATACGGGCGCATAGTGATGGTTAAGGCGACACAATTTGGTCACTATAAAATTGCAAAATGTGTCGCAAGAGCCTTCAAGCACGGAGTGTCGATTAAACGATGAGCCAAACGATGTGTGGCACAATGGGATGTGCGATGCTTGCATAGAGCATCACTAATGCGATGGTTTAAAAAAGCATCACATAAACGATGCTAAAAATGTAGCTTATGCGACGCTAATTCCAATGGTTTTTACGATGTTTTACCATCGCTTATACGATGGTCTGTTGATGGAAAAAAAATAAAACATTTGAGGCTCTTTGATCGGCATGTTCACGCAACTGATCGAAGAGATTTCCAACATTCGCAATTGCGCTGTGCTTATGAGCTGAAAGAAGTATATGCAGAATTGTTGTTTTGCCTAAGCTCTATCTTATTGTCTCTCTCGAATCAAGTCTAATAGAACTAATCAACTAAGTACAAGTATTAGGCAGATCTTAAGCGCGAAAACCCTAAGGGACAAAAGAAAACTTGAGTCGATCACTTATCAATTGCGAATTTCACTTAAGTACTCCTGACGATGTGATTCCAAACAAGGTCTTAACACATTATTCAACTAAGAAGAACAAAGTGATTGGTACAAATTAACCTGCAAAGAGAGTGTGCTTGGGACCAAGGGGGTAGATAAAACAGGCATATGAACCTTAAGTCGGGAAGACACTTAGGCCGAGATAGACAAAGCCTCAGATCTTCTGAAGCTAATGTCAATCACACTACTAGGTCTTGGGCCCAGCAGTTGAGTGACTACCCATACACTCCTCGATCAGAAACAAGTGATTCTGAGATGTCCTATACCATGGAGAGACCAGTAGGTAGTTCAGGGGTGGCGTACATAGAAAAGCCAGAAGAACCTTACAAGACTCAATTGGAATACATCAGGACTAATCGTCTAGGTGCTCGCATCTACGAAGACGGCCTGAGAAGATCTATGGTCCAGATTAAGAACCCCGATCAACCCCATGGACTAGAACACCCGGTAGTCAAGTTCGAGAATGGAGCATACTTAGATAAAGAAGGGACTATTTATGTAGTCACCACCCTTCCACATAGGACAGATGAGTTCGGCAACATGAGCACAGAGACTGACATGGGTGATATAGAACAAGGGAACTTAGAGAGAGAGAGAGCTGAGGACTCCCCGTGGTAAATTAGTCCTGACGAGAATCATGACTCCAGAGTGGGATCCCCAGGATAATAAAAGCATAGATTTGCCTTTAAATCGAGAAATCGATGAGGCCTTTTGGAGGTATAAGCCTACCCAGCCTCATGAAGTAGGTGCTCTCACAATCTATGAGTTTAAAGACCTTGATACTCCAGGCAAAGTAACCTACCTAGACAATACATCAGAGAGGATCTTCGTGGTCACCGAGCATGGCAGACATGCCTACACATGGAAGGGTGAATCTGTTTTTCCCCAACCTCGGTCCAATGTGTCCTACAGTCACCAAGGAGCTGGGACCTCCCAAGCTCATGGAGCTCAAAGAGATAGAAGTAGGGACAGACCTGAGGTAAGCTTTGCAAACCCCCTGGGAAGAGAAAGGATGAGAACAGAAATAGATAGAGAAGAAATCGAGAGATTAAAGCCCCAAGGAGCCAAAGAAATGCTGATGATTTCCCTTTGCCAAGGCTGAGAGAACACACTAGGACCCTGAGGCCAACTCAACTGGTGAAGTCCATGAAGAATTACTTCGATGGCACTGGAGACCCTTACGACCATGTGGTAGAATTTAGGCAAGTCCTGAGAGCTGAACAGGTTGAGGACCTATTCACACAATACAATGCTTTTGGCCTAACTCTTAGAAACACAGCTCTAACATGGTTTCAACCACTACATCAGAGGCAGTTTAGGAGCATAGACCAACTTTTAGAGGCTTTCGTCCCTGAGTTCTCTAAGAGTGTCATATGGCATAATACCTCCTCCCTAATTCATAGCTTCAAGCAAACACCTCAAGAGACAGTCTGACTGGCAGGAAGACGGTTTAGGCAATACCTAGAGAGGTGTCTGATGCCTGAATTACCCACACCAGCCAAGCAAGTGGCTTTGTTTTTAGATGGATTGCTGAGTACCAAGCTTAGATCATATGTGTATCTGAAAGACTCCAGAACCATAGAAGAGTGTGTACGCATGTGCATAGACATTGAGGATAACCTAGGGGAGGAATTGGAGCTTTCAAAAATCTACAAAGATTCAGATAGTTCTACTAGCCTCTCTTCCATGCAATCCACATCTATTGAGGAACTCGCCGAGAAAGTAGCTCAGAAATTAGGAGTATCGAGCAAAAAAATACCAAGGTTTGCCCTAGTGAAAAGATGCTATACTTGTGGAGCTGACCATATGGTGAACGTAAGTCCCATTATGGCTCAACCCCAAGTGAATCCTAATAGCCAGTACTACACCATAGAAAGGAAATACACTAATCACACTACGCAAGATTGCCCATACAATAAGCAAGCAGTTAGGAAAACCTACCCTCAGCCCTATCCACAACAGGGAAGATACCAGAACTAGTACCCTCCACAGCAATATGGTAGGCCACAACCCCTTATCAACAACCCTACCAAAACCAACAAAGGCCTCAGCCTGTGTTAGCTCAGCAGCCCCCAACCCCAACCAATGTGATTCCCATAAAGTATGCCACTACAGAAGAGAATTTGAATAGAGCAATAGTCCCAGTAACTCCATTGCTTTCAGAGAGTGACCCTAGTGACCATAGTTTTGACTCTACTCATATTGATAGCCCTCAAGCTTACTACATGCAGTCAAGGCCAGGCCCTCTAAACAAAAGCCATACACATACAATGACAACTATGCTGGCAAGATCAAAGAAGAGATAGATCGCTTGATTGAAGCTGGATTTATCTATGAAATCAAGCACACTAAATGGGTATCCCCCATTGTAGTGGTGCCCAAAAAGAATGGCAAATTATGTGTATGCATTAACTTGAAGAAGGTTAACGCAACCACTATCAGGGATAGTTATCCGCTTCCTATCACTGAGCATCTCTTAGAAAGGGTAGCAGGCAAGGAAGTGTACAACTTCCTCGATGGGTTCTCTAGCTACAATCAAGTGGCCATTGCACCAGAAGATCAACATAAGACGGCTTTTTCCACAAGGTGGGGCATATTTGTCTTTCGAGTAATGCCAATTGGTCTTACCAACATGCCAACCACTTTTCAGAGGCTGATGTGCCACGTGTTTAAAGAGTTCTTGAGGAAGAATTTGGAAGTTTATGTTGATGATCTCTATGCTCATTCCAACATTAGACATACACATATACCTGAACTCAGGCAAATCTTTGACAAATGTAGAGAATATCAAGTCTGCCTGAACCCATAAAAGTGTGTTTTCATGGTTAGGCAAGGAAAGATTCTAGGACACATAGTGTCAAAGAATGGCATATCCACTGATGAAGAGAAAGTGAGAGCCATCGCAGAACTACCTAGGCCAAAGAATGTTAAGGAAGAAGAAGCTTTCATGGGGCATTGTGGTTATTACCGACGCTTCATACACATGTATGCCATCATTGCAAAGCCTTTGTATGGACTTTTGACTAATTTTGAGTGGACGGATGAATGTGAGAACTCCTTCAATGAGGTTAAACAACGATTATGTTCAGCACCAATCTTGACTACACCAGATTGGAATAAACCCTCTCATGTTCATGTAGATGCATCTAATTATGCTATTGGATGTGTGTTAGCACAACCTACTGGCAAAGGTAATATGGATCTTCCAATTGCCTATGCTAGTAGACAATTGAATGCAGCTGAACAAAATTATACTACCACCAAACGAGAAGGATTAGGCATGGTATATGCCGTTAAAAAGTTTAGACACTATTTGCTTGCAAATAAGTTTAAATTTTTTACTGATCATCAAGCATTGCTGTACTTAGTGAACAAGCCATGCAATACAGGTAGATTAGTAAGATGGTTTCTCTTGCTAATGGAATACGACTTTGAAGTTGTGGTAAGGAAAGGAAAGACTCATTTGAGAGCAGATCATCTCTCTAGGCTCACATCAGGAGAGGCCCCACCCCACAAGGAGTATCAGATGACCTTCTTGATGCTTACTTATTTAATTTGGAAGTTGTGCCACAATGGGCTAAGACATTAGCGCCAGTATTGACATATGGGCCTAATCACCCATTCATAAACACTCAAGATAGGGAGATAGTGAAAGCCCAAAAAACTAGATCATGGTAGGAAGTATGTACAAGCATAGAGATCAAGGGATATTAGCCTGTTGTGTGGAAGAGGATGAGTACGCAAAATGGTTGCAATTAGCACATGTAGGTGCATTAGAGCAACACTATTCAAAGCAACAAACCCTACAGACACTAAGGAGACTCGGAGTGCATTGGCCGACTATGGAAGCTGATGTCCATAAATTATGCAAGGAATGCCCGATCTGTAGCACTAAACCACCCATGGAGCACGCTACTTTGTACTAGGTGTCTCTAACACCAGATTGGAGCGAACCATTAGTAGCCTTCCAGAGGATGAGAACATTCCCTCAAGATATGACCCTAACGAGGCAAAGAAGTTTAGAACAAGAAGCCCTAGACTACTCACTCATTGGTGATAATTTATACAAACGTGGAAAAGACGGATACCTCAGATTCTGTGTCCATGAAAGTGAATATCTCCAGATATTGGAAACTACTCACCAGGGTGTAGCAGGAGGACATTTTGGACCAGATCGGGTGATCAAGGCTATACTATTTGTAGGTCTTTGGTGGCCGACCCTTCACATGGATGCACATACCTATGTGAGAGGTGTGATGTCTGTCAGCGAACTCAGTATCCTATACGCAAAGATGAGATGCATTTGAAACCTATGATGGGTGGACGTGCATTCCTTAAGTGGAGAATAGACTTCGTAGGTCCTATTAATCCCCTAGCTAAGGGTTCACATGCTGAATACATCATTGTGACCACATACTATCTAACCAAGTGTGTAGAAGTGAAAGCTACAACAAAGAACGACACACATACCACTGCTAAGTTCTTATTTGAGAATGTGTTTACCAAATACAGACTACCTATAGAGCTAGTCAGTGATAGAGGCACTCACTTCTTGAATGCAGTTATTGAACATCTTCTCCAAGAGTTCCTAGTAGTACACAAGAAGTCTGCCCCCTATCACCCACAAGCCAATGGACAAGCCGAAAGCACAAATAAGATTCTGTGGAATGTGCTCACCAAATTAGTGAATAATAAACTCTCTGATTGGGACAAACAACTACACCACACTGTTTGGGCATACAGAGTTGCCTATAAAACGGTACTCCAAGCCACACCCTTTCAGATGGTGTTTGGCTAGAACGTGATGCTACCATTGGATTTTTTGATACCTACATTGAAAGTAGCACAAGAGCATGACTGGACAGGCCATGAGCTATCCTCTAGAATCTTCGATCTTGAATGCTTAGGTGAGACACGATTGAGAGCTGCACTAGGAATCTATGCAACCAAGAAGAGGCAAAAGGCGTATTTTGATGCACATGTGAAGGATAAAGGCTTGAAAGCAGGAGACCTAGTCCTAGTCTACACATTGAAGCAACATGCATGAAAATTAGAGAAGAGAGGCTATGGACCTATGATAATCAATAGAATCTCCACAAGTGGAGCACTACAACTAGCCACTCTAGAAGGTGACATACTACCAAGTTACATAAGCAGATGCAGATTCAAGCTATATCAAGAACCCCTAACTGAAGAAATGCTCAATCGACTCAATACTGCAAAGAAACATAAGGAAGAGGAAAAGCGAATTCGAGAAGAAGCACAAGCAGAAGCTTTAGAATGCATCTGACAAATGAAATTGAGAAGACAAGGTAGAGATCAGCCTATGCCAGACACTCAAGAAGCTCTAGGCTATCACATGGCCATGTGCGAGGCTCCAGGTGAACGTTCGCATAGGATAGTTGATCGACGACCTTTTGTGAACCTAGATGTAGGACAAGGAGAGAATGCGAGGACCGTGAGAGCTTTAATTGACTCAGGAGCAGCCACTAGTGCTATTCGACTTTCTTATTGCCAAGAATTGCAATTGAAGGTCAATCCTATAGAGGCATATCTCATAGGATTAGGAGGTGTTGAAACCCCTTGCATAGGAGAGGTGGAACTCCCCCTCTACATGCAAGGGATCCTAATGCCAATAAAAGTACTAGTGTGTGAAGATGAGGATCTTACCGAACATCTTATCTTGGGCCAAGACTGGATCTATGATCATGCAGTCAACCTCAACCTAAGGAGGGGACTTCTTCAGGCTTGGGTAGGCCAAAACCATCTCACAATTGAGTTAGAAGATCAATCACTCAGACCACTAGAAAAGGCACCGACTCTTGGTCCCTCCAAGAACCCACATGAAGATAACAATGTTGTTCTTGTCCAAAGTTCTATGGTGCAGAGGATTGTCACTCTCGATGAACATACAGAAGTCAAGGATGAGTTCCCATCTGTTCCAAAGAAGATTCTAAAGAGGCAGGCTCAGCAACACACGACACTGAGGAGACCGATGATCAAGAAGCATGAGCACCAACCTGGGCAATATGAAGTACCTCTTGGCCTGAAGCAGATCTGGATACGCAGAGGGAAAAAAACTACGATTCCAGAGGCAGGTTCTCAGAAAAGCATCAAGTGAGCCACACCGTCAAGGACTAAAATGAAGGAGTTCCCTAGGCAACACCTTAGACATACCATTTCTATTTGGGTCCCGAAGCGGTCAATGAAGGCAATTCCCAATGCTAGGCAGATATGGGTGCCCAAGACCTTCTTGCAAGCTCAAATAGCTTCACCTACAGTCACAAGAATGATTCAACACTCACAAGCACTCTTGGAAAATGTCTCAAGGCAGACACCTACACCCCACACCATTCCACCTTCGGTCAAACCTAGGAATATTTGGAAATGGGTACCCAAAAGGTCCCAAATCCAACACAAGCCAATCCACAAACAAGTACATGTCATCACCACTAAGGGTTATGATGCCACAATCAAAGTTTGGAGACTTAAACCCCACATCAAACCTCCTGACCCAATTTTGTAAATCAATCCACTCTGATGTAGGTGCATTCTGAGTACATTGCATATCCAAAGTATGCATCTAGTATGACTCTAACCACTCTAACCACTAGCCAACATTCACATCTATCACAAACACTTCACCTATAACCACTAACCATCTGGAATGTCATGTTAGTATTGTGGAGGGAACACCATTACATCCTGTTTCCTATGCAACACTAATGTGCATTTCTTCTTCTAGCAGATAAGCATCAGAAGTCTCATGGCAGGAGCAGCAGGCACAAGCTCCCAGGCAGGCACTAGTACTCAAAGGGATTGGGATACCTTGCTTGTGGAGGTTCCACTGACAGCGAGGCCTGAAGAGTTTCTGAATATGCGAAGAATTCCCATCTCGGATCCACCCAGTGGCCTAACAGAAAGAGTCAAGGGTCATTCTCATTGGTTCAATGAGATGCCAGGAGATTTGGGAGATGCGGACCACATCTGGGAGTCCAAGTTGGAATTTGGAGGAGTGTGGTGGACCTTTCAGTTCTTCTCACCAGAATTTGAAGCATTACAAAATGCAGCTCCTCTTCAAGATATTTGGCACAAAGTGGGGTTACAGGATTATTTTAGTGCATCTCTACCTAAACCTGATTTCCTTAGGTGCTATTACTTGATTGCAACTCTGAAAGCAACAGGAGATAAAGATCAGTCAGGCACATTCCTAATGCCCTCTCTATCAAAGCAGGAGGAAATGAAAAATTTGAGTTGAACATACCTTTAATCAGGGAAGCCCTTCAGATGTACGACACCCATGTACCCTCCGATCGAGATCCTTTGATACCGGGGTCTATGTGTGCCCTCACCCCGAACATTGCCATACCATTGAGAATGTGCCTTCAACATTTCACATTTCCGGCTCAAGATCGATTCACTCAGCCTCATAAAAAGATTTGGTACGGACTATACCTGGCGGAGACCGGGAGTCTACCTATTAAGATGCCGGTGTGGATCGTGGACCAATTATATGAAGCAGGAAAACGAGGAGTAAGGAAGCCTACTTTGCATGGTTGTTGTGCCATTACAAGAATTATATACAGATGCCTCACTTACGATGTGCCGATTGCACGGGCACTTAAATACTCCCAGCTACAGTTCTTCCAGGGGCGGAAACCATGGGTTCAACCAGCCAAAAGAATGCGTGGATCACTTTCACATGTTCCAATTCCTCGCGAGTCCACCACAAAAATCTCCCTTAGAGAAGAAGCACAAGTAGCCCCATTCACGATCCATCTCCAACGACCACAATCAGAAGGCGTGTTACAACCCACTCCATCAGCCCCTCCACTACCCACGGATGCTGAGTTTGCATCCATGGCTACATTGGCAGAAGATACATCTTTTGACTTTGAGAGCTTCTTGCAAACAACACAATTATCTGAAAGTGAGTTCTTCTCCGATACTGACGGGCCCGGATCATCATCCCAGAGAGGACGGCCACATAGTGAGGCATGAAGAGTACATTGGGAAGATGAGACACAACATACTCACAGTGAAGGCACACAAGATCAAGAAGAGGCACAAGGAAATGAATCAGAGGAGAGTGAGGAGGAAGCCCCTGCTTACACTGCACAACTCAAATGGCTCTACAAAACAATCAAGCAGGTACAAAAGAGGCATAAGCTGTCAAAAGAGGCAAATAGAGTGATGGTGAATCAAATGCTTCAAGTAGAGGACGCAGACCCCCACTTTGTTGAATCATTGAACCTCTTAGTTGACACATGTGGGATGATAGAAGCTATGCAGACAATGCTACATCGCACTCCCCCTCAATACGATCAACGAAGACTAGATACACAACCACATAGGGGAAAAATGATTCAGATGGAAGTCTCTACCTCACACCCTACCGCAGCTCAGGAAGATGTGCACATGACCAGCCCCACTAACACTGATGCACACGATGATAGCACACAGATACCATCTCCCCCATCACCTCCCACCCAACCCACCACACCCCTCGCCTCAAGCCTCACTAAAAAACCCATAGCCATCCTTACGGAACCTATGCCACACACCACCATTTTGCCATCCTTACCTATCCCTACCTCTATCATTGCTTGCCCATTTTCCGAACCTCATATGGGTCATCCCGCCACCCATCAAACCCTATTAGATCACCCATCTTATCAACTAGCTCTTGGACAGCCACATCTCCCTACCCAAACATTATCACACCCATTTCCCTTCACCACTACAATTCCTCTTTCCCAACCCCAAACCATTGAGCCCCGCTTGACCTTCTTAGAACAAACACACACCACCCAACCTCCATTCTTGAAAAACCTTGTAAATATAATTCAACAAATTGAGAATTATAATAAAAAGTCCCTTCCACAACCCACCTTCCCCACATTCACGACCACCACTAACACACCACCCACCATTCCAGTGTTCACGATTCACACTTCACACACAATCACGTCCGACCCCATGGACATTTCACCCTCCACAGGATCACTCACCACCACGTTTGTCTCACCATCACCACTTGTAACTTCACGCACATCACCACATACACCCACAGTCAACACCACATCCACCTTTCCCTGCCCCAATCCCCAACCCCTTGCATCTTTCACCTCCACCTCTGCATCCACCTCATTTAGTGATGCACTAGACACCATGCTTGAAGCAGCCGCCCAGCTTAAACAGGAATACAGGTTATTAGAAGAAAACAATAGGGAGCTTTGTACTCTGTCATCCCACCTCCACGCACGTGTCCATGCCTTGGAGGTGAGTAATACAGCATTACAACATGAGGTGACCACCCGCCAACAATCGAATGCAGAGCTTGAAGCCAAGTATACAGAGATGGGTAAGGCTATGGAAGAACAACTTAGAGATCAATTGGCCCGTAATGCTAGACTACAAAGAAACATGGCGTTACTTTGCCGCCACTTAGCAGCTGCTCAAGAAGAGAATAGAAGACTACAGCAACAGAATCAAGAGAATTTAGAAGCAGCCATCGAAAACACCCCAGGAGCACCTATAGATCCTGCCAAATTCCAAGCTATTCCTTCAGAACACATTCAGTAGGTATTGGAAGGTTATGCGACCCTTTTGGAAGCACACGACCAACTGGCAAACCAGGTAAAGGAACTCCAAAGCTCACAAGTGCCCCCACCACACCCAACAGAACCTAAAGAGATGGTCAATGTTACTACTTCACCAGAGCCCGGATCTTCAATGGCCCATGAGGTACTTGAGCTATGCCAACAAGTTGCAGAATTAAAGATTAAGTTGTTACAATATGAACTACCCCCCTCTCCATCCGATCAACCAATAGAAGAGGAGGCCATTGTCATTCCAGTGGAGGAAACATTTGAAGACAACTATGAGCCTCAACCCCTTCGAGGAGGCAGAATCAATGATGAGGGACATGACATATATGAGGAACCCCCTCCTGCATGGATGAAGCAGGTAGAAGAGATTGGCCACACTCACGACAAGCGTATAGCAACTCAAATGCTGGCCATGAAAACCATTGAGGAGACCATACTCCAATCAGAATTTTTCAAGCACCTGGCTCCTAGGCGCTTAATAACCAACTCAGAGTTACAATATAAGCCCTATTTTGTACTATTGGCAGACTACAATGGAGAGATCAAAAGAGTCACCAATAGGTATCCTTCTTTTGGTACACAATTCCAACCAGAGGACATCCCGGAAGAAGCTAGAAAAGGTGCCATATTCCAACCCATTTGGAGGCAGAAATTACTTGAGACTTATCTGGAGATGCTACGAACATGGGATCATGCTCCCATGCATTTGATGTATAATCCTTGCTTTGGGCCAATGCAACACAGAAGATCATGGAAGGCATTTGCCATAAAGGTTCAGACAATAATAATTACAAACAATGGCTAAATTACCCCTCCATCGCACCCCCAACCGGCACACCAATGGTAGCCTACATGATGGCCACCATCAGACATTAGATGCCATGCCTACACCCCATGCCTGATATCGCTGCGCAGACTTTCCACAATGTACGTAATATCCAGCCTCCAATTCTGGGCTTCATAAATGGTAATTATGATTTACTTTATGATATGAGCACAACTCTGAGTATTCGAGTTGCTTATGCATGGCACGCGATAATCAGATATCTTCCTGCTTGCTATAAACAAACCTTTGATGATATGTTCACCACGGGGTTTTGGGAATCACACTCAGAAGTGTTCGTGCCATGCCCAACTCATCTGCTACAATTATTCGCGTGCGAACAAATAATGCATTCAGAGCTCTACACCACGCCACAACCTCACATGCCTGGAGCAGTCAATTGGGATGCCCTTCAAAGAGACCTGGTCAAGGGACTATGGATCAAAGAACACGAATTGGCAACTGACATACTCCAGCACTACATTGAGCAAACCGTGGAGCAAAGGTCTATCAAAGACGACAGACGCTAGGAGGGGGGAGAGTGTTGGCATCATATGGGAAGAAGCAGATACGGGCATACATGCAGATCTAGCACTGAGGCAACCCATTAAAATTTTTTCCAATATCTACATCATTTTAAAGTGATTCTCATCACTATAAACCATTGTAAATACCGTTTCACCTTTTTGTAGCTCCATTTGTGCAAGCCGAGGAGTCCTTGAGCTTGAGGAGCTTTAGAAGTAATTGCCTACCAATTTTCATATTTTTTAGACCTCATTTGAGCCCTCAAATAAGCCCTGGAACCTAATTTTTAACTAGGCCGGACACTAGGTCTAGATAGGGCCAAAGCTAGTCAAAAACTATAAATAGAGCTAGAGAGCTCATTTTTGGGGCTAGCTTCTTGTAGTTTTGAACTTGTATGAGAACTTGGTTGTAATAGAAGTGATTCCATTGTCTTACTCTCTTTGTTCTTGCTGTGTGTGCGTGTGTGTGTGTATGTGTGTGCATGTTGGTGTGCTTCTCACTCACACATTTGTGCCTTCACTTGCTCGAGGTCTTCATACCATCCTCATGTCTTCCCGGATTGACATTAAAGGAGGTGCTACTCATCACTGAGCTACACACATGGAATGGCTTGTCCCAATTTGGGGTAGTCAAGATTGGCGCCGAACACAATCTTCTCTTGAGCTCGTTAAAGGAGTTTTCACATTCTTCAGTCCACTCGAAGTTAGTCAAAAGGGAGTACAGGGGCTTTGGAATGATCGCATACATATGAATGAATCGACGATAATAGCCACAATGCCCCATGAAAGCCTGTACCTCCTTGACATTCTTTGGCCTAGGTAGCTCTACAATAGCTCTCACCTTCTCCTTGTCCATGGATATGCCATTCTTTGGCACTATGTGTCCTAGAATCTTGCCTTGCCTGACCATAAAAACACACTTTTTTGGGTTCAAGCAGACTTGATATTCTCTACATTTGCCAAAGATAGCTCTCAACTCTAGGATATGTGTTTGCCTAATGTTGGAATGAGCACAAAGATCATCAACATAAACTTCCAAATTTTTTCTCAAGAATTCTTTAAACACGTGGCACATCAGCCTTTGAAAGGTGGGTGGCACATTGGTAAGACCAAATGGCATTACTCGAAAGGCAAATATGCCCCACTCTGTAGCAAAGGTTGTCTTATGTTGATCTTCTGGAGCTATGGCCACTTGATTGTAGCCAGAGAAGCCATCAAGGAAGTTGTATACTTCCTTGCCTGCTACTCTTTCTAAGAGATGATCGGTGATAAGAAGCGGATAACTATCTCTAATAGTGGCCGCATTAACTTTCTTTAGGTTAATGCATACATGTAACTTTCCATTCTTCTTGGGCACCACTACGATGGGGGATACCCACTCAGTGTGCTCAATTTCATAGATGAATCCAGCTTCAACCAAGCGATCTATCTCTTCTTGGATCTTGGTAACATAGTTGTCATTATAGGTATATGGCTTCTGTTTAGAGGGTTTGGCATTTGAAGTCATGGGAATCGTATGTGAGCATATGTCAGGGTCTACACCTTTCAAGTCCTTGTAACTCTAAGCAGATACATCTCTCTATTCTCTTAGCAAGGCTATCAACTCTTGCTCCTCTTCCTCCGTCAGGTCATGTCCAATGTATGTGCATTTTTCTTCTCCTTCTTCTATGGTTAGAACAACGTTCTTGGTGGTTTCTTTGTTATCGTAGGCCTCTCTAGCTTCTGCATTACATTTAGGCATTCTTATCATGACTCTCCTATCATCTATCTCATACTTCTTGAAATTTTCAGGGACATGAGACAAAGCTTCTTCCTCATCGGATGTGGCTTCTTTCTTCTTCCTTTTCTTGCCTTCACTCTTGGTGGTCACTTGTGTGGTTAACCTCACATCATTTGTAAGCTCTTCATGTCTCTGAGGGTGAACTTCTACTTCATAGAAATATTCCTCATCTGATGCAAAAGGTGGGTCCATAATGATTGACTCTAGATCGGAGTCACTTGCATCCTCAAATGCATCAATGCTAGGTTCATATTCTTCAATAACCGAATCACCCATGATTGGCTCTATTGTGAAGAGTGAAATGTCATAGTCGTCCTCATCAGAGTGGGGTGTCCATTGTTCTTGATTGATGGCTACATCCATTGTTGCTAAAATTTCCACCCAACCATGAGGTTCAAATTCTTCGTCAGAAAATACTACAGGTGCATAAGCTGGGTCTTGAATGGATCTATGGGTTTCCTTTGCACCTACCTCTCTAGCTATTTCTCTCTTCTCTTCTTCTACTACTACTTTACACATCCATAAGTGGGTATCTTCATGCATCCATGAGGATCGTGATCCTATGGAATGCATTGACTCCGTATCATCCTTAGCTCTATGGATGGGATTCCATTGAATAGGGGGTACGTCTCTATGAGAGTAATCCTTGAGATTGACTTTGGTTGTAACACCTAAGTGTTGCAAATACAAAGAATTGGTTCCCCAATCTTGTACCACTTGCAACTATCGCATAAATGGTCTTCCCAAAATCATCTCATAGGCGTGAAAGTATGCTCAAACTCTACACCACATGTAGTGAGAGTTATTCCTTCTAGCAGTCCTAAGGGTCTCTCAATGTTACCATCGACCATTTGCAATTTCATTCTCATTGGCTGGAGTGCTGGCTTTCCCCAATGCTTCGATAGGGAAGTGGTAGAAATTGCAACTCCTGCACCTGAGTCTAAAATTGCCTTGGTGGTGTAACCTTGATGGGTAATGGGAAGATAGGTGTTTCCTTCTTCTCCTTCACTCATGTCTCCTATCTTGTCCAAGGGTAGTTATGGAACTGTTCTATGAGATCCTACCTGGGAACGAGGTTTTGCTACTTCTGGCACCTGCTTTGCTACATGTTTCCATCGTTCTGGCCTAACCTTGGGTAGCTCTTCTTAAGTGAGATTGCACTGCACTTTAGTGTTTTTCACTACCTCTATGTTCCTAGGTATGATTGAGTTTTCATTTCTTACCATGACCGTGGGTGCTCTCATACAAGTAGACTAAGCTTCCCATGGGCCTGTGAAATGGGGTAGTTCCTGTAAGGAATTAGATGTGAAGTCTAATCTTTCCTAAGATTGGGCACTCTCCTACTCTCCATAAATGGAAGGAATGTCTTGTGGGAATTGATGGTGTAAGTCATCCACAAGTTCAATAGGAGGAGGAACTTCACTTTCTTTAGCCCATTTCTCTTCTTGAATCTCTCGTAGGAATTATGGTGAATACAGATTCACAAATACAGGTACTGAAGCTAATGTAGATGGTGTCGAAGATAGTGATATTCTGTAGATTCCTGTTTGTGCTACTATTTCTATTGCACCTACTATAGAGAAAATTCATTGGGATGGCAGAGATGCTCAAGCACATGCATTGATAGATTTGTCTATCAAAAATGCCATTATTCCTCACATTTGCTCTTGCAGAACAATGAAGGATGCTTGGGATACACTTACCACATTGTACCAGGCTAGGAATGAGGCTTGTGTTGCTTACCTCCGAAAATAGTTGGAGAGTGAGTACATAAATGAAGGTGATTCTATGGACAGTTTTCTAACAAAGATTAATGATTTGAAAAAATAGTTGATTTCTGCAGGTGAAGTCCTTCCTGACAGTTCACTTGTGCAGACTGTTCTGAATGGTCTTCCCAACTCATAACACCATTTTGCTTCTACTCTTTGTTTGATGATGAAAGGAAATCCAAATGCCTTAACATTTGAAGAGTTAGTTTTTGTTTTGTTGCAAGAAGACCAGTCTAAGTAGAACAGGTCTATTATGCATGTTGTAGATTAAGCTTTCCTAGCTAGTCAAAAGGGCAAAGGTAAATGGAGCTCTTCTAGTAGTAAGCAGAAATCTGCAAATGCTGCACATTCAAAGAAGGAAGACAAAGATGAGAAGAAATGAGAAAAGCAAAAACTGTTTTGCAAATACAATAAAGCAAATGACCATGTTATTAAGAGCTATCCAAAACTCGCTGCTAAAGAGGCAAACAACAAGGAGGCTGGAATGGTTGTTGTTGCAGAGGCCTCCACACCAAAAATAGAGTCTCCTAATCTAGTGCAGAATGAAGAATGGGCGTTTACTACTATTTGCAATTTTGACCCATCTTCTCATGAGCAGTGTATGTCTGCAGTAGACTTAGATGGTTGGTACTTTGATAGTGGGGCAATTAAACATATTCCTTTGCAGTACAGTTTCTTCACTTCACTCGAGCTTGCCCCTAGAGGGAATACTATCACATGCGCCAAAAACTCCTCTTATCCTATCATGGGAGTCGGTAAGATCATTATGAATACTATTGATGGTAGTTCTTTCAATTTGTTAGATGCTTTATTTGTGCCAGGGATCAATAAGAATCTATTATCAGTTTCGTCTTTAGCCAAGATTGTCTTGGTTGTGAAATTCGTTGATGACAGGTGTACAATTCATGATCTGTGAAATGGCGACATGATTATTGCTTTTGACATTTTATGTCATGGGCTATATAAGATAATAGACTATGAAAGGTCCATGAATGATCTAAAATGTGTAGTACATGATTCTTAGGCCATGTCAGATTCAAAGCTTTGGCATGCATGCTTTGGTCATCTGAATTTTTCTAGTTTGCTATGCCTCTGAATATCTGAAATGGTCTCCTCTTTACCCGGTAAACATGTATGTGAAGGCTGTATTTTGGGCAAAATGTAGTGTTCCTCCTTTGTTATATTCCAGATATGTACATGCTTGGAGGAACAAGAAGTTCCTTGCTCGGGGGATAGCCAAGGCCAAAAGCCAGAGAGTTCATACGAGGTGCCTACTCATGATGGCCAGATGAGTAGAGGTGCCTTAGAGAGAACTCTAGATGGTGACTAGGCAAGGGCTATAAATAGGCTGGGAGGTGAGTCCCAGGCATGTCATTCTCCACTTCTCACATTTTAAGCAGCATCCTTCACAACTCTAGTTGAGTTGATTTATCATATAGTTTCTCATTTCTCAACTCAAGATGAGTTGATGTTCGAGATACTTATGAGTGATCGAGTCATAGGAATGACTCTATTCTTTCCATCGAGGGAAGGAAACACTTCAGGAACACTTCATGATTTCATTACATTATTTATGGTTGTGAGTACTCACCGAGTTATTCTTATCATTTTCGAGAGAAGTGTTCGACTTTAATCTCATACATCTATGTGGGGTATAAAGTTTGATGTCCCATACCACCAAACTTTATACCCCACATAGATGCATGTATGAGATTAAAGTCAAACACTTCTCTCGAAAATGATAAGAATAACTCAGTGAGTACTCACAACCATAAATAATGTAATGAAATCATGAAGTGTTCCTGAAAGTTTTCCTTCCCTCGATGGAAAGAAGAGAGTCATTTCTATGACTCGATCACTCATAACTATCTCAAACATCAACTCATCTTGAGTTGAGAAATGAGAAACTATATGATAAATCAACTCAACTAGAGTTCTGAAGGATGCTGCTTGCATCAAATTTCAACTCATGCAACTTGAATCAAATATTATTTCACAATAAATTTGAATTTATAAAACTTGTATGAATCGAATTATATGAAATGAGAACAACTAACAAAGTTCTCCTGTTCCATGCTCTCACGGCACTATATATATTTTTGAAAATTTCGACAGAGTCTCCTGTATCCTACTAAGAATGATCACCATTAATCAATGCTCAATAAACAAGGATCTAGGACGTAGGCTAAGTATGCCTTTAGAAAGTAAAAGATAAGGTGTATATATCAAGAACAACTAAGATGTGTTTTCTACTAGTAACGCATGAGCACATAAACTGTTTTTCATGCGAGTCTATATACTTGATATAGAAGTTTATCTCGAGTTCGCACAAGAGTGCTATAATTATTATCATCAATACAAGTATTAAGTGCTTGTATATGATTGGTTGCGATGAGATTAATGAATGTGCAAGAAGCACAATGAATAGAATGACGTCGATAGATATTCACTTTCACTCAAAGGTGGATACTATGTAAAGAGTTGATTTTTCAACGACACGATTTGTGATGGTTAATTGATTTGCATTGATCTAGACGATCACTATATGCATGGATATATCTCCATATGATAATCCATGCAAGATAATGAATTAGTTTGTTTAATCATAAGGATTAACATGTCACGCGATTTTTAAGTTTGGAAAAAAATGATCGAGAAAATAGTTAGTGAGGTAGCAGCCTCACAGAGATTTGGATGCTACTCTTTGAGGGAATGCCCAAATTTATTGAAATTTGGATGATAAGTAGCTCCTATGCTTGTCTTTAAGTTGACCAAGTTTCAAATAATTTGGAGAGATTGTTATATTCCAGAGATGTACATGCTTGGAGGAACAAGAAGTTCCTTGCTCGGGGGATAGCCAAGGCCAAAAGCCAGAGAGTTCATACGAGGTGCCTACTCATGATGGCCAGATGAGTAGAGGGGCCTTAGAGAGAACTCTAGATGGTGACTAGGCAAGGGCTATAAATAGGCTGGGAGGTGAGTCCCAAGCATGTCATTCTCCACTTATCACATCCTTTCCACAGGATGGTTCAGTTCAAGCTACTCAAAATTGGAGCTTGTTCATGGTGATGTATGTGGTCCTATGCAGACACCCTCTTTTGGAAATTATCTTTATTTTATGATTTTTCAAAGCATGCATGGGTATACCCATTGAAAGCAAAGTTCGAAGTGTTTATGTGCTTCAAAAAGTTTTTGGTTTTGGCTGAAAATCTATCATCATGTAAAATGGGCACCCTCCATTCTGATCGAGAGGGGAATATATGTCTTGTGACTTTAATGCATTTCTTGTTGAACATGGGATAAAACATCAGTGTACAATGTCATATACACCTCAACAGAATGGAGTTGTTGAATGGAAGAACAATTCACTCATGGAGATGGCGAGGTGTATGGTCAAGAGTCAGGCTTTACCACATACTTTCTGGCTTGAAGCTATTATGTGTGTAGCATATGTACTTAACAGGTGTTCGACTAAAGCACTATAGTCTATCACTCCATATGAGGCTTGGCATGGTTGCAAGCCATTTGTTGCTCATCTGCGTGTTTTTGGTTGTCTGGCATATGCATTAGTGCCTAAACAACATCGCAAAAAATTGGATGATAAAGTAGTAAAATGTATTTTTGTTGGGTATAGTTCTGAAAACAAAGGCTATCGTCTGTATCATCCATAGACTAAATGCATTCTGGTTAGCCTTGATGTTGTTTTTGTGGAAGATGCTATTCAGCCCTTACTTTTATGTACAAAGGAGACATTTGTTAGCTCCAAAGACATGTATAATACTTTGCTGCCTCTTTTTACAGGTGAACAATCTAGTGCTGGTCCTAATGAGGCAACTTCTCAACCTTTATAGGTTTCATGTGATGATGCAGATCATTCCATTTCTGATGTATATTTACATGATGCACTTGTTGATGAGAGAGTTAATATTGGGTAGGCAAAAACTGTGCCAAAATGGCTAGTGTAGACTTTGCATGATAGTAAATTAGATGCACCTTTGTCATATCGTTCTTGTTCAGGCCCTCATAGTGCCTCTTTTGCATCACATTGCTATGTTATGGCTGCATCTAGTCTCTATGATGAGACTGAGCCTGTTTCATTTGATGAAGCACAAAATTCTAAACATTGGATGGCTACAATGTGTTAGCCCACAATTTGGTTGGTTTTGATGCACTAATGTGGTTCTATTTGGCAGGAAAATACGCTTGATTTCAGGTACTTGAGGCATGAGTTTGATAATTGATGAGCAGTATGTGGAGATATTGATTGCAAGGATGTGGGAGTATGGATGAGGCCCAAAGGGTTTTTGATAATTTGCCAATCCGGAATGTGGTAACATGGAGTGTGATGATTGCTGGATATACAGAACTTGGACATGGACATGCTGCACTCACACTGTTTGATAAGATGTTACAAGAAGGTATCAAGCCAGATGGAGTGATCTTAGCGTGCCTTTTGAAGGCTTGTGGCAGCATAAAGTCAGGGGAACATGGCAATATGTTGTATGAGGAGGCGATCAGAAATGGGTTTGAGAAAGATGTATTTGTAGGGAATAACATCTTCTACATGTTATGCACATAATGGACAAGGTGTACCAGCTCTTCAGTTGTTCAAGGAAATGCAGTGTCAAGGGATAGTGCCTGATGAAGTCACTTATTCATCTGTGTTAAAGGCTTGTGGCCTCATGGGCGCTTTTGGAGAGGGCAAACTTATCCATGATCGATGCTCGAAGGAGGCTGAAGCTGATATTATCCTCGCAAATACATTACTTGATATGTATATCAATTGTGGAAACTTGGAGGCAGCTCATAAGTTGTTTGATACATTACCGAATCGAGATGTTATCTCATGGAATTTGATGATTACAGCATATGCGAACGGTGGCCAGGAAAAACGTTGTTTATGATTTTTTTGAGAAAATGAGGAGGAGATAAAGGGCGCCGAGGGGAAGATAAGGGGGGGGTTATGTCTGAGGGCCAGTTGGCCTTGCCGCTTTGCTTTGTGGTTGCCCTTACGTGATACAAGAGCAAAATGTTCACCCAGGTCTAGCAGATAAGATTCTTGCAACCTTTGTAACTCTTGTATTCATAGCATTTGCAGATACCATCACGCAGTTCCCTTTTCGTAAATGCATTGTTTCTGGTAACCCTGTGAGGGCTACAGTCAAGAAGGTCGTCCCCCAAGAAGTAGCCTTGAAGCATTTTTTCCGCGCTGGAGTTCAACGCATCTATCTGATGGATGTACGCAATGTGACAAACGGTGGGAGGTGGTATTAATTCAGGGTGGATCGCTTGGTGCAAAAAGCCTTAATTTGGCTGTGATTGGCTTCGTGGAAGGGATGCTTGATGAGCATCCAAAGCGGCTCATCTTATGGCAGACCTTCAAAGATGAAAAGGCGAAATTATACGGAAGTAGGAGGGGAGAAGCTTAAGAGTAATAGATATAGTGCATTGATGGAAGTGTACCCCAGGAGAAACAAGATGCTAAAGATATATGGGCAGACATGAAACTAGCAGGAGAATCATACGCTGCCATTCTGCTTAATGTTCTGAAGTTCATCCGTTCAAGATTGCCCTCAAATGGATCTTTCTGTTGCGAGGATCTGCAGCAGAAGTGTTAAAGTGCATGAACGAGAATCTTGCTCTGTCAAACCAACTTGCAGCAACCCCAACTGAGAGGTTAATCTTGGCGAAATAAGGAAATGGAATATGTTTTGGTGCATAGAGGTTACTGCAGAAATAGGCTTATGCTTCAAGGCGCAAAAGATGTGTGAAAGAAATAAGGTGCTACACACAAATACTGCCACAGAGAAAGGCCTTCGTTTCCAGATCAAAAGCATGATTTCCATGAATCAATAAAGATAATCGATGGTTCACATTGAAAAGAATTGAGTTGGAGGGCTGCCACACAAAGGATGTTGTAGACATATGATCATTTTGTCAAAAGGGCAAATAGAAATTGTGGGAGTTGCTATCTCTCAGAGCTATTTGTCTCCATAAATCAGGAAAAAGTGTTGAAACTCATGGTACTTATGTGCAGCTATGCCTTGGTGATGACGAAATAGATAGAGGCTGCGATGGTGATTGTGTAAAGCATGGTCAAGTTTTGTGGAGTCTTCCTGGCGTTCCATCACCTCACTATGGTGCAACAGTAGAACAGAGCTTTCTCCAATTTTTTCGGTAGTCTTCGCTTGTTATTTGGATGTGACTTCATAATGAAATTCTGGTCATGAATGCAGAATGCGAAACTGCTCCTTGAAGATAACGGAGGTATTTCATTCAGGGAACTTTGTGTATATGTTCGTTTTACATGCGAAATTTTATTTATCATTAGGTGTGTAGTAGAGACGGTGCAAGATAATGTAAAACGATGCATCTAGTATGTCTAAACTTAATGTTTACTTGAATTGCTCTAAAAAAAAAATAGGAATGTGCATGAGTGAAAGGGATCTTGGAAGAGCAAGCATGCATAAATACGAGTGTGTACGAAGTAGTTGTTGAGAGAGTGAAATTACATATTGAAGATATAATTGCAACCTTCATGCAATACGACTTGGCTGACTTCCAAGAGTTTGGGCCGAACATACGTGCATCTTTTCCTTGGGCTTAAGACCGTCATCATTTTGGTGCGTCTGCCGGGAATTGGCTTAGCACATCTCATCGAGAGTGCTACGAGTTCGCTTGGTGCCCCAATCGTGTGGCACAGCCAAGTCGATCCCAAATCTGCTTTGATCTTCATTAGAGAAATGGCCCAACAAAGATAAGCCTCTAGTTTTGAGAAAGCGAATATAAGGCAAGGGAATTTTGGACAAAATAGATGGATAGATTCTCGTCCGACCATGAGACATCATGTGAACCGAGGGTGGCGATTTGGCCCGCTATCAAATTATGTGAGATGCTGGTGTTGCGAGCAGATTGGGCATATAGCCAAATATTGCCCTCGTGTATGCACCCCGTTGGATTTTGTCCCCACATGTGCGGACTGTGGGAAAAAGAGACTATGCGAGCACGTGTGTGGCTCAAAAGAGATGACTGACACAAAGGTTGCAACGAATCAAGTTGATAAGTGCTTATCCTCTTTGTATGTGGAAGTTGACAAAGGTAGAGTTACTTCATCGACGGAAACTGCGAGAGCAAGTGAAAGCAAGGATACTGGATCTCATGATCGAGACTTGGTAGAACTTGTGAAGAGCTTGGAATGTCAAGTCAATTGGTTGCATGTGGAGCGAGATAACGAGAGGATCAAAATAGAGAAATTAGAGGAAAATCAAGTGAAAATGGCCGAGGTCCTAGGAACTTGGGAAAAGCAAGTACGAGTGTTGAAAAACAAAAACAAGGAGTGGAAAAGAGTAAACAAAAGCTGGAGGCAAGATCTTGTGAAGCCCGAGAGTGAAAACGTGGTCTAGGACTTGAGATCTGGTTTGATGGTAGCCGACTGCTTTGGAGTTGCGATCGAAGAAGAGCTCTCAAGAGATGAGGATGACCTGATGAGGAGAGTCGAAGGAATGGAGCATGAAATCGAGAAGGTACAAAGCATAATCCGTCGATATAGTGATCAAGCAGGTAAGGCATGTGAGGAGTTCCACCTAGAGCTAGAAAGAATGAAAAATGCCCAAGCAGAGAGCGATGAGAGAGTTGGACGGGTAGAAAAAGAGAATGCAAAGCTGAGTAGCAAGCTTGGTAGGTGGATGAATCGGAAAGACGATGTGATGCGAGGACAAGTAGAGGAGCCAAAAGTAGGAAAATTGGAGGAAGAGCTGAAAGCGGTGTTGGATAGGTTGGATGCGTTCGGAGCAGAGTTAGAAAGAACGAAGAATGAATTGTCGAAAAAAGTGGATGATCTGGAAGTAGAAAATATGAGTAGAATCTGGGAGGAGAGGTCGATTCGAGAAGAGGTTGAAAAGTTGTCTGGCCAAGTCGAGAGGAGCGAGGAGGTTCCTTTGGAAATAGAAAGAAAGATGAGCCATTTAGAAGAGGAGAAGAAGAAAATGTGGGTTCGGTTCCATCAAGTGGATGATGAGATTTTTCGACTCCAAGGCAGTGATGAGCGAAAAGAAGAAGGGATAAGGGATTTAGCTTTGAAGCTCGAGGCATTAAGAGGTGTAGTAATGAATGGTGGCCTTCCAGACGGTATCGCCTGGCTAGAGGACAATATTAGCAAGCTGTCGAATCATGTGGAATCTCTGCAAGGCAGAGGATGGAGATGAAAAAGAAAAAGATGATATGATGGATGTGGGTTAGGACGGCTTGAGTCTGATTAGGGTTTGCTTTGCAGATTACGAGTCAGAGATGTGAGGACGGATGGACCAAGTCTGTTGTACGCTTAAGGACTAAAGTGACACTTTTTGAGGTTTCAGGTCGACAAAGTGGTTAGTATGTGCGGGTTTTGTGAGGACGGGTTGACCATGGCATTAGTGGCTGGATTTTGGCTTGAGTGGCAGCAGAGAGGAGTTATGTCTCATTGGGATGTCCACAGGGGGATATATGTGTGTGTCGTGATTGGTTGGGTTGGGAAAAAGTCCTTTCCTTTGTCTCCTAATTCTCGAGATGCGGGAATGAAAAGAAAATGAAAAAATATATGTTTGTGTATGTGTGAGTGTGGCTACGCGCCTATGTGGGCCGATAGGTGGGTGGACCCACTTTGGCCGGGTGGTCAAAGCCACAAACCGACGTCGGTTTCGCATAGGGCTAGCTGTCTGTGTGTCGCGCACTTTGTTGGGTTGGTAGATGGGTGGAACAAACTCGATCGGGTGGTCGAGTCCACGAGTCGCATCCAGCCTCGGCGTAGGCCGGCAAGTGTGAGTAAATATGTGAAAAAAAAAAGACGAAAAAAAAATGTGGAAAAAATGAATGAGAAGAATTCCTCGCTCGAGGGGGGACATAAGAGAGGTGAGAGAGCATGATGCTCGGATGGGAATATGTGTATGTGTTTGTGGGGATATGGGATATGTGGACTCCTGATGAGGCATGTCAAATTGAAGCTTAAGCTCGGCTAGGGTTTTGGTTGCGATGTGTCTATGGAAAGCTTGGACTTGAGGAATCCAATCGTGCTAGTTGCATTGTTTGTCTGCAAACCTTCCGGAAGTGTTCAGTTTGGCTCTTAGGTGGTGCAATGACTTGTGAAGTTTGGAATCGCATCAACGATGAGTGATCTTGTTAGAGTGAGCTCGTGTTAGGCTTGAGTGGTCTTTGCCGTGTGTCCATCAATTTAGGAGAGGTGGTGGCGACCAAGCATAGGATCTGATTGATGAACAAAAGAGCACAGAGTAGATGAAAAGGTAAGTGGGAATAGAAAACCCTAGGTGGGAAGGAAATGGAAAATTGGCAAGAGAACTCGGTTAGAAATGAGACAAAGGGATCAACAAAACGATCGGGAAACCGGGAAAAGTATCGAAACGGAAGTCGGAAATGGTTTTTGATGGTGTGTGTAAAAAGTGTGTTGAGCATGCATGTGGAATAAAGATGTGTGACGTGTTGAATGAGTAGTCGAGAAGAGTGACGAGAGCGAATGTGGACATGTCTTCTGCTTGTATGCATATGGGTTTTGACGAGCTTGCATGTATGACAACGATGTGTGATGTGATTTCCGACGTGTGTTTGCTCTTTCCATTTTGGTTGTAGATGTTATTGGGGTTTGATGAAAAATGATCTAATATGTTTGATGAGTTTGCAGACAGGTGGACATGTCGGTGAAGATACATCAAGATGGACAAAGATGGTAAGTGAAATGATTGGATTTTGGTACTAACAAATGATTGTATGAGTATGATTTCAGGTGCTTCATTGAGGAAGAAAAGAATAGATTTGGCTCGTCGAGGACGACTTCGCAATTAAGAAGAGGGGAGTATGTTAGCCCACAATTTGGTTGGTTTTGATGCACTAATGTGGTTCTATTTGGCAGGAAAATACGCTTGATTTCAGGTACTTGAGGCATGAGTTTGATAATTGATGAGCAGCATGTGGAGATATTGATTGCAAGGATGTGGGAGTATGGATGAGGCCCAAAGGGTTTTTGATAATTTGCCAATCCGGAATGTGGTAACATGGAGTGTGATGATTGCTAGATATACAGAACTTGGACATGGACATGCTGCACTCACACTGTTTGATAAGATGTTACAAGAAGGTATCAAGCCAGATGGAGTGATCTTAGCGTGCCTTTTGAAGGCTTGTGGCAGCATAAAGTCAGTGGAACATGGGAATATGTTGTATGAGGAGGCGATCAGAAATGGGTTTGAGAAAGATGTATTTGTAGGGAATAACATCTTCTACATGTTATGCACATAATGGACAAGGTGTACCAGCTCTTCAGTTGTTCAAGGAAATGCAGCGTCAAGGGATAGTGCCTGATGAAGTCACTTATTCATGTGTGTTAAAGGCTTGTGGCCTCATGGGCGCTTTTGGAGAGGGCAAACTTATCCATGATCGATGCTCGAAGGAGGCTGAAGCTGATATTATCCTGGCAAATACATTACTTGATATGTATATCAATTGTGGAAACTTGGAGGCAGCTCATAAGTTGTTTGATACATTACCGAATCGAGATGTTATCTCATGGTATTTGATGATTACAGCATATGCGAACGGTGGCCAGGAAAAACGTTGTTTATGAAATTTTTGAGAAAATGAGGAGGAGATAAAGGGCGCCGAGGGGAAGATAAGGGGGGGGGTTATGTCTGAGGGCCAGTTGGCCTTGCCGCTTTGCTTTGTGGTTGCCCTTACGTGATACAAGAGCAGAATGTTCGCCCAGGTCTAGCAGATAAGATTCTTGCAACCTTTGTAACTCTTGTATTCATAGCATTTGCAGATACCATCACGCAGTTCCCTTTTCGTAAATGCATTGTTTCTGGTAACCGTGTGAGGGCTACAGTAAAGAAGGTCGTGCCCCAAGAAGTAGCCTTGAAGCATTTTTTCCGCGCTGGAGTTCAACGCATCTATCTGATGGATGTACGCAATGTAACAAACGGTGGGAGGTGGTATTAATTCAGGGTGGATTGCTTGGTGCAAAAAGCCTTAATTTGGCTGTGATTGGCTTCGTGGAACGGATGCTTGATGAGCATCCAAAGCGGCTCATCTTATGGCAGACCTTCAAAGATGAAAAGGCAAAATTATACGGAAGTAGGAGGGGAGAAGCTTAAGAGTAATAGATATAGTGCATTGATGGAAGTGTACCCAAGGAGAAACAGGACGCTAAAGATATATGGGCAGACATGAAACTAGCAGGAGAATCATACGTTGCCATTCTGCTTAATATTCTGAAGTTCATCCGTTCAAGATTGCCCTCAAATGGATCTTTCTGTTGCGAGGATCTGCAGCAGAAGTGTTAAAGTGCATGAACGAGAATCCTGCTCTGTCGAACCAACTTGCAGCAACCCCAACTGAGAGGTTAATCTTGGCGAAATAAGGAAATGGAATATGTTTTGGTGCATAGAGGTTACTGCAGAAATAGGCTTATGCTTCAAGGCGCAAAAGATGTGTGAAAGAAATAAGGTGCTACACACAAATACTGCCACAGAGAAAGGCCTTCGTTTCCAGATCAAAAGCATGATTTCCATGAATCAATAAAGATAATCGATGGTTCACATTGAAAAGAATTGAGTTGGAGGGCTGCCACACAAAGGATGTTGTAGACATATGATCATTTTGTCAAAAGGGCAAACAGAAATTGTGGGAGTTGCTATCTCTCAGAGCTATTTGTCTCCATAAATCAGGAAAAACTGTTGAAACTCATGGTACTTATGTGCAGCTATGCCTTGGTGATGACGAAATAGATAGAGGCTGCGATGGGGATTGTGTAAAGCATGGTCAAGTTTTGTGGAGTCTTCCTGGCGTTCCATCACCTCACTATGGTGCAACAGTAGAACAGAGCTTTCTCCAATTTTTTCGGTAGTCTTCGCTTGTTATTTGGATGTGACTTCATAATGAAATTCTGGTCATGAATGCAGAATGCGAAACTGCTCCTTGAAGATAACAGAGGTATTTCATTCAGGGAACTTTGTGTATATGTTCGTTTTACATGCGAAATTTTATTTATCATTAGGTGTGTAGTAGAGACCGTGCGAGATAATGTAAAATGATGCATCTAGTATGTCTAAACTTAATGTTTACTTGAATTGCTCTAAAAAAAAAATAGGAATGTGCATGAGTGAAAGGGATCTTGGAAGAGCAAGCATGCATAAATACGAGTGTGTACGAAGTAGTTGTTGAGAGAGTGAAATTACATATTGAAGATATAATTGCGACCTTCATGCAATACGACTTGGCTGACTTCCAGGAGTTTGGGCCGAACATACGTGCATCTTTTCCTTGGGCTTAAGACCGTCATCACAATGCAATCTGAATACGATGCTATCATGAAGAATTGTACCTGGTCTTTATGTGACTTGCCCCCTGGCAAGAAGGCCATTGGCACTAAGTGGGTATACAAGTTAAAGCATAAAATTGATGGAACAATTGATAGGTATAAGGCTAGGCTTGTTGCAAAGGGTTATGCATAAGAAAGAGGCGTTGATTTTGATGAGACCTTTGCACCTACATGCCGAATGACTAGTGTTCATAGCATTTGTGCACTTGCAGCTCATCATGGTTGGAATGTACATCAATAGGTCATTAAAAGAGCATTTCTGAATGGTGACTTGCATGAAGAAGTGTATGTTTTTCAGCCTTGTGGCTTTGTGCAGAAAGGGCATGAAAACCAAGTGTGCAAGCTAAAGATGGCATTATATGGCCTAAAGCAAGCACCACATGGTTGGTATGAAATGGTACATGCCTATCTCATTGCAAATGGTTTTGAGAACAGACCAACTGAAAGCACCTTATATGTTAAGCATGCTAATGATGTGCTTCTAATCATTGTTGTGTGTGTTGATGACATGTTATTCATTGGTCCTCATGACATGCATATTGCTGATTTTCATGCCTCATTTGAGATGTCTGATTTGGGGCATTTGCATCACTATTTGGGCATTCAGTTTATGCAAGTTGATGGTGGAATGGCTTTGTGTCAAATGAAATATATTGACACATTATTGCAATGTTTTGGCCTTGAAGACTGTAAGCCTATTGCAACTCCTATGGAGACAGGTTTAAGATTGAGTCTTCATGATGCTGGAGATGCATTTGATGCTGTTTTCTATCAGCACATTATTGGATGCTTGATTTACTTAAGCATTACTCGGTCGGAAATTGAGTTTGTTGTCTCACAAATGAGCAAGTTTATGCATTGCCTAGGTGTCAAGCATTGGCAGGCAGTTAAGCGCATCTTTTGCTACTTGAGTGGTACCCGGCTACTTGGATTGTTTTATCCCAAGGGGGGATCACTACTGCCATATTTGCATGCTTTTTCTGACAGTGATTGGGTTGGTTGCAATAGCACTCATGTGTCCACTACTGGCTTTTACTTCATGCTTGGTAGCTCATGCATATCTTGGCTGAGCAAGAAGTAGCCTACTATGGCCACTTCTAGTTGTGAAGCTGAGTATAGGGAAGCTTTCACAGCGAATATTGAGTGTGTGTGGCTCAGATGCTTTATGGCTGATTTGGGTGTTGGTCAATCTTCTACTAACACCATCTTCACTGACAGTCAGAGCGCATTGGAAGTTGCAAGGAACCCTATGTTCCATGCTCACACTAAGCACATTGAGGTGCATTATTATTATGTTAGGGAGAGGTTCTCTGCTGGTGAGATCAACTTGGCATATGTACCCATGCAAGAGAACACTGCAGACCTTTTTACAAAGGCTTTGCCTAGGGAGACGTTTGAAGCTTTCCTCAAAGATTTGGGCTTACTTCCTTTTGTGGATTGATTCCACATAGCTTGGCACTTCCTTATACATGAGTGCCAGCTCCTTGTTCACTGCATCACTCCTAGGGTGGATTTGTTGATATATTTAGGTAGTGATGTGTGTGAACACTCTAGGATCACCGGGGTACTTTTTTCCCTCTTTAGGAGGTTCCCCCCCCCCCCCGGTCTTGTATATATGCCTACTGCCCTAATAGGCTACTTATCTTTGTACATTCTAGTTTTAATACATTCAATATTGTGTGTTGTGCTCCAAGCTTCTTCTTCTTCCATGTACTGTTCGCATGCTTTCGCAGACGTCTAACTCCAACAAAGTGTAGGTAAAATTGTTTAAAAAGGATTGTATATCAGATTCGCAAAGAATGGAGCATTTGTTAAGGATCCACATCAAGGATTCAAGAGGATAGAAAGAGGAGAAAAGTCAAGTAGATTATTTACACTTAAACTTTAAGATACTAAGAATATTGCATTGTTCAATCATTGTAGCCAAACTCTATCAAAATTCAATATTTGGCACAAAAGACTAGTTCACATAGGTGAAAGAGCTCTCAAGCAACTCAATAGGGATCCGAGTGTACTTGGTCTCCCAAACATATCCAAACAACACATGACCTACAAATGTAGTGCTTGTCAATATGGTAAGTCATATAGGCAACCATTCACAAAGAAAGGATACATTCATGGAGATCTATTGGAGCTAGTCCATATACATGTATGGGGACCAAGCAAGGAGCCTTCAATCTCTAGTTCTATGTACTATGTCTCATTCATTGATGATTGTAGTAGATGGACAATATTATACTTTATGAAACATAAAGGTGAAGTGTCTTATGTTTCAAGAAATACCTAGCTCTTATAGAAAATCAACTAGGTAAAACCTTGAAGAGACTAAGGTTAGATAGAGGGGGAGAATATTTTTCCCATGACGTTGATTCCTATCTCCAAGAGAGAGGAATTAAAATAGAGATAACTACCATGTATATATGAAGAGAGATGGTGGGTGCAATCCAAAGATGAGTAGGTGCTGCTACAACCAGCTTCACACCAGCCAACTGAGACTTCAGAGTTGATTAGTAGACCCTTTAAACTTCCTAAATCCACCAAAATATCAGCCAAGTACTTTGGAACATGTATCCCAAAAGTTTAAGTCAAGACAGACTAGTTGCGAAATGACTAGCTCCCAAAACTTGCTATTTTTGGACATACACCTGCTGGAAAAAATGAACAGTGCTCTCAACCTGGAAGGAATTAGAAAAATTCCTTTTGGGCATAGCAAATAGACTTAGCAAGATTCCCAATCCAAGTTAAAACACTTCAAATGATGGACTGAGCACTGAGAACAAGATTTATCAATTTTTGGAACATGCCCACCATTCTCGGGGCTCTGCAGAGATAGACTAGTGAGCAGTAAAATGCAGATATCTCCAAAAGTATAAATCCAATGACCTTGAAAATTGATATGCAAAAACTAGACAGTAAGAGCTATCTAACGCACATTAACAGACTGAAAAAGGATCAGTAGAACTCGAGATATGACCTTCTGAAGGTACTGCTCTGAGTGAGTATAGCAAAGAACAAAACAGAGAAGTGAATGATGATAAATGTATAAATTCATATATGATTACAACCACATTGGCAATGAATGTTTGCACAATGAGAGTAGAATGATAGAGCTATGGAGCAAGCTCTTCAATCTCTAAAAAATGACAGGAAGTGGTCACGTACAAGGCTTGCTAATCGCCTCTTCCTTCTTGCTCCTTTTATAGCTATTCTTGGAGGGAGTTTTGAATTCGAATGCGAATGGCTCCACCTAAAAGTGATCCCCAAAGTTAGGAGAGGTTCCCTCAGCTCAAAAATTCGTGATTTTGGTAGTTATAGCCACGAATTTGCTTTTACATCATGCATGAGGTAAGCCATCCTTTTCCTTTTTCTTTTTTTCAATTACAAGAGATAAAAATGAACTCTTTTACAAGAGGTGTTCACATGACTACTCATGTGACTTACGAATGAGGATGATATCAAACATATCAAGCATGTAGGCTTGGGTAAAATGCACCAACAGCTCCCCCTCAAGCCTTACATGCTTGGCCTCCAAATAAGTCTTCAATTATCCTTGATTTCCTGCAAGCCAATCATCAACTTGAATCTACTTAACTTTGTACCATCAAGAGCTTTAGTCAACGTGTTTGCACATTGCATATCTGTAGAGACATAGGATAGTTGAATATCCTTGCTCATTAGCTTCTCCCTTACATAATGGTAGTGGACTTCAATATGCTTGGTTCTAGCATGGTATACCGGATTAGCTGCTAGATGTAGTGAGCTTGTGTTGTCACCAAAAATATGAGGTGTTGAAGAATGAAGTCCAAGATCTGTGTACAAAGACTTTAACCACATGATTTCTTGAGTTGCATTAGCCAAACCTCTATATTCTGCTTCAGTAGAAGATAATGCCACGGTTGGTTGCTTCTTTGATGACCAAGAAATGATTTTTGAACCTGCAAATGATATATACCCTGATGTGCTTCTTCTATCATCTTTAGATCCGGCCCAATCTGCATCTGAGTAGACCTCTAGCTCAATATCTGAAGTATATGAATAGAACAAACCTTCATTCATGGTCCCCTTTAGGTACTTGAGGACTCTCTTGGCCGCTTCCATATGTGGTCTTCTTGGCTTATGCATAAACTGACTCAATATGCTAACACTATAGCATATATCACCCTTGTGAGTGTTGCATAGTTCAAACTTCCAACCAAGCTTTGATAGCTTGTGATGTCTTCAATTGGCTCTCCTTCATAAGCACTAAGCTTATGATTTTGCTCCATAGGTGTACTTGCACACTTGGTATTTTCCATCTTGAACTTGACGAGCATGTCATGGACATACTTCCTTTGTGTGATGTATATACCTGAATCTCTATAGATCAACTCCAATCCAAGAAAATAAGTGAGTGGTCCGAGGTCACTTCACTTCAGATCCATTCCTCTTTATGAACAAAGAGGTATCTGCCTTACTAGCTTTGAATCCTTGGTCCTGCAAATAAGTCACCAATATGAAATTCCAAGCTCTTGGAGCTTGCTTCAATCCATACAAAGCTTTCTTTAGTTTGCATACATAGTTAGGATGATGTGCATCCTCATATCCAGGAGGTTGTGCCATATACACTTCCTAAAAAATCCATCCATTCAAGAAAGCATTCTTTACATCAAGTTGATAAAGATTCCAATTTCTAGATGCAGCAAGACTAATGAGAACCCTAATTGTAGGAATTTTTGCAACAGGAGAGAAAGTCTCCTCATAATCAATACCATGGGTTTGAGCAAACCCTTTAGCAACTAACCTTGCTTTGTGTCTATTTATACTTCCATCTGGATTCCTCTTGATTTTGTATTATCTTCATAGATGGCTTGTTAGGTACAAGCTCCCAAGTGTCATTCTCCTTCAAGGCTTCCATTTCTTCATCCATTGCATTTCTCCAAGCTTTCTTGCTTTCTGCTTCTTCAAATGTGGTAGGTTCTTCATTGGTTGAATCCTTTGCAATGTAGATTGAGTGCTTGGTGACCAAAGAAGTATCATAACCATACCTCTCTGGTTTCTTCTTCTCCCTTGAAGACCTTCTAAGTGGTTGATGTGAGCTCTCGGGTCCATATGTAGCATCCTGCATCTTTTCTTTTCCTTTGTTCTTCCATAGTTTTAGTCTTTCTAGGTCTTCTAGGTCAATCTCCGAATCACTTTCTTCAATCTGCTTTGGCTCCTTTGGTTGAAGTGATGGAAAATCTTCATCCAAGTCATAAGGCAGCTTCACTTTCCTGTCATCATCAAACCATGATTTGTTTTCATAAAAAATTACATCTCTACTCACAAAAAATCCTTTATTGGTTGGATTGTACAATCTATATCCTTTTTGGTTTTGATCATAACCAATGAATACACACTTCTCTGCCTTGGGATCCAATTTGCCTTTACTTGAGAAGGAATGTGAGCATAGGCTAAGCATCCAAAGATTTTGCAATGCTCTAGACTAGGTCTTCTTCCATTCCAGAGTTCATATGGAGTGGTTCCATCTAGTGACTTAGATGGAAGTCTATTTATGAGATATGTGGCTGTAGACACAGCCTCTGCCCATAGGTAGTTTGGCAATCCCTTTTCGTTGAGCATGGACCTTGCTGCTTTGACAATAGCTCTGTTCCTCCTCTCTGCTACACCATTGAGTTCGGGTGTATACCTTGTAGTGACTTCCCTTTTAATGCCTCTTTCATGCAAGAAGGCATCAAATTCAGAAGAGAAGTATTCTCCTCCACCATCTGATCTGAGTCATTTCAAAGTCCTACCTGTTTGGTTTTCAACAAGAGCAATATACTTCTTAAAGCAATTAAACACTTCATCCTTGTGCTTCATGAAAAACAGAATGGTCCACCTGCTACAATCATCTATGAAAGACACATAATATCTTGAGCCTGATATAGATGGCTCCTTACTTGGACCCCACACATCCGTGTGCACTAGATCCAAAGGATTTTGATACATATATCCTTTCTTATTGAAAGGTTGTCTATGAGCCTTGCCGAGTTGACAAGCTTCACACTTATAAATCATGTGTTGCCTTGTGATATTAGGCAAACCAAGTACACTTTGGTCCCTGCAAATCTGTTTGAGTGTCCTCTCACCAATGTGAGCAAGCCTTTTGTGCCATATCTCCAACTCTGTTAGAGTTTGAGATCCATAGCTAAACAAAGCTATGTTCTTTGTATCTTCCACTTCAAAAGTGAAAAGCCTTCTTGTCTTTTCTCCTTTGGCAATCCTTCGAAAGCCTTGCCTTGGGTCTTCAACATATGCTCCAAATCGATTGAATCTAACCAGCAATCCCTTTTCAACAATCTGTCCAACACTTATTAAATTTTTGGTAATTGTAGGGACATACAAGACTTTGCTTAAGAGGTTCATATTCCCATCTGATGTCTTCACATTACCTATCTTCTCCACTGAGTGCTTTGTGTCATCTCTTGTCTGCACTTCATGCTTGTTATGAGGATCTTCCAAATCAGAAAGTAAAGCCACATTTCCTGCTACATGGTTCGAGCATCCCGAATCAATGTAAAATATGTGATCATCATCCTTACCCTTCTTTGCTGATAGATTCATAATCAATAATGAATCTTCTTGACTTTGGTCCTCTGCATAGTTATTGTAATCTCTTCTTCCTCTATGGCCACTTTGATAGTTGTTGTTGTTGTTGTAATTGTTGTTGTAGTAGTTGTTCTTGTTGTAGCCTCCATCGTATCTACCTCTATTTGATCCATAGCCACCTCTATTGAATCCTCTTCCTCTTGAGTTCCTCGGGTTCCTGAAACATTCTTCAGTAGTATGGTTAGATAAGCCACATATATTGCAAGGTTGAGATGATTGGAATCTCCCCCTGCCTTGCTTTCCACTTCTGCCTCTTCCTCTAGCTCTTCCTCTACCTGCAAAGTTTGCTTGGAAAGAGCTACCTTCATCTCCATTCTTCCTATTCTTTGACTTGTCCTTGACCTTAGCTTTATTAGAGTATAAGGCAAAAGTTTGATTACCTCTTGAGGACTCACCACCTTTGCTAATCTTTGCTTCATGAGTGAAGAGTTGGCCCATGAGTGTGTTGAGGTCGGGTACATGCATATCCATGTATAAATCCATGGCTGTTGTGAATGACTCCCACTTGTTATCTGCTTTGATTCCATTCATGATTTGTCTAATGATTTTCTCCTCTTCAATTACCTCTCCAATGCTTCCAAGCTGGTCCGAAATCTCCTTCATCTTTGTGACATAATCAATCACATTTTTCTTCGGGCTTTTCTTCATTGTTGTGAACTCCATCCACAATTGGTTCTTCCTGGCTCGAGTGTTGGAAGAGAAGAAAGAAGCAAGTGCATTCCAGGTCTCTCTTGATGTCTTGCATCCCTTGACATGAGGTAAAAGAAAATCAGAGATTGAGTTTAGAATATAGGACCTTGCAAGTGCATCCTTCGAACACCAATTCGAAAGTCCTTCCACTTCTTCATGTGATGGTTGCCCTTTGTTCCGCATGGTTGGCATTGCTTCATCTCCGAATATGAATCCATATAGATTCCTCCCTTGAAGGTAAGCCTCCATCCTTAGAGACCATGCCAGGTAGTTGTTTCGATCCAATTTGTCAATTGTTGATGGAAATCCATCTCCCATGTTGCTTGACTATGCTCTGATACCACTATGAAGAGAGATGGTGGATGCAATCCAAAGATGAGTAGGTGCTGCTACAACCAACTTCACACCAGCCAACTGAGACTTTAGAGTTGATTAGTAGACCCTTTAAGCTTCCTAAATCCACCAAAATATCAGCCAAGTACTTTGGAACATGTATCCCAAAAGTTTAAGTCAAGACAGACTAGTTGCGAAATGACTAGCTCCCAAAACTTGCTATTTTTGGACATACACCTGCTGGAAAAAATGAGCAGTGCTCTCAACCTGGAAGGAATTAGAACAATTCCTTTTGGGCATAGCAAATAGACTTAGCAAGCTTCCCAATCCAAGTTAAAATACTTAAAATGATGGACTGAGCACTGAGAACAAGATTTATCAATTTTTGGAACATGCCCACCATTCTCGGGGCTCTGCAGAGATAGACCAGTGAGCAGTAAAATGCAGATATCTCCAAAACTATAAATCCAATGACCTTGAAAATTGATATGCAAAACGTAGACACTGAGAGCTATCTAAAGCACTTGAAAGCTTTGAAACAAGGTCAATAGAACTCGAGATATGACCTTCTGAAGGTACTACTCTGAGTGAGTATAGCAAAGAACAAAACAGAGAAGTGAATGATGATAAATGTATAAATTCATATATGATTACAACCACATTGGCAATGAATCTTTGCACAATGGGAGTAGAATGATAGAGCTATGGAGTAAGCTCTTCAATCTCTAAAAAATGACATGAAATGGTCACGTACAAGGCTTGCTAATCGCCTCTTCCTTCTTGCTCCTTTTATAGCTATTCTTGGAGGGAGTTTTGAATTCGAATTCGAATGGCTCCACCTAAAAGTGATCCCCAAAGTTAGGAGAGATTCCCTCAGCTCAAAAATTCGTGATTTTGGTAGTTATAGCCACGAATTTGCTTTTACATCATGCATGAGGTAAGCCATCCTTTTCTTTTTCTTTTTTTCAATTACAAGAGATAAAAATGAACTCTTTTACAAGAGGTGTTCACATGACTACTCATGTGACTTACAAATGAGGATGATATCAAACATATCAAGCATGTAGGCTTGGGTAAAATGCACCAACAGTATATGCCATAGCAAAATGGAGTGGCAGAGAGAAGAAATAGAACAATAGTAGAGGTTGCAAGGTCAATGCTAAATGAGAAGAAGCTACCAAATTGTTTGTGGGCAGAGGCTATATCTACAACCACATACTTGATTACTAGACTCCCATCAAAAGCATTGGATGGCTTGCATAATCCAAGCAACATGTTGGAGTTAGATGTGTGCGGAAGCACACGAATAGCACAAGGAAGAACAAGAAGCTTGGAGCACAACACACAATACTGAATATATTACCACTAGAATGTACAAAGATAAGTAACCGGTTAGGGATATAGGCGTATATACAAGTCAAGGGAAAAAACTCCTAAAGAGGGAAAAACACACCTCGGGGGTCCTAGTGAGTTCACACACATCATTACCTAAATATATCAACAAATCCCCCCTGGGAGTGATAGAGTGAACAAGGAGCTAGACTCATGTATAAGGAAGTGCCAAGCTTGTGGAATCAATCCACAAAAGGAAGTAAGCCCAAAGCTTTGCAGAAAGCTTCAAACTTCTCCCTAGGCAAAGCCTTCGTGAAAAGGTCTGCAATGTTCTCATGTGTGGGCACATATGCCAAGCTGATCTCCATAGTAGAGAACATCTCCCTGACATAATGATAATGCACCTCAATGTGCTTAGTATGAGCATGGAACACAGGGTTCCTCACAATAGCCAATGCACTTTGACTGTTAGTGAAGTTGGTGGTGGCAAAAGACTGACCAACACCCAAATCAGCCATAAGGCATCTGAGCCACACACACTCAACAATTGTTGTGAAAGCTGCCCTATACTCAGCCTCACAACTGGAAATGGCCACAGTAGGCTACTTCTTGCTCAGCCAAGATATGCATGAGCTACCAAGCATGAAGCAAAAACCACTAGTGGACACACGAGTGTCATAGCAAGTAGCCAAATCAGAGTTAGAAAAAGCATGTAAATCTGTCGTTAGGGATCCCCCCTTTGAATAAAACAATCCAAGTAGTCGGGTACCACACAAGTAGCAAAATATGTGCTTAACCATCTACCAATGCTTCACACCTGGGCAATGCATAATCCTGCTCATCTGTGAGATAGCAAACTGAATATCTGGCTGAGTAATGCATAAGTAAATCAAACATCCAACAACTTGCTGATAGAGAATAGCATCAAATGCATCTCATGCATCATGAAGACTCAATCGTAAACCTATCCCCATAGGAGTGGCAATAGGTTTACAGTCTTCAAGGCCAAAACACTGCAATAATGTGTCATTTTCATTTGACACAAAGCCATTCCACCATCAACATGCATCAACGGAATGCCCAAATAATGATGCAAATGCCCCAAATTAGACATCTCAAATGAGGCATGTAAATCAGCCTAAAAATCAGCAATATGCTTCTCATGAGGACCAGTGAGGAGCATGTCATCAACATACACCACAATGATCAGAAGCACATCATTAGCATGCTTAACATATAAGTTTCTTTGAGTTGGACTGTTCTCAAAACCATGTGCAATCAGATAGGCATGTATCTTTTCATACCAATCACATGGTGCTTGCTTTAAACCATATAATGCCTTCTGTAACTTGCACACCTTGTTTTCATGCCCTTTCTGCATAAAGCCATGGGGCTAAAAAACATACACTTCTTCATGCAAGTCACCATTCAGACGTTTTAATGTCCAACTTATGTACATTCCAACCATGATGAGCTCCAAGTGCACAGATGCTATGAACGATAGTCATTCAGCAAGTAGGAGCAAAGGTTTCATCAAAATCAATACCTCTTTCTTGTGCATAACCCTTTGCAACAAGTCTAGCCTTATACCTATTAACTGTTCCATCAAGTTTACACTTCAGCTTATATACCCACTTAGTGCTAATGGCCTTATTGCCAGGAGACAAGTCACATACAGAATAGGTACTAGTTTTCATGATAGCATCATATCCAAATTGCATTGCAGCCATCCAATGTTTAGAATTTTGTGCTTCATCAAACAAAACAAGCTGAGTCTCATCACAGACACTAGAGGCAACCATAGCATAGGAATCTGATGCAAAAGAGGCACTATAAGAGCCTGAACGAGTATGTTATGACAGAGATGCATCTAATTTGCTGTCACACAAAGTTTGCACCAGCCATAATTGTCATAGTTTTTTCGTCCTCCATATCACCTCTCTCATTAGTAAGTGCATCATGTAAATATGCATAAAAAGTGGAATGATCTGCATCATCACATGACACCTATAAAGGTTGAGAAGTTGCCTCATTAGGACCAGCACTAGATTGTCCACCTGTAAAAAGAGGCATCAAAGTATTATACATGTCTTTGGAGCTAATAGATGTCTCCTTTGTACATGAAAGTAAAGGTTGAATAACATCTTCCACAAAAACAACATCACGGCTAACCAAAATGCATTTAGTCTATGGATGGTACAAATGATAGCCTTTTCTTTCAGAACTGTACCCAATTAAAATACATTTTACTACTTTATCATCCAATTTCCTGTGATGTTGTTCGAGCACTAATGCATATGGTTGTCTAAATATGCAGATGAGCAATAGATGGCTTGTGGCCATGCCAAGCCTCATATGGAGTGATAGACTCTAGTGCTTTATTGGGCCACCTGTTAAGTAAATATGTTGCACACATGAAAACCTCAAGCCAGAAACTATGTGGTAAAGTCTGACTCTTGACCATACACCTCGCCATCTCCATGAGTGATTTGTTCTTCCATTCAACAACTCCATTCTGTTGAGGTGTATACAGCACAGTACATTGATGTTTTATCCCACGTTCAGCCAGAAATGCATTAAAGTCAAAAGACATATATCCCCGACCCCTCTATCAGAATGGAGGGTGCCCATTTTACATGCTGATAGATTTTCAGCCAAAACCAGAAAGTATTTGAAGCACATAAACACTTCAGACTTTGTTTTGATTGGATGTACCTATGCATGCCTAGAAAAATAATCAATGAAAGTCACAAAGTAAAGATAGTTTCCAAAAGAAAGTGTCTCCATAGGACCACATATATCACTATGTATAAGCTGCAATTTCTCAGTAACCCGAACTGGACCATCTTTTGGAAAGGAGGAATGCTGAATTTTGCCCAAAATACAGCCTTCACAAACATGTTTTTCGGGTGCCTCAAGTTTGGTCAAAGAGGAAACCATTTCAAATTTTTGTAGGCATAGCAAACCAGCAAAATTCAGATGACCAAAGCGTGCATGCCAAATCTTTGCATCTGACATATCCTAAGAATTATGTACTGCACATGGCGAATCATTCACAGATCTTTCATAGTCTATGAGCTTATACAACCCATGACATAAAATGCTAGAAGCAATAATCATATCGCCATTTGATAGATCATGAACTGTATATCTATCATCAATAAATTTCACAACCAAGCCAATCTTGGCTAATGTTGAAATTGATAACAGATTTTTCTTGATCCCTGACACAAATAAAGCATCTGACAAGGTGAAAGAACTACCATCAGCAATAGTTAGAATGATCTTACCAACTCCCATGATAGGATAAGAGGATTTCACCAAATTTGGGCTGAATATCATGCTACATTTCAACCACACATGGCTAGAAATTTTGCAAATTTTTATCCATGTTTGGTTGGACATCTTTGGTAAGAACTCTTCAACCATATTACTTTGTAAATTTTTGGAATTTTTTAGTTATGTTTGGCTAGAAACTTCAGCCATGATTGGCTAAAAATTATCAGCCCTTTGAACCTTATTTGGATGGTTTGCATGATCATAGTCAAGTGCACCACTTTGAAACAAAGGTATGTGCGTATCAAACACATCTTGTGAACTAGCTGTTGGTTAAAATGTACATTCAAGTAAATGATAAGCTGAATTTTTAGCAAATATCACATCTTGCTTGTAATAATTTTGTTTCACATCACTTTGAAACAAAGGTATGTGTGTATCAAACACATCTTGTGAACTAACTGTTGGCTAAAATGTACATTCAAGTAAATGATAAGCTGAATTTTCAGCAAATATCAATACATAGTTTGCGCACGACTGTTTCCATCCAAAACTTATATGGATATTCTTTCCTTTAACCATACATGATGCCATTCCAAGAAGTGTTATATTCTTGTGTGCTATAACTGTTAGAGTATGATCAATGTCTACCCCTCATGATTGTATGCACATTTTGTAAGGCCCCCTTTATGAGGAGAAGCCAAGCGTGCATTACCTAATTGATGGGAATCCCAACTTGAATGTTGGATGAAGGTCATATTGGACCATGTAAGATATTATAAGGAAAGGGAGTTACCAGCGTCCCCAATTGTGGGGTCCGGGGCAGCGGTGAGCAGCCCCTGCTGGGGGGTCCAAGGGGGCCAGCGGGCCCCCTGGTGGGGGTCCGGGGGCAGCGCCCCCGGCGCGACGATAAAGGGAATATTCCATGGAATATTCCCTGTCAGAGTCAGAAATCATTTATATTTGTTAGGTCGGTTCAACCAGTCTAAGCCGTGTATGGCAATTACGCGGGCGGTGGCCGCCCACGCTCTACCGCCCATGTATAGCCGTCCATGGTAGGCCACCCATGATCCTATATATACATGACTTCTGCACTACCTAAGACATTGAGTTGAGCCAGCGTACCTCTACCTTGTATCTCCCTATCTAGAGTTGTCTAGATCACCATTTAAGCTCTACCTTGAGAGCGCACGGGTGGACAACGCCATCATCTTTGTACTTGCTGCTAGTAGAAGATTGTTGAGATTCTCCTATATCTGTTATCTTCTCTGCTATTGCTCCTGTGTTATATTGCGTAACTATTGTCTTACATGGTATCAGAGCTGTAAGGTTCGAATAGCTTGAGAAGTATCATTATTTTAGCCTACTAGCAGACTAGAATATCAGTAGATTATTCGAGTGATTACATGATGGCTTCATCGTCGAACACTAGTCTTGGTGCTTCACCTAATGTTAATGCTGCACCTATTCGAATTCGTCCACCTGCATTCACTGAAGGGAAGCTGGATGGAACCAACTATACACTCTGGAAGTTCAAAATTTCTGCAATTTTGGACTCCTATGAATTACTTGACACTGTCATGAGACCGATGGGATTGGATCCAGAGCCTATACCAGTTGAAGATCCAGCAAATTCAAGATTGATGATTCAGCCAAATCCAGATCTTCTACGAGCTTGGAAGAGGCGGAATGCTGATGCATTATGTGCGATTGTCACTAGTGTAAGTGATTCTGTGCTTACTTTAGTTCAACATACTACTAGAGCACATGAGGCTTGGGGCATATTGGCTCGACAATATGAGACCAAGAACCACACTAGGATACAGAATTTAGAAAATCAGTTGGCAAATGAAAAGCATTCTGATTCTGAAAAGGCTGAAGATTTTATCAAACGGATAAAGCATCTTCAAGATCAATTGGCTGCAGTTGGTGTTGTTATAACACCAGAAGAGCTAGCTCGAAGATCTGTACGTGTTCTTCCAGCAAAGTATGATGGATTAGTAACAGCCCTTAACACTCAGGTAAGGCCAACTCCTCTTACATTTGAAGAGTTTTGTGCCATGCTTTTAGAAGAAGAGATGCGGCTGAAGAATCGGCAAAGTACAACTGATGCTACATTCTCAGCAAATGCAAAAGGTAAAGGCTCTTCAGAGGGATCAAAGAAGAAGCCAAAGAAGAAAAAGTTCACAGGAAGTTGCTTCTATTGTGAAAAGAAAGGCCATGCCATCAAGGATTGCAGAAAGAAGCAAGCTGATGAACGGAATGGGACTGTAAAATCATCATGGAAGAACAAAGAGTCTGCAAACAACACAGAGCTGGAACTTTGGGTAGCTATTGAAGAGGTATGTTCATCTGCTCAAGCTCGTGTTGATGAGCCATGGATTTTAGATAGTGGAGCTTCTCGCCATATGACTAGTAAAAAGGATTGGTATAGTTCCCTAGTGCCTCTGCGGGAATCCATCAATGTAGTGGTGGGAAACGACTCCAAGTGTCCAGCTGAAGGAACTGGAACCATCTCTTTTATCACTTCTCCAGGTGTTGAGAAAAAGTTATCCGATGTTCTCTATGTACCTACACTCAAAAGAAATTTGTTGTCAGTTTCTGCAATAACAGATCGTGGACTCGAAGTTCACTTCAATAAGAGTGGTGCGGAAATCATGGATTCATCAGGTAATGTTGTAGGTAAAGGCACACGACGGGATAACTTGTATGAGTTAAGTGCTTTAACTGCTACAGAAGATAAAGATGTAAGCAGGTTATGGCACCAACGATTTGGGCATCTCGGATTTGCAGTTTTGAAGGAGATGCAACGAACAGGGATGGTTGCTCATTTGCCTGCATTTTCAGAGTTGCAGGAACCTTGTGAAGCTTGTATGATGGGCAAGCAACAACGAAAGGCATTTCCAAGAGAGACCAGCAATCGATCTCAAGCTCCTCTAGAGTTGGTACATGCTGATCTCTGCGGTAAAATGTCTACACCTGCTTTAGGAGGATCTTTCTACTTCTTGCTGTTAGTCGACGATTATAGTAGAAAGATGTGGGTTTATTTCATTCGAGAGAAGGCTGATGCTTTTGAAAAATTTAAAGCGTGGCATAAGTATGTAGAAAGTGAATCAGGAAGGAAACTGAAGAAATTTAGAACAGATAGAGGAGGTGAATTCTTGTCAACAGAATTCAACAATTATTGTAAGGAGCATGGTGTGAAAAGGCAACTTACCACAGCTCATACACCTCAACAAAATGGCGTTGTTGAGCGCAGGAACAGGACAGTAGTTGAAATGGCTCGTTGTATGTTAAAGGCTCAAGACATGCCTGATTCATTCTGGGCAGAAGCAGTCAATACAGCAGTCTACATCCTCAATCGAAGCTACACAAAAGCTCTGAAGGGGATGACTCCTCAAGAAGCATATTCTGGTAAAAAGCCTTCAGTTTTGCATTTCAGAATTTTTGGTTGTTTCTGTTATGCACATATTCCTGATTCAACAAGATCAAAGTTGGATTCAAAAAGCAAAAAGTGTGTCTTCCTAGGATATAGTGAAGAGTCTAAAGCATACAGGTTATGGAATCCTGAGGCAAGGAAGATTTTTGTCAGCCGAGATGTGGTGTTTGATGAACGACCACACTTAGTAGAAGATAAAGGTAAATCTACTATCTCATCAAACGGAGAAATATCTCACCTTGTGCCTATCAAAAGACAGGTTAAAGTTGAGGAGGAGGAAACATCTGATGGAGAAATTTCCTCAATAAAAAGCCAACCAATTGTAGCTGCACAGCGTAAGCCACTACCGAAGTGGGCACAACAGCTCTTTGATGATCACAATCCACATGTAGATGCACCAGAATCATCATCAGATGGATTACGAAGATCAAAGAGAATAGAGGAGCAAAGAAGAGCCTCAGAACACATTGTTAACATGGCTCTAATGGCAGATATCATGGGTTCGATAAAGGAACCTACCACCATTGAAGAAGCCATTGATGATCCAGATTGGAGAGCGGCAATGCAGTCTGAGTATGATAGTATACTCAAAAATGATACATGGGATCTAGTCGACTTGCCGCCAAAGAAGAAGGTAATAGGTACTAAATGGATTTGGAAAGCTAAGTATAAAGTTGATGGAACATTAGAAAAGTATAAGGCACGATTAGTTGCACAGGGTTTTTCACAGATTGAAGGATTTGATGTTCAAGAAACTTTTGCACCAACAGCACGCATGACAACTATTCGGACGGTACTTGCAGTAGCTGCACAAAAGTCTTGGCCTATTTTCCAGATGGATGTCAAATCTGCATTTTTGAATGGTCACCTCAAGGAGGAGGTATATGTATCTCAACCACCAGGTTTTGAGGTGCCCAATTCAGAAAATAAAGTTTGCAGGTTGAAGAAAGCTTTGTATGGACTTAAGCAAGCTCCACGGGCTTGGTACCAACGAATTGATCATTTTTTCAAAAATATGGGTTTTGAAAGAAGTACTTCTGATGCTAACTTGTATGTAACGAAAAGGGATAGCAAGCTAGTTGTTGTAATTGTATATGTAGATGATTTGATCATTACAGGAGATCATCAGGAACTCATCAATCAAACTCGGATCAGCTTGGGAACTGAGTTTGAAATGACAGACTTAGGTCTACTCCATTTTTGTCTAGGAATTGAAGTATGGCAAAGGAAGGATGGCATTTTCATCTCACAACAAAAATATTCCAAAGAAATTCTCAAGGCATTTGGAATGATGGACTGCAAACCAACTAGCACACCTATGGAGGTAAATCATAAGCTATCTATGGATGATAACATGCCTGATGTAGATGCTAAGAAGTATAGGAAGCTCGTTGGAAGTCTTATTTTTCTGTGCAACACTAGACCAGACATTTGCTATGCTGTTGGAGTGTTAAGCAGGTTTTCCAACAAACCTAAGGAGAGTCACTGGAATGCTGGAATGCGAATTCTAAGGTACATTGCAGGAACCTTGGATTTTGGTATTTTGTATACCACAGGTGATACACTCCAAGGATATTGTGATTCAGATTGGGCTGGAGATTGTGATTCTAGAAAATCAGTTTCTGGATATTGTTTCTCACTTGGTTCAGGAATATTTTCTTGGGTAAGTAGGAAGCAACCAACTCTCGCACTCTCCTCCACTGAAGCAGAGTACAAAGCAGCTTGTTTTGCTTCTTGTGAGGCAGTCTGGTTAAAGAGAATTCTTGCAGATATAGGCTTTCCATCAAATATGCCAATTGTACTCAAGTGTGATAATCAAAGTTGTATGGCTATTGCAAAGAACCCAGTATTTCATGCTCGCACCAAGCACATAGAAGTACAGTACCATTACAACCGTGAGCTAATTGAAGATGAAATTGTGGAGCTAGAATATTGCCCAACAGAGGCAAATTGTGCTGACATATTCACTAAAGCACTTGGAAGAGAGCAGCTCAACAAGCATCTTCAACAGATGGGCATAGGACCGAGACCTACTTGATTTATCATCGGTAAACATTGAGGGGGGGTGTTAGAGTATGATCAATGTCTACCCCTCATGATTGTATGCACATTTTGTAAGGCCCCCTTTATGAGGAGAAGCCAAGCGTGCATTACCCAATTGATGGGAATCCCAACTTGAATGTTGGATGAAGGTCATATTGGACCATGTAAGATATTATAAGGAAAGGGAGTTACTAGGGTCCCCAATTGTGGGGTCCAGGGCAGCGGTGAGCAGCCCCGGCTGGGGGGTCCAAGGGGGCCAGCGGGCCCCCTGGCTGGGGGGTCCCAGGGGGCCAGCGGGCCCCCTGGTGGGGGTCCGGGGGCAGCGCCCCCGGCGCGACGGTAAAGGGAATATTCCATGGAATATTCCCTGTCAGAGTTAGAAATCATTTATATTTGTTAGGTCGGTTCAACCAGTGTAAGCCGTGTATGGCAATTACGCGGGCGGTGGCCGCCCACGCTCTACCGCCCATGTATAGCCGTCCATGGCAGGCCACCCATGATCCTATATATACATGACTTCTGCACTACCTAAGACATTGAGTTGAGCCAGCATACCTCTACCTTGTATCTCCCTATCTAGAGTTGTCTAGATCACCATTTAAGCTCTACCTTGAGAGCGCACGGGTGGACAACGCCATCATCTTTGTACTTGCTGCTAGTAGAAAATTGTTGAGATTCTCCTATATCTGTTATCTTCTCTGCTATTGCTCCTGTGTTATATTGCGTAACTATTGTCTTACAATAACATCATTTTGCGGATGTGTATATGGCATTGTTCATTGGTATGTAATACCTCCTTCATAGAAAAATATTAAATTCATGTGACATGTATTCACCACCACGATCCATGTAGAGGGTCAAAAGCTTATTGCCATAAAACTTTTTAGCTATAGCTAAAAATACATTAAAATAAGAGAATACCTCATTCTTTGTTTTCATAGGTACACCCAAGTATGGTGTGTTGCATGATCGATGAAGGTAAAAAAATATGCATGCTTGACAAAAGATGGAATCTTGACTAGACCGTTGGAGTTAGATGTCTGCGGAAGCACGTGAACAAGCACAAGGAAGAAGAAGAAGCTTGGAGCACAACACACAATACTGAATGTATTACTAGAAAATGTCCTTCTGCAACCAATACATGTCGCATCATATAAGCCCACAGTGGGTAGTTGGTACCATCCAACTTATCCTCAACAACAAATATATGAAATACATCACTCCTTTCAGCCATGGCCAGTGACTAAAATACCTTGATGCAAAAAAATGACTGTATCTCAAAAAGTTGAACGGAATTGCCCAGACGAGTTCTGCTAAACCTATAGCAGACTTTGAGACACTTATATAGGCGGACTGAAACATGTATATACCTTTGGCACAAAAAGACAAAATAGCCTACATAAGCACCGTGATAGTGCATTCGGAGGCCGAAACGAGCTCAAATCATGATTTCGGCACCACAACGTCAAAGTGATTTGATCTTTGAAACACCCTGAGTATGCTCACCAAATTTCATGCGAATATGAGACTGCAACACGAGAGGTGTAGACGATGCCCTAGATGAAGCGACAACCTGCTCTGATACCAATTGTTGGAGTTAGACATCTGCGGAAGCATGCGAACAACACAAGGAAGATGAAGAAGCTTGGAGCACAACACACAATACTGAATGTATTACTAGAGAATGTACAAAGATAAGTAGCCCATTAGGGCAATATGCGTATATACAAGCCGGAGGAAAAAAACCTCCTAAAGAGGGAAAAAAGTGCCCCGACGGTCCTAGTGTGTTCACACACATCACTACCTAAATATATCAACATAGACTACACACAAGTTGAAATTTTCATGAGTATATGTGGAACCATCTTTGGTAAAGGAGCATGATACATTTTTTGAAGTATAACACCTTCACATGCATTCTTTCCAATGGATTCCAGTGTCCGCAAGCCAATAACCATATCTTTCCTTTGTAACTATAACAAAATATTGCAGTTCAAATGAATAAAATAAGCATGCCATAACTCCATTTCAGACATAGATGAAGTATGAGTAAGCAAGGTGTTTGAGGCAACGCTCTTATATGTATCCTTGGATGCATCTTTCAAAGATGAAAAAAATCTTTTGCATGAAGTGATATGCTTCCAAGAACTACTAACAAAAACCAATCGGGATTAGCGTCATTCACAATCATACATGTAGAATGTGATGGTGAATCATGATGACATGTAGAAAGACATTCCTAAACATATTGAGAAACATTAACATCATCATTTTTTGCATTGGATGTATTCTCAACAATAGACATGTTAGATTCTTTCTTCTTTTCATTATGCTTGGGAAGTTTTCTACATTCATCAATGATATGTCTAGCCTTTTGATAATACTTGCATCTCTTCTTCTTTTGTGTATCACCATCAAGAGAGGAAGAAGCAAAAGAGGAAGATTGAGGCTTTGTTTTTCATGAACCCAAAGTTGAACCATACTTGCTTTTACCCTTTTTTGCAATAGCAAGTGCTTGTGTTCCCTCAACTAAACCACTCATATTCACTCTTGACTGATATTCTTACAAAAGAAGAGACACAACCTCATCAAAAGTATACATAGTTGGATTTCCTTTTGTAACCAAATGAAGTGTAGCAGGGAAGCTTTTCCACCAATCCTTTGAGTTGTGGAGAAATTAGTGATGCATCTGGAATGAATTCATCAATGTTTTTCATTTTCTATTTTAAATCCTTGATGCATGTAACATATACATATAGTTATGCATTTTTATCCATATATACATTTCCAAGTTGATTTCTTAAGTAAGAGACATGTGCTTCATTACACACAACATCAAAAGAAGCAAGAGTATCCCAAAGTTGGACTGAAGTAGTGCATGAACAGATGTGTGGAACAATATGTTGCTTCACAAAAGGAGAAATCAATGCATGAGCTTGAGAATCCTTTCAATCCCATCTAAGTTTCTTTTGCTAGGTGGAGAAGGCATAGTCACTCTACTTGAAGAAGAACCTAACTCCATAACAACTTTTCATGTAATAGAAGAACTTTCAGGTCACTTGTCAACACCTTCCACTATGTTTGATAGTTGCTTTTCAAAGAGAAAATGTTTCATCATGTAATATCACATTAGATGGTGGGTCCCATGAAGCTTACCTTCAGTTTGACGCATACCAAACAAGTCATTTTTGCTTGCCATTACACTAAAGAACTCAAAAGCAACAAGATATGAACTTCAACAAAGCTGAAATGAAGCTCACAATTTGTAATGTTGATAACAATTTTGACTACAAAAGTGGCTTTGAGAGGGGTAAAATCCAAGCACACCTATTGGAATTGTTTTTTGAGTGATGAACCTTATACTTCTATGCTCTGTGATCAATTTTCACGATCAAAAGTGGACACAAGAGTGGATGTGAAAAACAATAGGTTGAGAAGGAGTTAAACTTGCTTTGATAGCACTATATGTTGACTACAAAAGTGGCTTTGAAAGGGGGTAAGATCCAAGCACACCTATTGGAATTGTTTTTTGAGTGATGAACCTTATATTTCTATGCTCCATGATCAATTTTCACGATCAAAAGTGCACACAAGAGTGGATGTGAAAAACAATAGGTTGAGAAGGAGTTAAACTTGCTTTGATACCACTATTGGGCATATGAGAGAGTGAGGAAACACAAATATAATTACATAGAAGAGCAAAGAAGGAGATCAACATAGTAACAAATGTGATGGCAAGAAGATATCTTTATAGAAGAATGATAAATAACATGAGAATGAGCAAAGTGAGAGGTATAAGAGAACCCCTAAGTACTATATACCACCACATATGAGTATAGCATGTATATATGGTTACATGGGAAAAAAAATATCTAGTTAGATCTAGAGTAAAAAGTGCCCATGTATAGGGAAATGATTCACATCTAGGCTACTCGAGGGACACATAACCAAAATATCTCTCCTAGTGGAAAAACTTGGAAAACTACAAAAGGGATTATGTTGAAAAAAGTGTCATCGTAGTTTTTTTACTACTCCAAAAAAGTAGTTCCTTTTGCAAACACATGTGGCCTGATGTGCAAGTAGATGATTTCATACTAGTTTACATCCTAAGGAAATATGCCAAGGAGCTACAAAAGATAGGCTATGGGCACTCATACTCAACCATGTTTCGTACATTGGTGTAGTAAGTTTCTCTATGCTTGATGGTGAAATTTTGCTAGACTATATTAGTGGTTACACATTGAATTTCTATCAAGAATTTTCATGCCAGAGATGCTTGTAAGACTTCAAAAAGTTGATAATATAGAAATAAGGAAAATGGAATCATAGAGGAAGCACAACAATAGGCACTAGAATGCATAGAAGAGAGAAAATCAGGGATATGACAAAGAGATGAACAACCAAGATCTCAAATGGACAATGAGTTCTATCAATTGCTACCTATAAACTGCATGAAACACACATTTTCTCATACTCATTTGTGGTTCCACATGGGTGATGTTTTCAAATCATTAAAGATACATACTCATTTGTGGTTCCACATGGGTGATGTTTTCAAATCAATTAGGTATTCCATAGTCATCTAATGCTTTGATCATATCAAAGACATATATGATTAATTGATGGGTTTCATAGGTGCACATATCTAATGTGTGGGAAGAATAGGCATTTGGATATTGATTGATAAACAACCCATAAAAAGTTACTTCTTGATATGATGCAATGAAGAATTGCCTTAAGATGTCATTATTGGGCATGCATGGTTGATCAAACCATGCATGTCCACTAAACCATTATTGGGCATGCATGGTTGATCATTTAGGAGGCCAACTAAACAATCACATGCCATCTTGAAGAAATGAAAGATAGTGTCACAAATTCCCATGAGGTGGTAAATGATTCTATGACATTTGAGTTTTTTCCCAACTTATCACATCACACAGAACCAAAAATGAAGCTATCATAGAGCATGCAAATTAGGACACCAACCTTTTTGAACATCTCGTTTTGGGTCAACCAATTAAGAATAATCTCTATTGTGACATAGAGGATCCTAGAATTGATGTGTATTTTGATTATGCAAACCACCAGTATCACTCATATGATTAAGACAAGACAATCATAGCTAGCTTGAATGATCAAGTTGCACATGCAACTTCCCCATGAATTCATGTTTCATTTGTTGAAAAGATCGAAGAAGGGGGAATTCAAACCAATAACCTACCAATAACCAATAGTCACATGAATTCTGAGGCTAATTATGGACAAAGACCTCGGCAAAAAATGGTGGATCACAAGCTAGACAAGAATTTACGATGCAAACCTAAATTCAAACAACCCTCTAAGAAGAAACATGCAAATTAATTCACAATGACTTGACAATTATGAGTTCCTAAGCCAAGAACATCCTCAACAACACAACAAACAATACTTGGCACTCCAAACTTCATATTTATCATTTATGTGGAACCTCCAGTAGAGTAAGAGTAACATCTTCCTATAGGAATCATGTGCTCATTGCAAAACCTTGTCTTTTGAATTCATTATAAGACCAATTTCACTTCAAGTATGCATTTAATATAGATCCATATTACATGGCCATGCATCAGACACTATTGTGATATCATAGACAGGAGAGAGTTCCTTTGTAATGTTAGGTCATAAGTCACATGTACACTATGATTTTGTTACTTACATATATATATATATATATATATATATATATATATATATATATATATATATATATATATATATATATATATATATATATATATATATATATATATATATAATAAGTGATCATTAATCAAAAGAGAAAGCAATTAGTGGCGATATCCTCGAATAGCTAATGCAGAGTGGTCTAAAGCTCTTTATCTAGATAGTTTAGCCAAATTCACATATATGATGCGAAGTGAAGTTGATGACTACTTTTTCAAAATATGCACATAATTAGAGGGACAACGAGGTTGTGAAAGAAAGGCAATCACATTACTTTTCATGGAGTAATTAATTGAGAAAGGTTATGGCCTATCAAGGATCCATTGTTTGAACAATCATATAGTCCTCTTCAATGTGTATTTGGCAACGCTAGTGTTTTATGAGTCGAATTTTCAGATCATCAAAGCATAGACACATCTAAAGGTTTAGGAAGCACAACTATAATGCTACGTATGACCACTATGTCAAGAAATATGAAAAAGGTTACTATGATTTAGCTATGATTATCTCATTCAAGCTCTATAACACAATAAAAAGGGGATAACATCATCAGATCAAAGTTAACCAATGCATCCTTAGGTGAAATATTTCCAATCTTCAGACTAGGATGCTCTTTGAATAACAAGCCTTTAAGCATACTATCAAGAACCTTCTGTTCTTACAAAAGTTCTATTTATTTGCATCTCTAGAGTAGACATGCATAGGGCAACTCTACAAGGCTATGCATAGACACTTTTTCTTCCTTTTTTACCCATGCACTCCACTAGGTAGTACCCCATACTACTATTAAAAGAAAAAGTCAAGAAACATAACTTGCAATTTCTATAAAATCTTGTTCTACATGAACGTGAAAATCCCAATGCATCTCAATGCCTATGCTTCACCAACAACAAGATTCATTTCCATCATTTGACGAGGATGATAGACTCTAGGAGGGTGGAGTGTTGGAAATGGAAATTGACAAGCAAGTTTTGATGTATAAAATGAAGATATGATGTCCTAGGTTGCGAAGAATCCAAGAAAGTAGTATGACAGGCATGTTCAAGCAAAGGAGGGATCCAATAGGGGCCACAAATTTTCCTTCACTTCGAATTGGCCATTTACATGTAAAAGCCCACCTTTAAAAGTCATGTCCAAAGCTAATTTCTTGTAAAATAATCCATCTTTGTGCAAGCCAAAGGAGTGCTTTAGCTTGATTAGTGATTGCCTAGCCCTCTAGAAATTTATTGGATATTTCTACACTTGAATCACATACCAAATGAGAGTTTTAGGACCTATTTTTAAGTAGGGAAGCCATTATGGTGTGAAGAGAGCCATTATGGTGTGAAGAGAGGTCTTCATACCATTGACTCATCTCTCATATTGACAATTTCTGGATGAGAGTCCGTTGCTTAGTGCTGGCAAGTACATGTGTCGTGCTACTCAACAATAGTCAAGATATGATTGCACCATCAATTTATGGACAAAGTTAGCATGGATAGCAATTTGGTAGATGGGTTGAATAAGTCACTTTCCCCATATCATCTCAAAGACAATCTTTCAACAAAGAGATTCGAGTGTTTGGACCTATGTTTATATATCCACCACGTGTAAGGGTTCTTGTAAAAGTCATCATTCCTAAGAGGAATTTTGGTTCTAACTTTCCCCATTTCTACGGTTATTGTCATTGTTAAATTTAGTGGAAGATTCTTTGGAAATGCAATTCAAGAGAAATTGTTTCCACTTTGCACACACATGGAAAAGTTGTCTCATAAGCTAGAAATTTCTTTGACATATCCTTTATGCATCCACTTTGGACATCCTGGACATGTGTGTGTGTAAACACCTTGGACAAAGTGATGCCACCAATTATCCTTCATCTTCTCTATTTTCTATTATGTTATGTGTACTATCCTTGAATATTTGTTATTTATTTTTGCAATCTCTCTCTACACTTTGGTACCCTTTTGTGTAGTTCTTTTTTCAATAATGATGAATAATATTTGTGCTTGTTTCCATTGCACAAAATTCGTATAAAGAATCTTAAGTTGGAGATAGAAAATTTAAAATAATTAAAGTACTTATAGAAGATTATGAAAAAGGATTGTCAAAACATCTAAGGAACACAAATTCTTACATGTCCATGCTTAATAAACATCATATGGTCAATAATTAACAAATAATTATTTTGTGTGTACCTTCATCGGCTCTTCCTTTCTTTGCATATCTTGGTCCAAGGTACCTATAAAAAATCCAAAAAGTCCATAGTAGACTTGGCACCATTAGATCAACTGAAGCTCTATGGGTACACTTCATTGGTGATGTTTGTGGATGCACTTCGGTTTGTTGGTGCACTTTTTTTCCTTTTTATGAGTTTTCTCCCCCATTGGCATGTACACATGCCCATAACCATGATGGAGAACATGCAACAAAAAATCCAACAAATTTCTGACAATGAGGTTTTGGAGGACATGAATTCATCTTCATGTTTTAATGAATATATGATGTTGAATGGATGATCGTGTGAATAAATAGATATTTGAATAGTTCATATCAATTGGTTATTTAAATGCTCAAGGTTTTAATGCTTCATGTCAATGGAAATACCAGTGGTTTATTAATAATTGTTTAATTTATATTTTTATAATTAATTAATTTATTTATTTTAGAGATTTTGAATGTATGTTGGAAGGGTTAAAATGAGGGAAATCCTTAGCGGCAATGCTACCGGGATCGTCATGTGAACGGCCCAACCAATTGATGATCTCGGCTGTCGTCGTAATCCATCGGTTCTCCTTTACTGCCACAAATCAGGAGAAGACAGGCTTGCTTAATAGTAGGCCATTCCAGGCAATGTCGATGGGTTAAAAACACAGGGGGCGTGCCCATAGAAAGAGAGCCAGTGGATTCCTCGTTGTCTGTGACTTGTTGATATTGTTTTTGAGTTTGAATCATGTCTCTTCATTGACTTTATGCTTTTGGGAAGACCGCAGTGAGAGTCCTCTATCGCTACCTGATTAAGATCACAGGAGTTTTCCCCAACGGATTGCTGCTCTATTATGGTCGCACATCGGAATCGAGAAATGGGTCTTTGCCCTGCCATTTTTCTTTTTACCGAAGGAGCTTTCAATCTCATAATGGGGTTTTCTTCTGAGTGAAGGACAATTAAGTAAATGGATGGGAGAGCATGCTTCACCAGATCGATGGGAAGGATGAAGAAGACATCGGAATCGAGAAATGGGTCTTTGCCCTGCCATTTTTCTTTTTACCGAAGGAGCTTTCAATCTCATAATGGGGTTTTCTTCTGAGTGAAGGACAATTAAGTAAATGGATGGGAGAGCATGCTTCACCAGATCGATGGGAAGGATGAAGAAGAAGAGGAAGAAACGGAAGAGGAATGACCGGTGATGTTTCTCGAAAAGTCATGTTGTCTCTCAACTCTAGTGTCCGCGACTTTGCAAGCCTCTTAAACAAATGTAGAAGGGAGAGAAGCCTTTCGCAGGCGCTTCAATTACACGATATTTTTCTGAACGAGGATGTGCTGGATATTCATGGATCAAGGCTTATTTCCATACTGATCGAGTTGGGAGGCACGCGCCATGCCCGGAATATCTTTGACAAAATGGTTGATCCTCAGGTCCATTCATGGGATGCACTCATTGTGGCCCTTTCTCTTTACCTCCAAATGCACCGAAATCGAAATAATTCTATCTGTCTGAGCGATTATGCTGTTGTGGCCCTCTTGAAGGCTTGTGCTTCTTTAAAGGATGTACAAACTGGATATGTCTTACACATGAAGGCTGTCCATGTCGGTCTGTTGGAAAGCAACACTTATGTTGGTTGCTCCATGATCGACATGTATGCTAAATGTGGCTTCATCTCTACAGCTCACGAGGTATTCAAGAGTTTAGCCACCCAAGACACTGTCTGTTGGAATGCTCTTCTTGCAGGTTTTTCTGAGCAAGGGTGCAGCAAAGAGGCCTTGGAGACTTTTGTGAAAATGCAGCAAACTGGAGTTCCTGGAGACGTTGTTACATATCTATGTGGCTTGAAGGCATGTGGAAATAGAGGTAATATTTCCATGGGCAAACAAATACATGCTGAAGTTGTGAGAAAGGGGCTTGAATCAGATCTCACTATTCGCAACATCCTTGTTGACATGTATGCCAGGTGTGGCTTGCTTCTAACAGCTATGGCAGTCTTCCAGAAGCTTCCTTCTCGAGAAATCGTTTCAGCAAATACACTTTTGGGAGGATTATTAGAAGGGGGAAGATTCAGGGAGGCATTGGCCTTTTTTCAAGGTATGCAAGAAAATGGTATGGTTTCTACCATGATTACATATATATTCATTTTAAAGGCTTGTTCTGGTGGAGGTGCTCTGGCAAAAGGCCAAGGAATACATGCAGAGATTGTGACTTAAGGCTTGGAAAGGGAACAACAGGTTGGGAGCTCCTTGATTGATATGTATTCGAAATGTGGTTTGCTCTTTGATGCTCACAGTGTTTTACAAAAGTCAGCAAATCGTAGTATTGCCTCTTGGAGTGCATTGATTGCAGGCTACATAGAATTTGGTGGATACTATGTAAAGAGTTGATTTTTCAATGAGCCGATTTTGTTGGAAAACAATGTCCCAATGACAAAATGGTCTAGCATGTTACTTGCCAATATTTCAAATTGTACACATTATACAAGATGCTATAAAGAAGAATCGACGAGCGCTACTAGCATATGTAGTTATGTTTATGTACTCTTCGAAGCGTGGCGCCTTGGATAGTGCATAATCCTCCTAAAGAATCGACCAGGGTTCAAATCCCCGAATCGACGGCGCGGAATATTTTAAGCCATGCTTTTGTGTTTTGGTTAAAAACAATAGCGTACACGATGTTCAATAAAGAGACAGAGTTTTTCCTTGATGCGTTTTCGCATAACGATCGTAGCTTTTACGATCTTATGCTTTTGAGAGCTTTATTATTGCTTTTGAAAGAGACACAATACTATATAAGAAGAGCCTCATACTCATTGTAATTATTCTTCACATAGTATTCAACACAAGCTTGGAGATTGGACGTCAATAGAGGTGGTGTTTCATCTAGCACATGGGGCAGCCATGGTGCTAACTTGAAGCATGTTGAGGAGCAGCTATGGAGTTCTTCTTAATGATTCTTCTTGAAGAAGATGAAGGGTGTTCTCACACTCTAGCTCATGGAGAGGAGGTTATCTCGTGTTCATGGCAAGAAGACTTGATCATTAGCAGCTTGATGGTGAGGATTGGCCATCTACATGGTGTATTTGAAGATTGTCTTCTACAAGAAGATATTAGGTTGAAGATTGTCTTCTACAAGAAGATGTCGGGCTACTTCAAAGACATTGGATGGTGGTTAACATAAGATTTACATCTTATGTTAAGTATTCAGGTACATATTCTCTTTATGCACACAGTTACTACTTGGAGTTTATGGATGCAGTAGCATCCATATCAGGAGGAGTCCTATTCAGCATAGGTACAAGAGAAACAGTACGTATATGCTTTATGCATATTTGGATGAGGTGTTTGAGAAGGTGTGTTCACATGAGTTTGAGGATTTCCGGTAGCAAACTTGTTAGCATTCTTTGCTACTTTTTAAGTATGTGATCTTTTCACACACGTATCTCACTTAGGGTCTTCCATAGCCTAAGTTTAGATGAGGGTTTGTTGATTATCAGTTTCACATTGATCCTTCCTCTTTAAGTCACTCACATTCACTCTTCTATAACCTATTAGGTCACACATCTCATGTATATTCAGATTACTGCCCATACATCTGAATATGTTTGTTATAATTATTCATTCACTCATTCATTTATTTCTCATCACATAGAGTGGTTGAGAGTTTTGCTCCCACCATTAGGGTGAAAAACGGCCGAAAAGGGGCTGTTTGTTAATGAGAGATTAAGGAAATTGACAAATAGACTCTTTCCACGTGTACAAGAGTATAACATTGCTGTCTCTTTTAACCGTATGAAGAATTTCTTTTTTTTTATACAATTTTGTCTAAAAGCACCGCTGAAGGGATGAAGAGTCTCGTATTCAGTGTACAATTTTTCAGTTTGATGCAAAAAAAGATACTTTGGCACACTACACAAAGCATATTCTTGAATTTCCAAGAAGGACTTGATTTTTGAAGATACGAAATATTTTTGGATTCACAAAATTTCATGATCATTCAGCGAGAGGGTTTACATCAAATCAAAAGTTTCCACGTGTACAAAGCCTTTTTCTCTATAAATACTGCCAAAAATTGTGAACGTCGGTTTCTCGCTTTGAACATTCTTCTTCTTCTAAGTTCAAATGGCTTCTTCTTCTCTTTGTTCTTCCAATCGTGTAACCTCATGTGAGGTTTACAACAGAAGAGAGGATTCTTTGTGGAAATCTCTTTCTGTGAAAGTAAATGAATGGGTAACTATGCTTCCTAGCTACAGAGGTGCCCATAAAGTCAAGCGTGCCAAAAGAGACAACACAAGAAACCACTGGAAGGAACGTATTCTCAGTTTCAAATTGAAGAGATGCGGTTGGTTTGCAGGAGTACAACATGTGTACACCGCTAAGGATCTTGTTCTAGAAAATCATCTACAATTCCCTTCGTATTGTAAGTGAAGTTTGACAATGCGTTTCTATCATTCCTGTTGTTTTTGTATAATAAAACATATGTTTTTGTACTGCAGATATCTTTCCTTCCAATATTGTGGAATGGCAACCTGTTGAATGTTTAACACGAACATTCAGAGTTCTTCATAAGGAATATGCAGAACTCATGTATGTAGATAAATCTGTTCAATTTTTCAATAGCATAGAGTTATTTGTCCATTATGCAGATTATCAAGTGCTATCAGGGAGGAGTTCTTACGGAAATCTTGTACATGTACCTAGTCCTTGCATCTCTTCATTAGATTAGGATGCTCCTGATCATTCAACAGTTTCAAGTTTTCGATGCAAAATTAAACTTGACATCCAAAAGGCAATGTCAGCAGGCCGAATTTTGAGAAGGATAAAGATTCAATGGTTTTTGCCTATTCATGTCTTTGTAGCATGCTTTAAAAACATGTTATTACAGAAAACAAAAACAATGTGGTTGAATAGGAGAGTCTCTATTTCAGAGATTGATGATGTTTTAGGTAGGGAATGGGATAGCAAAGAAGTTCAAAAGCTAGGTGATATTATTTTATGTAAAGTTAGTCCCAATTCTCTTTCAATCTCATATCAAATATGTCGACAATCTCTGGTTCTAGGATATGACTATAGAAGGTGGAAAAAAAAGCTTGGACTTTGGATAGCTTTGGACTCAGAGGAGAGCTGTCCAGAATTTGATTTAGAAGTATTGATTCATCCAGATTTTCAATCAAGGAAAATAATTGTCACTGCAAATTGGAATCTCAGAAATGTAAGGGAGCTCCTAGAATACCTTGATGAGGTATCATCACCGTGTAGATTCTCAGTTGATGATGCAATAGTTAACATTAGATCAGAGAAATCATTATCTTGCATTAGTTGCCTGCCACCAAGGGTGATTAAATTCCAACCCTTAAGATTGGAACAAGTTAGCCCTGAAATTCTTACATAATGTATCTTCCTCTAATAGAAGCTTCTATTGATACTTCCATTGAATTTTCTTTGCAAGATGGTGAATTATGAATTTTAAATGTCTAAATTCATATTTGCATTTTGTAATTTACTTTCAAGATTTTGATGAGGATATTGTACAATGATAAGAATATAAACCAAGACATTCTAAGATATTTTTTAGGTCCTTTATTTCATATTTCATTTTATTTTTATTTGCAGGAGTGAATTGATGACTTCAATTATTCCCCTTCATCTAAACTCATCTTGGCATTTTTTTGTTTAATCATAACATTCTGATGAGGTTCCAACTAAGAAATAATTATACAAGAACTTGCATAAAAGGATTCTAGATGAACAAGAGATCTATTTTAGCCTATGAAAGGTGCACATTAGTCTCAATAAAATAATTTGACTCTATCCATCTTTTCTGTCCTCAAGAAATCCAAGAGAAAATATCATTGTACACATAACAAGTAATATAAGAGAGGGTGGAGAACCTGGTGCAAATTCTTATCCAAGGTTTGATATTTCAAAATTTGAAGAGCATGACTTAAGGCATAAAACAGAGGAGACGAGATTAGAGAAGACGACCGATGCAAGCAAATAGTGCAATCTGAACTTGTCGGATGGCCCGTATCGCTTACATCGGTCGTGTTAGCAAACTACCGGGAGAGACTTCAATTGTGTAAAGATTTCACTCATGAGTATAAAAACAACTAGCAACAACTCATCTCATGCAAGGTTGCTAAAAGGGGATCCTATGTTGAAATGGATAATACGACCGATGCAAGCGATACGGGCAATCCAAAATTCTCTGATTCCTCGTATCGCTTGCATCGGTCCTGTCAATCTTTATTCTTTATATTCTTCTGTATCCTCTCCAATTTAAAATTTCCAACAGTAATGAAGTAAGAAACCCACAATGCTATCACATTTGTGACATGAACAAATTGAATTGGACCATGCAATGAACTTTTGTTTGACTATCAAGAGGTTCAATACAATTGTAAATTCCTCAAGGCATATAAATATTTCGAAGGCAAATAAATATGGTTACAATGACCATCTTCGAGATGAAGATTGGCATAAGTACATACAATTTGTACATCAATAAATCTTCCAACCTATGTTGGTTTTACATTAGATTTCAATCTAAGACTCAAAAATGATTCAACCCTTTCTATCATTTTTGGAGCCCTGTTTTCTCTGTTGCTGCTGTCCCTTTTTGGAGCTTTCAGCTTTACTCTTTTTCTTGGTCCCATGCTTTAATGGTGAGTGAATAGGAAGCCCTTTCTTTTTATCTTCAGAATTTTTTTTATCAGGTGGAGGGGGTGGAGGTGAGTCTGGATCATAGGGGCAGATTGCATGTTTCATGATGCCATTTATTGCTCTCTCTATAATCAAGATGATCCATGCCTCTGGGTAGTTTGATAAATTCAATTCAGGACTGTAAAACCTTCTTTCCAAGAATCTTACAGCATTTGCAACCACTCTCTAGCCACATGATGTTGAGTCTCTCTGCAATGGCACATGAATTTGTATGTATCCAAATTTCTTTTGTTCATTCAGTTTAGCAATTCCAGGAAAATTCTGATCAATATGCATCTTGAGAAGCTTTGCAACATTGCATTGTAAACTAAAAATCAGAATGGATGGCATGGCTCTAAAATAGACAACAACAAAATGTATAGCAACTTACACTTTGCAATTCCCATGTTGTGATTGAAGAGAATTGAGGAAAAGAGCTTGATATGCATTGAAGTCAACAATAATCAAACTCCAATGGCCCCTGTCAATGAGTTGCATGTAAATATACTTTCTTAAATGAAACAAATATCTTTCCAAAATGAAGATGAATACTTACTTTTCAATATATGGGTAGATAACACATTCTACCTCTTCTGTAAAATCCTCTAGAAAGGACTTGGCATCTTCGTGTTTATGCAAAAAACACTGTGTCACCAGAGGATCTAAAATAAATACTTTTCTTTGAACCGCTTCCTCACATTGTTGAAGAAGAACCCTACAAATCAAGAAAAAAAATTCAGTTATGGAACTAGAAAATTAAGCAAAACAAGAGCATTTTAAGGCCTCTAGATAAACCTGAGTGAAATGTTGACCACACTATCTGATATTTCAACATGAAGCTCCCTCAACATCTTGTTCTCTTCAGGTCTAATGTCAAGAAACCAATCTTTTTGCCATGGCATTGCAACATTAACTATTACCTGCCCATCTCCTTTCTTAAGGAGCTCTTTATTTGCTTTCTGTAACTTTTGAATCTGGGTTGAGATGACATTTTCCTCTGTACATAATCCCTGCTTTTTCCTCTCTTCCTCACTATTCGCTACAGTTATAGTTTCATGATCATGAGTGACCTTAGGGTTGATCTCTTCAATGACAACTGTTGATTTGGGTGCTCGAGCTGGAGGTATATTTAAAATATCGAAGAATTTTTTATCATGGTGATCAATAGGAACCAAAGATTTATCAAATTTATATCTTAGTCTTGAAACAATAACATAATCCTTTGCCATTAGTGCTACACTATGTGCATGAGCAGCACATAAATAGGCATCATTCATAAAATCAATAGCAAAGTCCTCTACAGCTTCTTGAAGGCATAAGAATGCTTGAGTTTGCCACCTCACATTGACAAAGGATGAGGTCTTCATCAAAGAACAGAGGTTGGCTGAGATCTGCTTGACAACTCTCATAAATGGAAGTCTAGGGATCAACAATCCCACAGACTTTTGAGCTCTTCTAATTTCCCTTAAAGACTTTACATGGTATTTGACCTTTTTCTTTGAACGCTTGTCTGATACATTGCCTTCAACCTTCTGGGGATTTTGCTCTTGGACATTTTGCTCCTGGGCATTTTATTCCTGGGCATCCTGGTCTTGACCCTCAGGGTACAACTTCCTTGCCGTCTTTTTGGTCCTAGCCATACTCTGCACAAAGTGGGAGTCTTAAGGCAAGAATTAGGAAAGAAAGGAAACCTACTTTCAAAATTTTTGATCAAGCACTCTTACCAATGTCAGAGACACGACCGACCCAAGCGATAGTAGTCATCCGGAAATGCCCGGGTGTCCCTGATCGCTTGCATCGGTCGTCCTTGAATTCATCATCAAATATCAATCAATACTAGTTCAAATAGTTCTTACAATGCAAAATACTCAAGTATCATTAAGAAAAAACATAATTTGCAAGCTATGATCAATGACTCTGCACTTGTAGAGACACGACCAATGCAAGCAATAAGAGTCGTTCGTAGGTGCCCTGATGTCCCTTATTGCTTGCATCGGTCGTCCCTGATCAAGTATCATTAAGAAAAAACATAATTTGCAAGCTATGGTCAATGATTGTGCACTTGCAGAGACACGACCAATGCAAGTGATAAGAGTCATCTGTAGGTGCGCGGATGTCCCTTATCGCTTGCATCGATCTCCCTGAATTCAAGCATAATACTTGAATTGCTTTCAAATATAGGTTACAATGCATAATACTCTAGCATACAAGGACTTGATGAAATTTTAGAAACACGAACGATCCAAGTGATTAGGGTTATCCAAAAATCTCGGATGTACCCGGATCGCTTCGATCGGTCGTGTCCATATTACCTATTGTAGAGAGCGCTCTCTATAGAAATTATGAAGAAGCAGCTTGAAAACGTGGCGATGGAACCTCGACGCTTGGAAAGTGTTGACAAAATAAAATAAAAGAAATGAACAGGGAAGCTTAAATAGGTCCCAAAATTGAGGACCGTTGGTGCCACGTGGCATTTGTCGATTGGTCCACGTCATATAGTCGTTGCGAATTCCAACGTCTTTTGCCACGTGGCATAATTTGATTGGGCCATGTCATCCAACCGTTGAATCAGGCACAGTACTCTCTACCACATGGCACTCAGTGATTGGTCCATTTCGAACGTTAGTTCTCCCTCCTCGCCTATAAATAGCAACTTCCTTCAGATATTCAAATTTTGAACCTTCAGAGAATTCGTCTCAGTTACAAGCTTTTTTTGTTTTCATCCCCGACACGACCGATATAAGCAATCCTCCCCGTTTGACCAACGTTGACTCGCTGTAGTCGCTTGCATCGGTTGTGTTCTCCTCATAAACATACAAGTGAAGCTGCAGCTTAGATGGAGGGAATGAATGAGATCCTTACTATCTCTCCATCAGAGAAACTTCTTGATTTCATGGTTGAAGAGGGTTTAATTGTAGATTATTTTCCTGATGCAATGACGATATTCAACCCCAAAATTGATTTTGAAAAACTCCTAGAGAAATCAAAAAAAATTTCTTAAGGATGAGTGGGAGATTTTCTTGGGGTTGATCAATGGAAACATCCTTTCTATTTCTCAGAAAACCTTTGTCCATCCTCACATCTTTGGGAAGGATCCAACAGATAGGGCAAAGATCACAAGAAAGTGCAAAAGGATTTCCCCTTTGCCAGGGAAGCTTGATTTATGCCCAGAGCATGAAAAGGATTGTTGCTTGCTCCCTTTAAACATTGCCTTCTTGATATGGCTCGATCACATCTCAGTTGAAAAGGAGGAAAGTGTTCATGTTGAAGTCGAGCCTTCCTTAGAGCTGACGCTTGAGGGAAGCTCAAAAACTATGAAAGGGGTCATGGAGATTGTTGAGGAGATCAATCTCCAAGCAGAAGAAGAGCAGGTCAAAGGTTCTGATGTGGCCACTTTTAAAGCAGAGACTGCAATAAGGGAGCCAACTGAAGAAGTTCAAGTGTTTGAGAAGTCCCTACTCCCAAATCTACCTTTTTACTTTATCTCCGAAAAAGAGTTTATACCTCTTTTTTACATTCAGGAACTTTCAATCTAAGGGAGGACTACTACCTTGCAGCTATAGCTGAGTCAGAAGAAGTTGCAAGGAGATTCATCAATGAGAAAGGAGAAAGAAAAGAAGAATTTCTGCGTCTTGATTTGGATTTGTCTAATGAAGAATTCAAAGATTCATCAGAAGCCCTTTCAAGATGCTTTGAGAAATCTATCTCAGAGAAGCCAAGACTTGCTGATGAAGATTTTGATGAGCATCAGAAGCAACTTGGAATATACTCGTTTGGGTGCGGCTATTCATTCTTGGATGTTGCTGAGGACAAAGGAACAATTTGTATTGACTCAAAAGAGCTCATCGAGGAGGAAGATGAGGTCAAGGTATGTTGTTTAAGATATTCTTAATAATTTTAGTTTTTGTCCAAGATCCCCATTTTTAGTGAGAAATCGACGACGACCGATGCAAGCGATAAGGACTATCGAATATTTTCTGGTGGACCTCATCCCTTGCATCGGTCGTGTTAAGGAAAGAATATGACATGGAACTTATTTGCTTGCTTTCTCAAGAATCTTACGCTAAGGATATGAGATGGAACCGATTCAAAATCTCTAGTGTCAAGATATAGAGTAAAGTATATTCTCATGACATGTTTTCTCTAAGGTCTCCCTTAAGACAAAGAAATCGACCACGACCGATGCAAGCGATAAGGCCCATCAAATATTTTCCATTGGGCCTCATCGCTTGTATCGGTCGTGTTTAGGAAAGGATATGAGATGGGCTAAGGAGATATATTCTCATGATTCTTAGGCTAAGGAGATGAGTTGCGGGCAATGGGTTTTCTCTAAGGTCTCCATTTAGACAGGGAGAAGTCGATCACGACCGATGCAAGCGATGAGGCGCATCGGATATTTTCCATTGGGTCTTATCGCTTGCATCGGTCGTGTTTGGACTTGAGTCAGATGATGTCAAGGTATACAGTTGAAAATATTCTTAAGTATTTTAGGTAAAGGATATGAGATGGGACCGATGCAAAACCTCTACCTTCTATCGGATTTGTTCAAGATCTCCATTAGAAGTGTCAGAAATCGATCACGACCATATTATCTCCCTCCATCTTATATAAGGATCTTTATAGTTTTCCCTATCTCCTTTTCCATTGGTTTCTAAACCTCTTGAAGTGGATGGCTCCCTCTGAATGAATCCCTTGTATCTCCCATATATCTCTAATGAGATTCAATACAGCATTTCTGATATTTGCTCCATTCATAAAATTCAAACTCTTTTCATTCCATTGCTAAAAGCATGTCACAAATTTACAGATTTTGAGATGTAAAATGAGGTAGAAACTCATTAATCCTTTCTTTTGGATATCCTTCATTCTTTGTAAGTTGAAACGGCCAATTCTTTTGTGAGAGGAACCAATCTTTGCAATATCCTTAGTTTTTTCCTCTTCTTACGAGTTTGTATTCTTGCTTTGGACCTGCAATAGAAAATTTTTGATCATTGAACTTTTCCACTTAACCTCTTTCAACCATTTGACCTTCTAAGACCTAGTTCTTTTAATGATAGTTGGCACATGAAAAACATTTTTTTAACACCTTTTAATCTTATATCTCTTAATGTGACATCTCCCAAATGTAAATTATATTGTGCTCAATATCATCCCATGTCTTTACATATCCCTATTATAATTCATATGATTGCTACAACTACTCTCCATGTAGCAAGTATAATTAATCTAAATTGACTCTTTCATTTGAAGCATGCATTATTGACATGTTTTTAGTTTTTTGAATTTCTTAAATTAAGATCACAATTTCCTTGAATTGATGGGCGATTAAATCAAGCTTTGGGCACCCATAAACTAGATGCATCAGGGCATCCCTTTAAAAGGTGCTTAGGTTTCCAAATTTGTTGTATCATTCTTGGTTGATTTTTCATACTATGGTCACTCAATCTCATGTTCTTTAGACACAATTGAGACTATGATTTTGATGTGAGCATGGGTGGTATCTCACCTTTTTTTACCCATATCTTTTTTCTTTTAGGATAGCTTTTCTCCTATGGTTGTTTGTTGTATGAGTGTGATTCTACATTTTCTTTACTTGTTTTTGTGGTGATGGACATGGTACCTAAGGTCATTCCTTAGTAGTGGCTTCACTTTCCTTTGGAAAAGAAGGGGGATCCAACACTCACATGTCACACCCACGTGGGATTGAAGGATTATGATCATTGGAATTTTGAACACATGGTAAGTATGTGGACTTGGAATGCAAAGCTTCGTGGCCTTCTAATTCATTGTAAGACATTGCTTATTAACTCAAACTTGAAGAATTCTTCTACTAAGGTTTAGTCCTACTATATAATCATATATGCAATAATAGCCCAATAAAAGAGGTTCTCTTAGATTGTCGTCATTAAAAAACAAAATCCTAACTATTAGAGGAATTTCATGCAAGAGAATTGGCACTTTTATGCTAGATAGAGATCCAAGTTGCTCATTCATTAGTGTGTGTTGGAACAAGAGCACAAGTTGCTAAGGTTCGTAGCTTTGGGGGATATCCTAACGTACCTAAGGGGTAATGGGAATGAGTGTGCATGATGGAAACATGTCCATAGTAACGCATTCTAGATCATTCCTAAATTATGTGCAAGAGGATTTAAAGGATGGGATTAGAGTAGCAAACATGCCATTTTCTCAAGTTTCGTTTATGACAATCTCATAGCTGGTATCAGAGTTTCAGTTAAGGATCATGTGCAAGATAGAGAGAGAGAGAGAGAGAGAGAGTATTTGTGTCTTCTTTGTTAATGTTCTTGGCATAAGAAGATGGAATGTGGACATTTTCTTGAACATCTCCATCATCGTGTTTGTGGGGAGTTGTTATGAATCAGAGCAAGTTGTAGAGGCTATTCTTCATCAAAAACAGGCAGAGAATGAGCCTTTTAGAAGCTCATGTAGCTCCAACAAAACTTACTGTTGATATATTTAGGTAGTGATGTGTGTGAACACACTAGGACCGCCGGGGCATTTTTTTCCCTCTTTAGGAGGTTTTTTCCCCCGGCTTGTATATACGCCTATTGCCCTAATGGGCTACTTATCTTTGTACATTCTCTAGTAATACATTCAGTATTGTGTGTTTGTGCTCCAAGCTTCTTCTTCTTCCTTGTGCTGTTCGCGTGCTTCCGCAGACGTCTAACTCCAACAATTGGTATAAGAGCGGGTCGTCGCTTCATCTAGGGTGCCGTCGACACTCCTCCGTTTGCAGTCTCAGAATCGCAAGAATTTTGGTGAGCATACTCAACGTGTTTTCGAGATCAAAACTGCTTCGCTGCGTGGTGCCAAAATCGCGATCTGAGCTCGTTTCGGCCTCCGAACGCATTATTGCAGCGCTTGTGCAGGCTATTTCGTCTTTTTGTGCCAAAGGTATATACCAGTTTCTGTTTGCCAGTTTAAGCGTCTCAAAGTCTGCTACAGCCCTAGCAGAACTCGTCTGGGCAGTTCTTTTCAACTTTTTAAGATACAGTCAATTTTCTGCATCAAGGCATTTTAGTCACCGACCATGGCTGAAAGCAGTGATGTATTCCGCATGTTGGCTCTTGAGGATAAGTTTGATGGTACCAACTACCCATTATGGGCTTATATGATGCGACATGTTTTGGTTGCAAAAGGATTGTGGAACATTGTGTAGGGTGTTGAAAGACGTCCTGTTACACCTGTAACGACAGGTAATACAAATACAGGTAAGGTGATTCTATGGACAGTTTCCTAACGAAGATCAAAGATTTGAAGGAACAGTTGATTTCTGCTAATGAGGTTATACCAGATAGCTCACTTGTGCAGACCGTTCTGAATGGTCTTCCTGATTCATATCAGAGTTTTGCTTCTACTCTTCGGTTCATGATGAAAGGCAATCCGAATGCCTTATCATTTGAGGAGTTAGTCTCTGTTCTATTGTAGGAAGATCAGTCCAGGCAGAACAGGTCCATTATGCGTGTTGCAGATCAAGCTTTCCTGGCTAGTCAGAAGGGCAAAGGAAAATGGAGCTCTTCTACTAGTAAGCAGAAATCTGCAAATGCTGCACATTCGAAGAACCAAGATAAAGACGAGAAGAAATGAGAAAAGCAGAAATTGTTTTGCAAGTACTCTAAAGGGAATGATCATCTCATAAAGAACTGTCCAAAACTGGCTGCAAAAGAGGCAAGGAAAAAGGAGGCTGGAATGGTTGTTGCAGAAGCCTCTACAACAAAAACAGAGTCTGCTAATCTTGTGCAGGAAGAAGAATGGGCGTTTACTACTGTTTGCAGTTTTGACCCATCTTCTCATGAGCACTGCATGTCTGTAGTGGACTCAGATGTTTGGTACTTTCACAGTCGGGCGACTAAACATATTACCTCGCAGCGCAGTTTCTTCTCTTCACTCGAGTCTGCCCCTACAGGGAATACTGTCACATGCGCCAACAACTCCTCTTATCCTGTTATGGGAGTTGGTAAGATCATTCTGACTACTGCAGATGGTAGTTCTTTCACCTTGTCAGATGCTTTATTTGTGCCAGGGATAAAAAAGAACCTATTATCAGTTTCTGCATTAGCCAAGATTGGTTTGGTTGTGAAATTTGTTGATGACAGGTGTACAGTTCATGATCTGACAAATGGCAATGTGATTATTGCTTCTGGCATTTTATGTCGTGGGCTGTATAAGCTCATAGACTATGAAAGATCTATTAATGATTCGGCATGTGCAGTTCATGATTCTCAGGCTATGTCAGATGCAAAGCTTTGGCATGCATGCTTTGGTCATCTGAATTTTGCTAGTTCGCTACGCCTGCAGAAATCTGATATGGTGTCTTCTTTGTCCAAGCTTGAGGCACCCAGAAAACATGTATGTGAAGGCTGTATTTTGGGCAAAATGCAGGGTTCCTCCTTTCCAAAAGATGGTTCAGTTCGGGCTACGCAAAAATTGCACCTTGTACATAGTGATGTCTGTGGTCCTATGCAGACACCCTCTTTTGGAAATTACCTTTACTTCATGACTTTCATTGATGATTTTTCCAGGCATGCATGGGTATATGCATTGAAGGCAAAGTCCGAAGTGTTCATGTGCTTTAAACAGTTTTTGGTTTTGGCTGAAAGTCTGTCAGCATGTAAAATGGGCACCCTCCATTTTGATCGAGGGGGGGAATATATGTCTTCAGATTTTAATGCATTTTTGGCTGAACGTGGGATAAAACACCAGTGTACAGTGCCGTATACACCTAAACAAAATGGAGTTGCTGAACAAAAGAACAGGTCACTCATGGAGATGGCAAGATGCATGGTCAAAAGTCAGGCCTTACCACGTAGTTTTTGGCTTGAGGCTGTCATGTGTGCAGCATATGTACTGAACAGGTGTCCCACTAAAGCGTTGCAGTCTATCACTCCATATGAGGCTTGGCATGACCGCAAGCCATCTGTTGCTCATCTGTGTGTTTTTGGTTGTTTGGCATATGCATTAGTGCTTGAACAACATCGCAAAAAATTGGATGATAAGGTAGTAAAATGTATTTTTGTTGGGTACAGTCCTGAAAGTAAAGGCTATTGTCTGTATCATCCACAGACTAAACTCATTCTGGTTAGCCGTGATGTTGTCTTTGTGGAAGATGCTATTCAGCCATTGCTTTCATGTACTAAGGAGACATCTGTTAGCACCAAAGATATGTATGATATGTTGATGCCTCTTTTTACAGGTGGACAGTCTAGTGCTAGTCCTAATGAGGCAACTTCTCAGCCTTTGCAGGTTTCATATGATGATGCAGATCATTCTATTTCTGATGCAGATTTACATGATGCACTTATTGATGAGAGAGCTAATATTGAGCAGGCAAAAACTATGCCAAAATGGCTCGTGCAGACTTTGCGTGACAGAAAATTAGATGCACCTTTGTCATATGGTACTCGTTCAGGCTCTCATAGTGCCTCCTTTGCGTGAGATTGCTATGCTATGGCTGCGTCTAGTCTCTATGATGAGAATGAGCCTATTTCCTTAGAAGCACAGAATTCAGAAAATTGGATGGCTGCCATGCAATCTAAATATGATGCTATAATGAAGAATGGTACATGGTCTTTATGTGACTTGCCTCCTGGCAAGAAGGCCATTGGCACTAAGTGCGTATACAAGCTGAAGCGTAAACCTGATGGTACAGTTGACAGGTACAAGGCTAGGCTTGTTGCAAAGGGTTATGCAAAGGAAAGAGGCATTGATTTTGATGAGACCTTTGCACCTACATGCCATATGACTACTGTTCGGAGCATTTGTGCACTTGCAGCCCATCATGGTTGGAATGTACATCAGTTGGACATTAAAACAACCTTTCTGAATGGTGACTTGCATGAAGAAGTGTATGTTTTCAGCCCCGTGGCTTTGTGCAGAAAGGGCATGAAAACTAGGTGTGCAGGTTAAAGAAGGCATTATATGGTTTAAAGCAAGCACCACGTGCTTGGTATGAGAAGATACATGCCTATCTGGTTGCACATGGTTTTGTGAACAGTCCAACTGAAAGCACCTTATATGTTAAGCGTGCTAATGATGTTCTTCTGATCATTGTTGTCTATGTTGATGACATGCTGCTCACTGGTCGTATTGAGAAGCATATTGCTGATTTCAAGGCTGATTTGCATGCCTCATTTGAGATGTCTGATTTGGGGCATTTGCATCACTATTTGGGCATTCAGTTTATGCAAGTTGATGGTGGAATGGCTTTGTGTCAAACAAAATATATTCACACATTATTACAGCGTTTTGGCCTTGAAGACTGTAAGCCTATTGCCACTCCTATGGAGATAGGTTTACAATTGAGTCTTCATGATGCTGGAGATGCATTTGATGCTGTTCTCTATCAGCACACTATTGGATGCTTGATTTACTTATGCATTACTCGGCCAGATATTCAATTTGCTGTCTCATAGATGAGCAGGTTTATGCGTTGCCCAGGGGTCACGCATTGGAAGGCGCTTAAGCGCATCTTTCTCTACTTGAGTGGTACTCCGCTACTTGGGTTGTTTTATCCCAAGGGAGGATCACTACCGCCAGATTTGCATGCTTTTTCTGACTCAGATTGGGCTGGTTGCTATGACACTCGTGTGTCCACCAGTGGTTTTTGCTTGATGCTTGGTAGCTCATGTATATCTTGGTTGAGCAAGAAGTAGCCTACTGTGGCCACTTCCAATTGTGAGGCTGAGTATAGGGCAGCTTTCACAGTGACTATTGAGTGTGTGTGGCTTAGACGCCTTATGGCTGATTTGGGTGTTGGCCAGTCTTCTACCACCACCATCTTCACTGACAGTCAGAGCACATTGGTAGTTGCAAGGAACCCTGTGTTCCATGCTCGCACTAAGCACATTGAGGTGCATTATCACTATGTCAGGGAGAGGTTCTCGGCTGGGGAGATCAGCTTGGCATATGTGCCCACGCAGGAGAACATTGCAGACCTTTTCACGAAGGCTCTGCCTAGGGAGAAGTTTGAAGCTTTCCGCAAAGCTTTGGGCTTACTTCCTTTTGTGGAGTGATTTCCACATAGCTTGGCACTTCCTTATACATGAGTGCCAGCTCCTTGTTCACCGCATCACTCCCAAGGGGGATTTGTTGATATATTTAGGTAGTGATGTGTGTGAACACACTAGGACCGTCGGGGCATTTTTTTCCCTCTTTAGGAGGTTTTTTTCCCCCGGCTTGTATATACGCCTATTGCCCTAATGGGCTACTTATCTTTGTACATTCTCTAGTAATACATTCAGTGTTGTGTGTTTGTGCTCCAAGGTTCTTCTTCTTCCTTGTGCTGTTCGCGTGCTTCCGCAGACGTCTAACTCCAACACTTACCCATGTGTACATCACATCCATTAGGTCTTAAGGACACACAAGTTGGCTGTCAAATAGTCACCCTACCTGCCCATGTGACCATGAATTTGAATAGGTTTGGGGACTCCCTTTGATTCCCTCCGTCTCTTGGTTGGAAGGCTTTCTTATTCGTGAGGCCATTTACAGGCGCACATGTTAGGATTTCGTATCTATGTGGGATTTAAGAGAAACTATGTGTGCTCTCCTACCTTCTTTCTAGGTGTGCATCCTCATTTCCCCTTTTTGGAGATTACTTCTTTGTATCCACCTCTCTACGGGAGCTAGTTTACAACACCTCTTCTCATTATTTTGACCATAACTCTTTCAATTCTCAACAAAATTCATTATTTAACTTTGTATAAGTCTTTCCAATGGGTAGCATAAAGCCATAATTGGATTATTAAAAATGATATGCATAGAGAACTTTATTTGTTGCATGTATATTCAAAGAGAGATGCTTCCTATCTAGCTACTTGCTTTGTTTTGGCCATAACTTCCTCATGGAGGCTCTAAATGGGGAAATTTAAATGGATCTAGATTCTAAAATCTAGGGCCTCTCTTTTAGTGTTTATATGTCATATTCTAGCATTTGAAAATCATATCTACATAAGCTTTTAGATGGTTTTTGTCTAGCTAGGGACTCTATTTGTGTGACATAAGTGTTTAGTAATGAGGTTAGGGAGTTCCTAATAACATCTAGCACCATTCAGGCTATGAATGCATCTATTTTTATTGCTATCAATCATTTTTTTACTCTTAATTACATTCATTTGGATACTTTTTGCATCACTATTTGTAAATTTTCATTTTTTTCTCTTCCAATTTTACGAAACTAACATTGGAATCTACATCAAAGTTAGTCTTTTATATGACTTCATCTGTGCACATGAAGTTACATTAATTTAAATTGGTTTATAAAAGCATGCACATGTTTTCTTTGTGTGTTTTAGAATCTTTTGCAGGTATTGAAGCAAAAAAGAAGATATCATCATGAGGGCATGAAGTTCCCAACAACACATGTTGTGAAAGTCTCTTGTTTGGAGATTTTTAGAGCTACAAAAGGGGTTTTGCCATCACTCGGCTTATGCTTTCATTTTAACATGGTTATTCTTGTTTTAGGATTCAGTTTGCTGAGGGATTGTATTGCAATTTATGTATCCACATGCCATCATATGCCATGAGACAACTAGAGAGATTTTATTTCGTAAGAGAGAGGAAGTCTGATGTGTGCAAAATAATTGAATGCTTCTAGAGTAATTTAAGTAGAGAACAAGATGCATGAAAGTATGTAGGCATATATAGACTGTATGATTTTAAGAAAATGTGAAGTGCATAAAGCATCTTCTTTCTATCGAAGATCAGTTTATCTATCACCAAGATAAGTTAGGGTGAGCATAAAATGTATAATGAGTGGACCAAGTTTGCTCTTAGAAAATGAATAACAAAGATATATCATCTTTTTTATCTAGGTTCGAAATGGTTGGAGGATGGAATCCTCAAAGTAACAGAGATCCCCTCCAAGAGACCGTTTTTAGTTAGGTAACTAGATGCAAGAGTCAAAGCTATGTCTAAGAGAGACAATAAGAGAAGTTTGGAATACCTAAGAATGATTGATAGAAAATAAATAGTTCTCTTGAACTACTTAAAGATGCCACAAGAATTGTAGGTTAGGAGACTAACTCTAAGATTGTGTATTTTTTATACCTTTAGATTACAAGAATAAGAGAGTAAGTTTCTGTCTACTTGATGGACATATAAGAATCTAAGTCAATGTGTAAATTTGTTTTATCTACATTAAGAGACAAGAGTAAACTCGATTAAAAAGGTTAACTTGTTTACATCAAGGCTTGGAAATGGGAAATAATTTGTAAAAGCTCTAGAACACTTTGAATAAGAATGAGTTAAGATATAAAATTATAAGTTAGAAGTTTTACCATTGCCAAAATGATTTGTGATGTGAAAGAAAGAGCAATAGTGCCCATAGTGGTTCTTTCAAGACAAAATAAGAACTTAGCAGTTGATTAAATAGAATATTATGATTAGAGAAATGGATAAAATAAGGGAAAATTAATGCTAAGTAATTCAAGATGTATGAATCATAAGATAAGAGAACTCTAAGAAGAGCTACAAGTCTAGGATACTTATAGATTAAGTATCTAGTTCACACTTAGTTACCACAACTACATAGCTATGAGTACTAGTGCACATTTCTATGCATAGAACAAACAAGTTTATTGCATAAGAACTATAGGATTTAGAACTATGGAATAAAAGGGAAAATCAAGTTTTATTAGAATGTTATAGTCAGAAACTATTAGTGGGAAATCATCAAAGAATTTGGAAGATGGAAGTTGAGACATAGATTTACGAGATAGTAGCTATAAGGAAGGAATCATATCTTGATTCCATAGTAGTTTAGTATAAGCACCAAGCTTGGTTCCATCTATCTCTCTACCTAAGAATGAAGAATATAGATCCTACATGGACTCATCTTCATTCACCAAACAAGGCAAGTTTGAAGGCCAAGTACTCAAGAGAGAATGGCCAAAATACATAGAAAGGCAAGGTTTGCACAGAGAAAACAAGGCAAGGCTATATTCTAGATTCCTAAGTTGGAGACACAAGGTTTGGAAAGAGCAAGCAAGGCAAATTTATGGTCTAGATTCCTACCATGGAGATTCTAGTAAGGAGAATCGCATGAAGAACTAGTTCACTCCTAAGTATTTGGAAACTTGAAAGAGTTTCCACTAAGAGTCTCCTCTTGGATCATTGTGGACAATGATTTTTAGAAGGAAGAGATAATTTCAGACATAGATCCAAGCTAGATCATTCATGAGTGTGTGTTGGAACAAGAGCATGATTTGTTAAGGCTCCTAGCTTAGGAGATATCCTAAGAAACCTAGGGGGTAATGGGAATGATTGTGCATGATGGCCACATGTCCACACTAGAGCATTCTAGATCATCACTATTTTTGGTGCAAGAGGATATAAAGGATGGGAGGAGGGTAGCACACGTGCCATCTTTCTCAAGTTTCTTTTGTGAGAGTTCCACATTCTACCTCTCCTAGGCATGAGGTCTCCATACCTCTTAATCCAATGAGGTACACCTCTAATGGATTCACATGTATCATACCCATGTCTTGGAAACAAGAATATCTAATGACACTTGTGGTAGCTCCTAAGTGTTATATCTATAATGCTAGGGTTGGTCGTTGTATGTTATACCACATTTCCATGTGATAATGGAGGGCATTGGGATTCCATACCAAGCCTTGTCACCTTAGCTTATTCTCTGAATTCGCTCTTTTGACCCGCTACCTATGCTTCTTCTCTTATCCTTTGTTCCTTTTCTTTATGTTTGTTAGCTTTATTCAGGCGTATAAGCATGTCCTCCATAAGGGTTTGATGATAGAGCTTCACTTTGCATCCACCAATATAGTTTAGTACTACTTCACCTATGGGTTTTGCCACCACACATTCAATAGTGAAATCAGATGCATCAACATGAACATGAAATGATTTTATCTAGTTAAGGGTTTAATTATTGACACTAGGCACAAATGTCTTTTGAAAAGGATTTTTTGCATTTTCGGTCCATTCAAAGTTGTTCAAAAGATTATCCAATGATTTGGCAACTATCAAGTACACATGTATAAATCTTATATAGTAGACACAATGGTTCAGGAAGTCTTGTACTTCCTTTATAGTCTTATTATGTCGACGCAATTCCAAATCACTCTAATTGTAGCTTGATTGGTTGATATTCCATTTTTTGAAGGAATATGACCCAAAAAATTTTATAGTTGTATCATGGATACATATTTTTCTCGGTTCCTACATAATCTTTACTCTATACATTCCTCGAATATCTAGCTTAGCTCTAGCATGTGGTTTCATCATATGTGGGAATGTGCTCATAAATCATTCATTTATGTTTCTAAAGGCTTTCACATAGATTCCTTAAATATCTTACACATCAACTGCTAAAACATAGCAAGGGCATTTGTGTGCCCAAATGGCATCACAGGGAAGGCCTAAATTCCCCATTCCATGTTATATTTCAGAGATGTACTTGACCAGAGGAACGAAAAGTTCCTAGCTCGGGGGATAGCCAAGGCCACAAGCTAGAGAGTTCATTTGAGGTACCTGTTGGAACATCAAGCTTACACTATACTTGAGGTGGATTTGATCTACATCAAGAAGCTATCGCTTGGATTAGGTCCAAGTTATATCCATTGCAAAGTTCTTTTACTTATGCTCATTAATTGTATTTTTTATAAATGATTTTTCATGGATCTTCTACCATTTTAAAAGCATGGAGATTTACACATGTAAAATTAGAAAGAGAGAGCCAAATTCCACGAGTTTGTGGTGGTTGAGTTGCATTAAATCAATCAATCAATCATCTGAAAGTAGATCAAACTAGATCTTCACTTTTCCAAGATTGTAGGAAAGTGAATTGATTCCATCTAAAAACCATTCCCACCTTCATTTGAATTCAAATCCACTTGTAGAATTCATGGATCACTTCTAAAGTCTACATAAATACTTCAAAACACTTGTACAATACATGAAATCAATATACATACACTTGTGAGCATCATTGTCCTGCTCCTTCCTTTCTTTGCATCATCTTCTTCGCCAATAGTAATCTTGGAGAGGATACTACTCTCTCTATAGAGCTCCAAATTGGATGAAACATGGCTTATTGGAACCGTATTAGTGTCTTTTTTAGTCTTGTAAACTGTCATAGCATTTGATTTAGTAGATTAGGAGAAATCTCAGTTTTTCTATCTCAGGGTCAATCTCTACGTATTCCTGAAAAATAGGAGGTACCACCGTTGAGTGTTGGGTTCATTCATATAGCATATATTGCTTATTCCTTATACTTTTGTGAATTATATACAAGAAACATTATGTGTATCACTCCCATAAAAGAATTTTCTCTAATTGTAATTATGCTCGTCACTATAAGCATTTGAGGTTCATTGTCTCTTCCATAGATAGTAAGTTTTATGAGCTAATCGATGTGCCAACCTATCTGTTTTGTATTGACTCTTTCCCCTTGATGCTCCAAAGTACAAAGTGCATGTTAGTGCACTTATCACATGCCTCTAAGGTCTTTTTGAGTCTCCATAAGCTCAAGGTCTAGTCTTGTGTTGGTTGGTTGAACCAAACTTCATCACTTCAAAACTCAATTCTCTACCTCCTTCAAGCTTGTCCAATTTCTTTTAGTGGTATCAGAGCTAGATCAAGATGGGTGACGGCTTTCCCTCAATTTATCGAGAAGCTTGATCGACACAAGTACATGGCTTGGAAAATCAGAATGGAGGCCTATTTCCAAGGTAGAAATCTTTATGGGATTGTAGGAGGTGATGAAGCTATGCCTATTCCAAGATCCAAAGGAGGGCCTAAGCAAGAGGAGAGAGACAAGCTCACACTTTGGTGTGCAAGGGATGCGCAAGCAAGGTCGTACATACTAAACTCTATCTCTGACTTTCTATTACCACATATTAGAGGATGCAAGACATCTCAAGAGACTTGGGATGCCCTCGAGACTTTCTTTTTTGCTACTACCAAAGCAAGAATGAATCATCTTTGGAACAAGCTCAACTAAATGAAGAAGATACCTAAAAAGACCATCACAGAGTTTGTTACCAAGTTCAAGGAGGTTGCGGATCCGTGAGCATCCATTGGATAGGTGATTGTGCTACAGACCTCTTAATCTCAAAAAGTTTGATCTATATTGATTTAAAAACACTTCTATATCAATCATAGACCAAAATTTTCACAAATATTACCATGATTTACAAAATCATTCACAAACACTTCTCTGTGTGAAGTTTCTTCTTCTTCAAGAAGTCTGCTTCAGAATTTAACTTCATCACCTGCACATAGCTTTAAATTTCTTCAATCTAATGATGTACATATCTCCCTGCTACCTTTGCAGAACCATAACATTGATTAGATCTTAAAAGGAACTATTAAAACTTTGATTTGATCAATAGGATCAAAGGTATGTTAGAAACTTTCATTTTGAACATTCAACTTTGACATAGTCAACTTCTCAAGTTGATTTCTCACAGCAAAAGTCCCATTTTGCTAAATGCTTTTAGCCATAGCTTCCTTAACTCCTAACTTAGATTTTGAATGCTCAGTTATAAAAAACTTTACACTGTGCTCTCAGATTCAATCAAAACGTTTACACAAAAAAAGTGTGCAACTCTGAGAGGTCTACCTATAGACTTTACATATACATGTTCCTATTGATGATACACACTACCTCAAAGGAATTAGACCATGAAACTTTGAACATAGCTTGATTAGATTCTAGATAAGATGTGTACAAAAGATTTTTTGATCCACTTAATCAGGCTAAGAGAAAACAGAGAAAGACTCGATGCTAACTCAGGGAGATGACTCTCTACACATCTATCATATGGACTCTTGATTTCTAATGAATCTCTCATTCATTTCTTTACATTATTGACTTATATACATATGATTCTAGACTAAGCCCATGTCTATCACATTACTCCTTATCATTATAATGATTATCTATATCCATTGTACAAGAATTTCCATCTGTAATGTACATATGTATACAAGCTACATCTCCGAGATCTCTTCACTTCCTTCAATGACTTCTTTGACTTCATTTTGATTTCTGACTTGCTTCAAGTTCTTCATAATAAAAAATTAGGGATTGTTTTGTTCTACCAACTCCCCGTCAATCACTTATTGTGATTGTACCATTCTTCTTTATTCCTGCCATCTCTTTGAACTTCTGTAGCTTAGGTCCATCTAAGCTCTTTGTCAACATATCTCCAACCTGCTCTTTTGTTGTTTATACAATACTTCAATATCTTTTTCAAGTACCTTTTCCCTGAAGAAATGATACTGAATCTCTATGTGTTTAGTCATGGCATGAAAAGCAGGATTAGCTGCCAAATATAATCAGCTCATGTTGTCTCCAAAAATAATTGGAGTACTCTGATTAGTTCCAAAACTCTTCGATAAGGTCTTCAACCATATCACTTCTTCTGCAACCTCTACCATTCCTTTATACTCAGCTTCTCTAGATGACAAACAAACTGTATGTTGCTTCTTTGAGCACAAAGAAACTAACTTATCTCCAATATAATACAGATAATGATGAGTAGACCTTCTATCATCTGAATTACCTGCCCAATTTGCATCACTAAACACTTTGATTTTATGTAAAAAGTAAAACCATAATAGAAACCTTCACTCAAGGTTCCTTTGATATATCTACGTACGCTTTGAGCTCCAATGCAATGAGTTTTCCTTGGACACTGCATAAATTGTGATAAGACACCAACTACATATGATAGGTCTGGTCTTATCAAGGTAGCATAGATCAAATCACCTACCAAACTCTGATATTTCTTCATGTTATTAAACTCTTCTCTTCCATATCTAGTCAACTTATGTTTTATCTCCAATGGTGTGGTTGAAGGCCTGCAATCTTTCATGTTGAACTTGACTAGAAGACTCTTCAAGTATCTCTCTTGTGTAACATATACTCCATGTTGAGTATACACAATCTGCATTCCTAAGAAATAAGACAATTTTCCCAAATCACATATCTTAAACTTGTTCTCTATTTGCTTCTTAGGCTCCTTGGTTCCTTGAGCATGTGTACCTCTGTACCTCTTGGGGCATGTTTCAAACCATATAAAGCTCTCTTGAGCTTACATACATAATTGATCCAATTGAGTCCATGAAACCCTCTAGTTGCTCCATATACACCTCATCTACAATAAATCTATTCAAAAATGCATTCTTCACATCTAATTGTGACAACTTCCATCATTTACAAGTAGTAATAACAATTAAGGTTCTAATTGTAGACATCTTAGCAATTGGACTAAAGGTTTAATCATAATCTACCCCATAAGTTTAGGCATAACCTTTAACCACAAGTCTAGATTTCTACCTAGAAACCTCACCATTTGCAAACCTCTTTCTCTTGTACACCGACTTACATCCAATTACCTTCTAGTTCTTTGGTCTTGGCACCAATTCCCATGTCTCATTCTCAAGTAGAGCATCATACTCTCCTTGCATTGCCTTGTCCCAATTCTTTTTTCCTTTAGCTTTTTCTTATGTGGTTGGATCTTCTTCTGTCTTCACACTATAAGCATAATCTTTTGTTGTTAAGAAAGATGTATCATAACTATACCTGATAGGTTCTTTTCTTTCTCTCAAAGATATTTTGAACTCTACACTTCTTGAAGTCTCAGCCTCATTTGAATCTGGATCAAATCTTGGCGTATCTTCATCATTGCCGTGCAATTTACTTTTACAATCATCATCATCAATATCTTCTTCATACACCTTTACTTTTGTCTTCCCTTTCCATTGTATTTCTTCAGAATCTGCATAATCATTATTTGACCCTGTGTACCAATTGCTTTGCTCGTTAAATGTAACATCTTTTGTAACAAGAAATTGTTTTGTAGATGGACTCCACAATATGTATCCTATCTGTCTATCATCATACCCAATAAACACATACTTGTCTGCTTTGGGGTCTAGCTTATGTCTTAATTGAGAAGGAACATAAGCATATGCCAAACATCCACATACCTTACAATGATCAAGAGTAGGTTTCTTACCCCACCATGCTTCATAAGGTCTTCTACCATCCAAAGCTTTGCAAGGTAACCTATTCACAAGGTATGTTGCTGTGTTGATAGCTTCTGCCCACAAGTAGTTGGGACAATTCTTCTCTTTCATCATTGATCTTGAAAACTCTAGAAGAGTTCTATTTCCTCTTTTTGCAACTCCATTTTGTTGAGGGGAGTACCTGCAAGTTACTTCTCTTTTTATACTCGCATTCCACAAATAACCATCAAACTCTTTAGAAAAATACCCCCCCCCATCTGATCTCGACCTCTTGAGCTTTTGTCCTATAATCCTTTCTACATAGGCGTGATAATGGTTGAATGTCTTGAACACTTGAGATTTGTCCTTGATTACATAAAGTGTAATTCATCTTGTTGCATCATCAATAAACAACACATAATATCTGGATCCATTTATGCTATAGTCCCTTGAAGGACCCCACACATCTGTATGAACCAATTGAAGCAAATTTGAATACATGTATACTAGTTTATTGTATGAACTTCTGTGCGCTTTACCTAATTGAAAAGATTCACACTTGTATACCATGTGTTGACCTTCAACATTTGGCAATCCAAGAACTACATCATTCTTTTACATTTCTTTTATGGCTCTCTTATTAAAATTACCTAGCCTTTTATGCCATAGGTCTAACTCAGAAATATTTTGACTTCCATAAGTAAACAATGCATGTTCCACATTGCCTTGGACCTTGCGAGTAAAAATCCTTCCTTCCTTTTGACCTGTAATGATACTTCTATATCCCAGATTTGGATCTTGCACATAAACACCATCATTTGTGAATCTGACTTCATATCCTTTCTCCACAATTTGTCCTACACTTATCAAGTTTTTAGGAATAGTAGGAACATACAGTACCTTGCTTAAGAGTGTGCTTCCACTCTTTTTCCTCATTGATCCAATGCTTTCCACTTTATGCTTGGTGTTGTGTCCTGTTTGAACTCTATGTCCACTCACCTTTGCTTCCATGTTAGTCATTAATGATATGTTGCCACTCAGATGATTGCTACATCCTAAGTCAATAAAAAATACCCTTTGATCTTCTCCTATTGCTTGATGTGTTGCATTCAAGATAAGAGTCATGTCATCCTTCTGATTTGATATATAATTGTAATAGTTGTTATTGTAGAATTGAGATTGAAAGCTTCTTCCACCTCCTCTAGCATATGAAGTCCTACCACCTCTTCCTTTGAAGTTACCTCTTTGATTTCTACCTCCTCTACCTCTTTGATTGAAACTCTGATTATGACTTCCACCTTTTTGATTTTTATACCAACAATCATTTGCCAAATGATTTGTTCTGCGACAAATCCAACAAGCTTTTACATTATCTTTATTCTTACCTCCTCTTCCTTTACCTCTTGAATTTATCTTCCCTCTTGTGAAACTAGCTTGGCTTGAATATCCTTCACCATCAATTGACTGCTTGAATATCCTATCATTATCTCCCTTAATGTCCTGGTCAAAAGTTAGCATGTGTCGTAGCCACTGATTAAGATCAGGAGTAAAATGATCTAATGAAAATCCTATGGACAATATGAAAGGTTTCTTTTTCTCATCTCCTCCCAGATCTGTAAGTACTTGTCTAACCTACTTGTCCTTTTCAATATCTTCATCTACTCCTCCCAAGCTACGTGCAATATCCTTCATTCTTGCCACATAATCAAAAACTGATTGTGAGCTCTTCTTCTTGAAGGTTGTGAAGTAAGCCCATAATGAGGACTTCCTTGACTTGGTTTTATTTTGAAAATGCCCTTCCAAACATTTCCACACAGCTGTTGCACTTTCTAATCCTCTAATATGAGTTAGAGGATAATCATTTACAGCCATGTAAATGATGCTCCTAGCTTGAGCATCCTTCTTCATCCAATTCTTCAAATTTGCAAGCTCTTCCCTAGTTGGAACACTAGGATCTTCAAACACACGTTTTTCTTATTCTCTTGTAATGAATGCCATCAAATCTTTGCTCATGAGGTGTGCCTCTATCATCATGAACCAAGCTGGATAGTTTTCCCTATCTAGCTTATCAATCTACAAGCTTTCTCCCATCTTTGATCTTTGTCTTCTACAAATGTTAAGATAAATGAATATGCTTTGTACCTTTAATGTAAATCTTTAATCTTTCAGATCCTTTCGAGCTCAATTTTCAAACTTCTATAGGGTGTCTTCAAAACTTTAATCTTGTCCACCTTCAATTTGAAAAAACTCAAATGTCTGCAACAATCGAGACTTCAAATGCTCTTTTCTTCTCTTTATATTGCACCTTTTGCTCTGCTACTACTGCTCGAGACCTCTTAATCTCCAAATGTTTGATCTATATTGATTTAAGAACACTTCTATATCAATCATAGACCAAAGTTTACATAAATATTACCATAATTTACAAAATCATTCACAAACACTTCTCTGTGTGAAGTATATTCTTCTTCAAGAAGTCTGCTTCACAATTTGACTTCATTACCTACACCTAGCTTCAAATTTCTTCAATCTAATGATGCAAATATCTGCATGCTACTTTTTTGCAGCCGTAACGTTGATTAGATCTTAAAAGAACCATTAGAACTCTGTTTTCATCAATAAGATCAAAGGTATGTTAGAACAAGCGACTTTGACATGGTCAACTTCTCAAGTTGATTTCTCAAAGCACAAGTCCCGTTTTGCTAAATGCTTTTAGCCATAGCTTCCTTACCTCCTAACTTAGATTTTGAATGCTCATTTATAAAAACTTTACATTGTGCACTGAGATCCAAGCGAAACTCTGACACGAAAAAGTGTGCAACTCTAATAGGTCTACCTGCAGACTTTACATATACATGTTCCTATTGATCATACACACAACCTGAAAGGAATTAGACCATGAAACTTTGAACATAGCTTGATTACTTTGTAGATTAGATGTGTACAAAATATTTCCTGATCCACTTGATCAGGCTGAGAGAAATCAAAGAAAGACTCGACGCTAACTCAGGAAGATAACTCTCTACACATCTATCACATGGACCCTTGACTTGTAATGACTGTCTCATTCATTTCTTTACATTATTGAATCTCTAATGATTATCTATATCCATTATACAGGAATTTCCGTATGTAATGTACATTCATATACAAGCTACATTTCTGATGTCTCTTCACTTCCTTCAATGACTTCTTTGAATTCATTTTGATTTCTCACTTGCTTCGAGTTCTTCATAATCATCAATTAGATATTGCTTTGTTCCAAGAGGTTGAAGAAGAGGCTATCATGAGGTATATTCTCAATGGGATTGGAAGCAATAAACAATAATAATCTTTCACAACGGCTTATGATCTCATCATGGATGTGCAAACTCTAGAGTTCAACATCTTTTTTGGACAATCTTCAATCAAGAGGTCAACAATAGCATAAAGGAAGGTAACTCCTATCATTGTAATTTAACTAGTGCTCTATATGCAGAGAACAAGGATAAGAAGATGAAAGGAAAGAAGAAGGAAGAAGATGAAGAAGAGACTTCCCAAGACAACTTTGCAAGGAAGAGCAAGTGGAAAGGGAAGAAGAAAGGACCAAATCATGAAAAATCCAAAGGTCAAAATGTTCAACCTTTCTCCATATGGAGTACTACCAACCACACCACTCAGAATTGTTGGTTCAATGGGAAGACCCTGAAAGGACGTGGAAGAGGTGGATATGGCAACAATAGAGGTAAACTTGGACACAACTTCGACGATAACAATAGAGGCTATAATAGAAGGGAATTCAAAAATTATTCAGAAGATCAACCACATGAAGACTCATTGATTCTTATGAATCTAAGACACAAGGAAGGTAAAGAAGATGATCATTTCTTGTACATAGATTCAGGATCTTCAAATCAAGTTGTAGGCAACATTGCTCTTCTATCGGATTTGGAAAGTCGAAAGCATAGACATGAAGTACAAACAGGGCATGACACATTAGCTTCCAATGGTAGAGACAAACATTGTGAGTAATGTTCTCTATGTACCTACTATCACTAAAAACCTAATAAGTGTAGGCCTAATAGTTGAAAAAGTCTTGCAAGTTAGGTTTACCCAGTATGGAGCTTTTATGGAAGATCCATGTAAAGGTTCCAAGAAGATAGCCAGAGGTGAGAAACATGTAGGCTCTTTACTTTTGAAGTAGGAGAAACCAGGAACATAGTTCTATTCAATTTTGGGTCTCAAACCCTAAGTGAGCTTGAGGTGAGGCATAAGAGACTTGCTCATGTGAATGAAAGAACCTTGAAGGATATATACAGGGATCAAAGTGTTCTAGGACTACCAAACATATCAAAGCAACACATGATCAATAGGTTTGATGGATGCCTAATTGGGATGGCACAAAGAAAACCATTCAACCACAAAGGCTACATCCATAACGACTTATTAGACTTAGTACATAGAGATGTATGGGAAGAAGTCTTCTTTGCTAACAGGAATCTTGCAGAGGCTGCTGCTCTCTCTATAGAGCTCAAAATTGGATGCCAAATGGATCATTTGAAAGATATTAGTGTCTAGTCTATGCATATAAATGTTCAAAGAATTTGGGGAGAAATCAGAGTTTTTCTGTCTTGGGGTCAATCTTTGTGTATTCCTCAAAAATAGGAGGTACCACCATTGAGTGTTTGATTCATTCTTATAGCATATTTTGCTTATTCCTTGTACTTTTGTGCATCATATACACTCAGACCTATGTGTATCACTCCAACAAAAGGACTGTTTCTAATTATAAGCACAGTGGTCGCTATGAGCAATTGAAGTTCATTTTCTCTTCCATATATACTAAGTTTTTTTGAGCTAGTCGATGCTTGAACCTATCTGTTTTGTATCGACTCTTTCTCCTTGATCATAGTGCATTTTATTGCACTTATCACATGCCTATAAGGTATATTTGAGTCTCCATAAGCTCAAGGGTTGGTGTTATGCTGTTTGGTTGGACCAAACTTCATCGCTTCGAAACTCACTTTTCTACCTCCTACAAGCTTCTCCAAGTTCTTTGGTACCTACTCATGATGGCCAGATAAGTAGATGGACTTTAGAGAGAACTCTAGATGTTGACTAGGCAAGGGCTATAAATAGGCTAGGAGGTAAGTCTAAGGCATGCCATTCTCCACTTCTCATATTTGGTATTAGAGCAACATGCAGTAGATCCATGGAGCATGATGGAGATGAACAAAGATTTGATCATGATGACTTTATGGAAAGCTTTCATGCCAATTTTGGGGGGCATCTTTATCATCATCTTCATCTTGCATGAAAAAGACAAACAACCAAAGTGGTTTGCATAGAGCTCAGAAGGAAAAGAAGTAGGATGTCTCTCATGGCCATCATCGTCATTATAGAAGCAAAATAAAGCTTTCCAAGTTTTCCTTACTACACAAACATCTTTGCGGGTGCTCAACGATAGGTATTGAACTATGAAGCTCTAAAAAAGAGGTAAATACTCTAACCACTAGCCTATATGAGCTTTTTGAAGGGATTCTGATGCTATTTTATAGGACAAATTTTGCCTGCTGTGCACGATAGAGAAACACGAAAAGCATGAAATATAGTGGGAAAGAGAGAACGAAAGAAAGACATAGAGAGGGAGAAAGAGAAGAAGTAGAGAGAGAAATAAAGAGAAGGCAAAAGAGAAGGAAAGATAAAGAGAGAACAAAATAAATGATGAGAAAGAGAGAAAACTAGAGAGATAGAGAAAGAAAAAAGAGATGTAGAAAGAGATAGAGATAGAAACAAAGAAAAAAATGAGAGAGAGAGCAAGAGAAGGGAAGAGAGAAATGTAAAGAAAGAAAGAGATAAAGAGATCGAGAGAGAGAGAGAGAGAAGAAGGAGAAAGAGAGGAAGTAGAAAGAGAGAGAAGAGAAAGAGAAAGGCTAGCATACCTACCTTTACTAAAAGGGACATAACTCTATCATTTGATATTCTAACTGGATGATTCATTTTGGTATAGAATGTAGAATCAAAGAGCTTTCAATGCATGGTTAGAAGCTATGATTGGATAAGATCAAATCCACCTGTACAGAGCATTTAACTCTCCACATATCGCTTCAAGGAAAGATGTTGCCTACTCACCTAACTCCATTGTTTTGGCCATAACTTCCTCATAGAATATCGAAATCAAGATATTCAAATTGATATGGATTCTAGACTTCAAGCCCCTATTGTAAATGGCATGCATGCCATATTCTGACCATTTCAAGCCATCTATACACAAGATTGTATATGGCTATTGGCTAGCAAGAAACTCTTTTTGAATTACTAGACTATCCAATTATGATAATTAGGAGTTCGGAATAACTTTTTAACCATTTGGGATAGGAATGAATTCATTTTCATACCTTTGTATCATATTTTTGCTCTCAAATATATTCATTTGAATAGTTTTTGCATCAAATTTTATAATTTTGCATTGTATTGTCTTCCAATTTTATGAAACCAATATTGGAATGTGCATGAAAGTTAGCTTTGATATGAATTCATCTATGCACATGAAGTTACACTAACTTATGTTGATTCACAAAAGCATGCAAAGATTTTTGTTGTGTGTTTAAAGATCTTTGTGTAGGTATTGGAGTGAGAAAAGGCACTATTATGAGGGCATGTAGTGCCCAACAACACATATTGGAGAAGTTTCTTATTTGGATGATTTTGCAGCTAAGAAATTGGTTTGCTTACCACTACCCTGATGTCTATCATTATATCATTGTTATAACTTTTTTGGGCCTCATTTTCCTAGGGAGGTACTGTCGAATTTTTTTTAGCCATATGGAATTATATGCCATGTGAGAACTAGGGTAATGTTGTGTTGTAAGGGAGAGGAAGTATTATGTGTGCAATATAGCTTAAAGCATATAAAGTAATTGAAGTAGAGAAGAAGATGCATGAGTGGATGCATACATACATAGATAATATGATTTCTAGAAAGGTGATGTGCATGATGCATTTTCTATCCATAGAAGAGCATTTTTATGTATCACCATGATGCGTTAGGGTGAGCATGAGGTACATGATAGAAGTACCATGAATAGGCTAATTTTTCCTTTAGAAAGTTAAATGTCAAAGGTATACTCCTCAAGAACAATTAAAATGCATTTTCGTACACTAAGTCATGAGCACATGAATTGTTCTTCATGTGATTCTATGTACTTGATATAGAAGTTTATCCCAAGTCAGTACGAGAGTGATATAGTTATGATCATCAATATGAGTAATAAATGATTATATGTGATTTATTGTGATGAGGTTAATAAATATACAAGAGGCACAACGACTAGAATGACATCCATAGATATTCACTTTGATTGAAAGGTGGATATTATGTAAAGACTCGATTTTTTGACGAGATGATTTGGATTCTTAATTGGTTTGCATTGCTCTAGATTATCATTATATACATGGATATGTCTCCATGTCATAGTCCACCGAAGAGAATGAATGAATATGTCTAAATCATAAGGATTAACATGTCTCATCATTTTTAGGTTTTAAAAAATAATTGAGTAGACAGTTAGTGAGCTAATAACCTCATAGAGATTTGGATGATGCTCATTCAAGGAATGCCCAAATTTATTGAAATTTGGAGAGCCATTAGATCATAGGCTTTTCTTTAATCTAACCAATTTTCAAGTAATTTGGGTATTTTTTAGGAAGATCAAATGACCTCTGCATTAGAAGTGCTATTAATAGTGGTAGAGGCCTGAAACAAGTGACATAGACCTGTTACAAAGCACATTTCTCTTCATTTGTAGATCCCAATTGCATGATTTTGTTGGCTGCATAAGCTTGATAGACCAACATTGTCTCAAAACAATTTTCAATAATTTTAGAGATCATTTGATAATTCAAATAATCTCTACACATGAAAGTATAGCCTCTCGAATTTATGAAATGACCATAGACCATGTCACCTAGAGGTGATTGGTTCTTGTAACGCATTTACTCAAATTGGAAATGTATCCCCAAGAGGAAATGTATCCCCAAGTAGGAGATATAAAGAAAAGAGTAAAAGTTAGCTTATGCAAATTTTTAAAATATTGTAGGTATAGAGGCTTAGTATTTTGGTCATTGTGAAAGCCTCAAATGACCAAATACTATGAGTTTATAATAATAAAAGTAGATAGTAGTAGCTATATACTAATAAAACAAGGTGGATTTAGTTCTTTTAGCTAAAGATCCACCTATTTACTGTCCTATAACGTGGTTGGAGGAAACTGGACATCAAGTGGTAGGTCAAATGACCTATTCTTCTTAGAAAAATTTTTGGTAAGGATTTGCCAAAGAGTGGTACATGTGTCTACTAAACACATGGTTTTTTTCATATTGGAAGCTCCAATTTAAAAACTTTTTCTTGGAGAACCTACTCTAGTATAGACCCTATGATATGCTCAAAATTCAAAGATTTTGGAATTTATCTTTATAGTTGGAGGATATTCTAAAACTACAGCAACATTGTTTATAGGCTCATCTAAGTGCAGGTGTAATAGAGATAAAATGATACATTTAAATGAGTATTTGATCGAATTTTAAATTGAAATTTTATAAAACCAAACTAAATAAGTTTATCTAGATTTGGGCATAAAGAAATCAAATTTGGAGTTTGTTTGATCAGTCTAAAGGCTTCAAGGAAATGACCTTGTACACTTCCAGAGTTGGCCGTCAAGTGTTCGACCCTTCCAATGAAATGGTGATAAGAAAATATCCAAATCAAGTGATTTTTTGGCCTCATTGAAGCTGTAGAGAAGCTATATAAGGCTAGAAAATTTCATAGGTTTTCAAGTTAGTTAAAGTTAAGATTTAATATTCTAATATTGAAAGTTGTTTATGTAAGAGATATTTTCAAAAAGAAAACATTTTCCACAACATTTTTATGATTTTTTTTTTTGGCTATGGTGTGATCACCATGGGCTAGCCATGCACTAGATATGTGATTATTGACCATTGGTTTATGGAGATCATTTTTAGTAGGACAGAGGAGATTGTGTTGAAATTTTTCAAAAATATATGTAATGCCATGAGAGCATGGAACTGGAGAACTTCAGTAGTTTTTCTCATTTCATATATTTTGGATTGATACATGTTGTATAAATTCCAATTTCTTGTGAGTTAATATTTCACTCAAGTTGCATGAGTTGATATTTGATGCAAGCCGCATCCTTCACAACTCTAGTTGAGTTGATGTATCATATAACTTCTCATTTCTCAAATCAAGATGAGGTGATGTTAGAGATATTTATGAGTGATAGAGTCATAGGAATGACTCTTTTCTTTCGATCGGGGGAAGGAAACACTTCAGGAACACTTCGTGATTTCATTTTTTCATTTATAGTTGTGAGTACTCACTGATTTATTCTTGTCTTTTTGAGAGAAGTGTCTGACTTTAGTCTCATACATGCATCTATGTGGGGTATAATGTTTGGTGGTATGGGAGATATCAAGGTTTGTATTCTACCTAGGTGTAGGATAGAGGGTATAGGAGAGAAGTCTTTGAGATTGTATTTTTTATATGATTTGGAGTTCATTCATATGATCTTCTTATTATTAGACAAAAGAGGGGCAATTGAGACAGTCACTTTGAATGTGATTGCAAACCAAGGCAAGTCCTCAGGCTAGTAGCCTAGAAGAGAAAAAAAAAAGGTTTGCACACTATGAATAGGAAATTACAATAAGAAGAATTTCATAGAGTGTGTACTACTCTATTTCATATGCCCGAGGATAGGCCATGGTTAATACATAGTGTGTATGAGGTGAGCTAGATGCTTAGCTTAGTGAGCTATGAGTGTGCACACATCTACTTACCATTTTTTAGTGTATTTAGTGGACTCAGATTATGGTCCTCATTATATATGGGAGTGTCATATTATTGCAGTAGTTTGCTAGAGACACCTCATTTCTTTTTAGGAATGATTTCATCATAGTGATGATGAGATGGTGGTCAAAGATACATGAAGTTTTATCCACTTGGAACATCTTGCATTTTATTAGTGAGAAGGCAGTGGTAGTTCCACTAGTTGTTATATTTTTTTAGCCGTCTTCATTTGGCATGATGTACTTGTTGATATATTTGGGTAGAGATGTGTGTGAACACACTAGGATTGCCGGGGCACTTTTTCCCCCCTTTAGGAGGTTTTTTTCCCCCGGCTTGTATATACACCTATTGCCCTAATGGGCTACTTATCTTTGTACATTCTCTAGTAATACTTTCAGTATTGTGTGTTTGTGCTCCAAGCTTCTTCTTCTTCCTTGTGCTGTTCGCGTGCTTCTACAGACGTCTAACTCCAACAATTGGTATCAGAGCAGGTCGTCGCTTCATCTAGGGTGCCGTCGACACTCCTCCGTTTGCAGTCTCAAAATCGCCTGAATTTTGGTGAGCATACTCAGCGTGTTGTTTCCGAGATCAAAACTACTTCGCTCTGTGGTGCCGAAATCGCGATCTGAGCTCGTTTCGGCCTCCGAACGCACTATCGCAGCGCTTGTGCAAGCTATTTCATCTTTTTGTGCCAAAGGTATATACCAGTTTCTGTTCGCCAGTTTAAGCGTCTTGAAGTCTGCTACAGGTCTAGCAGAACTCGTCTGGGCAGTTCTGTTCAACTTTTTAAGATACAATCAATTTTTTGCATCAAGGTATTTTAGTCATCGGCCATGGCTGAAAGCAGTGATGTATTCCGTATGTTGGCTGTTGAGGATAAGTTGGATGGTACCAACTACCCATAATGGGCTTATATGATGCGACATGTTTTGGTTGCAAAAGGATTGTGGAACATTGTGAAGGGTGTTGAAAGACGTCTTGTTACACCTGTAACGATAGGTACTACAAATACAGGTGCTCGAGCTTATGAAGATGGTGTCCAAGATGATATTCCGTAGATTCCTGTTCGTGCTCCTGTTTCTGTTGCACCTACTGCAGAGCAAATTCGTTGGGATGGCAGAGATGCCCAGGCACATGCATTGATAGCTTTGTCTGTCAAACGTGCCATTATTCCTCATATTCGCTCTTGCAGAACAGCTAGGGATGCTTGGGATACACTTACCACATTGTACCAAGCTAGAAATGAGGCTCGTGTTGCTTACCTCCGAAAAGAGTTGGAGAGTGAGCACATGAATGAAGGTGTTTCTATGGAAAATTTCCTAACAAAGATCAAAGATTTGAAGGAACAGTTGATTTCTGCTGATGAGGTTATACCAGATAGCTCACTTGTGCAGACCGTTTTGAATGGTTTTCCTGATTCATATCAGAGTTTTGCTTCTACTCTTCGGTTGATGATGAAACGCAATCCGAATGCCTTATCATTTGAGGAGTTAGTCTCTATTTTGTTGCAGGAAGATAACTCCAAGTAGAACAAGTCCATTATGCGTGTTGCAGATCAAGCTTTCCTAGCTAGTCAGAAGGGCAAAGGAAAATGGAGCTCTTCTACTAGTAAGCAGAAATCTGCAAATGCTGCACATTCGAAGAACCAGGATAAAGATGAGAAGAAATCAGAAAAGCAGAAATTGTTTTGCAAGTACTGTAAAGGGAATGATCATATCATAAAGAACTGTCCAAAATTGGCTGCAAAAGAGGCAAAGAAAAAGGAGGCTGGAATGGTTGTTGCAGAAGCCTCTACACCAAAAACAGAGTCTGCTAATCTTGTGCAGGAAGAAGAATGGGCATTTACTACTGTTTGCAGTTTTGACCCATCTTCTCATGAGCAGTGCATGTCTGCAGTGGACTCAGATGTTTGGTACTTTGACAGTGGGGCGACCAAACATATTACTTCGCAGCGTAGTTTCTTCTCTTCACTCAAGCCTGCCCCTATAGGGAATACTGTCACATGCGCCAACAACTCCTCTTATCCTGTTATGGGAGATGGTAAGATCATTCTGACTACTATTGATGGTAGTTCTTTCACCTTGTCAGATGCCTTATTTGTGCCAGGGATCAAGAAGAATCTGTTATCAGTTTCTACATTAGCCAAGATTGGCTTGGTTGTGAAATTCGTTGATGACAGGTGTATAGTTCATGATCTATCAAATGGCGATGTGATTATTGCTTCTGGCATTTTATGTCGTGGGCTGTATAAGCTCATAGACTATGAAAGATTTATGAATGATTCGGCATGTGCAGTTTAGGATTCTCAGGCTATGTCAGATGCAAAGCTTTGGCATGCACGCTTTGGTCATCTGAATTTTGCTAGTTTGCTATGCCTGCAGAAATCTGATATGGTGTCTTCTTTGCCCAAGCTTGAGGCACCTGGAAAACATGTATGTGAAGGCTGTCTTTTGGGCAAAATGCAGCGTTCCTCATTTCCAAAAGATGGTTCAGTTCGGGCTATGCAGAAATTGCAGCTTGTACATAGTGATGTCTGTGGTCCTATGCAGACACCCTCTTTTGGGAATTACCTTTACTTCGTGACTTTCATTGATGATTTTTCCAAGCATGCATGGGTATATCCACTCAAAGCAAAGTCCAAAGTGTTCATGTGCTTTAAACAGTTTTTGGTTTTGGCTGAATATCTGTCAGCATGTAAAATGGGCACCCTCCATTCTGATCGAGGGGGGGAATATATGTCTAATGATTTTAATGCATTTCTGGCTGAACATGGGATAAAACACCAGTGTACTGTGCCATATACACCTCAACAAAATGGAGTTGCTGAACGAAAGAACAGGTCACTCATGGAGATGGCGAGGTGCGTGGTCAAGAGTCAGGCTTTACCACATAGTTTCTGGCTTGAGGCTATCATGTGTGCAGCATATGTACTGAACACGTGTCCCACTAAAGCGCTGCAGTCTATCACTCCATATGAGGCTTTGCATGACTGCAAGCCATGTGTTGCTCATCTGCGTGTTTTTGGTTGTTTGGCATATGCATTAGTGCCTGAACAACATCATAGAAAATTGGATGATAAGGCGGTAAAATGTATTTTTGATGGGTACAGTTCTGAAAGTAAAGGCTATCATCTATATCATCCACAGACTAAACGCATTCTGGTTAGCCATGATGTTGTCTTTGTGGAAGATGCTATTCAGCCATTGCTTTCATGTACTAAGGAGACATCTGTTAGCTCCAAAGACATGTATGATACGTTGATGCCTCTTTTTAGAGGTGGACAATCTAGTGCTGGTCCTAATGAGGCAACTTCTCAGCCTTTGCAGGTTTCATATGATGATGCAGATCATTCTATTTCTGATGCAGATTTACATGATGCACTTGTTGATGAGAGAGCTGATATTGAGCAGGCAAAAACTATGCCAAAATGGCTGGTGCAGACTTTGCGTGATAACAAATTAGATGCATCTTTGTCATATCGTACTCGTTGAGGCTCTCATAGTGCCTCCTTTGCATCAGATTGCTATGCTATGGTTGCGTCTAGAATTTGTGATGAGAATGAGCCTGTTTCTTTTGATGAAGCACATAATTCGGAAAATTGGATGGCTGCCATGCAATCTGAATATGATGCCATAATGAAGAATGGTACATGGTCTTTATGTGACTTGCCTCTTGGCAAGAAGGCCATTGGCACTAAGTGGGTATACAAGCTGAAGCGTAAACCTGATGGTACACTTGACAGGTTTAAGGCTAGGCTTGTTGCAAAGGGTTATGCGCAGGAAAGAGGCATTGATTTTGATGAGACCTTTGCACCTACATGCCGTATGACTACTGTTTGGAGCATTTGTGCACTTGCAGCCCATCATGGTTGGAATGTACATCAGTTGGACATTAAAACACCATTTCTGAATGGTGACTTGCATGAAGAAGTGTATGTTTTTCAACCCCGTGGCTTTGTGCAGAAAGGGCATGAAAACCAGGTGTGCAGGTTAAAGAAGGCATTATATGGTTTAAAGCAAGCACCACGTGCTTGGTATGAGAAGATACATGCCTATCTAGTTGCACATGGTTTTGTGAACAATCCAACTGAAAGCACCTTATATGTTAAGCGTGCTAATGATGTGCTTCTGATAATTGTTGTCTATGTTGATGACATGCTACTCACTGGTCGTATTGAGAAGCATATTGCTGATTTTAAGGCTGATTTGCATGCCTCATTTGAGATGTCTGATTTGGGGCATTTGCATCACTATTTGGGCATTCAGTTTATGCAAGTTGATGGTGGAATGGCTTTGTGTCAAACGAAATATATTGACACATTATTGCAGCGTTTTGGCCTTGAAGACTATAAGCCTATTGCCACTCCTATGGAGACAGGTTTACGATTGAGTCTTCATGATGCTGGAGATGCATTTGATGCTGTTCTCTATCAGTAGGCTGTTGGATGCTTGATTTACTTATGCATTGCTCGGCCAGATATTCAGTTTGCTGTGTCACAGATGAACACGTTTATGCATTGCCTAGGAGTCACGCATTGGAATGCGGTTAAGCGCATCTTTCGCTACTTGAGTGGTACTCGGCTACTTGGCTTGTTTTATCCCAAGGGGGGATCACTACCGCCAGATTTGCATGCTTTTTCTGACTCAGATTGGGTTGGTTGCTATGACACTCGTGTGTCCACTAGTGGTTTTTGCTTCATGCTTGGTAGCTCATGTATATCTTGGTTGAGCAAAAAGCAGCATACTATGGCCACTTCCAGTTGTGAGGCTGAGTATAGGGCAGCTTTCACAGTGGCTGTTGAGTGTGTGTGGCTCAGACGCCTTATGGCTGATTTGGGTGTTGGTCAATCTTGTGCCACCACCATCTTCACTGATAGTCAGAGCGCATTGGCAGTTGCGAGGAACCCTGTGTTCCATGTTCGCACTAAGCACATTGAGGTGCATTATCACTATGTCAGGGAGAGGTTCTCTGCTGGGGAGATCATCTTGGCATATGTGCCCACGTAGGAAAACATTGCAGGCCTTTTCACGAAGGCTCTGCCTAAGGGAGAAGTTTGAAGCTTTCAGCAAAGCTTTGGGCTTACTTCCTTTTGTGGAGTGATTTCCACATAGCTTGGCACTTCCTTATACATGAGTGCCAGCTCCTTGTTCACTGCATCACTCCTAGGGGGGATTTGTTGATATATTTAGGTAGTGATGTGTGTGAACACACTAGGATCGCCGGGGCACTTTTTTCCCTCTTAAGGAGGTTTTTTTCCCCCGGCTTGTATATAGGCCTATTGCCCTAATGGGCACTTATCTTTGTACATTCTCTAGTAATACATTCAGTATTGTGTGTTTGTGCTCCAAGCTTCTTCTTCTTCCTTGTGCTGTTCGCGTGCTTCTACAGACATCTAACTCCAACAGTACTTAGTTCCACAGAGTGGGTTGGGATTTACAATGTACGGGAGATATTTTGATCCATAGATCGGATTATTATATATGGATCATTGATAGATTGACATTTTGGTCCATAATTTGGATCATTGATAGATTGACATCTTGGTCCATAGTCTAGACCATTGACAAATTGATATTTTATATTCACAATTTGGATCACGATGGGAATCTCTTGAGTTTCATTTCGTTACATTGAGTAAATCAAGCATATTTCCTTGATCTTAGAGATTAAGCACTACTTGTAAAATATTTCCATTTGTTTTTAATAGTTTTTTGCAAAGATTTGGACATAGTCGATTGTTTTGGATGAGCATAGTATTATTTGTTTACTCTAGTGGAGTAAGTGATTTCTCATGATTATACCATATGTAAAGCTATCAGGGGGTATTTGAGGGAGACAAGGGGCAAGATGAGGATATTCCGACAACTTATGCTGCACATGTATGGACTCATAGGGCCTTAGAGGGATTCCTATAATATGCCTAAGGAAAGGAATATTATTTATTGGTGGAAATGCTAGATAGGAAGCACATAGACTAGTTCTCTACTTTTTGAGCATCTATTATTTAAGAAACCTAGGACACTCTACTCTTATTATTTGGAATCACATATTTTTATTCCCAAGACTATAGCTCCTTCTATATCATTGAGGAAAATAATCTTTAGAAAGGTGAGAGAGTGTTATATTTTAGAGATGTACGTGCCTAGAGGAATGAGAAATTCCTTGCTCCGGGGATAGCCAAGGCCAAAAGCTAGAGAGTTCATATGAGGTACCTATTCATGATGGCCAGATGAGTAGAGGGACTTTAGAGAGAACTCTAGATGGTGACTAGGCAAGGGCTATAAATAGGGTGGGAGGTGAGTCTGAGGCATGTCATTCTCGACTTCTCACATTCCATGGTAGAAGGCATCTTGTGTGTGATCTTATGGGGCTATGGCTAGTTGATTCTAGCCAAAAGACTTCTATAAAACTATAAACTTTCATACGTGCTACTCATTCCAACAAATGCTCACTGATACAAAGTGCATAGCTATCTCTAACTGTGGCTACATTGCCTGGTTAAGAGTTAATAAAAATCCATAATTTTTTATTCTTTTTTGCCACTTAACAATTATAGGGATACCCATTCGATATGCTCAATTTCATAGATGAGTCTGACCTCTTTCAATTGTTCACTTTCTTCTTGTATTTTAGCAACATAGGTATCACTATACGTGTAAGCGTTTTTTGTTTTATGGGTTTATCCATTGGTGCCATATGGATTTTATCTAAACAAATGTCTAGTTCTACACCTTTCAATCTTGTGTATGTCCATGTGAACAAGTCCCTATATTTCCTTAGGAGACTTATTAACACTTCTTGCTCTTTTGAGCTTAAATCCTTTCCTATGTATGTGCATCTTTCCTCATGATCCTCAATTGTCAGAATTATTTTTGTTGTCACTCCTTTGTTGTCATTAGCTTCTCCCATTAGGGCTTCTTTCTTTGGCATCCTCAATAGGATTTCTCTATCTTCAATATCATAGTTCCTAACATTATGTGGAATCCTAAACAATGATCCCTCCTCTACCTAAGAGGGTTTCTAAATTTTCTACTTTTGCTTTCTTTCTTCTACCTCATTGACTATGCATAATACGTTTTTGGGTGCATTGTGCTCTTCTTTATTTGCTTCCATAAAATACAAATATTATTCCTTTGATTCAGAGATAGATTCTATCACTATGGATGCTTAATACTCTTCATCCTTGACAGGTTAACACATGAACAAGGATATGTCATAGCCATATTCATTACTATGGGGGGTCCATTGTTCTTCATTTACTACTTTGCCCATATTTGCTAGGATTTTGCCCAACCTTGAGGCGTGAATCCCTCATCAAGGAATACCATCAGTGCAAATATTGGGTCTTGAACAGGTCTATTGTTGTGAGAGCTTCCTGATCCTATCCTCTCTAATCTCATCCCATATTCCTCAGCTACATTACATATCCACTTATGTGTATCTTCATCAATCCAAGATGAGTCAAAAAGAGTTCATTGATTGTATTGATGTAGAGTCCTATTGTATCTTGTGGATATGACTCATGGTTCTTTCCAAACTCTATAAACACTTTATGCTCAGAATCTACACCACAAGTGGTGAGAGTAATCCCTTTCCTCAATCCTAATGGATGCTGAATATGATCATATGCCATGTGAATCTTATTCCATGTAGGTCACAAAGAGTGTTTCCCCGAACACATCCATAATAATGTGGTAGCAATGGCAACACCTATGCATGAGTCTATGATGGCCGTGGTAGTGTGCACTTGGTGGTTCATGGGAAGATAGGCATTACCATATTCACCTTTGCTCATGTCTCCTATCTCATCTATCGAGATCTTGGGTAATTTCCTTTTGGATCCTTATTTTTAGTGGGAGAAATCACATTCAGGGACTTTATTTTCCACCTATTTCCACAAGCCTAGTTTCACTTTTAGAAGCTCGTCTAGGATGAGATGACATTGCACCCTAGTGTTATTTACTATCTCCATGGAGTCTTGGGTATGATGGAATCTTCATTGCTCACTAAGACCATATGGGTTCATAATTACATTGATCTAGATTCCCATGGGCCCACAAAATGTGTTAACTCTTGTAGGGATGTTAGATTTAGAATCTAACCCATCTTCTAATTGTGGTTCTAACTAGTCTCCATAGAGAGATAGAATAAGTTGGAGAAATTGATCTTATGTTTCATCTATTTCCTAAATTGTTGGGTGAGGGGGGGTTCTCTTGTTCTTTGACCCACTTTTCTTCTTGTATTTACCACAATGGCTGTTGAGAGTACTTGGTGATGGAGGGAGGATTTACACACTCTACTTAGTTGGGAACATAATATTCTATTTGGCACAATCTTCCTCTCTCATTTTCCAAGGAGCCTTTAGTGGCACATTTTGATGCATTAGCTAGGTATTTAAGGCAATAAAAAATGAGATGTTCTTTGCCACAATCTAAACAAAATCCTTGAATCATAATGCATCGAGGTTGCCTTGAAGATAGAGTATTTGTACATTCACGTACAAAATTATCACCTTGACATCTAAATCATGGTCCTCAAGGACTCTTTGACCTAGCTTTCCTCATCTAGAACTTAGGATTTGGATTCATATACATGGGATTTTTAGAATCTTGTTCCCAATTGAACTTTATTGAGGGGTTTCATATTGATAAGAATTTGGATGCTTGGGTGAATCAATATAATAAGTGGATACATTATTGCCATGTGATGAGTCAAAGCTATTGGCATTAGGATCATTATGTGTTATCAAGGATGATGCAGGTTCTAATGCTCAATCTTGATTTTAATACTTCATTGCATGCTTCACAAAGACCACATTTGCAAAGGGTGGTGGTTTCTTTAATAAGAGTCATTTAGGTGTTGGTTGGGATCCATAAGGTTGTTGATATTTTTGTGGTGAGCTATAATATTCTTTTGGCAGATATTGGTGTTGAAATCTATACAATTGTTGATAGCTTTGCCTACCTACCTGTTTGTTGTAGGGACAATCTTGTACTAAGAGGTTGGTGTACTCTCCTTCTACTTTACAATAACATGATCATGGGGTTGGCATATTTTGTACTTGCACAAGATATGCATGTTCCATGTGATCACCTCTCCAAGCAATACTTCATTATGATCAATCTTTGGGTTCGCCTATTTCAAAGGTTTCCTCATAGCGTTTGAGCAACCAATTCTATGATTTCTTTCACCAATGAAGAAGGTTTTGAAATTATACGAGCCAAATACTTTGATCCCTTGTAGAGTTTTGAGAGTTCTAGTTGCTCTCCTTGTTTTTTCTTAATGTCAACACACTACATAACACACTGATCTAGGGTATTTGGCTCTTTTTGATAAACATATGACATAATACTTTGACTTATAAATTTTTCTACAAACAAAGACACTTGCTTAACCTAAGTAGGTAAATTAGGGGGTGGTACATCTTTCAATGTACTATTTGAAACTACATCCTTGTAGCCACATTATTTCTTTGGGTGTCTATTTGAATCCATGAATCAAGGATTATGTATTTTGCTTGATTCCACTATTTGAAAGCTCAATGGTCCTAAGGAGAATCATATTGTTCAATTTAAGACTGATTTGCACACCTCTCTTAAGACATCAAGATTTGGGAATTTGCATCATTATTTGGGTATTTAGTTTATGCAATTTGATGAGGGAACAAATTTTTCTTAAGCAAAATATATGGACACATGCCTTTTGGCTTTGAAGATTGCGAACCTATTGCCACTCCCATAGAGATAAGTTTATGAATGATTCTTCATGATGTTGGAGATGCTTGATTTGCTTATGCATAACTTGGCTGAATATTTAGCTTTTTAATATCTCTCAAATGAATAGGTTAATGCATTACCCAAGAGTCAAGCATTGGCAGGTGGTCAAGCACATCTTTTTCTACTTGAGTGGTACCCGAATACTTGGATTCCTCTATCCAAAAGTGGATCATTATGACCATGTTTACATGATTTTTGTAACTCAAACTAGGATGGTTTCTATGATACTCATATTTCCACTAATGGCCTTTACTTCTTGCTTGTTAACGTATGCATATCTTGCTTGAGCAAGAACTAGCCTACCATAACCACTTCTAGTTTTGAGGCTGAGTATAGGGTCACTTTCACTGTGAGTATTGAGTATGTGTGGCTAAGATCCCTTACGACTAATTTAAATCATGGCCAGTATCTTGCCACCACCATCTTCACTTGCTAATACATTCTTTATTGTATTGTGCTCCAAGCTTCTTCTTCTTCATTGTGTTGTTTGTATGCTTTTTTACACCTTCAACTAGAACACTGTGGCAGTCATATACATTGACTTTCTCCTCTTTTTCCATGAGAGAATTCATGTGTTGATTTCCTTTATTCATGATAGTAAACAAGAACGATTCAATTCATACTGTTGATTCTCACTACTTTATACACGCATTGAAAATTATGGGAGTCTCTTCATTCCTACCTTTCCAAAACCAAGTGTTTACTATGTGTTATCATAATTTTATAGTAGGTAGCTATGTGTCATCATAAGTTTACGTTTTCTGCTAATTTTTCATAGTTTTCATATTGGCCTTTAGTGGGAGGTTGTTATTTTGAATGTCCATTTGAAAGGACGAATGGTCACTATGGTAATTTATCTAGATAAAAATGAACTTCTTTGGGAGAATATTTCTTTTTAACTTAATTCTATATCTTTTGATATGATGGAAAACATGGGTATGATATAGAGATATTTTCATTCATTTTGACAAAGTTATCTCAACTCGCAAAGTCAGGGACCAGGTATCTTGCCAAGTTGCTCAAGAGCTAGTTTTCTCTTGTGTAAATGCATTTGGTGGATATTTGATCTCATTATATTGCTCATTCCTATATAGTTTCTTTTGGATAGGAGGAGAGAACATGAGATTGTTATTTGCTTCCATGAGTGTGCTCCTTCCTTCTTATGGATCTGATGGTTGCTATGGAGTCCAAAAATGATGTTATTATCAAGATGTTTCTGACAGTTGCTATGTAGTTAGAATATGATGTTTCTGATGGTTGTTATGTAGTTAGAATGTGATGCTTCTAAGTGTTCTTCATAATGTTAAACATGCTTGATTCATCTATGCATAACTCGACCTAATATAGAGTTTTTTATTTCTTGATTGAGCACGTTAATGCATTGCCGAGGTTCAAAGCATTGTAATGTGGTTAAGCCCATCTTTTGCTACTTGAGTGGTATGCAGGTGCATGGATTGGTTTATCCCAAGGGGGATCATCACGACCATGTTTACATCCTTTTTGTCTATCTGAGAGACATTATGACATTCATGTGTCCACTAGTGGTCTTCACTTCATGCTCAATAACTTACTTACACATATTTTGGTTGAAGAAAAAGTAGCCTACTGTGGCCACTTCTAGATTTGATCAGGCAGAGTATAGGGCAACTTTCACAGTGACCGTTGAGAGTGTGTGTGTGTGTGTTTCGGCGGGGAAGATCTATTTTGAATGATTTGGGTGTTAACTTGTCTTTTGCCACTACCATCTTCAATTGATACTACATTCTATATTTTTTTGTGCTCCAAGCCTCTTCTTGTTCCTTGTGTTCCTTGTGTGCTTCCCTAGACGTGGGGTCATGGACACTGAATTTCTCCTACTAGTTTAACAGAGAGAGCTCTGGTGATAGGCTACAACTATCAAAAGTGCATGTATTGTTCTGTTAGGCAACTAAAGAAGTGCCATATGGGTGCTGAGCAGCAACTTTTAGGATAATAACAAACAAAAATAAAGCATGAGATATTGTGATCATCAGAGTGAGAGAATAGAGTGTGGGCTTTTCTTCGCATGAGTGGCATAGTTCGAGCTCCACTCCCTTGATTGTGGGTGTCCACTAGTCCATTCCAAGTGCATGGGTGGTTTATTTGTGTGAATTCACATGTTGAAGACCCTGAATGGTTGTTCCTACCCTGATCGGGAGGTCAAAATTGCATGAGGTTTTTGCAAAGTTCATGTAGAAAGAGTTCAGATGAGGCATCCTTTACTCCTTCTCCACGAAAAGGATTTCCTTGGAAGCTTTGATGCCAATGTTGTGAACTTGTTCCAGAACTTGTTTCAGTGTTAGCATGTGCATATTTAGGCATATGTAGAGACATTTTCTACTCTTCTAGAGTCTTGTCTGTCATAACTCTACCATATGTGTCACTTGAGTCGATGTAACTCAAAAGCTAACTCAGTTGGACGCTTATAGAAAGATCTAGAGAAGTGTTGGCAAAACACTCTCCCCGATGCAGCTGCCTAGACCAAAGACCTTCACCTTCACTTCAGATGGACTTAACCACTAGGCTAGAGCTGATTTCTTTTGTCTGAACCTAGAAGAATATGAAATGGACTTCTTATTAAACCTTGCCAAGATACTTTATAACTGTTTAGCTAGGGGCATGGTTCATTTTGGCAATGAAACCTAGACCATGATTGCATAGATTACAGTTCCACATAGAATGCTCTGTGGGATTCGGGGGATCCCATGGGCATTAGCCACCTTCTCTTGTTCTTTTTTTTTTAATTAATTCAAGTCCGAGAGAGTAGGCTAAGGCTGAACTTCCTTTATCTATTAAAAAAAAAAAGAATTTCACTCCTCGCACATAAGAACAGCTGAAAAGGGTTTGCATACGTTGCTACAAAACGAGTGAGTGACATGTTCTATGAATGGTTTTTCCCACCAAACAAATGAGTGATCTATAACAACATCATCTTTTAGTTGATATATTTTGTAGGTATATATATTCGACAAACGCAGGTAAATGCTCGCTCGCTCGCTCGGTTTCCCACTTGTAAATCCCTCCCAAAGTTTATGTGTTTCTTAAGAAGCCTTAAAAAGCCCCCGCTTCTCGTTTATCTCAATCAATCCTAAAATGCTTGTACGCTTGTCTTCTCCTTTGAGAGCAGCCCGTCAGCCACCATCAACACTCGCGGAGTCAACCAGCACCAGCAGTACTCTGCTCTCACGCTCCACAGTAGCAACACAAAGGAAGATGCAGCCACTCCGTTGGGGCACAAAAGCACAGAGATCCTTCCGGGCGTACGAGCGCAACACAGCAGACGTCGCTCCGGATGCGAAGCAACCTCCTCCTGAGGCACGTGTTCCATCCACACTCCAAGAAGCTTCATCCAAACAGGTGCTACCTGTTAGGATAACATTGAAACAGGGTCTACCTCTTACAATAAAGCTGAAGATGGGGGGTTGCCCTTTGAAGGAGCCCCAAGGCAGCGCTACCACTACTCATCCTCCTCCTCCTACTAGGGCCGACCAAGCTGCTTACACTGATGAAGACGTTGAAGTGGGCATGCGTGCCCATGATATGAAATGCAGGAGACTATGGCATGCTTTAGCACTCCTTCTGAAAGCGGAAATAAGTCGTCGTCGACAGGAGAAATAAGCCATCGCCCAACCGGCTTGTGTTTTACTACAACAAACACAGGAAAAGAGAGTTGCCATCGATGTCTGCTGACGGCCCAGCGCGCAAGCGTCAGAGAGTATTGTCAGGTGTGTCGGAAGATCCCGCCAGTTATGAGTGGGGATTGGCATGTGATGGCTCATTGCAGAAAAGGCTGGAGGACTTGGAAGTACTCCATTCCAAGCTGGCGATCAAAAGGCAGAAGCGCAATGGGCGTCCGAGTGTGAAGAACTTCTGTAAATTACCCTCTTATCATCAGCAGCAGCGTCGTCTTGCAGATTATACCCCCTCTTTGCCGCCCATCGCTGAAGTAATGAACGACGAAAATGAAGATGTGCCTTCCTGTTGTTGACAACAGAAGACGTTTCATCTCTGCCAAAAATAGATATATGTTGTACACTCCTTTTCGAGTGCCAATGTACATTATCAAGGAAATTTCATTTTCTGCTCTCTTGTGATGAGAGGCTCCAAATTTTTTTTAAGGAGGACATTGATATACAGTGTCTATGATTTTTGAAATGAAGAGAATTTTTCATCGGCTCCCTGAAGGCTGCTACTGACATAATGATGCTTTTCGTCGATATTTCAGACATGTTCTCTCTCTCTCTCTCTGCAAAAGAAGTATATCTGTAGCCACACAGAAATCCAGGATTGCGGAAGTAAAGAGACGGAAATATTTAAGTAAACATGAGAAAGACGAGTTGTATTAAAAGGAATAAGAATAGGTTAGAGATAAATTTAGGATCCCTCCATTTGTAAAATTAGGAAACAAATGTTTTCATGTTTCATGGATCCATTAACGTTTTAGCATAATGTAGGAATAGTATTATGATGAGCTTTTGTGAATCTTAAGATCCTAAGGATACAAAACTACACACTCCATCCAATGAGGATAATGTGAAAACACTCCATCCAATGCTATGGTCAACATATTTGGATATTTGTCCCTTGTACAAACAGGAATATATTTATTTATTTCTCATAAAGTGATAATGCACATCTATATATTTAGACCTTTCATGGAAAACAAGGTTTTTATGCTCCCACAAAAGATACATCGTTGCTTACCTTAGAAATCAAGATGAATAAACAATTTCTCGAGCCACATAAGCTCACTAGAGACTTGTATTAAGTGTGTATACTCAACTTGAGATGGTGTTCTTCCCTTTCATGATGACATATCATCAGTGCTCCATCATCAAATCCATCACTCATAGTTCGTTGGAGGCATCGAAATACCATATATTCGTGCATAAGTTGATATAAAAAAATAACATGTGCAATGTCTAATCCAACAGTTGACCTGCAAATGTTCACATCCTACATTTCCACTCCTTCTTGACCACTTAACTTGCAATCACACAAGCCATACTTTTTCAAGGGATCTACGATTGTTTTTCTTTGCATCAAATACCTACCTTCTTCTTTTTACAATATATTATTCCAAAGGAATCACTTTAATATCCCTAAATAAGACATCTAACATCCTTGACGTTGGCTATCTCATCCCTTAAATGACCAAATCATATATATATATATATATATATATATATATATATATATATATATATATATATATATATATATGGGTATTTATATATATATACACACACACATATATATTGTTGTGTCGCTCTCTCTCTCTCTCTCTCTTACCCCACCATCCCCTCCACCTGCCAGCCCCCTCACCCTGCCAGCCCCCTCACCCCGCCAGCCCCTCCACCTGCCACTCCCTCCCCCCACCACCCCTCAGCCCCTTTCGCGTCCCTCTCTCTCTCTCTCTCTCTCTCTCTCTCTCTCTCTCTCTCTCTCTCTCTCTCTCTCTCTCTTTCTTCCCCCGCCTCCCCCCGTTGACCCCGCCCCTCACCCCCGCTGACCCTGCCCCCGCCTTCCACGTCACCCCTCTCTCTCTCTCTCCCTCTCTCTCTCTTCCCCCGCCCCACACCCCCGTTGACCCACACCGCTGACCCCTCAGCCCCCCCCCCCCCCCCGCGTAACCTCTCTCTCTCTCTTTCTCTCCCTCTCCCTCTCTCTCTTCCTCTCTCTCTCTTCCCCTGCCTCCCCCGTTGACCCCGCCCCTCACCCTCGCTGACCCCGCCCCCGCCTTCCCCCTCAGCCCCTCTCTCTCTCTCTCTCTCTCTCTCTCTCTCTCTCTCTCTCTCTCTCTCTTCCCCCGCCCCACACCCCTCGCTGACCCACACCGTTGACCCCCTTAGCCCCCCCCCCCCCCCCCCCCCCCCGCGTACCCCCCCTCTCTCTCCCCCCCTCTCTCTCCCCCCCTATCTCTCCCTCTCTCTCTCTTCCCTAGCCTCCCCCCGTTGACCCTGCCCCTCACCCCTACTGACCCCGCCCCCGCCTTCCCCCTCAGCCCCCTCTCTCTCTCTCTCTCTCTCTCTCTCTCTCTCTCTCTCTTCCCCCGCCCCACACCCCCTGCTGACCCACACTGCTGACCCCCTCACCCCCCCCCCCCCCCCGCGTACTCCCTCGCTCTCTCTCTCCCTCTCTCTCTCTATCTCCCCTCTCTCTCTCTCTCTCTCTCTCTCTCTCTCTCTCCCTCTATCTCTCTCTCTCTCCCTCTCTCTCTCTTCCCCCGCCTCCCCCGTTGACCCCGCCCCTCACCCCCGCTAACCCCGCCCTTGCCTTCCCCTTCAGCCCCCTCTCTCTCTCTCTCTACTCGCCAAGTTATCAAATGAAAGCTCTACTCGCCTCGGCAACCGAAAGAGAATGTCTCTCCAATGATATATGCTCAAAGGTTTGCGTTGGCATACCCTACTTTACAATCGTGTAGAAATACAAGTGTGAACGCCTTACCATACATCATGAGAAAATGAACGCCTTACCATACAAGTCAAACTTCTTCAACATGAACTTACAATAGTAGGAATATCGTCCGCCTTGTTTTGGATGATTGACTACTGATTTCGTTAGTTCTTCATATCTCCCTTGCTCTCTCCTTCACTTGGACAATCTTTGTTTCTATTCCTCCCTTGTCAACGTGACATAATGCTCTCCTGATTTGATGATGCTTTTAAGGTGTTTGCAGCACTTGCATCCATGTTTTGTTGTTGTTCTTCCATCCCTCTCTCTCTCTATCTCTCTCGGGTCTTTGTTGATTCCACTATGCTCAAACAATTAATGAGAAGCCATGATTTTCCATATCTGGATACAAAAAATTTAAGAAAACATGAGAAAGAAGAGCTATAAATTTAGGATCGTGGAAGTAAAGAGGGAAAAGAATCCCTCCATTTCTAAAATTAGGAAAACAAATGGTTTCAGGTTTCATGGATCCATTAACGTTTTAGCATATTGTAGTAGTGTTATCATGAGATTTTGTGAATCTTAAGATCCCAAAATAGACAACCACGTACTATTGCATGAGGGTTCTAAGTAAATATATATATATGACGATAATGTGAAAACTCTACCCCTCAATCCTAAGCATGGCTTCAAGTTTTATAGCTTTACTCCATCCAATGCTATGGTCAACATATTTGGATATTTGTCCCATTTAGTTTCAAAATAGGCTTCTATATTTAATCCATAATCAAATACATCATTCATAGTTCCTTGGAGGCATCTAAATACTATATATTCGTGCGTAAGTTGATATAAAAAACTAACATGTGCAATATCTAATCTTGTAATTGCAGCCTACAAGAGAGATCCAACAATTGACCTACAAATGATCACATCCTACATTTTCACTCCTTCTTGAGCACTCATTTAAACATCCCTCATGAACACTTATGGATTCGACATCCTCTTGCTATCACACAAGCCATACTTCTTCAAGGGATCTAAATTGTTTTTCTCTGCATCAAATTAAATACCTTCTTCTTTGTACAATAAATTTATCCCAAGGAATCACTTTAGTATCCTTAAATAAGATATCTTGAACTCACATCTAAAGCTTCCTCTTTATGTCCTTGATGTTGACTGTCTCCTCCCTTAAATGACTGAATCATATATATATATATATATATATATATATATATATATATATATATATATATATATATATATATATATATATATATATATATATATATATATATATATATATATGTATGTATGTATGTATGTCTCTCTCTCTCTCTCTCTCTCTCTCTCTATATATATATATATATATATATATATATATATATATATATATATATATATATATATGTGTGTGTGTGTGTGTGTGTGTGTAGATATCTGAAAATAGTTTCACTAGGTTCCTCTTTCACAAAGAAACTCATGAGATGCGTTATTGTGATTGTATCCACATTCTACAAATTAATCAACAAGTCTTTAGTCTGAATCGATAAGGATCCTCTTGAAGCCTACATACATGATGTGAAAAATTTTGATCTTTAAATCCTTGGGGCTGCTCCATAAAAACTACCTCCTCAAGCTCTCTATTTTGGGAAGAATTCTTCATATCCAATGGATAGCGCTTCCAATCCTTAGCTATAGGTCTATGCCATAGCTTTGCGAAAAACCTTTGGCAACCAACCTACCATCTACATATCTTCTTGCCATGAACGCTCATTTGTTTCCAATTACTTTCATGTACTTTGTTCTCTAATGACCAAGTATCATTGTCTTCAAATGCTTGAATTGTTTTTCCATGGCTTTATTCGTTTCTCCATGCTATTTTTTTAGGTATAGTGCCTTGCATTGAATGAATGAAAAGTGAAGTTCTTGCTTTGGACCTTCAATAGAGAATTCTTGATCATTGAACTTTCTCACTTAACCTCTTTCAACCATTTGACCTACTAAGACCCAGTTCTTTTAATGATGGTTGGCACATGCAACACATTTTTTTAATAGCCTTTAATCTAAGATCTCTTAATGTGACATCTCCCAAATGTAAATTATATTGTGCTCAATATCATCCCATGTCTTTACATGTCCCTATTATAATTCATATGGTTTCTAGAACTACTCTCCATGTAGCAAGTATAATTAATCTGAATTGAATCTTTCATTTGAAGCATGCATTATTGACATGTTTGTAGTTTTTTGAATCTGCTAAATTAATATCACAATTTCCTTGAATTGATGGGCCATTAAATCAAGCTTTGCGCACCCATAAAATAGATGCACCGCGGCATCCCTTTAAAAGGTGCTTAGGTTTCCAAATTTGTTGTATCATTCTTGGTTGATTTTTCATACTATGGTCACTCAATCTCATGTTCTTTAGACACAATTGAGACTATGATTTTGATGTGAGCATGGGTGGCATCTCACCTTTTTCTACCCATATCTTTTTCTCTTCTAGGATAGCTTTTCTCCTATGGTTGCTTGTTGTTTGAGTGTGATTCTATATTTTCTTTACTTGTTGTGGTGATGGACATGGTACCTAAGGTCATTCCTTAGTAGTGGCTTCACTTTACTTTGGAAAAGAAGGGGGATCCAACACTCACATGTCGCACCCACATGGGATTGAAGGATTATGATCATTGGACATTTGAACACATGGTAAGTATGTGGACTTGGATTGCAAAGGTTCGTGGCCTTCTATTTCATTGTAAGACATTGCTTATTAGCTCAAACTTGAAGAATTCTTCTACTAAGGTTTAGTCCTACTATGTAATCATATATGCAATAATAGCCCAATAAAAGAGGTTCTCTGAGATTGTTGTCATTAAAAAACAAAATCCTAACTATTAGAGGAATTTCATGCAAGAGAATTAGGACTTGTATGCTAGATAGAGATCCAAGTTTCTCATTCATTAGTGTGTGTTGGAACAAGAGCACAAGTTGATAAGGTTCCTAGCTTTGGGGGATATCCTAATGTACATAAGGGGTAATGGGAATGAGTGTGCATGATGGCAACATGTCCATAGTAAAGCATTCTATATCATTCCTAAATTATGTGCAAGAGGATTTAAAGGATGGGATTAGAGTAGCAGACATGCCATCTTCTCAAGTTTCATTTGTGACAATCTCATACCTGGTATCAGAGTTTTAGTTAAGGATCATATGCAAGATAAAGAGTGAGAGAGAGAGAGAGAGAGAGTATTTGTGTCTTCTTTGTTAATGTTCTTGGCATGAGAAGATGGAATGTGGACATTTTCTTGAACATCTTCATCATCGTGTTCGTGGAGAGTTGTCATGAATGAGAGCAAGTTGTAGAGGCTATTCTTCATAAAAAACAGGCAAAGAACGAGCCTTTTAGAAGCTCATGTAGCTCCAATAAAACTCACCCATGTGTAGATCACATCCATTAGGTCTTAAGGACACACAGGTTGGTTGTCAAGTAGTCACCCTACCTTCCATGTGACCATGACTTTGAATAGGTTTGGGGACTCCCTTTGATTCCCTCGGTCTCTTGGTTGGAAGGCTTTGCTATTCATGAGGCCATTTATAGGTGCACAAGTTAGGATTTCCTATCAATGTGGGATTTAAGAGAAACTATGTGTGCTCTCCTACCTTCTTTCTAGGTGTGCATCCTCATTTCCCCTTCTTGGAGATTACTTCTTTGTATCCAACTCTCTACGAGAGCTAGTCTACAACACCTCTTCTCATTATTTTGACCATAACTATTTCAATTCTTAACAAAATTCATTATTTAACTTTGTATAAGTCTTTCAAATGGATAGCATAAAGCCATAATTGGATTATTAAAAACCATATGCATAGAGAATTTTATTTGTTGCATGTATGTTCAAAGATAGATGCTTCCTATCCAGCTACTTGCTTTGTTTTGGCCATAACTTCCTCATGGAAGCTCTAAATGAGGAAATTTAAATGGATCTAGATTCTAAAATCTAGGGCCTCTCTTTTAGTGTTTATATGTCATATTCTAGCATTTGAAAATCATATCTACATAAGCTTTTAGATCGATTTTGTCTAGCTAGGAACTCTATTTGAGTGACTTAAGTGTTTAGTCATGAGGTTAGAGAGTTCCTAATAACATCCTAATGACATCATTTGCAGGTATTGAAGCAAAAAAAAAAAAAAGATATCATCATGAGGGTTGGTAGTGCCCAACAACACATGTTGCAAAAGTCTCTTGTTTGGAGATTTTTAGAGCTACGAAAGGGGTTTTGCCATCACTAGGCTTATGCTTTCATTTTAACATGGTTATTCTTGTTTTAGGACTCATGTTGCTGAGGGATTCTATTGCAATTTATGTATCCACATGCCATCATATGCCATGAGACAACTAGAGAGATTTTATTTCATAAGAGAGAGGAAGTCTGATGTGTGCAAAATAATTGAATGCTTGTAGAGTAATTTAAGTAGAGAACAAGATGCATGAAAGCATGTAGGGATATATAGACCGTATGATTTTAAGAAAGTGTGAAGTGCATAAAGCATCTTCTTTCTATAGAAGATCACTTTATCTATCACCAAGATAAGTTAGGGTGAGCATAAAATGTATAATGAGGAGATCAAGTTTGCTCTTAGAAAATGAATAACAAAGATAAATCATTTTTTTTATCTAGGTTCGAAATGTTTAGAGGATGGAATCCTCAAAGTAAGAGAGATCCCCTCCAAGAGACCCTTTTTAGTTAGGTAACTGGATGCAAGAGTCGAAGCTATGTCTAAGAGAGACAAATGAAGAAGTTTGGAATACATAATAATGATTGATAGAAAATAAATAGTTCTCTTGAACTACTTAAATATGCCACAAGAATTGTAGGTTAGGAGACTAGTTGATGGACACTTAAGAATCTAAGTCAATGTGTAAATTTGTATTATCTACATTAAGAGACAAGAGTAAACTCGCTTAAAAAGGTTAACTTGTTTACATCAAGGCTTGGAAATGGGAAATAATTTATAAAATATCTAGAATACTTTGAATAAGGATGAGTTAAGATATAAAATTATAAATTAGAAGTTTTACCATTGCCAAAATAATTTGTGATGTGAAAGAAAGAGCAATAGTGCTCATAGTGGTTCTTTCAAGACAAAGTAAGAACTTAGCAGTTGATTAAACAAAATATTATGATTAGAGAAATGGATAAAACAAGGGAAAATTAATGCTAAGTAATTTGAGATGTATGAATCATAAGATAAGAGAACTCTAAGAAGAGCTACAAGTCTAGGATACTTATAGATTAACTATGTAGTCCACACTTAGTTAGCACAACTAGATAGCTAAGAGTATTAGTGCACATTTCTATGCATAGAACCAACAAGTTTATTGCATAAGAACTATAGGATTTAGAACTATGGAATAAAAGGGAAAATCAAGTTTTATTAGAATGGTCTAGTCAGAAACTAGTAGTGGGAAACCATCAATGAATTTTGAAAATGGAAGTTGAGACATAGATTTATGAGATAGTAGCTATAAGGAAGGAATCATATCTTGATTCCATAGTAGTTTAGTACAAGCAGCAAGGTTAGTTCCATCTATCTCTCTACCTAAGAATGAAGAATATAGATCCTACATGGACTCATCTTCATTCCCCAAATAAGGCAAGTTTGAAGGCCAAGTACTCAAGAGAGAATGGCCAAAATACATAGAAAGCCAAGGTTTGCAAAGAGAAAACAAGGCAAGGCTATATTCTAGACTCCTAAGAGGGAGAGACAAGGTTTCGAAAGAGCAAGCAAGGCAAATTTATAGTCTAGATTCCTACCATGGAGATTCAAGTAAGCAGAGTCGCATGCAGAACTAGTTCACTCCAAAGTATTTGGAAACTTGGAAGAGTGTCCACTGCGAGTCTCCTCTTAGAACATTGAGGACAATGATTTTTAGAAGGAAGAGATAATTTCAGACATAGATCCAAGCTAGCTCATTCATGAGTGTGTGTTGGGACAAGAGCATGATTTGTTAAGGGTCCTAGCTTAGGAGATATCCTAAGGTACCTAGGGGGTAATGGGAATGATTGTGCATGATGGCCACATGTCCACACTAGAGCATTCTAGATCATCACTATTTTTGGTGCAAGACGATATAAAGGATGGGAGGAGGGTAGAGCACGTGCCATTTTTTTCAAGTTTCATTTGTGAGAGTTCCACATTCTACCTCTCCTAGGCATGAGGTCTCCATACCTCTTAATCCAATGAGGTACACCTATAATGGATTCACATTTATGCCCATGTCTTGAAAACAAGAATATCTAATGACACGTGGTAGCTCCTAAGTCTTATATCTATAATGCTAGGTTTGGTCTTTGTATGTTATATCACATTTCCATGTGATAATGGAGGGCATTGGGATTCCATAGCAAGCCTTGTCACCTTAGCTTATTCTTTGAATTCGCTCTTTTGACCTTCTCCCTATGCTTCTTCACTTATCCTTTGTTCCTTTTCTTTATGTTTCTTAGATTTATTTAGGCGTATAAGCATGTCCTCCATAAGGGTTTGATGATAGAGCTTCATTGTGCATCCACCAATATAGTTTGGTACTACTTCACCTATGGGTTGTGCCAACACACACTCGATAGTGAAATCAGATGCATCAACATGAACATGAAATGATTTTCTCTAGTTAAGGGTTTAATTATTGACACTAGCCACAAATGCCTTTTGCATTCATAAAAGGATTTTTTGCATTTTCGGTGCATTCAAAGTTGTTCAAAAGATTATCCAATGATTTGGCTACTATCAAGTACACATGTATAATTCTTATATACTAGACACAATGGTTCATGAAGTCTTATACTTCCTTTATAGTCTTATTATGTCGACACAATCCTCTAGCATGTGGTCTCATCATGTGTGGGAATGTGCTCATAAATAATTCATTTAGGTTTCTAAAGTCTTTCACATAAATTCCTTAAATATCTTACACATCAATTGCTGAAACATAGCAAGGGCATTTGTGTGCCCAAATGGCATCACACGGAAGGCCTAAATTTCCCATTCCATGTTATATTTCAAAGATGTACTTGACCGAAGGAACGAAAAGTTCCTAGCTCGGGGGATAGCCAAGGCCAAAAGCTAGAGAGTTCATATGAGGTACCTGTTGGAACATCAAGCATACACTATGCTTGAGGTGGATTTGATCTACATCAAAAAGATATCGCTTGGATTACGTCCAAGTTGTATCCGTTGGAGAGTTCTTTTACTTATGCTCATTTATTATATCTTTTAAAAAAAGATTTTTCATGGATCTTTTACCATTTTAAAAGCATGGAGATTTACACATGTAAAATTAGAAAGAGAGAGCCCAAATTTCACGAATTTGTGGTGGTTGAGTTGCATTCAATCAATCAATCAATCATGTGAAAGTAGATCAAACTAGATCCTCACTTTTCCAAGATTGTAGGAAAGTGAATTGATTCCATCTAAAAACCATTCCCACCTTCATTTGAATTCAAATCCACTTGTAGAATTCATGTATCACTTCTAAAGTCTACATAAATACATCAAAACACTTTTACAATACATGGAAGCAATATACATACACTTGTGACCATCATTGTCTTGCTCCTTCCTTTCTTTGCATCATCTTCTTCGCCAATAGTGATCTTGGAGAGGATATTGCACTCTCTACAGAGCTCCAAATCGGATGAGACATGGCTTATTGGAAACACATTAATGTCTAGTTTATTCTTGTAAACTGTTAGAGCATTTGATTTAGTAGATTAGGAGAAATCTCATTTTTTTTATCTCGAGGTCGATCTCTATGTATTCCTGAAAAATAGGAGGTACCACCGTTGAGTGTTTGATTCATTCCTATAGCATTTATTGCTTAGTCCTTATACTTTTGTGAATTATATACATGAAAAATTATTTATATCACTCCCATAAAATGATTTTCTCTAATTGTAATTATGCTGGTCACTATAAGCATTTGAAGTTCACTATCTCTTCCATAGATAGTAAGTTTTTTGGGCTAATCGATGCGCCAACCTATCTATTTTGTATTGACTCTTTCTCCTTCATGCTCCAAAGTACAAAGTGCATTTTAGTGCACTTATCACATGCCTCTAAGGTCTATTTGAGTCTCCATAAGCTCAAGGGCTGGTCTTGTGTTGGTTGGTTGACCAAACTTCGTCACTTCAAAACTCAATTTTCTACCTCCTTCAAGCTTCTCCAATTTCTATCAGTGGTATGAGAGCTAGATCAAGATGGGTCACGACTTTCCCTCAATTGATCGAGAAGCTTGATCGACACAATTAGTGGGCTTGGAGAATCCAATTGGAGGCCTATTTGGAAGGTAGAAATCTTTATGGGATTGTAGGAAGTGATGAAGCTATGCCTATTCCAAGATCCAAAGGAGGGCCTAAGCAAGAGGAGACAGACAAGCTCACACTTTGGTGTTTTAAGGGATGCGCAAGCAAGGTCCTACATACTAAAACTCTATCTCTGACTTTGTATTACCACATATTAGAGGATGCAAGACATCTCAAGAGACTTGGGATGCCCTCAAGACTTTCTTTTCTGCTAGTACCAAAGCAAGAATGAATCATCTTTAGAACAAGTTCAACTAATTCAAGAAGACATCTAAAAAAACCATTAGAGCGTTTGTTACCAAGGTCAAGGAGGTTGCAAAAAATGACCTAGCCATTTATGCCATATGTCTAACTCAGACATCTTTTGACTTCCATAAGTAAACAATGCATGTCCCATATTGCCTTGGACCTTGAGGGTAAAACTCCTTCCTTCCTTTTGACCCGTAATGATACTTCTATATCCCAGATTTGGATCTTGCACATAAACACAAGCATTTGTGAATCTGACTTCATATCCTTTCTCCACAATTTGTCCTACACTTATCAAGCTTTTAGGAATAGTAGGAACATAAAGTACCTTGCTTAAGATTGTGCTTCCACTATTTGTCCTTATTGATCCAATGCTTTCCACTTTATGCTTGGTGTTGTGTCTTGTTTGAACTCAATGTCCACTCACCTTTGCTTCCATATAAGTCATTACTGATATGTTTCCACTCAGATTATTTCTACATCCTAAGTCAATAAAAGATACCCTTTGATCTTCTCCTATTGCTTCATGTGTTGCAGTCAAGATAAGAGTCATGTCATCCTTCTGATGTGATGTATAATTATAATAGTTGTTATTGTAGAACTGAGATTGAAAGCTTCTTCCACCTCCTCTAGCATATGAAGTCCTACCACCTCTTCCTTTGAAGTTACCTCTTTGATTTCTACCTCCTCTACCTCTTTGACTGAAACTCTCATTATTACTCCCACCATTTTAATTGTTATACCAACAATCATTCGTCAAATGATTTGTTCTACCACAAATCCAATAAGCATTAACATTATCTTTATTCTTACCTCCTCTTCTTTTACCTCTTGAATTCATCTTCCCTCTTGTGAAATTAGCTTGTCTTGAAGATCTTTCATTATCAATTGAATACTTTCCTTTGACATTCTTTTTCTTATCCTTAGAGTACATAGCTTGATTTGCACTCCTATCATTATCTCCCTTGATGTCTTGGTCAAAAGTTAGCATGTTTCCTAGCAACTCATTAAGATCAGGAGTAAAATGATCTAATGAAAATTCTATGGACAATATGAAAGGCTTCCATTTCTCATCTCCTCTCAGACCTGTAAGTACTTGTCTTAACAACTTTTCCACTTCAATATCTTTAACTCTTTCACGATGGCTTATGATCTCATCACGGATGTGCAAACTCTAGAGTTCAACATCTTTTTTTAGACAACTCTTCAATCAAGAGGTCAACAATAGCATAAAGGAAGGTAACTCCTATCATCATAATTCAACTAGTGCTCTATATGCAGAGAAGAAGGATAAGAAGATGAAAGGAAAGAAGAAGGAAGAAGATGAAGAGGAGACTTTCCAAGACAACTTTGCAAAGAAGAGCAAGTGGAAAAGAAAGAAGAAAGGACCAAATCATGACAAAGCCAAAGGTCAAGATGTTCAACCTTGCTCCATATGCAATACTACCAACCACACCACTCAAAATTGTTGGTTCAATGGAAAGACCCTGAAAGGACGTGGAAGAGGTGGATATGGCAGCAATAGAGGTAAACTTGGACACAAGTTCAAAAATAACAATAGAGGCTATAATAGAAGGGAATTCAAAAATTATTCAGAAGATCAACCACATGAAGACTCATTGCTTCTTATGAATCTAAGTCACAAAGAAGGCAAAGAAGTTTATCATTTCTTGTACATAAATTCAGGATGTTCAAATCAAGTTGTAGGCAACATTGCTCTTCTATCTGATTTGGAAAGTCCAAAGCATAGGCATGAAGTAAAAACAGGGGATGACACATTAGCTTCCAATGGTAGAGACAAACATTGTGAGTAATGTTCTCTATGTACCTACTATCACTAAAAACCTAATAAGTGTAGGCCCAATAGTTGAAAAAGGCTTGCAAGTTAGGTTTACCCAGCATGGAGCTTTTATGCAAGATCCATGTCAACATTTCAAGAAGATAGCAAGAGGTGAGAAACATGTAGGCTCTTTACTTTTGAAGTAGGAGAAACGTGGAACATATCTCTATTCAATTTTGGGTGTCAAACCCTAAGTGAGCTTGAGGTGTGGCATAAGAGACTTGCTCATGTGAATGAAAGAACCTTGAAGGATATATATAGGGATCAAAGTGTTCTAGCACTAACAAACATATCAAAAGTAACACATGAACAATAGGTTTGATGGATGCCAGATTGGGATGGCACAAAGAAAACCATTCAACCACAAAGGCTACATCCATAACAACTTATTAGACTTAGTACATATAGATGTATGGGGACCAAGTCAAGAACCTTGATTGGCAGTATCAAGGTATCATGTCTCATCTATTGAGGACCATATTAGATGGACTATTCTATACTTCACCAAAAGTAAGAATGAAGTGTTTGATTGCTTCAAAAAGTATCTAGCACATGTGAAGAATCATAAAGGTAGATCACTCAAGAAGCTCAGAGCTGATAGAGAGGGACAATACTTCTCCAAATATTTTGATGAGTTCTTGCAAGAAAAATTTATCAAAAGTGAAGTGACTAGGAGGTACTATCCTGAACTAAAGCAGAGAGGAGAAACAAGACATTGGTTGGATCAGCTCAAACAATGTTTGAACAGAAGAAGTTGCCACATTATCTTTAGGCACAAGCTATTTCAACTGTTGTGTACCTTGTGAATAGACTACCATTCCAATGATTTCAAGCTATGACTCCTTATGAAGCATGACATGGAAGAAAACCTAGTCTTGGACAGTGCAAGGTGTTTGGTTGTTTAGCTTATGTTCATGTACGATCACAAATAACAGGTAAGCTAAATGAAAGGGCAACAAAGGCAGTGTTTATTGGCTATGACTCAACTCAGATAGGTTACATGTTCTATAATCCTTCAACCAAGTTGTTCACTATAAGTAGAGATGTCCTGTTAGATCTTGGTATGATGAACACAAACAAAAGATACCTCTACCAAATGATCTTGATTTTGATTCTCATCAATTAGGAAGCAAGCATGATACACAGGTCTAGGATCAAAGAAGTGGTACAGATGATGACCAAGATGAGAAAGAAAAGGATTACAAACTATGGAAGTCAAGAGGCAAAGCAAAGATGCAAGAGGTTGAAGAATGCTCCAAACAAGCACCTAGAAGATTAGCAAGAGAGAAGAAACAACTAGAAAAGTATGGATATGATTCCACATTTGTTACGAAGGATTCAATCTACTTGGTAAAATATTCAATTTCAGAGGAACCCTCAACCTATGAAGAGGCAAAGAAAAACCCTAATTGGGAAAAGGCCACGAAGAAGAAATACATGCAGTGAAGGAGATGGACACTTGGGATTTGGTTCCAATGTCATCCAATCAAAAGGTAATTGTTGCAGATGGGTATATAAAGTTAAAAGAAACTCAAATGGATCATCTTGCCCCTACAAGGTAAGACTAGTTGCCAAAGGATGCTCTCAAACTCATTGTATAGACTATGAGGAAACATTCTCACCAGTTGCAAAGATGACTACAATTAGAACATTGATAACCGTAGTTGTTGCAAGAATTGGAGACTCCTCCAACTTGATGTAAAAAGTGTATTCTTAAATGGTTGGATAAGTGAAGAGGTATACATGTCCCAACCTCTAGGTTTTGAAGACCCTAATCATGCATCTTATGTTGCATGCATAAGAAAGCATTGTATGGATTCAAACAAGATCCACGAGCTTGGACTTAGAGGTTCCTTACATATCTTCAAGACCAAGCATTCAAAGCTAGCAACTCACGTCGTTGTCTATTCATCAAAAGGGATCACAATGAGGTTATCCATCTATGTGTATATGTAGATGATATTATTGTGAGAAGTGATGATTTGAATGGCATTCAAAGGATCAAGAGACACATGCAAGAGGAGCTCAAAATCAATGAATTAGGTGAGCTCACATTTTTCCTAGGTATGCAAGTGATGTACACAGATGAAGGAATATATTTGACTCAAAGAAAATACATTTAGGATCCTCTTCTGAAGTTCAAAATGGACAACACAAAACTTGAAGGTACACCTTTGGAGATGAATCATAAACTTAGTGTTTATGAAGGTGAGAAAATTAAAGACATGAAAAAATATGAAAGCTTGGTAGGTAGATTGATCTATGCTTCTCATATGAGGCAGACATCTCATATAATTTCGGTGTCCTTAGTCAATTCATGCACTCACCAAGAAGACCACATATGGATGCAGCCAAGAGAGTACTTATCTCAAAGGTACAATCAATGAAGGTATATTCTATCCTTAGTCTTTAGATTTGGAAATCAAAATCTATTCAGATGCAGATTGGGCAGGAGCTAAGCATGAGAGAAGAAGTACTTATGGTTAGTTAGCATTTGCACATTCAAAGATATTGTCATGGAGTTCAAAGAAGCAACCTACAGTTGCTTTATCCTCAATTGAAGCAGAGTAGAGAGGTTTAACCATAGAAACTGAAGAGGCAATATGCTTAAAAGCATTGTATACAGGTTTGGGACTTGTGAGTTCCAAACCTCACATATTTGGAGATAATGTAAGTTCCAATCATGTAGCAGCAAACCCTATTTTCCATGCAAGAACCAAACACATAGAAGTTCATTACCACTTTATCATGGACAAGCTCATGCAAAGGTGATTGACACTTCTTTTGTTCCTACTCAAAAGCAAGCAGCAGATATGATGACGAAGGCACTTGATGGAATAAAGCCTTGAATATTCAAAGCTATGGTAGGTATTCAACCTATTAGATTCCCTCCAACAACTATGCCCACCTTCATTTCAATTCAAAATCCACTTGTAGAAGTCATGGATCACTTCTAGAGTCTATATAAAGACTTCAAAACACTTGTACAATACTCCAAATTGGATGCCAAACGGCTCATTTGAAAGATATTAGTGTCTAGTTTATGCATATAAATGTTCATAGAATTTGGGGAGAAATCTCAGTTTTTCTGTCTTGGGGTCAGTCTTTGTGTATTCCTCAAAAATAGGAGGTACCACCATTGAGTGTTTGATTCATTCCTATAGCATATTTTGCTTATTCCTTGTACTCTTGTGCATTATATACACTCAGCCCTATGTGTATCTCTCCCACAAAAGTATTGTTTCTAATTTTAATCACAATGGTTGCTATGAGCATTTGAAGTTCATTGTCTCTTCCATATATACTAAGTTTCTTTGAGCTAGTCGATGCTTGAACCTATATGTTTTGTATCGACTCTTTCTCCTTGATCATAGTGCATTTTATTGCACTTATCACATGCCTATAAGGTATATTTGAGTCTCCATAAGCTCAAGGGTTGGTGCTGTGCTGTTTGGCTGGACCGAACTTCATTGCTTCAAAACTCAATTTTCTACCTCCTACAAGCTTCTGGCTAGGAGCTAAGTCTAAGGCATGCCATTCTCCACTTCTCATATTTGGTATTAGAGCAATAGGTAGTAGATCCATGGAGCATGATGGAGATGAAGAACAAAGATTTGATCATGATGACTTTATGGAAAGCTTTCATGCCAACCTTTGGGGGGCATCTTTATCATCATCTTCATCTTGCATGAAAAAGACCAACAACCAAAGAGGTTCGCATAGAGCTCAGAAGGAATAGAAGCAGGATGTCTCTCACGGCCAGCATCATCATTCCGACAGCAAAATAAAGCTTTACAAGTTTTCCTTACTACACACACATCTCTACGGGTGCACAAAGATAGGTAGTGAACTCTCAAGCTCTAAACAAGAGGTAAATACTCTAACCACTAGCCTATATGAGCTTGTTGAAGGGATTCTGATGCTATTTTATAGGACGAATTTTGCCTGCTGTGCACGATAGAGAAACATGAAAAGCATGAAAGATAGTGGGAAAGAGAGAACGAAAGAAAGAGATAGAGAGGGAGAAAGAGAAGAATTAGAGAGGGAAAGAAAGATAAGGAAAACGAGAAGGAAATATAATGAAAGAACAAAATAAATGACGAGAAAGAGAGAAAACTAGAGAGATAGAGAAAGAAAAAAAGATGCAGAAAGAGATAGAGATAGAAACAAAAAAAAAAACTAGAGAGAGAGCAAGAGAAGGGAAGAGAGAAATGTAAAGAAAGAAAGATATGACGAGATAGATAGAGAGAGAAGAAGGAGAACGAGATGAAGTAGAAAGAGAGAGAAGAGAAAGAGCAAGGTTAGCATATCTACCTTTACTAAAAGGGACATAACTCTATCATTTGATGTTCTAATTGGATGATTCATTTGGGTATAGAATGTGGACTCAAAGAGCTTTCAATGCATGGTTGGAATCTATGATTGGATAAGCTCAAAGCCACCTGTATAGAGAATTTAACTCTCCACATATCTCTTCAAGGAAAGATGTTGCCCACTCACCTAACTCTATTGTTTTGGCCATAACTTCCTCATAGAATATCAAAATCAAGAAATTCAAATTGATATGGATTCTAGATTTCAAGCCGCTATTGTAAATGGCCTTCATGCCATGTTCTGACTGTTTCAAGCAATCTCTACACAATATTTTATATGGTTTTGGCTAGCAAGAAAATCTCTTTCAATTATTAGACTATCCAATTATGCTAGTTAGGAGTTCCTAATCACTTTTTAACCATTTGGGATAGGAATGACTTCATTTTCATACCTTTGTATCATATTTTTGCTCTCAAATATATTTATTTGAATACTTTTTGCATCAAATTTTATAATTTTGCATTGTATTCTCTTCCAATTTTACGAAACCAATATTGGAATGTGCATGAAAGTTAGTTTTGATATGAATTCATCTATGCACATGAAGTTACACTAAGTTATGTTTATTCACAAAAGCATGCAAAGATTTTTGTTGTGTGTTTCAAAATCTTTGAGTAGGTATTGGAGTGAGTAAAGACATTGTTATGAGGGCATGTAGTGCCCAACAACACATATTGGAAAAGTTTCTTATTTGTAGGATTTTGCTCCTAAGAAATTGGTTTGCTTACCACTACGCTGATGTCTATCATTATATTATTGTTATAATTTTTTTTTCGGGCCTCATTTTCCTAGGGAGGTACTGTCGAAATGTTTATAGCCATATGGCATTATATGCCATGTGAGAACTAGGGTGATGTTGTGTTGCAAGAGAGAGGAAGTATTATGTGTGCAATATAGCTTAACTCATACAAAGTATTTGAAGTAGAGAAGAAGATGCACGAGTGGATGCATGCATACATAGATAATATGATTTCGAGAAAGGTGAAGTGCATGATGCATTTTCTATGCATAGAAGAGCATTTTTATGTATCACCATGATGTGTTAGGGTGAGCATGAGGTACATGATAGAAGTACCATGAAAAGTCTAGTTTTTCCTTTGGAAAGTAAAATGTCAAAGATATACTCCTCAAGAACAATTAAAATGCATTTTCGTACACTAAGTCATGAACACATGAATTGTTCTTCATGTGATTCTATATACTTGATATAGAAGTTTATCCCGAGTCAGTACGAGAGTGATATAGTTATGATCATCAATACGAGTAATAAATGATTGTATGTGATTTATTGTGATGCGGTTAATAAATGTACAAGAAGCACAATGACTAGAATGACATCCATAGATGATTTTTCGATGAAATGATTTGGATTCTCAATTGGTTTGCATTGCTCTAGATGATCATTATATACATGGATATGTCTCCATGTCATAGTCCATCGAAGAGAATGAATGAATATGTCTAAATCATAAGGATTAACATGTCTTCTCATTTTTAGGTTTTAAAAAATAATTAAGTAGATAGTTAGTGAGGTAACAGCCTCATAGAGATTTGGATGCTGCCATTCAGGGAATGCCCATATTTATTGAAATTTGAAGAGCCATTAGCTCATAGGATTTTCTTTAATCTAACCAATTTTCAAGTAATTTGAGTATTTTTTACAAAGATCAAATGACCTCTACATTAGAAGTGCTATTAATAGTGCTAGAGGCTTGAAACAAGTGACATAGACCAGTTACAAAGCACATTTCTCTTCATTCGTAGATCCCAACTGCATGAGTTTTATTGGTTGCATAAGCTTGATAGATCAACATTGTCTATAACAATTTTCAATAATTTTAGAGATCATTTGATAATTTCAAATAATCTCTACACATGAAACGATAGCCTCTCGAATTTATGAAATGATCATAGACCATGTCACGTAGAGGTGATTGGTTCTCATAGCGCATTTACTCAAATGGGATGATTTTCCTTTCTAATATTAGATGAAAATTTCTAGATGGTGTGTACAAATATCAAGAGGATATGTATCCCCAAGCAGGAGATATAAAGAAAAGAGTAAAAGTTAGCTTATGCAAATTTTTAAAATATTGTAGGTATAGAGGCTTAGTATTTTGGTCATTGTGAAAACCTCAAATGTCCAAATACTATGAGTTTATAACAATAAAAGAAGATAGTAGTATCTATATCCGAATAAAACAAGGTGGATTTAGTTCTTTTAGCTAAAGATCCACCTATTTACTTTCTTGTAACGTGGTTGGAAGAATCTGGACAACAATTGGTAGGTCAAATGACCTATTCTTCTTAGAACAATTTTTGGTGCGGATTTGCCAAATAGTGGTACATGTGTCTACTAAACACATGGTAATTTCATATTGGAACCAATTTCAAAACTTTTTGTTGGAGAACCTACTCTAGTATAGACCCCATGATATGCTCAAAGTTCAAAGATTTTGGAATTTATCTTTATAGTTGGAGGATATTCTAAAACTACAGCAACATTGTTTATATGCTCATCTAAGTGTGGGTGTAACAGAGATGAAATGATACATTTGAATGAGTACTTGATTGAATTTTAAATTGAAATTTCGTAAAACCAAACTAAATAAGTTTATCTAGATTTGGGCATAAAGAAAATCAAATTTGGATTTTGTTTGATTAGTCTAAAGGCTTCAAGAAGATGACCTTGTACACTTCGAGAGTTGGTCATCAAGTGTTCGACCCTTCCAATGAAATGGTGATAAAACTTTGAGAAAATATCCAAATCAAGTGATTTTTTGGCCTAATTGAAGCTTTAGAGAAGCTATATAAAGCTGGAAAATTTCATACATTTTCAAGTTAGTTAAAGTTAAGCTTTAATATGCTAATATTGAAAGTTGTTTATGTAGGAGATATTGTCAAAAGGAAAATATTTTCCACAAATTTTTTATGATTTCTTTTTTTGGCTATGGTGTGATCACCATGGGCTAGCCATGCACTAGATATGTGTTTATTGACCATTGGTTTATGGTGATCATTTTTAGGAGGACAGAGGAGACTGTGTCGAAATTTTTCAAAAATATATGTAATGCCATGAGAGCATGGAACTAGAGAACTTTAGTAGTTGTTCTCATTTCATATATTTCGGATTGATACAAGCTGTATAAATTCCAATTTCTTGTGAGTTAATATTTCACTCAAGTTGCATGAGTTGATATTTGATGCAAGTCGCATCCTTCAGAACTCTAGTTGAGTTGATGTATCATATAACTTCTCATTTCTCTACTCAAGATGAGGTGATGTTACAGATAGTTATGAGTGATAGAGTCATACGAATGACTCTATTCTTTCGATCGAGGGAAGGAAACACTTGAGGAACACTTCATGATTTCATTTTTATATTTATAGTTGTGAGTACTCACCGATTTATTCTTGTCTTTTTGAGAGAAGTGTCTCACTTTAGTCTCATACATGCATCTATGTGGGGTATAATGTTTGGTGGTATGGGACATATCCAGCTTTGTATTCTACCTAGGTGTAGGATAGAGGGTATAGGAGAGAAGTCTTTAAGAATGTATTCTTTATATGATTTGAAGTTCATTCATATGATCTTCTTATTATTAGACAATAGAGGGGCAGTTGAGACAGTCACTTTGAATGTGATTGCAAACCAAGGCAAGTCCTTAGGCTAGTAGCCTAAAAGAGAAAAGACAAGGTTTGCACATATGAACTATGAATAGGCAATTGCAATAAGAAGAAATTCATAGAGTGTGTACTACTCTATTTCATATGCCCGAGCATAGGCCATGGTTCATACATAGTGTGTATGAGGTGAGCTAGATGCTTAGCTTAGTGAGCTATGAGTGTGTACACATCTACTTACAATTTTTTAGTGTATTTAGTGGACTCATATTATGGTCCTCATTATATATGGGAGTGCTATATTATTGCAGTAGTTTACTAGAGACAGCTCATTTCTTTTTAGCAATGATTTGATCATCGTGATGATCAGATGATGGTCAGAGATAAAGGAATTTTTATCCACTTGGAACATCTTGCATTTTATTAGTGAGAAGGCGGTGGTAGTTCCACTAGTTGTTATATTCTTTTAGCATGTCTTCATTTGGCATGATGTCCTTAGTTCCAGAGAGTGGGTTGACATTTACTTTGTATGGGAGATATTTTGATCCATAGTTTGGATTATTATATATCATAGATCGGCATTTTGTTCCATAATTTGGATCATTGATAGATTGACATCTTGGTCCATAATCTAGACCATTGACAAATTGATATTTTAGATTCACAATTTGGATCAAGATGGGAATCTCTTGAGTTTCATTTCGTTACAGTGAGTAAATCAAGCATATTTCCTTGATCTTAGAGATTAAGCACTACTTCGAAAAGATTTCCATTTGTTTTTAGTATTTTTTCGCAAAGATTGGGACATAGTTGATTGTTTTGGATGAGCATAGTATTATTTGTTTACTCTAGTGGAGTAACTGATTTCTCATGATTATACCATATGAAAAGCTATCAGGGGGTATTTGAGGATGATGGCAAGATGAGTAGAGGGACTTTAGAGAGAACTCTAGATGGTGACTAGGCAAGGGCTATAAATAGGGTGGAGGTAAGTCTCAGGCATGTCATTCTCTACTTCTCACATTCCATGGTAGAAGCCATCTTGTGTGTGATCTTATGGGGCTATTGCTACTTGATTCTAGCCAAAAGATTTCTATAAAACTATAAACTTTCATACGTGCTACTCATTCCAACAAATGCTCAGTAATACAAAGTGCATAGCTATCTCTAACTGTGGCTACATTACCTGGTTAAGAGTTAATAAAAATCCATAATTTCTGATTCTTTTTTGCCACTTAACAATTATGGTCATACCCATTCGATATGCTCAATTTCATAAATGAGTCTGACCTCTTTCAATTGTTCACTTTCTTCTTGTATTTTAGCAACATAGGCATCACTATACATGTAAGCGTTTTTTGTTTTATGGCTTTATCCATTGGTGCCATATGGATTTTATCTAAACAAATGTCTAGTTCTACACCTTTCAATCTTGTGTATGTCTATGTGAACAAGTCCCTATATTTTCTTAGGAGACTTATTAACACTTCTTGCTCTTTTGAGCTTAAATCCTTTCCTATATATGTGCATCTTTCCTCATGATCCTCAATTGTCATAATTATTTTCGTTGTCACTCCTTTGTTGTCATTAGCTTCTCCCATTAGGGCTTATTTTTTTGTCATCCTCAATAGGATTTCTCTATCCTCAATCTCATAGTTCCTAACATTATGTGGAATCATAAACAATGATCCCTCCTCTACCTAACAGTGTTTCTAAATTTTCTATTTTTCCTTCCTTTCTTGTACCTCATTGACTATGCATAATAGGTTTTTGGGTGCATTGTGCTCTTGTTTATTTGCTTCCATAACATACAAATATTCTTCCTTTGATTCAGAGATAGATTCTATCGCTATGGATGCTTAATACTCTTCATCCTTGATAGGTTAACACATGAACAAGTATACATCATAACCATCTTCATTACTATGGGGGGTCCATTTATCTTCATTTACTACTTTGCCCATATCTGCTAGGATTTTTCCCAAGCCTAAGGCGTGAATCCCTCATCAAGGAATACCATTAGTGCAAATATTGGGTCTTGAAGAGGTCTATTGTTGTGAGAGTTGCCTGATCCTATCCTCTGTAATCTCATCCCATATTCGTCAGCTACATTACATATCCACTTATGTGTATCTTCACCAATCCAAGATGAGTCAAAAAAAGTTCATTAATTGTATTGATGTAGAGTCCTATTGTATCTTGAGGATATGACTCGTGGTTCTTTCCAAAATCTATAAAAACTTTATGCTCAGAATCTTCACCACAAGTGGTGAGAGTAATCCCTTTCCTCAATCCTAATGGATGGTGAATATGACCATATGCCATGTGAATCTTGTTCCATGTAGGTCACAAAGAGTGTTTCCCTGAACACATCCATAACAATGTGGTAGCAATGGCAACACCTATGCATGATTCTATGATGGCCTTGGTAGTGTGCACTTGGTGGTTCATGGGAAGATACGCATTACCATATTCACCTTTGCTCATGTCTCCTATCTTATCTATCAAGATCTTGGGTAATTTCCTTTTGAATCCTTGCTTTTAGTGCGAGAAATCACATTCAAGGACTTTATTTTCCACCTATTTCCACAAGTCTAGTTTCACTTTTAGAAGCTCTTCTAGGATGAGATGGCATTGCACCTTAGTGTTCTTTACTATCTCCATGGAGTCTTGGATATGATGGAGTCTTCATTGCTCAATTAGACCATATGGGTTCATAATTACATTGATCTAGATTCCCATGAGCCCACAAAATGTGTTAACCCTTGTAGGGATGTTAGATTTAGAATCTAATCCATCTTCTAATTGTGGTTCTAACTAGTCTCCATAGAGAGATAGAATAAGTTGGAGAAATTGATCTTATGGTTCATCTATTTCCTAGTTTGTTGTGAGGGGGTATTCTCTTGTTCTTTGACCCACTTTTCGTGTTGTATGTACCACAATGCCTCTTGAGAGTACTTGGTGATGGAGGGAGGATTTCCACACTCTAGTTAGTCGGGAACATAATCTTCTCTTTGGTACAATCTTCCTCTCTCATTTTCCAAGGAGCCTTTAGTGGCACATTTTAATGCATTACCTAGGTATTTAGGGCAATAAAAAAGAAGATGTTCTTTGCCACAACCTAAACCAAATTGTTGAATCATAATGCATCGAGGTTGCCTGGAAGACAGAGTATTTGTACATTCACGTACAAAATGATCACCTTGACATCTAAATAATGGTCCTCAAGGAGTCTTTGGCCTAGCTTTCCTCATCTAGGACTTAGGATTTGGATTCATATGCATGTGATTTTTAGAATCTTGTTCCCAATTGAACTCTATGGAGGGGCTTCATATTGATAAGACTTTGGATGCTTGGGTGACTCAATATAATAAGTGGATACATTATTGCCATGTGATGAGTCAAAGCTATTGGCATTAGGATCATTATGTGTTATTAAGGATGATGTAGGTTCTAATCCTCTATCTTGATTTTATTACATCATTGCATGCTTCACAAAGACCACATTTGCAAAGGGTGGTGGTTTCTTTAATAAGAGTCATTTAGGTGTTGGTTGGGATCCATAAGGTTGTTGATATTTTTGTGGTGAGCTATACTATTCTTTTGGCAGATATTGGTGTTGAAATCTATACAATTGTTGATAGATTTGCCTACCTACCTCTTTGTTGTAGGGACAATCTTGGACTAAGAGGTTGGTGTACTCTCCTTCTACTTTACGATAACATGATCATGGTGTTGGCATATTTTGTACTTGCACAAGATATGCATTTTCCATGTGATCACCTCTCCAAGTATAGCAATACTTCATTATGATCACTCTTTTGGTTTGCCTATTTCAAAGGTTTCCTCATAGCGTTTGAGCAACCAATTCTATGATCTCTTTCACCAATGAAGAAGGTTTTGAAATTATATTATCCAAATAATTTGATCCCTTGTAGAGTTTTGAGAGCTCTAGTCGCTGTCCTTGATTTTTCTTAATGTCAACACACTACATAACACACTAATCTAGGGTATTTGGCTCTTTTCGATAAACATATGACCTAATACTTTGACTTATAAATTTTTCTACAAAAAAGGAAACTTGCTTGACCTTAGTAGGTAAATTAGGGGGTGGGACATGTTTTAATGTACTATTTTTTTTTAATATAAAGGAAGTTCGGCAATAGCCTACTCTCCCGGACTTGAATTAAATTGAGAAACAAAGGTACAATAGAAGGGGACTAGTGCCCACGGGACCCCCCAAATCCCACAAAGCAGGGGAAGCTTGGTTGATTCCTAGGTTGCATTACAAAGGAGGTTGATCACCCTCTCGTCGCCCTCATGCGGGACCCACTTGGGTTTGAGCTTGTTGTTGATCAAAAGGAGGACTTGATGGTGCCTGAAGGGGGGGGATTTCTTGCTGTTGACAATCCTTTTGCCAAGGAGGAATAGAGATTTTTCAATCGACCACTCCCTGGGGGAGTCGCCGAAGTTGAGAGCACACCGCTCCCGCCAAATTTTCCACAGGACTTCCCCTCTGATTGTGTTCCAGAGAGCCGCAGAGCACCCAATCGCTTCACCCAAAAGGACTTGTTTCCAACTAAGCTGTTTCTGAACTCTGATTTTCAGTCCAACCATCTGCCAGATTCTGTATGATTTGGGGCAAGTAAGGAAGATGTGTGGGACATCTTCGATTGCGCGGTGGCAGCGTTTGCACCACGGAGGGATCCCACAAGTTTTGCTTGCCTTATGGTTAGTCCAAATTCCTCGATGAAGAATTTGCCATAAGAGGACCGACTTCTTAATCTCTATAAGTGGGTGCCAGATACCCATGAATTTCATGTCCCACCGGAGCAGCGTCCACGACAGGCACCACTTCTTGTTGAGGCTGATCTGGAGGTCAGTCGTTTCCTTGATGTTCGGGATTTTGAGTAGACTGTTTCCATTGTGCCATTTGAGACCACGCGCGTTCGGAGCGTCATGTCCCATGAGAAGGCGAGTTTTGTGACGATCCCAAGCGAGGCATCTGTTTTGCAAGGTGTTCCATTCTTCGTAGGAGATGTTTATGCGAGGGTCGATATCCTCGTAGTTGATCCAACTGTTGGTGTCATGTTTCCAGAGGTGTTTCCATTTTTTGAATCCTTTGTTCCATAACTTCTTGGCAATTTGAATGTTCCACGGCTCCACGCTCCGGATGCCATGAATCGGAAACCAGATAGAGTCGTTTTGTCTGATTCCGGCCGCCCACTTCCAGTCCTCACTAATTCTAGTGAAGCTTTTGACTTTATTCCAGCCCTTCCAAAGAGAGCATACGAGATTGGAGCCTTTCGGGAAGACAGGTATCGGGGAGAATAGCAGGGTCATGATGTCAAGGTTCTTCCAGTTCGGGGATCCCGTGAGAGCCATCTCATTTTTGTTTCTGAAGATCAGCTTGGCCCACGAGGCCTCCCTATTGCACCAAGCTTTAATCATCCATTTGGCTGCCAGTTTGTTAGCCATGCAACCAATGTCCAGAATGCCAAGCCCCCCGCTATCTCTAGGGTTGGCGCAGATGGCCCATTTGATTTTAGGCACCCCCCTTCTGTTATGATCACCCGTCCAAAGAAAATTCTTGCAGATGCTATTTAGTTTGGATAGGCCTTGCTCATTCGGTCTCCAGCAAGAAAGGAAATAGATGGTAGACGAGAGGAGGAACGTGTTGATAACCATCGCCCGTCCAGCGAGATTGATTTGCATGCCTCTCCAGTAATTGAGCTTGTTTTCAAGTTTGGCCAGCACCCAGTTCCATCGCTGCTCCATAGAGACGCCAAACCCCAAGGGGATTCCGAGCAGCCGAAAGATTTGACCCTGCGGAATGATTTGACAGCCATGATCAATGAGAAGGCCAGGTTGATGTCCCACAATGGCCCTAAAGGCGGTCTTATTGTGGTTGATTTTGGATCCAGAGGCCTCACAAAAGGTATCAAAACACCTCCAGAAAGTCTCCAGGCTGGTATTATCATTGTGAACGAACGCATTCATATCGTCGGCAAAAAGTCTCATGATGATTTGACTGTGGTCGTGAGGTAGCTGGAGGCCTTTGATATTGCCAGCCTCCACATGATGAGCCAAAAGTCTGCTCAGCCCTTCAGTGGCGATGGCAAAGAGAAGGGGGGCAAGAGGGCATCCTTGTCTAATAGATCTTTTAAGATGGATCGCCTTCGAGAGTTTGCCGTTAACGTTAATTTGGGTCGTTGCATTGCCGAGAAGAGTCGCGATCATGTTGGTGAATTTCTGACTACATCCGAGGTCTTGTAGCGACTGCAGAATATAGTCCCATTCTAGTCTATCGTAGGCTTTGTCAAAGTCGATCTTGAGGAAGACCACGTCTTGATTAGACTCATTTGCAAATTGAATACCTTCCCAAATATCCATAATGTTTTCTAGAATGGACCTGCCTTTGATGAAACCTTTTTGGTCCTCACTAAGCCATGATCTCAGGTGGCACGCGAGTCTGTTGGCAATGACTTTGGCGATGATCTTGTATCCTGTTTGGAGCATCGTAATTGGCCGCCAGTTCTCGATTCTGTTTTTTTCCCCCTTCTTGTGAATCAGCTTGATAATTCCATTATTTATACAAGAAGGGAGAGCACCAAATTTTAGCGCTTCTTGCCAAACCATCCGAAGAGGGGTGGCAACCACCAGCTTGAATGATTTAAAAAACTCGTTAGTGAGTCCGTCGGGTCCCGGGCTTTTACCGAGAGGGAGGGCATCAATGACTTCAATGATTTCTGATTCAGAGATCGGGGCATGAAGCAGGGAGTGGAGGTTGGGTGGTATTCTCCGGGGGGAAACCCTAGAAATGGCAGCCATGCAGTCCCTTCTATGGTGGGAGAGTGGATTCGAGGTTCCCAAGAGTCTCGTGAAGTGCTCTTCGATGATGCCAACATTATCTTCTTTCGAGTTACATACATTGCCATGGGTGTCTAGCAGTAGGGGGATCGTCTCTCTGTTGTGTTTCCTTTTAAGGATCCTGCACATCTCTTTGGAGGGTTTGTCGGCTTTTCCAGCCCACCACACCTTGAAGAAGATTTGCAAGTTTTTCCTTTGTATTTCTTCCTCGTATCTCAACGCGGCTCTGATTTTTCTGAGACCTTTCTGGGCTTGGTGTTTTCCTCTGTTAACTTCTTCCTCGAGTCGCCAGAGTCTGTGGTAGAGCGCATCCCTACGAGCCCGCCGCACCGTCTCGATCATCTTCTTAGTTCTGATCATGATCTTGCGAGACCTGTCGACCGCACTTCTCCAGCACTTGGCTGGGGCCAAGCCAGAGGCGAACGCCACCTTCCACGCATCGGCAATCTCTTGATGGACGGAGGGGAGAGAGAAGGTGGAAGCGTTGGCATGGAACCACGGAGCCTTGTGGATTTTGTTGGAAGGTTGAAAAGTGATAACGATCGGGTAGTGATCAGAGATAGTGAGGTCAGTGCGTTGTGTGATGGTGGGGAGGCCCCACTGTTGAGTAAAACTCTGAGAGATGTAGCATCTATCGAGTCTAGCTTTCCTCAGGTCCTCGCCCGCTTGGAGATTCGACCAAGAAAAGCCACTCGAGTCTTTGAACTCAATCAAATCCAAGTGGAGTTTGGTCATGTCCCACGTGTCTTTCTCCCGACTGTCGATGACCCTGCCCTTGCCCATCCATCTGTCCATCGGGTCTTCCACCATGTTGAAGTCGCCACAAATAAGCACGTTGTGGGGAAGCGAGTCTAAGGAAGCCCAAGTGTTCAGTCTCTCCAAGTCCCCGTTAGGGGCGTACAAAGAAACCATAGTAACACAAAGGGGAGCACCAAGAGAGATCGCAATCCAGCGGTGATTAACATCTTCAATGGAGTTCTCAAGCTTTTCAGACCATGGTTGTTTAACACCGATAGCCGTTCCACCGGACCCCCGCTGGTGCTTTGTTGGGATCCACACATGGGCCGAGGAAATCTGTCTGAGCCGTTTCAGGAGTTCATCCCCGTCAATTTTAATCTCTTGAATGCATATAATGTCTGGTTTTAAGCTAATGTCGCGGAGCCATTGGCCAATGATGGCCGCTCTTGAGGGGTCGGTTAGCCCCCTAGCATTTAGCGAGATGACAATCATTTTTGTATTGATCCCTCTTTGCGGGAGGGAGCCTTGTCTTTTCTTCTCTTGGCTTCATCTTTCTTTTTCGCTGGGATCTGCTCCCGGCTTAGCAGCCGGTTCTTGTGCGGGCTTTTCCATGGTAGCTCCATAGGTTGTTTTCCTTTGCGGGGTGCTCCCTGTTGTGGGGAGTTTGGTCCGGTGCTCGGCACCGTTTCCGGGATCGTCGATCCAATGATGGAACTTTCACTGTCCATGTTATCTTCATTACTAGTGGTGAAACCATCTTCTTTGCTTGTAGTGTACCCCTCCTGGGGGGTTTCATTGTTTTCCGGGATCTCTAGGACTCCGTCGTAGTTGTCTACCTCAGGTGTCTTCCCGCCTGGGTAGTCGAGCTCGTTGATCTCTTTACCAAGATTGCAATACAAATTATTGTAAGGGTTAGTTAGCAGGTTGTTTCTCTCGCCGTTGGCCCTCGGACTTCTTTTCCTTCTTCTTCTAACTTCAGTAAAACCATCAGCATCAGCTTGTGGATTGGGGAGACCCTTGCCTACCCCTTCCTTGGTCGGGTGGGACAAGTCTCCAACTTGGTCTTGGGCAGTTTTGGCGGCTTCTTGAGATCGTTTGTTCTTTTGCCTGATCGGGCAGTCTTTAATCCTGTGACCTTGTTGACCACAGCGGAAGCACGCGTTGGGAAGGTTTTTGTAAGTGATGTCCTGCTCCCAAACTTCACCTTCTCCCATGTCCACTTTGATCGAAGATGGAAGTGGCGAGCTGAGGTCGGTCTCGACGCAGATTTGTGGGTGCCACCTAGCATTGAACGAGTGTCTTGCGCCTTCATAGATTAGCCCACCAATGTCATCGCGTGAGGCCAGCGGCTTGCCGATAGGAGAGACAATGTCCCACACGAAGTTGTACAAGAAGTAAGGGAGATTCGGGAGCTCAACCCAGAGGGGGTACCGAAGTGATTTCGATTTGTCGGGAGTAAAGTCCGGGGACCATCTGAATAGGCACAGGGTCGCCCGACCGAGCTGCCATGTGCCAACGCTTAGGGCTTGGAACGCCATCTCTTCATTTTCAAAGACTAGTAGCATGTGGTTCGCTGGTAAGAACTGACATTTGGTGACAACTAGTCCCCTCGGGAACCACTCTTTTCGAAGCCATTGTCGCACAGTTTCAAGCGGGGGCCTGGGGCCAAACACTTGGCCAACGAGGCACACTTTCTTTAGCTCCTCCTGAGCAGACAGGACTGCGGGTTTACTGAGGGACACGACAGGGGATTCAGCCCTTTCGGGTGCCCCAGGGGCGGCACACGACCCCCCCTCCAACAGAGCGGCCAGTGCGTCGGTTTCCCCGTGGGGAGGGGCCCGATTACTTTTCACGAGAGAGCATGAAGCCACATCCATGGCCAAAGGGACTTGCACAACAATCACTGTTCAAGGTCCGAGGACAGAGCCCTCCGACATGGAGAGAGGGCCCGCAAACACACCGAGGGCAAGCACCCTCTTACTTCTTTTAGCTCTTTTGTTGTTTTTTTTTTTTTCTTCTTTTTTTTTCTCTCTTCTCTTCTTTTTTTTTCTCTTTTCTCTCTTTTTTTCTTTCTTTCTTTTTTTTTTTTCTTTTTCTTCTCTTTTTTTCTCTTCTTTCTTCTTCTTTTTTTTTTCTCTTTTTTCTTTTTTTTTTTCTTCTTCTTTTTTTTAGCGAAAAAGGACTTTCTCTCTTTTTTTTTCTCTTTTTTCTCGCTTCTTTTTGGTAACTCTTTTAATTTACTTTAAGAGGGGGCGACTCCCTTGCAGTCCATGAGCCACGTGGCGCAGACCGCCTCCGGTCGATCGTCGGACACCCGACCAGGTCCGCGATCAGTGCCCACACCAAGGCGGCCGGCGACACCCGAAGGATCCAAGAGGCGGTAACTGACGACCGGCCGGCGGTGCTCGGGGAAAACCGGCGATCGGCGGAATCTGCAGTGGAGCCGCAGGCGATACCCGACCAGAGATCGGCGATAGACGATAAAGCCGGCGATACCCCGACAGGGCACGGCGATACCCGAAAGTATTCCGGCGATCGGCGATCAGTCCGCGAAAGTCGGCCTCTGGGAGATGGCACGGGGCCCGAGCGATACTGGGGGCCCGGGAGGTCTGGGCGCGAGACCCGCCACCGAAAGCGCCACGATCGGGCGCCCGGGATCGGAGGTAAATACGATCGCTCTTTTGCTCGAGCTAATACGATACTCTATACCCGCAATTCGAGCGGTCGCGAGTCTGGGCGATACACGCTGAGGGCAACGGTACCCGCGGTTAGCGGTCGCGATACCTGCGGGACCCCCGAAGCCCGCGATACCCGAGGGGGAGGGGCGACCGATCGTGTCAACAGTTCAACCCCTCAACCCAGAGGGGAGGGGGAGCCGGTCACGACGACACCACGGGCCAACAACTCACCTGCAAGCTAAAGTAATGACTGCTGTACCGCGCTCGATCGCTCACCCAGAAACATCTCAACTCCAACCACTTCTGCACCGCCATCGCTCCTCATCCACCCAGATCTGAACTTCAGTTTTAATGGTGTTGACGTATCTTCCTGCCCTTTCTCTCCACGTGCTCTCTAACCTATTCAATACATCATAACGTTTGACGACCTGCAAGTGTATCAGTAATATCCGTCGCCCACTTCCTGCTCATTCTCTCCGCGTGCTGTGCTTCTTTAACCTTGGTTCTCGAGCTCTCAACCTTCCACCCTCCAACCCAAAGTATGATCCCCTGGTTCGTATTTAATGTACTATTTGAAACTACATCCTTGTAGCCACATTATTTCTTTGGGGGTCTATTTGAATCTATGAATCAAGGATTATGTATTTTGCTTGATTCCACTATGTGAAAGCTCAATGGTCCTAAGGAGAATCATATTGTTCAATTTAAGACTGATTTGCTCACCTCTTTTAAGACATCAAGATTTGGGAATTCGCATCATTATTTGGGTATTTAGTTTATGCAAGTTGATGAGGGAACAAATTTTTCTTAAACAAAATATATGGACACATCATTAAGACATTTTGGCTTTGAAGATTGCGAACCTATTACCACTCCCATGGAAATAGGTTTATGAATGATTCTTCATGATGTTGGAGATGCTTTTGCTTATGCATGACTTGGCTTAATATTTAGCTTTTTATCTCTCAAATTAATAGATTAATCCATTGCCCAAGAGTCAAGCATTGGCAGGTGGTCAAGCACATCTTTTTCTACTTGAGTGGTACCCAATACTTGGATTCCTTTGTCCAAAGGTGGATCATTATGACCATGTTTACATGATTTTTGTACCTCAAACTAGGATGGTCTCTATATTGATACTCATATTTCCACTAATGGCCTTTACTTCTTGCTTGTTAACTTATGCATATCTTGCTTGAGCAAGAACTAGCCTACCATAAACACTTCAAGTTTTGAGGCTGAGTATAGGGTAACTTTCATTGTGAGTATTGAGTATGTGTGGCTAAGATCCCTTTTGACTAATTTAAATCATGGCTAGTATCTTGCCACCACCATCTTCACTTGCTAATACATTCTTTATTGTGTTGTGCTCCAAGCTTCTTCTTCTTCATTGTGTTGTTTGTATGTTTTTTTACACCTTCAACGACAACACTGTGGCAGTCATATAGAGTGACTTTCGCCTCTTTTTCTATGAGAGACTTCATGTGTTGGTTTCCTTTGTTCATGATAGTAAACTAGAAGGATTCAATTCATAATGTTGATTCTTACTACCTTGTACACGCATTGAAAATTATGGGAGTCTCTTCATTCCTACCTTTCCAAAACCAAGTGCTTAGTATGTGTTATCATAATTATATAGTCGGTACCTATGTGTCATCATAATTTTACATTGTCTACTAATTTTTCATAGTTTTCATATTGGCCTTTAGTGGGAGGTTGTTATTTTGAATGTCAATTTGAAAGGACGAATGGTCACTATGGTAATTTATCTAGATAAAAATGAACTTCTTTGGGAGAATATTTCTTTTTACGTTAATTCTATATCTTTTGATATGATGGAAAACATGGGTATGATATAGAGGTATTTTCATTCATTTTGAGAAAGTTATCTTACCTCGCAAAGTCAGGGATGAGGTATCTTGCCAAGTGACTCAAAAGCTAGTTTTCTCTTGTGTAAATGCATTTGGTGGATATTTGATCTCATTATATTGCTCATTCCTATATATTTTCTTTTGGATAGGAGGAGAGAACATGAGATTGTTATTTGCTTCCATGAGTGTGCTCCTTCCTTCTTATGGATCTGATGGTTGCTATGGAGTCAAAAAATGATGTTATTGTCAAGATGTTTTGACAGTTGCTATGCAGTTAGAATATGATGTTTCTGATGATTCTTATGCAGTTAGAATGTGATGCTTCAAGTGTTCTTCATAATGTTAAAGATGCTTGATTCACCTATGCATAACTCGACCTAATATATAGATTTTTATTTCTTGACTGAGCATGTTAATGCATTGTCAAGGTGCAAAACAATGTAATGTGGTTAAGCCCATCTTTTGCTACTTGAGTGCTATGCAGCTGCATGGATTGGTTTATCCCAAAGGGGATCATCATGACCATGTTTACACCCTTTTTGTCTAGCTGAGAGACATTATGACATTCATGTGTCCACTAGTGGTCTTCATTTCATGCTCAATAACTTACTTACACATATTTTGGTTGAAGAAGAAGTAGCGTACTCTAGCCACTTCTAGATTTGATCAGGCGGAGTATAGGGCAACTTTCATAGTGACTGTTGAGAGAGTATGTGTGTGTGTGTTTTTGTGGCGAAGATCTCTTTTGAATGATTTGGGTGTTGGCCGGTCTTTTCCCACTACCAATTTCAATTGATACTACATTCTATATTGTGTTGTGCTCCAAGCCTCTTCTTGTTCCTTGTGTTCCTCGCGTGCTTCCATAGATGTGGGGTCATGGACACTGAATTTCTCCTACTCATTTAACAGAGAGAGCTTAGCGAATAGGCTACAACTATCAAAAGTGCATGTATTGTTCTATTAAGGAACTAAAGAAGTGCCATATGGGTGTCGAGCAGCAACTTTTAGGATAATAACAAACAAAGATAAACCATGAGATATTGTGACCGTCGGACTGAGAGAATAGAGTGCCGGCTTTTCTTGGCATGATTGTGGGTGTCCAGTAGTCCATTCCAAGTGCATGGGTGGTTTATTTGTGTGAATTGGCATGTTGAAGACCCTAAATGGTTGTTCCTACCCTGATTGGGAGGTCAAAATAGCATGAGTTTTTTGCAAAGATCATGTAGAAAGAGTTCAGATGAGGCATCCTTTTCTTCTTCTCCACGAAAAGGATTTCCCTGGCAGCTTTGATGCCAATGTTGTGAACTTGTTCCAGAAACAAGAAAAGCAAAGCTGAATTTCCCATCTCTTTAGATAGTCTTAAGCATGTGCATATTTAGGCATATCTAGAGACATATTCTACTCTTCTAGAGTCTTTTGTGTCATAACTCTACCATATGTGTCACTTGAGTCGATGTAACTCAAAAGCTAACTCAGGTGGACGCTCTCCCCGATGCACCTGCCTAGACCAAAGACCTTCACCTTCACTTCAAATGGAGTTAGCCACTAGGCTAGAGCTGATTTCTTTTCTGTGAACCTAGAAGAATCTGAAATGGACTTCTTATTAAACCTTACCATGATACTTTATAACTATTTAGCTAGGGGCATGGTTCATTTTGGCAATGAAACCTAGACCATGATTGCATTGATTACAGTTCACATAGAACACTCTTTGGGATTTGGGGGATCCCATGGGCACTAGCCCCCTTCTCTTGTACTTTTCTTTTAATTA